>CM070034.1:20362161-20394342 GCA_036250615.1 Ptychadena robeensis
AGTGACAGATGCAAAGTCCAGGTTTGTGGCAGGGGTCATACAAAGGAGATAGGTCCAATCGGCATTCGCCATTTGCGAACGCGAAAATCCAGGTTCGCGCCATCACTATTAGTAAGCCAAAGCAAATAGACTGAAGATTTGTTATAGCTATTCTGCTGAGGTCAGTGAGGTGACCAAGAACTTGTGGTCCTCTGTGGAGAGAGAAGAACCTTCCAGAAGGACAACCATCTCTGCAGCAATCCACCAATTACGCCTGTATGGTAGAGTGTCCAGATGGAAGCCACTCCCAAAAGGCACCTAAAGGACTACTAATAAAGTACTCACCCGCACTGCCTTAGGTTGTGTTCAGGTCCCCACTATGAGATGCAACGTCACAAAGCATGAAAGCCACCCATTGAATTGCATTAGATGTGTTACATTAAAGTGTCCATATAAACATGTGCACATTTGCCCCGTAGTAAAATCTGAGTGTTAAATTGAAAAGTGTCCAAATCATGGAAAAACTATGCCAAAAACTAGTGGCATATATGGTAAAGTATAATGCATCCATCTAACTATGAAAAACTCTCTGAGAACCAGATAGTCCTGTAGTGTAGTGGAATTGCCGTTAAAACTGTATATAAACTGTGTATATATTTATTGTTAATCTGTGTATATACCTTTAAGAAATGTATCTTTCTATATAGCAGATGCTGGAAAAGTCTGGAAGGTGAGGTCATCCCTTTTACTCAGTTCTTTTGATCGAGTTATCTGGCCAGTAACTGTTAATCCCCTCCTCTGGGGAGGTTATAAATGTAATTGTTTAGTTAATTTTGATGGGCTTTTGCAAGTGCTCAGCTTGGTGCTCTCAGCTCCCATGATTTTCTGGGTCCCCTGCTGCCGTCCACTTAGCAAGTACCACAGGGAGACTTCACACCCATGAAGAATAAAAGAGGTCCCCTTTAGACCAGGGCAGCCTCTTCCTCATCTTTTCCGAGTGAGTGCAGGCAACTACAAGCCTGAAGAACTACAAGTTCCAGCAGTCACCAAAGGAGTGTACACGATCCAGGGTCCTGGGGGAGCCGAACCTATTTCTCCCAAGTGTTGCCGCCATCAAGACTGTCTGCTTGCTCTAATCCCTGGGTAAGAGCCTCAGCACCTTTCAGCAGCTGGGAGCAAACTGTTTGATACTTAGATCCTAAGCTTTGGACCCCATCCTGGCCTTATGGGTAATGGAGATTTGGACTGTATTACCTATAGGAAAATGTTATTTCACTACCAGCTTGTGTGGACATTATTCCTGTGTGCAACCGTATAAATGACAGTACATCTGAGCATAGGCATCTCAAACCAAAAAGAACCTGGTTGCTCGGGTCTATCACCCCGCGCAATGCTACCCTCCCAGTCCTTCTACACTCTATACAAAAGTAAGAACAACATTTTGGTTTGGAATACAATTTATTAATTTCAGAAGCAACAACACAAACTACATTTAAAATAATATCTGGATTTTTATTGCTTTAGTATTTGTTCTTTTTTAAAAATATTATTATAAATAGTCTGTAATCACAGGAAACCACATCATTTTACACTTTGTTACTTCTGTTAACCAGTAATTCAGTCATGTCTCACTAACAACGAAGACAAGGAAAATAGTGGGTGACATCACCCCAACTTAAGCACAGATAGTTCTTACTGTTTACAAGTTCTCCCTAAAAATCTAGAAAGTTTTATATCTACTGTATATAAAATTATATGCCCGTATGTAAAAAATACCATTATTGTTTTTAGTACAAACATTTTAGTTCTATAATTAAGATCGATTGAGGACCCATCACAGAATCTTCTCCAACCATAAAGTTAGATGGTGCTTAGTTAGGTGCTTCTGCAGTGGAGTTTTCTAACTTTTAACTGTGGTGTAATATAGAGAAAGGGTAGTCTCCCACTCTTTACCAAGAGGTGACCGGCATCCCAAAAATATATATAGAGAAAAATCGTGGAGAGGTGTCGTTAGACCCTCACCACGAAGTGCATTCCCTCTGCGGCAAAACAGAGGCTAGGGGACTTTAAAGGGCTCCTCAGGTATAGGCAAATAGTGAAAAGTGAAACAAGGTATGCAAGAGGTAAAGACAAAGCAAGGGGTAATTTAATTAGGGTAATATAATGTATCACCGGGGTAACATGTACTAAGCATGTTGCAAAAAACAGTGTAAGTACAAAAATAACAGTATACAGAATTGAAAAAATGAATTGCATAGACCATAAACCATAAACAACGCTAGCTGCGGGCTCGACGCATAATGAGATGGGATATCTAGAGTCCGTCTCCTGAGGATGAGCGAGGAAAGGTAGGCCTAGGACGATGGCGAAGACTGTCCCTTTTAACTGTGGTGTACATGGGAACAGCCTTTGTCTGATAGTCCATGATGTCCATTACACCCAGCTCACTTTGTTTTCCTCTGAAGAAAAGCTTGTGGTGGCCGTTGGCATGGTAGTATTGGACATGTTTTCCTGGCAACAAAGAGAAATAAAATAAAGGCATTGACCATTTTCTAAGTAAGTAAAAATTACAGTTCTATGAATTATGTAAAAAGAACCTGTCACCTTGCCTATTCAGGGCTTGTTGTTGAGCATGGCCCCATGCCATTACTCCTGCTCTAGTGTGTAGATGATGAATCTATCTGTTTACTTACTCTGGGAGCAATCTGATGTGGTTGCCCAGGGCGGCATCATGCTTGGGGGGCAGAATGTGGATGCCTTCCCCCAGTATGCCCGCCTATTAAGTGGTTGGCCACTGGGGAGAGAAAAGCTTGTACTGTTCTGAAGATTCCATGTTAAGCCATCACTATTAGCGTATCAAATATCACATTTCCTAATCATTGTCTATGGAACTGTATTCCCAGTAATAAGATTTGCACACAGTTAACCCTCCTGGTGGTATTCCCGAGTGTAGCTAGGGGCAAAACTTCTAGGGAATGCAGGGGCAACCTCTAGTGATGTTATACAGTGGTGCCTTCTTCCTGGATGTTTCTTGGGACACCTATGCCTGTTCCATAATCCTCATGCGATCACTGGCACCAGGAATACAGGCCACACCAATGCCTGCATAACTGGACAAGCATAAGTGTACCAGGTCCTTACATCCCCTAATGTCGTAGATGACATTTGGGACATGCAGGGAGGCCAAACTGGTTGCTAATTTGATAATGTTACATGTTTGGTACCACTACCACTTAGCACCTAAATTCTGACAGAATTGAATGGCAGCGGTGTCAATAGCTCTGTTTTTTTGTTTGTTCCGGTAACAATATTTAAAAGGATAAACAGACAAGAGGAATATACCTAGCAGAGGCAGAACCCAATGAAAACCTGATAAAAGTCAGAGTAGGAGTGAAAACTGAGGAGCCTTCCGTGGTTTATGTGATGCCTGACAAGGAATTTCCATTTAATATTACTCATGTAGGAGCTCCAACTTACTGATTTTGAGGCTGTTTGGACTGTGGAGACATCTGGAGACTTTCCTTTCAGTCTGAAAAAGAATTTTCGGTACTCTACTCTCACCTGCACAGCAAAAAAAATAAAAAATAACCTGTTAAATTTTAACTTTAAATTGTCTCATACAAGGAAGATTCCATGCCCGTATTGTTATCTGGTGGTGTATGGTGCTGAATAACAGCCAACATGTCTTCAAAAGGGTACCAGACAGGATTACCCCTTCCCCCCGCACACACTTTTTAAGTTATCTTTAGAATTTCTCATTTAAAAATCTGACTCCAAAAGGTTTATGGGTATCTATTTTCAGAGTCATAGTTTACGCTCATTTACATTTTTTTTATCAGAACTCTCTACAGACATACCAGATTTGACTCTTCATAATTTGGAAAATATGTGTCAAGAATTTGAAATTGCGGCTGCAGTGTAATCTTATGAATTAACACCTAAAGATAATCGTTTGTGAAAATCTGCACTTGTACATGTCAATATTGCATGCACAATTCATGTTACTTTCCCCAGAATCTCAAATATTTGACATTACGAAGATATAGCATTATATTCAAGATCTTCACGAATTTTCGAAGTGGTGATATTCACAATAACAATTTGCAATTGGGATATTTGTGTTTAAAACTATACATTACTTACGTAGGTATCAAAATATGCAAAACACCATCCTTGATCAATGGAACAGCATTACGCTTATGGCTAAAACTGACTCTTTATGTCACTTTCCTTTAATATGCAGATGTCAGCGAGATAAAATGGTTTCCTTTACAAAACTACTATACTCCATTCAGACAAGACCTCTCTCTTCTATTAAAAAACAATATCTTGTCTATTGAAACAATTTAAGATTATACACAGAACATATAAATTAGGGAGGTTATTACCTCTCCATCACATCCTGGTGAGCCGCTTGCCTGAAATGTGGGGTTTAAACCCAACTTTAATACATTGCCTATGGTCCTTACAAAAAATAGCCAGTTTTTGGCACCTAGTAGTTTTCATAGTAGTGTTTCATAGGACAAGTCTTGGGTTCTAACATCGTGGGCTCTAACATTGATATGGATCCGCTTATATTTTTTAGCTGTACATCTCCGCTGTCTAATTCTAGTCTACAGAAAAATACAACATGGGTATTTTTTTATCTGCTCTCGTCTAGATACAACGATGGGTAAATGGATATCCCTAGAATATCCTTCTATACCGCTAATCATAACACATATGATATTCATGCAGATGGCACCAATTTCTAACACATTTACACTTGCAAACTACAAAGCTGTGATAGAAAGTCACATAATATGCCACTTAAGCTAGGCATACACAGTTCAATTTTAGCGTTCGATCGAGCTTAAGCAGTTAAAGTTTAGATCGATTGGATTAAAATTGTATACTGCAAACATGGTTAGATCGGTGAAAATTGTGCGATATCGATCAAAACATCGATCGGATTGGATCATAGCATTTTGTGTGTTGGTCGGGTCGATTATATTCGATGACACATTTATATATGATTCTTTCCTGTGTTTTGTGATCAAAACTAAAATCGGCTATTCTGGTCGTATTACGATCGGACCTTCCATGTGGATCTAGTTTGGATTCGCTTACGATCAGCTTCCGATGAAAATATCAAGATCTAAATTTGGATTGGAAATAGATTTCAAGTTAATTGCAAAGCCCCTGAACATGCTGGAGATGTAGAGAAGTGTTAGGGGGTATACAAAAAAAAGGATGTCTCTAACACAAATAGTTTTTGCACAAATTAAGTTCAAAGTCAAGTAAAAATTTCGAAAATTGTACTTTCGACTTTAACTTTGAACCTAATTGATGCAAAAACTCGATGTTCTAGAGCAAAACATATTTTTTTCAAATGTTTCCACAACCCTTCTCTACATCTTCAGCCATTTTGGTGATAATACTATGTTCAGAGGCTTTGCAATCAGTTCACAAAGTTAGCAAGTCGAAAAATTCGACCATCTCTAATCGGAAATTGATCATACTAAAATCGAACCGTGTATGCCTAGCTTTACCTTAGTGAATTACTACTAATTTTACTTCAGTTAATAGATGTATACACAAATTTATTGCACATCCACACCGATACCTAAAGTTGTATTACATTCCATTGCTTGACCAACAGACATTATTGTAAAGTTACTTCCTAATTAGTTTAGTTTCTTCTTCTCTCTTGTGTTGACCAAAGTTATATGATACACACAGTACTATTGAAAGACAAAATTCAAACCCACAATCAAAAAGTCAAGTCTAAAAGATAATTTCTTTTTCAATGATTACTGATAGTGGAGACATCATTGTATTTGTATATCTGCCTGTAACAAGACAGTTTTACTTTTCTTCCAAAATGTGCAATTCAATAAAATTCAAAAAACAGGATACAATCAACTCGCACTGGGTCTTATTCATCTGACATAAATATTTTTGTACTTCTGCTTTTCAAACAGCCACATTCAAATGTACTTGTTTCCCAATAAATAAACTCTACAATATGTTATAACTATTGTGTTACTTTGGTAATAGTCCAGAAGGTTCATGATTAGAGATGGTCGACTAGCTGACTTTGGAAACTCATTGCAAAGCCTCTGAAAATGGTATCCTCACCAAAATTGCTGGAGATGTAGAGCTTTGAAGAGTTTCCAGTGCAGAAGACTTAGTACCACAAATAGTGCCAAAGAATATGGATATTGTACCTCAATCCTGACCAAGGTTTCATTTTTTACGCTGAGACATTCATCTTTCATATGTTTATTAATGAGCCTTACCGAGTACTCTTCAGAGTGGACACATTGGTGTTCAGAGAGGCCAAACTTTTTCTTAAGAGCACAATAGTGAGGATCAATAGTATAGTGTTTGTCTAAGGAAACAGCAGTAAAATGAAAAGCATGAGATAAAAATACAATTTTTTTTGTTATCGAAAAAGAGGAAGTATTTCTTGCATCTAACAGGAACAGCTTTAGGGTGCACATTGTGCAAACTGTCCCTATGGATAAGAAAACCAACTGTAATGATGAGAACGGCATAATGTACTTGTTTCCCAATAAATAAACTCTACAATATGTTATAACTATTGTGTTACTTTGGTAATAGTCCAGAAGGTTCATGATTAGAGATGGTCGACTAGCTGACTTTGGAAACTCATTGCAAAGCCTCTGAAAATGGTATCATCACCAAAATTGCTGGAGATGTAGAGCTTTGAAGAGCGATTTTAGTGATGATACCATTTTCAGAGGCTTTGCAATCAACCATCTGTACTATTACCAAAGCAACACCATAGTAATAACATATTGTAGAGCTTATTTATTGGGAAACAGGAACATTTAAATATGGCTGTTTGAAAAGCAGAAGTACAAATATATTTATATCAGGGCCACAGGATGCCGGTATTTGCACCTTGTGCGCCTAAGTCCTGTGGGCAACCAAAGTTAAGTAGATATGTTCTTTCTTCCACTCAAGGGACTATAAGTAAAGACTGCAGCAGATATTGGGGTATACTTCTATCTGCAGACTGTTGACCCCTCTGAGCACCTTACATTTAATCTTTCTTTATACACTAAATAGAACAATAAGTGATGACCTCTTAATGATATACCATATGGATTGAACTTTCTGTACTCCACTTTTTATGGTGTAACAAAGTTTTGTAGTAAGATGCATTTCCCATTCCCTAAGAGAATCACAACCTTTGTTTATGCAAGTCTGGAATAATTTACAGTGAATTCTAATTTGTGTCTTCAAGGAAAGTTGTGAATCCTGCCTATGAATTTTACAAGTTTCCAAATTGTCCATTTAGATTGGATCTCAAAAATTGTGTCTTTTGCACAAAACAACATTTAAAATAAACTAAGCTTTCAGTTTTGCAAATGGAAGCTCATATTTCATTGTTTCTGAACATTATTTGGAAGTACAATCACATTATGGGTTAAGAGATATTAGAACATATTACCTGCTGGTTGAGCAGACAGTGCACAATGAATATATATGCCCCTTGAGGGCTATTACATATGGTGAAAAGATAAGACATTATCTGGGAGAAAGCGGGAAACTGGAAGAAGCCAATGCTCCAAGTGCAGCCAAGAATAAGAGCTTGTGCCAAGGCTTTGAATGTCAGTAACCTTAGAAAAAAAAAGAAACGTATTATGAACATATTATGAAGTAATTGTTCTAGACAATATACATCGCTGCTTACAGAAGATCTAAACCCAATGTCTAATCAAATATGAGTTTTAAAGATTGATAACATTGTAAGTTTAAATCAGCTGAAAGAGGATGTATACTGAGAGAAAAAATATATTTTTGTCTTTGACCACCCTAGCAAAATTTAGCATTGAAGTTGAAATTTACATTTTTTTTTATCAGGGGCAATAATTAAATCTTTCCAACAAGTAGTCAAGTGCCGCACATCAAATACACATCCCAGATTTTATTGAAGAAAAATCGACATCCACAACATTGATAACAGACCAACACCCTCACAGGGATCCCCTCTCTGATGCGTTTCTCCCCGTTATCTGGGACTTATTCATAGGGACCTGATAAATAGAGATGGTCGAATTTTTCGACTTGCTTACTTTGTGAGCTGATTGCAAAGCCTCTGAAAATGGTATCATCACCAAAATTGCTGGAGATGTAGAGAAGGGTTGTGGGAATATTTGAAAAAAAAGTTTTGCTCTAGCACACATAGGTTTTGCATAAATTAAGTTAAAAAACCAAGTCGAAATTCCAATTTTTGAAATTTTGACTTGACTTTGAACTTAATTTGTGCAAAAACTATTTGTGTTAGAGCAATACTTTTTTTCAAATGTCCCCCCAAATCTTCTCTACATATGCAGCAAGTTTGGTGATGATACCATGTTCAGATGCTTTGCAGTTAACTTGAAATCGTCTAAATGGTTGAATTTTGGAAAAAAAAATCAACAATTTCTACTGATAATAAAATTAATATAAATTAATTAATTGCTACCTATAGACATTATATAAAATGAGTATAGAGGTCTCCTAGACTTCTTACTCCTTCCTAAAGGATTAAATTAAATTCCTATAAATAAAACAAAGAGACTGTTTTTAGAAAACTTTTATTAAATTCTTACCACATGCGTACCTGCAAAGTTGCAACACTGTCCACTGATATAATCTACTGAAGTTAATGTCCCTCGAAATCTCTGGTGCTGATGAACCACAGGTCCCAGCCAGGGCTAAGCAGAAACACTTGCTCAGCCCTGGCCAGTTTCCCATATGTAAACATTAACATGCCCTGGTTTAACCTGTTTGGCGGTAATATTTGTTTTAATTATTATAGCCCGGGACATGTTAGCATGTCATTCATTTTATAATTTTTATTCACTTATTGGGTGTTTCATCTAAATAGTGATGGTGGTTTTTTTTTTTACCCTTAAGGAATGGTTAAATGGTTAAGAGGTCCAGGAGTCTTGTATAATTATTCCATAGAGTGGGGGGGGGGGTTATATTCAATGTAAATTTGTAAAAGACAAAATTTATGAATGCTGACAGGCACCGGCCTTTTTATTATGGCCATGGCTGCTTAGTAATAAAATAATAATTGTAAGAATGGTATAAACCTGGATTATAATTTAGACTTTTTACTAATGTAAATGTTTTCATGCTTTTTAAATATGCTCTTTTCATCAGAATGATATCTGGTGATTTAGCCATTGAAAATCTAGACCTTTTGTTTAATATTTCAAGCCAGTGGTCTGAATTAGTTATGGTCCCTCAAAAACTGCCACCTGTCCTAAAATCCATTCACATTGCCTCTAGTCACTAACTAAGTTCTCCAAGGAGCTCCTATAAGTTCTCCCACAGGAGACCTCCTATAAAAGTTCAAGGTCACCATACCATACCATACAACTTTTGTTCTACAAAAACCTTGTAATATGAGGATCTTTCTTTACGTTCCAATCACTATAAATTCTATCAGACAGGACCTGGCACTACATAGCAGTGATATATACCTTCCAATCACTATAAATTCTATCAGACAGGACCCGGCACTACATAGCAGTGATATATACCTTCCAATCACTATGTATTCTATCAGGGAGGACCCAACACTACATAGCAGTAATATATCAAGGACGATCAACATAGTTGGCCATGTGATTCTTGCCAAAGAAGTCTTCGGAGGACCTGATGTCCTTACTGGGCAGTTTCCAGTTCAGAAGACTTAGTACCACAAATAGTGCCAAAGAATATGGATATTTTACCTCAATCCTGACCAAGGTTTCGTTTTTTACGCTGAGACATTCATCCTTCTTATGTTTATTAATGAGCCTTACCGAGTACTCTTCAGAGTGGACACATTGGTGTTCAGAGAGGCCAACCTTTTTCTTAAGAGCACAATAGTGAGGATCAATAGTATAGTGTTTGTCTAAGGAAACAGCAGTAAAATGAAAAGCATGAGATAAAAATTAATTTTTTTTTGTTATCGAAAAAGAGGAAGTATTTCTTGCATCTAACAGGAACAGATTTAGGGTGCACATTGTGCAAACTGTCCCTATGGATAAGAAAACCAACTGTAATGATGAGAACGGCATATTCCCAACCGACTAAGTGAATGGTACCTTACTAAGCTAGGAAGCTTTGCAACAATAAGCATTGTAAATCTGGATTTTAAAGTGTATGACCAATATTAGGTCAAATTGTTTAGGAAATTGCAGCTTTTAAATTAATTGCAACCATCCCCTACGTTTCAGGAGAGGCCACTATACAACAGAGTTATTGGTAGGTCTAAAGGAAATTGTGTAGAGTAATCTATAGGTGTATGGGGGGCTTTTGTAATTTACTCCATTTCCAAATTAACTAGCATAATTTTATTAACCACGCCTAGTAAATATTTACTGGTAGAACCGGGCTTGGTAAAAGTCTCTTATATTCATAGTTATGTGGGCAGGTGATGATTCGTGGGGAGCTGAAGGACACGACCTACTTCTTGCATACAGAATACATATATTCAGGTGTCAAGGTTCAAGAATACTTACAATAATAAAGACACAGGCTGGACCTAGGAAACTCCAGATAAGACTTGAGTTGAGCCAGCAACTGAAGGAGAAGATAAAAGTCACCATGAATCTAAAGCTAGCCATACACTCAGCTATAAAAATTACGATCTATTAAAACCGACCAATGAAAGCAGTTTATCAGCATGAAATCTGCGCATGTCCACATGATATGACAGATAGAATACGATTCTAATTGTCGTTTTTTTCGATTGTAAAGTCATCAGACAAGTTTAAATATTTTATTGGTCTGGGAACATCGGGCAAGTTCATTGTGTTTTACTGACCAATTAGTGCCGATGATGCTTATTAGCATATTAAGCCTTCCGCCACCGGCATGTTGCTGCCGCTGACATGGTGGCTATTCAGCATAGCAGCCAACGTACTACTTGTCGCAATGTAGAAGTATTTATATATATATATATACTAATAAATATATTTTACTTGAACTGACCGGAGAGGTTTTTTGAAGTTGCAGTGTATATTTTATTTTATGATATTAGATCGTAAATTCATTTTTTACAATCACATACATTCAGTGTAGCACCTACTAATGCCATGGTATTCATAAATTCCCAAGATTTAGTTTTTTAGCGATAGGTTTTGATGTAAAGATATATTACAATTGTATTTAAATTTATTAGTATATGTAGTATGGTAGTACACAGCATGTATACATAAATATCATCTACATAGTATATACTACACATATATCTGTTGTCTGTAAACATATCAATATATATCTCTATATATTGTTTATCTGTAATATGTATCTATCTGATATCTATGTATATAAAATTTAACTTAAATATATATATATTTATTATTTTATTATTTACATTTAAATTCATTTTAAAATCACATTGTCCGATATAAATGATGACATTTTCGATAAAACCAAAAATTACGATCTAAAACGACTCCGATCTCGGGATACATTGGTCGGTTTTAATAGATCGTAATTTTTATCGCAGAGTGTATGGCTAGCTTTAGTTTTCTGAGATCTCAATAAATTCCTTAACATAAGACTAGATATAGGATCTGAGAAACCGGCCTTGAGGCATCTTCACAAATGCCTATAAATATATTATCCAGGCTATCCTCTACATTTGGCCCGTGCTTCTTCAGTAGTAACTGTGTACATACATATAAAATAGGAATTAAGTTGACTAAAGCCAATAAAATATGAAAATTGTTTTTCCAGTTTCAGCTCCATGAGGTTCAGAACTACAACTGTAAACATGTGGTCTATTTCCAACGCAAGACGAGGAAATTACTGCCAGCCCCACTAGCTGCATGAATTTACTTATCATTTAATCGACTAATGACATTCTAGGAGATAGAGGGTCATATATTTAACCTAAATGCCCCATATATACAATTCATCCTAAACTCTTATGAAAAATTAAATAAAATGTTAAGTTTCTAGTTGCTCTGCCCATGGTACCTTTTGTGAGATCCTCAAGGATTAAGCAACCACGCAGGGCTGCTTGAAGCGAACATGTCAATAATACAAAGTAAGTTGTTCAACTTACTATTTGGGTGAGCTATACTCTTTGAAACCAACAGCTGCTGTGATCCCTACGATCACAGCCGGCACTCCAAATGCCAGAAGACACATGATGGGAAAATTTGAGCTGCGAGAGGCCATATAATTGACAGCACGTAGGTTTCGGACAGTCATGAAGAGAAGCACACTCTCAATGGACATCCAGGAGAAGGTGCACAGGAACAAGAAATGGAGCCAACCAGCAATGAGCGAGCACACAAGCTGGAGAAATAATGAGGAAAGCAACAGTTGTATTAACTGATTAATTGTCTTTTTTTCATCTACTAGATCTTACTGTATTTTATTGTCTTTAGGTTGATTTTTAAGGAAATGTGTTTTCACAGAGCTTCAGAGAGCCAAAAACATACCTTGATGTCTGGCTTTTGCTGCTGGTTTATATCCATCACTGCAAGTCCCTTTCCTGGCCATAACTTTACTTTACAGTTTCATAGACTTCTATGAGCCTTATAGAAATGTAATGTAAACAAATTGTGGCACTGTACGTAAACTTACATTACATTAAGGTAAGTGTACTGCACAGATTCCAAAATCAACTGACAGTAGTTAGGATACTACAACACTTATTTAAAGTCTATCGCAACAAAACTGTAACTAATGCACTTTAAAGACTGATCTGTGAGAATAACAATATAACAGCAGAAATGCACGCCCCAGAGGAGAGTGAGGACCACAGTCTCTTCTGCAGGGGAATGTGATGGCGCCACCAGCCCCAGTGGATACCTATGGGCACCGCACTTAAAATGATGCCAGCACATCCCAAACTGCATGCAACTGGGTCTTATTCACGAAAGGCCTGTGATGCAGGAGGGATCCACCAGGAGGAGCTCCAGTTCAGTGATGATAAAAGGAGAGGAAGCAGGAAGTGAGCGTCCTTCTGCTAGAGACAAGTTGAAGGGAGACTTGGTCTTTGAGGAGGGGTGTGAGGAACCCCGGCCCTGCGAGAAGGGTGAATGGAGTGTACAAGTGGCTCGTAGGTCCAACAACTTGTGACCTCCCATTAATCCCTCATTCTGGGTCAGCCTCGGCATCTACTTCCACCACCTACTATCTACTACCTACTACCTCGGTACCAATCGCTGACCGCTGAGTCTGCCACTTGGATTAGGCCCAGGTTTACGGCATCCTTGTGCAGGCCCTGGCAGCAAGAGGAGAAGGCGCAGCCTGCTTGTATAACTGAACGGTGAGCGAAGTACGCCTGGCAGAGACTAGAGTTGTTTTTCCCAAAGGCTGACCACCGATAAACAAGGTTCCCCAATAGCCCAGTTGTATTTAAATTAAGTTAATTAAAATTCTTGTTAAAACTCCATCTTGGTGTGGTGTTTCCTCTATTTACTACCTGAGGCCTACTTACTTAAAAGTCCACTGGCTGCCCTCACGCTGGTATAAATGGTGTAGTGTAACAGGCCTGGACACAGCTCTCTAGCCCAGTTGCCGCTATAACATCAGGACTGACTTCTCCAAAGCTTTAAACCCTTCCAGCCCCAGGGTATGGTTACACTACAGTACCTCTGTAGAAAGGTAAGGTAGGTTGGTTTATGTCATGCGAATGTAGGGAAAAAGAAATGCATACTTGGTCAGATGAGATGAAGAGTCTTAAAAAAAAATTACCAATTACCTTATGTTTGGTTTGGCTAAGACCTGCCAGAACAAGAAGCTGTGCCAGGAACAGACATCCACAAAGAGCTATCAGGACAGAGGTGTGAACACTCCGTAAAGGCCGACACAGGATGAAGGTGAGGAGGGAAAGGCATAAACAGACAAGTGACACACATAGTCCTATGTAGGTAATTATTGTGAGAATAAAATCTTCCTGTAAAAGAAAAAGGCAAGCTTGATGTAGATAAGCAAATGAAGTTTAAGGCTGCCATACACGGCACGGTTTCGTGCCGGATTCCGGCGCGATGGATTCCGGGCGCGTGCACGCGGATCCATCGTGCCGGAATCCTCTGTAGCCCACCTTGCCCGTCCGACCGCATCCGATGGATCGGGGGCACAGAATCGGATCCGAGGAAGAACCAACCTGTTGGTCTTTTCGGGTCCGATTCTGCTCTGATCAGGGGGCGTTGCGGTCAGGGAGCCGATCCATCGGACACGGATCCGGCCGTGCAAGGTGGGCTGCCACGATCGGATTCCCTAATTGGCTGATCGTTCTCACCTGTGGATGCCGGCGGAATCGCCGGAATCCATCGGTGCTGAATCGATCAGCCAGGGAATCCGTGCAGTGTATGGCTAGCTTAAGACCAAGATTACAAGTTTTCTTCTTTCAAAAACTGAATTGAGATGACTTTAAGTTACTTTCTCCTGCAGAGTCAATTAATTCATTTATTTATTCTAGGCTTGACACACCTGTAGTAGTTCAAAATTATTATCTAGCGCACCTTCTTGATGCCTTTTTTTAAAATAACAAAAAAAAAGTTTTTGTAGTATTTTAATTGCATTAAAGACAATTTTTTTTACTAATAAAGTGGCCTATTAGTGCCAGTAGTATGATTATGTGACATTTACTTCTTGCTTGAACTTATCCCATGGCCAAATCCTTCTTTCTCCTTGACCATATGTGGGGACTTGATCACCATAGACTTTTATCCAGACACGGGAGCTTGCCCAATAGAATCCAGATCAGATGAATCTTCTCATAGAAGGCCTGGACAGAAGACTTTTTAACATAGAACATGGACATTGCTGTAGTCCACAGGTTAAGGTCAATAAATGCACCTGGCAGGGAACGATGCAAGACGGACAGTTCAGCCGCGAATATAACTTTTCTTCCCCCGCGAACAGTATGGGTGTTCGACCCGCCCTGTTTACCGGCGGAAAGAAGGTTACTATTCTTCCACTGGCCGGATCAGGAGCAGAAAGATCCGGACAGTGGAAGAATATTTTCACCAGAGACCGGGTAGAGAACCCTGTCTCTAGTGAAAGAAAACCAGTTTAAACCGGAAGTGACATCAGTGATGTCATGTCCAGATATCGAAACCAGGAACTGTGTGCTCCAGGTACCACAAGTGACTTCAGTGACGTCACTTCCATTTTTTCGATTCAAGTTCCCAGCGAACAGGCTGGGAATTTGAATCTTCCAGCGAACAGGTGGACGTTGGACCTGTTCGCAGACGGACCTGGCCAAAGTTCTGCCATCACTATTTAGTAGGGCTATTGGCTAAAATATTGTGTCTGTTGTGGCAATATAAGTACCCTTTAATAATTTTTATTACTGTTACCTCAAGTCCACAAGGAGCCATGATGACACCTAAGCTAGATAGATGTTTGCAGGAACAGGTGGTCTGCATGTTATGAGTTTGTTCAGTTTTGCATCCTTCATCTGACCAGCCATTTTTTTCAAGGTCCCAGAATACACAATGCAATTTGTAATAACGAGTCAGAGGCTAAAAGGAAAACATGTGGACAGATCATAAACCAGTATTTAGGCCAATAAATGGCACCTATACATCAATGGTTAACGGTCTAGTATTCTTGAGTAATGGTGACATATAGCACTGCTGACCTTGATTTGGATAAGTCTGAAAGTCACAGGGTTTCTGAAATGTGTTTGATAGTTTGTGATGGCTCCAGATACCACCCTCGAGTTCACCGAAACAAGATCATTCTCTTCATAATCGCTGCTGATAAAATTCCCTTTAATGTGTAATGCAAAGTCCTTGTAGCTTATCAAAACTGCACCACCTGAGGGAGAAAAGAGTTTCATAAACATACGTACAACATATTTACTAGTGATGGTCGAAAAGCGTTGAAGGTCCTGATCGTTGTTGTTGGCCAAAAACTAGCATTAGCATCTGGCAGTAAGATGCAAGACTATCAGGGCATTTCCTAGTCATGTTTGGTTTTTCAACACTTGTGCATTTTGGTATTTGAGAAACATATAAGTAAACTAGCACACATTTTATTTGTATAGACCCCCATACACCTTACAATGTTACCATACAATTTCAACTTTTCTTCTACCAAAACTATGCAATATGAGGACCTTTCTAAACCTTCCAATCACTATGTATTCTATCAGGGAGGACCCGGCACTACATAGCTGTGGGTAGATCTAAAGGAAATTGTATGGAGTAATCTAAAGATGTATGGGGGCTTATCTAATTGCTTCACACTCGTCTGTGGATCATTTTCTAGCATATACAGTATGCTGGTCGAGGCTAGGTGTAATGGAGCAGCAGGTGTGCACCCACTGTGCCACGTGTCCTACCTCCTCTAAGGGCGTTGTCTAAGTGAACCCACTCGTTCTTCACAATACCCCTGATGGTGGGGATAGACTATCCCCAGGGGAACACCAGGTCACTACCTCTGGAGGGAGGGTAGGAACGCAAGGCAGCTGGTCCAGGGGACAGCAGGGAAGGCTCCAGGGACACCGGTGTCGTCAGCCAGACAGTGTAAAAGGGAGGGCAGCGCAGGTACAGATCAGGTAGCAGGAGAGTGCAGCAGGCAGTTAGGGGTTAACAGGAATCAGTCTCAGCACACAGGTAGGAGTCTATCTCACAGGAGCAGCAAAGGCAGTCAGTGCTTAGCATAACACATAGACCTTGAGGCAAGGCTGAAAGGGCAGGGTTCATTATATAGCTGCAGGAGGTCCACTATTGGTCAGCCAGGTCACATGACGAATACCTTAAATCCCAGGAAATGACATGTGCTGGTGTTTAAGGAAGTGAGTAGGAATATCAGAATCACTGCTGAACAGGGCACCTAGATATGCAACGGTAAGTAGGAAGGCGACGGTGGCGTTTGATGTAGTTATGTCTGTTAAGGTAGCCATACACGGGGCGATTTCCCACATGATTCCTGGCCGATCGATCACCGGGCGCGTGCACGCCGATCGATCGGCGAGGAATTGTGTGCAGCCCACCTTGCCCGATTGACCCCGCCCGATCGACATGGCCCCCAAATCGGATCGGCCAAGAGAACCAACCTGTTGGTCTTTTCTGATCAATTCAGCACACATCAAGGGGAGTTGCCATTTGTGAAGTGATCGATCGGGCACAGAATCGTCCAGGAATCGGTGGCCTAAGGTGGTAGGCACAGACTTGATTGGGCGATCGATCAACGCGTGTGGCTTCACCGGAATCGATCGGATAGGTGATCGATCGCTCACAAGTCGACACATGTATGGCTAGCTTTAGACTATGCTTAGATTCCCAACAACTATTATATATAATTGAAGAAGCTGTTTTTTTCTTTTTATATTTGGTGCCCATAAGACTATATTGACAGCCATAAGGCATGCAGTTTGCCATACTTCACCTTTTTTTCCATGCACCAGATTGCAAGGCACCTCCATGCTTTCCTCCCCTGCCATCAAGCTAAGGAACTGGTCTCTAGATTTGCAACTGCCAGAAGAAGCTTTCATAGACATATCTGATGATCATAAAATACACAAGCACACTATGACTTAAAAAGAACAAGACATTTATTCTTGAACAAGATATCATTCTTGAGTGGGCAAAACACGTTGAAAATAATTTTACAGTATTGTGTTGAACTATCATGAACTGCAATGTATCATCATGTTGTTTTTAATAATGAAATTATGTGTCTTTTACGTACTTGAACAAAACTTTTACTTTTTATTATAACTAGAATGTGGTAATATTATTACATCCATCAAATTGCTCCATATATAAATCCAATGGGTAGAGGGAACCCAATCAGTTTCCTTTTTTGGCGTTCAAAAAGTAATAGTTTGTCTATATTGTGATTAGCTTGCATACTGTATATTGTGATATGGTATATTCGAATTCGCGTAATTTTGCGAATATATAAAGGAACATGCGAAATTCTTAAAATTAGATTTGACTGAATTCTATTGCCGTACATCGGCGTAGCTGTTTGCAATTATTCGCAAAGGTTCGCGAACCAGCTTTACAGCCTCTCTTTTTTATTCTGTGATGTGCGTATTGCACATATCCATTCGCAATGCACACAAATATGCACGATGTATGCCGGTAAACAATGTTCAAGCATGATATGATGAATATCCGCCATTGCGAATATCCAAGCGTACATTTGCGAATTCTTAAATGTCAGATACTAATCAACAGTAATTGTGATGTAATGGATTTCTTTCATCCATCCCTGAGTAATTGCACAATATTATGTCTTGGTATAAAGGACTAGAGGTCCTCCAAGATAAAATATCGAGTTGAAAGATAAAAATTTTGATTAGAATTGTCTTACCTAGTTGAGAAGTGTTGACACTTTGCATCCTTGGATTTTCTATAAAAGAAACCAATGCAGCATTCTCTATGTTATTCAGAAATTCAGAGGTCTGAGCGTCGCTGAAAGTAGAAGAATCGTTCTTGTTGGTGAGAACCAAACTGATGCTTTCTGCAAACGTATTGAGCTGTTTCATTGCCTCCTGTCATGAGAACATTGATGAAGGTGAATAACAAGGTTCCCAACTTCTTACTGGATATTAGGAAGACCACAGGGACAAATTCATTGTAACTTCTCTGCTTCATAGATTTAAAAATCTAATTGGTAATACAATGATTACCGATGGTCATGAAATTTTCAATAGTTTATTAATGTATTTCAAAGCCCTGAATTAAGTTAAATCGGAAGTTTCTATTTGACTTTGAACTTACTGTATTTTTCGGCATATAAGACGCACTTTTTCACCCCCCAAATTGGGGCCAAAAAAGTGCCTGTGTTTTATACGACCAACGCGCGACCACCCCCAACGCGCGATCTGCCACTGGTGGTCACACATTGGCTTCCCTCAGCTCTCCCGACAGAGGGGAGCTGCAGGAGCTGTCAGTTCAGATGGAAGAGCCGATGTTGGGTGTACTGCCGGCGGACCCAATCCCCTTACCTAACCAGGGGATAGCTCAGCAGATCGACATCCCCAGCATCCTCACCAAGGTATACACTTGGTGAAGGGGATGCCGATAGTGCTGGTTTCCCGGGCGCTATCGGGACGTTTGGCACCCCCTCCTGGTGGGGATGCCAGGGATGCCGATCTGCTGAGCTATTTACAGCTGAACTGAACACAGCCCACAGCTCTCCTCTCCCCCCTCCTCAGATCAGTTTAGTGTGACGTGTGTTCAGCTGACAGTGTACTGCTGCTAGTGACACCTGCTGGCTGAATTGGATATTGCATCCATTAAATTCATTACATTATCCCAATTGATGTGAAAACGTATTCAATCTTTTTTTCTGGATTTTCTGCCCTAAAAACTGGGTGCGTCTTATGTGCCGGTGCGTCTTATAAGGCGGAAACTATGGTAACTTAATCTCCTCGAGTTCATAGGGATGAGTTTCATCCATCATGTAATTTAATCCGAGTGAACTGCAGGAAACTGCTGATTTTCCCCAGTTCCCGAACTCATCACCGAACTCATATGGCCAACAGATCCTAGTTTGAGGACCCATGTGCTAGAGCCCAGGTGCCCAAATTGCAGCCCAAGGGTCACATGGCCATGGCCATGGCATTCTTCAGTGGCCCCCCTCAGTTCTCCAACTGTCCACCAATCCCCTGCTGACACGTCCTCGCCCAGGATCAAAGGTTTTTTCCCTAATAGGTATCTTCAAAGGCTTTGATTATATATATTACTCAAAAGCTTTGTTATTTAAAACTGATGTCTTCTAGCTCTGCCTTCTGTCATTGTTTCCTTAAAAAATGCTTATACGAGTCAGTATAGATTGAAAATGTTATGTGCGGCCCTTAAGTGATGCTGAGGGCCGCACTTGTGTCCCTCCATATCAACTTAGTTGCCCACCACTGGTTAGAGCAATACCTTTTTGTCTCTGTTCCCATGCCCCTTTTCTACAGCTATAGCAATAATGGTGATGATATCATTTTCAGGGACTTTGCAATTAACTTACCTTTCGGTTAGTCAAAATTAAAAAAATTTTACCATCTCTAGCTATAATGACCTCTTACAATTCTAATACAGCTTTTGGGCAGATATAAGTGTTAAGCAGTAGTGTCACCCTTTCTGCTACCAACATTTTGGCCTTGAATTAAAAATCACAGCTCTATAGGTCCTGGTCTTGGAGAATAACTGAGCTGGCTAGTGACGGCAGTTGTCAAATCCTTTACCAAAATGAGCCAAAACTTACAATAAGTCTTTATACAGTCACAGAATATGTCTCACTTCATTTGTGATGTTGACATTACTTGCTTGGCAGGAAGAATTTAGAAATTTTAAGGACTTGCGGAGAATAGAGCAGATTTGGTCCTGGAAAAAAAAAGAAAGAGTGGTCAATGATGGCAGGTAAAAAAAATTATAAAAAGAGAAAAAATTGTAAATGAAAAAAGTTTTCACTTTTACCATTTTACATTTGAAAAAGGGGAAGTGGATAAACCAGAGCCGGTCAAAAACTATACTTCAGCTCTATGGTATAATATTAATTCAATATACACTATGTGACAGACTGTTCGTCTGTCACGGTGCAAATGTACCCATCACATGTATCCTGGAAGGAATCCAGGAATATGTTGGCCAACAACATTAGGTTGTTGTGCGGTTTTGATTTGTTTTTGTTTTGAGATTCTGGATTCTGGGATGGGGGGAAGGAACAGGGTGGGCCTTCCCATCCCATCCAGGAAATACACCCTTCCCACCCCATCCAGGAAATACACCTGATGGACAACAGGGAGGTGGCTGGGTGTGTCTCAAGAAAATGAGATTGAAGCCACTCAGTCAGGGCTCCCAAGGAAGTGGGAGACAGTGCTGCTGGGTGCAGCAAGCATATACAGGGCACACAGAGTGTGTGTGGCCCCATGCTGGAGCCATTAAGGTTTCCCAAAGGAAGGAACTTTGGTTTGATTGCTGCCAAGCCAGGAGGCTTGGCATTTTCAGAATGTTCATTTGGCTTATATTAACCCCTGTGAGGGTGAGTTTGTGTTTGGACTGTGTTTTGGAGAAATAAACATGGGCAGGAGCCCCTAAAGGTAAAGAATTTTGTGGATTAATGCTGTTTGGAGACGCCATTTAAGCTGAACCCCCACAACATACACAGGGCCAGATGTCCCAATAAATGTGGTTCCTGTCAGATGCCAAAATACAAACCCCACCTGTGGACTCTTCTTGACACATTCCTCCAGTTCCTCTGTCTGTTTACTGGTCGTATTGCATGCTTTCTTTGCTTTATACTCTGCAGATACATGATAGAAGGTAAGCTGCCATGCCAGATTACAATGTGGGGACAGTTTAATAAGTTCACCAGTATATAAAAATACTACATTTCCCCAAAATGTGTAAGTATACCAGACCAACCTGCAAAAGCAGAATAAGCGTCTGGCAGCAAATACAAGGGAATAAGACAATAATGTGGTCTTCATTGGCAAACAATATTTAAGTACCAAAGTCCCGGTACACTCTCATCATTTCTCGTCTGGACTACTGCAACATCATCCTCTCTGGTCTTCCTCTTACTAGACTGTCACCTCTTCAGTCCATCATGAATGCTGCTGCTAGACTCATTTACTCCTCTAACCGCTCCTCATCTGCTGTTCCTCTCTACAAATCTCTACACTGGCTTCTAACTGTCCAGAGAATTAAATTCAAAGTTCTGAGCCTTGCTTTTATATCACTCCACACCTCCTGTCCTCCTTACATCTCCAACCTGGTACACAAATACACCCCTAACTGTCCCCCACACCTCCTGTCCTCCTTACATCTCCAACCTGGTACACAAATACACCCCTAACAGCCCCCTCCGCTCCTCCAGTGACCTGACATCCCCACTCATAACAACATCACATGCACGACTTTAAGACTTCTTTAGTGATGCTCCTACTCTCTGGAACTCTCTTCCTCACCCCATTAGACTTTCTCCTACCTTTTGCACTTTAAAAAAAACCTGAAAACCCCCCTCTTCAGTTTTGGAAACCCCTTTTCTCATTCCTAACATCTGCGTGCTCGAGGCCGTCAGTCAGCGGCAAAGGGTGCCCGCCGATGCTGTGAGCGTTAGAGAGTAGCGTGAAGACATCATAACGCTGCAGATCAGTACTGAAAATTCATGTTCTTCTTTCTTGCATGAGCTTTATCTATATCTTTGTCTTTCCCTCATCTACTGTATACTTAGTCCCCATGCCAATGAGCCTATGTCAATCTACATAATTTGTCCTTCTGACTTACCTTCACAATAAGCTTTTTGTTCCGTAGGACAGAATTGTACATTACCGGTGGGACGATAATTCCCCAAACATTCGCAGTAGTAGCTGCCATGTGTATTCTTACACTCGGCTCCAAATCCACACGGCTCTTTTTTACATTCATTTGAATCTAAAATGTAGAATTGTGTGCAGTAAATGATTTCAGTTTTCCAGCTCTATCTATGTTATAATATGTATATTAAAATTTATAAATTTGTTTTGTTTTCATAAATAGGCAGCTGTCATATCATGAATATGTTGTCATATAAATGAAATAAAATTGTTGTTTGCTATCAAGTTTTCAAGGACCTTTTAATAATGAAAGCACAGGTGTTCATGTGACATAGCAAGTATGATGCCCATCATCCCCATCTTTAGGACATGGCACCCTTTACTGCAGATTAGAAGCCTGGACTGACCTCTAATCTAAGCTTCTAAATTCTTAGAAGGAGAAGTGACCCTAATAGGGGCAATTATGTAAATACTTCTAGTTAGACAAGACAAGGATAATACAAACGATTCAATCTGACATTAAATATTTTATAATTTAGTCATTTCTAATGAAGTTATCTATTATCTTCTAAATCCCTTTATATCAAAAATATTGTCCGAAAGTAGAACTGAGCTGTCATCTTGTGGAGCATTATGGGTACTACATTTCTGGGAAGATTACTGTGTATTGTATGGGAGGAAAATCATTCCTGATGCACAGCCCGATGAAGAAATTCAAAGCCGCATCATCAACAAGCCAACCTAATAGAGATGATCAGTATTTTATTTCTATTTCTGACGTTGTGAGCCCCTTATTATGGTTTCATCATCACCAACATGGAGATGTAGAAAAGAGTTGTGGGTTGTTCTCAAGGCAAAAGGGGGTCCAACCCGGTACTAGCAAGGTGTGCCTAATAAAGTGCCCGCTGAGTGTAGTTCTTAGTCAGAATAAAGAAAAACATAGAGTTTGTATTTGACATGTCTTGGAATCAGTGAGGCCCAGCATAAACATTTGGGTGTGATGATACCATGTTCAGCGGGATTGCAATTACCTCACAAGGTGGAGATTAAAAAAAAATGTGACCATGTCTTGGGGTAGATGTGATACACTTACCTATACAGACGAGCAGAGATTTCCTTTTACACATGTAAAATCCTTTCTTGCAACGACAATTGGATTTCTGGCTACAGTTGACATTTTTTGGGCAGATCCAGTGATTGCTGCAGTCCTTCTGCCCTGGGAAATTATACAAAATACAGAACAATAAAAGTTACAAAAGGCTTGTTAGAATTGTACTAACTCCCTAGCGGTCAGTAGGGAGGAGGGGTTAATCTTGTATCACATTAATTATGTGTACAAGAACGTGGGAGGGAGAGGACACCTAGGTGGCCAATCTCTTCCAAGTAAAATTCCCCCTGAGAGAACCTTTATTAGACATGGCACATGATTAAAAACAAGAACAGTTCCCAGATTGATTGGAACTCCAATAAGGGTGGCAACACAGCGTAATATCATATACAATGAACATAATCAAAAATTCAGCGTCAAAGGAATGGTTGGTCATCAACAGCAGAATAGGATACAATTCCTGAATTAATCAGGACTGGCCCCAACGCACGTTTCGTGTGGTCACTTCATCAGGGGGATGTCCTTATTCGCATTAACATTGTAAGGAGTTGCAAACACACCAACTGGGGATACATGAGAGAGCACAGGTAGGCTGATGAGCATCCAGATATTGGAGGTGTTTTTGTATACGTGTGTGGAGAGTCCTAATTATAAACTCACATTGAATTAAAAAGGGCTCAGGTCTGAGAGGAAGGAGAACGGCCCGCTCCCGCTGACCAATGTCACCACAAGGCACAGAACGGGAGGCCACAAATCCGCCCGAGACTAGGAGCAGCCAGATCAGCAACCTAATTAGTAGATGGAGGGATTATAAATATTGATCGATAAAGAAAGGAGGGGGCCCAATAGCGTAAGCTCCCCGGTGAGTGGAAGTGATCGGGTGTGGAAGGACGTCCCGGTGCAAGGGAAGGGGGGGGGGGGGGAGAAAGGGGAGGGGGGGAAAATATCATGAGTGCTAACCAACAAGGATGGAATCAAAAAACAATAGCAAATCAAAAAAATGTGAGGATGATATGTAGTGCTGTGAGGGTAGTCATTAAAGTGATATCACATTAATTAAAAAAAAACTCATATGCACTATAGGCAGTATAAGCAGTATAGGCACTGCTCAGATTTTTCACCCTCCCACATTTAAATCGGTCATGCCGGGATGTGAAAAAACGATATTGCTTGCATATCATGTATGGATGGCGCAGAGGAAGCAGAACCATTGGCATGTACGCCAATGTGGAGCGTTGCCGCAGATTCGCCAGGGACAGGTAAGTAACCCTGAGTCTAGCTAAAGCTTCATGTCCGTAATTCTTAGATCGGTCTAATACTTTAGACAGAGACAAGTGTCCACGTCCAAAGTAGGGGTATGTCTCCTCATCTCCGTCTCCCTCAGAAGTTGTGAGCGAGGGGAGGGGGGTGCTAGCAGCTCCTCTCTCTCCCTTCATGCCAGGCTGCTGTCTGCCTAATCCCCCTAGCTGCTTGGGCCCTGACAGCAGCCTGAGCAGCTCGGGGGACTCGAAGGACAGTGTTGGCATACAAAGGGTGCTAGGCTGATTGAGAACCAATTTTTTGGTGGATTGACCGCGCCTGATGTCATCACGCATGGTCGATCGGCCAAAACTTCGGGTCACAATTTAAAGGTGTATGGGGGACTTAAGTGTGAGTTAGGTTTGTTAAAAAAAACCTTAGCTACACTCAGGATGACTGCTTCGGAGGTAAATACATAGTTGATTTATTATATTTATTTGCAAATATAAAGTAAATTAAAGTTAACACAACTGGGGCAGATAGGCCTTGGAGGTAGTTCCCTTCACCCCCTGACTCCTAAGGTCCGACCTCCAGCCGACCTCCATCAACTAATAACAAACAAATAAGCAAACACATAAGGGAACCAAATTTCATACATAATTTTTGTCTCTGTGACACAGTAGAAATATTTCTAGCAAAGGCCGAGACTTACAGGTCTCTGTCCCCCACTCTGGGACTGGAAAGGGAAAGGAGAAGTAACACACTAGTGACTATAATTATCTTATTGTAAAATGTGAAATAAAATGTGAAATAAGATACAGCATTTTGTACTTCTGTTCCTCTGACTTCTGATCCTCAGTATCATATGACATGATACTGACCTTCACCAGGAATTTCCTCCTCGGTACACCGGATGTTGGTTTGTGCCTTCACAGCTATGAAAAATCCTGTAAATTCAGAAAAGCAATGTTAACCAAGAAAGCAGGGGGATGTTTTGGTGACAAATTAGTTTTCCCACTGTATTTGTATATTCTAACTTCCTGCTGTGGTACAGAAAGCAAAATAAACTTCCTGCTGTGGTACAGGAAACAAAGGTAAACTTCCTGTTGGGCTACAGAAAGCAAAACTAAACTTCCTGTTGGGGTACAGGAAGCAAAGGTAAACTTCCTGTTGGGGTACAGAAAGCAAAGGTACACTTCCTGTTGGGGTACAGAAAGAATAGGTAAACTTCCTGTTGAGGTACGAAAAGGAAAGGTTAACTTCCTGTTGGGGTACAGAAAGGAAAGGTAAACTTCCTGTTGGGGTACAGAAAGGAAAGGCAAACTTCCTGTTGGGGTACAGAAAGGAAATGTAAACTTCCTGTTGGGTACAGAAAGCAAAGGCAAACTTTCTGTTGGGGTACAGAAAGCAAAGGTAAACTTCCTGTTGGGGTACAGGAAGCAAAGGTAAACTTCCTGTTGGGTACAGGAAGCAAAGGTAAACTTCCTGTTGGGGTACAGAAAGCAAAGGTAAACTTCCTGTTGGGGTACCCAGACAACACAGGTTTTTTTTCTTCACTACCACTACCCTACCCTAATACCCTAAAACAATAAGTAGAATATTCTAAGTTTTGGAAAGTGTATACAATAGTAAAGCCTACTTTCAATGTTATTTCTCTTTTACTGTATTTGGCCTTAACGGGTAACAAGAAGTGAAAGGAGTTAACAGCTATTTGTAGGGTTCTGTTACCCCCTGCCTTCTAAGGACCGACCTCCAGCCGACCTCCATCAACTTATAACAAACAAATAAACAAACAAACACATAAGGGAACCAAATTTCATACATCATTTTTGTCCATCCAGCTCTATCCAGAATATATATCTCTGTGACTCTAGGAACCCCTTAAGCTAGCCATACATTGTCGGATTCCATGGCCGATCGATCACCTATCCGATCGATTCCGGTGATGTCAGCGGGAATCGGAGGTCCGATAGATCGGCCAATTAAGTGTGTCCGATCGCTGCATACCACCTTGTCCCACGGATTCCTGGACGATTCCGTGTCCGATCGCTAACTTCACAAATGGCTACTCTCCCTGATGTGTGCAGAATCGGATCAGAAAGACCAACATGTTTGTTCTCTGTAGGATCCGATTCTGGGCCCCCGATCGATCGGACGTGATCAATCGGACAAGGTGGGCTTCATGCGATTCCGGGACGATCGTTTCGCGTGCACGCGCCCAGGATCGATCGTCCCGGAATCCGCTGGGAAACGGACCAGTGTATGGGGGCCTTTAGTAAATTTCCCAAACAGAATAGTTGGCGTTCAGTTAAGTAGTGTTGAGCTCGAATATTCGATTTTCGAATATTTAGCTCGAATATCGCTATTTCACCATTTTGCGAATATTCGTGAATATATCATCGGATATCCGACGCGAACGCGATTTTTCGCGATTTATCACGCTTTTATAATCGCGATCGATTGCAATGAATGGGATCGCGATTATATAATCGCAATGCGATTTTTTTAAACGGAAATGACGGATATTCTCCCAGTCGAATATCCAAGCTCCATTGACTTGCATGCATTGCGCATATTTGGTCGCATTGCGCTTTCTCGGATAATCGCAATTTTGGATTCCGCCATTCTCTATTGACTTCAATGTATTGCACATATGTGGTCGCATTGCGCTTTCACGGATAATCGCAATTTCGGATTCCGCCATTCTCCATTGACTTGCATGCATTGTGCATATTGGGTCGCAATTGCGATTTTTAGATCGCAATTCATGTCGTAAGTGCGGATATTTGAGATTACGAATATGGAATCGAATATTATGGCGGATATTCGCAAAATTACGCGAATTTGAATATTGCCTAGTCGCTCATCACTATTAAAAAGTACTTCAAAACACAGAAGGGAGATGTATCAGGAAATATTTTGTGTAAATCCGAGCACACATCCGCAAAATATTGTTAATTGTGTCAGATATTCGTTGGATATTCGTTGTCTGAAGCTGCCATTGGAGTATTCTCGCTCAGCACTAGTGGTCTACAGTATCTATAAATCCCAAAGAAATAGATGGGCAGATCGTATGCTGAAATGGGAGATATCTGTCCAGTGTTTTTAACACTTGGACTCACCAAAGTTAATTTTATAAAATTGCTGTGAAACTAAAGGTAGCCATACACGGGTCCGATTCCCACACGATTCCAGGCCGATCAATCACCGGGCGTGTGCACGCCGATCGATCGGCTAAGAATTGAGTGCAGCTCACCTTGCCCGATCGACCCTGCCCGATCGACATGGTCCCCTGAATCGGATCTGCCAGAGAACCAACATGCTGGTCTTTCTGATCGATTCAGCACACATCAGGGGGAGTTGCCATTTGTGAAGTGATCGATCGGGCACGGAATCGTCCAGGAATCGGTGGCCCAAGGTGGTCGGGACAGGCTTAATTGGCCGATCGATCGGACATCCGATTCCCTCTGGCATCGCCGGAATCGATCGGATGGGTGATCGATCGTCCATGGAATCGGCACATGTATGGCTAGCTTAAAGTATAGAATCCATGGATGACAACTAGACTCCTTCAAGAGATCCATTGGAGTAGCCAGTATTGGTCTTCTGGAAGTAATTTTGCTATGAATCTGATCCTCTGACTAGACTTCAATAATTAATTAATTCAATAATTAAAATTATTTGATTCATAGTTAACTTAACCACACCACAATCTATCCATGGGAGCAGCCATTACTGGTCTTCTGGAAGGTAGCTTGTTGTATTTCTGATCCTCTGTAGAGATGGTCGAATTTTTCGACTTGCAAACTTTGTGAGCTTATTGCAAAGCCCCTGAAAATGGTATCATCACCAAACTTGCTGGAGATGTAGAGAAGGGTTGGAGGAACATTTGAAAAAAAAAGTTTTGCTCTAGCACATGTAGTTTTTGCATAAATTAAGTTCAAATTTAAAGTCGAATTTTATACTTGACTTTGAACTTAATTTGTGAAAAAACTCTTTGTGTTAGAGACTTACTTTCTTTTTTGTAGTATACCCCCAACCCTTCTCTACATCTCCAGCAAGTTTGATGATGATACCATGCTCAGGGGCTTTGCAATTAAGTCGAAAGCGGCGAAATGTCTCTAATCCTCTGACAAGACTTCTTCATGGACTTCAAATTAAAGGGTCCATGGTCAACATCTTGACACCTACCACAAGCTATCCATGGAAGAATCCATTACTGGTCTTCCGGAAGTCAGCATTTTGAAGTCCTGATCCTCTGACTAGACTTTTTCATAACCTTTATATTATAGGATCCATGGTCAACAATTTGACACCAACCAATTTGAAGCAATCAATGGGAAAAGTCATTATGGTATTCTGGAAGTCAGCTTGATGTATTTCTCATTCGTGTTGAGTGCAAATATTCAAATCGTGAACCTTTATTGCAAATATTGACACTTCGAGAATTCACAAAGATTGCGAATATAGTGCTATATCTTAGTAATCTCAAATATTCTAGATTCTGGGGAAAGCACCATGCATTGCATTTGCAATATTTGCAGAAGAGGAAATTTTTGCATGAATGACTTCTATGCAGCTGCTATTTCACTTTCTTCCACTAGATGTCCTTATGACAAACATATTGGGTTTCCAATATTCACATGTACAAGTGCCGATTTTCACAATGAATTACTTCTATGAGTGTTGTCTCATGTGGTGGTTACACTGCAACTGCTTTATCACATTTTGTCAATAGATGTCACTGCCCAAACATACATTGCATTCGCAATATTTGCATTAGCAAGCACCGATTTTCGCAGTAAATAAAGACATGAATCTTTGAATTTACATTGGATATTTGCAGAACAATTTGTGAAATATTGCCAATTCAAATATTGCCTCTGCTGCTCGTCACTATTTCCCGTCCTCTGACTAGACTGCTTCACTAATTCCACTTGAGCAGATAAGCAGAGTCAGAACATCTTATCTGAATGACCATTTCATGTGAGTACATTTAGAAATCAGGATGGTCACATGATCACCTCTGCAGCCAGGGACATTGGTTAGCATGGTTCCTTATCTTCTTCTAAAACAACCTAAATTTCATCAGATTGTGATGGATCACATGCTTTACTGCACAGCCCTATTTCTGCATTCTAAAAACAAAATGTAAAAGCTCATCATTTGTGTTCATGTCGGAATGTGCTGGAATTAGCTATTAGAGTTTCTTCCCGTTTTACCATGAGAAACACTATTGTACACAGAATACATTGCTACCAGTATAGAACTATGTCTAAAAATTTACATCAGATCGAGGAACTCTAATTTAAAGTGATCTTGTTTTTTCCTGTCATAGGAACAATATACCGTATTTTCTGGCGTAAAAGGACGACCCCCAACATTTCCAGTAAAATATAGAGTTTGGGGAGTATACTCGCCATATAAGACTACCTCTTTTCCAATGCATTACAATTAAAAAAAAGAAAAACATCGGATTTCAATATGGTAATTTAAATTCAAATTCTTATGGCATGGGCAAACTGCCTGCAAGTCACGGGAAATCCACTGGCAACTGTGCCAGCGCACGTCAGGGAAACTGCAGGGGACACATGGCCTTACATATACTCTGACTTTTAACCCCCAGATCTCCAACAACCTTAAAAGTTTTTAGTATTTTACATTACCACTTTCACTCCCCTAACTGCAACCTTTCATAGTTATTAATGTTTCCCTGAACTTATCCAAGTGACATAAATTTTACAATAAAAACTGAAATTGTAACTTTTAAAAACTGAAATTGTAACTTTTATACATAAGTGAAATTGTTTTAATGTGTTTGAGCTGCAATACCAGTTTCAGCCACTGGGGCCACAGCCTCTAGTGAGTACTAGTGATGGCCGAACAACATGCATGTTCGCCCTCCTTCTATCCGGAGAGCAGTACGGGTGTTCGACCCGCCCTGTTAGCCGGCTAGAAGGAGCTCTTTATTCTTCCTCCCTTCGGATCAGGAGCAGCGAGATCCCAGCGGTGAAAGAATCTGTTCACTAGAAGACCGGCTTAATGCCCGGTCTTCTAGTGAGCAGCTGACTTGTAAACACAGAAGTGACGTCAGTGATGTCACATCCGGCTATAACAACCAGGAACTATGAGGCGGGGAATTTGATTCTGCCCGCGAACAGGCGGATGGCGGACTTCTTTAAAAGTCCGATCCGCCCGTTTGTGGATGGACCTGGCCGAAGTTCGGCCATCACTAGTGAGCATGACAGCGCCGTCTTGGGGGAGAGAGAAAGGGAGGGGGATGAGCTGGGGATCTCTGACAGGAGCTGGGCTGGGGATCTCTGACTTCTCCATCGGCTGCCGTCTTGATGGACTGAAACAGTCTGCCGCCTTGCATCTGGTGGGGGGAGCTCAAAAACGGCCGCCGATGGAGAAGAAGAAGCACCGGGCGTATAAGACAACTCTCGGCATTTGAGAAGATTTGTGGTGGGTTTAAAAGTAGTCTTACGTTGGAAAATACGGTATATTGTTTTCCTCTTTCTTGGTTTTCGTTCATTGCCCCAAATCACCCCCAGAATGGTACATTTTTCATTACACTTTACTTACCCAGGGATGTGCTGGCCCAACTATACCCCCAAATTGCTGCTCTGGGCATGGCCAGTTGTGTGTAGAGGCAGGGGTGTGGCTTGTGCTCCCCTATGCCAAGTATCACATCTGCATGTCCCTTTATTCATCCATTGCATTAAAACTCCTGATTAGTGATGAGCAGCATTGGCAAATTCGGGATATTTCACAAATTATTCTCCAGTTCAATATGCTTAGAACCACTTTGTTTATAACCAAGTGCTGTTGTTCTAGGTTGTGTGACATCAAATCACAAGGGAAGGACACACAGGTGCTTTCACTGCACAAGTCTGCTCTGAAGTATATCCCTAAAGGTGGCCATACACAGTTCGGTATTTCCGTTCGATCGACATAAATTGATTGAATGAAAATCGATTCCTGCCCACCTGATATGATCGACCAAAAGTGATCTAAATTTATCATAAAATCGATCAACAATTAACCGCCCTAGCGGTCGGGACGGCAGCACCTCGTCCAGCGCTCCAACTGCTTCTATCACACTGGACGAGGTGCTGCCGTCCAGTACAAGTTGGGGCTTCGGGAGAGCATACTCACGTTGTCCCTGTGTCCCCATGCGACATGTGTAAGCTATGTCTACTGAGGTAGGCACCCACATTTCTAAATCACCACCACTAGATGGCAGCAGAGTGTGAAAGCCTGAATGACACAGCACTGTAAGCAGAGAGGAACCGAAATCACAGACATCAGTTCCTGGGGGACAGGATGATCATTGCACTTCCTGTATCTCCTTGTGAAGGTTGTGTGTTTTGTTCATTGCAGGTAAAAGAACACATATTCATGGCTATTAACAGGTTAAAAGTGTTCAATTAACATTCCTGTACTCAGCAAAGGCTGCTAGTGATGCAGTGGTGTAGCTAAACCCTGCACACAGGTTAGTGAACAGGACTTATGTGTCACATGGGATTAATGCATTGTGGAGGTGATTGCTATAAGCAACCTTTGTGAATGTATAATATTAAACTGCACTAATGGTTAACTGTGATGCAGCTTAGATAAGTAT
>CM070034.1:20436545-20459016 GCA_036250615.1 Ptychadena robeensis
GGGTCTTGTTAAATTACTCCTTACAGGTAAGTTTTTTTTTTTCTTATGCATTCCTCCCTATTATGGGCACTTCTACTGCCATTAATGTAATCCTGAATTTAAGGTGGTAGGTCCGCTTTAAATACAGTAAAGTCCAGTTACCTTATTCCGAGTTTGCCGAATTCCCACCAAAAACAAAAGTTGTCCCATGAAAAGACATCCACAGAGAGCTGTGAGAACAGAGGTGTGAGCGCTCCTTAGAGACCGACACAGGATGAATGTCAGGAGAGACAGACAAAGACAGAGGATAGACACACTCAGGCCAACGTATGTGAGAATTGTAAGTGCAGGAACTTCCTGAAACAAAGAAACATAAAAAATCTCGCGTTGGTAAAATCACTAAAAATATAACTTGAGGTTCCCTATCTATCGATTATATATGTAATGTGTGTATGCGTATGTATGTAGATATATACATATATGTGTGTGTGTGGTGCTACTGTATGATTCTTGTGTTATTCAGGTTAAATTGCCATGCTGCAATAAATAATTGGGATTTCTGTATAAGTTTTGGCACTTGGTTTCTAAAGGGTTTGTCATCACTGCCATAGGGTATGAGGTGCAATGGCTATAGGGTGGACATATCCTATGCTGCCAGTTTTCTCTAGAAACGGGTTCCAGGGCCAAAGTAGCGTATTTTTTGGACTATAAGATGCCCTGGGCCAAAAGTTTTTAAAGCAGGGAAACCAGGAATACAAATATTTGATATATATAAGTGTTCACATCAATTGTGTTAATGCAATTCATTAAATTAATGCAATATCAAATTCAACCAGTACACTGGTACACAGTACCTGTCACTAGCAGCAGTTCACTCACACAGCACATCATATCACCACTTCACTGATCAGGAGGAGGGGGACAGGAGGCTGCCCAGTCTCTCTGCTCTTCTTTCTGGCTGCCTGTGTCCGTAGAAGCTGCAGTGATTGCAGTTTCCACAGATACAGAAAGAGGGATAGACTGGAGTTCATCTATGCCTATCTTCATTGCTTATACTAGCAGGGCTCTGGGCTCTGTTGGCATAAGCAATTATACAGTTCAGGTAGGAGATCCAGCTGTGAGCAGATCTCATATCTGACAGCTTTCCTGATAATCTCCTTGCCCGGAGATCTGGCGGGGAGCAAATGTGTGACCACCCACGGCTGAGTGGCCACAGGGTGCTCGCATTCGGACCATAAGACGCAGTCACATTTCCCCCCTGATTTGGATGGGGGTGTAAAAGTGCATCTTATGGTCTGAAAATACGGTAAATGTTTTTTGCAAGGAAGAGAGAGAGCAGATCTCTTTTTTTATGCCTGTTGGAGAGTATTTAGCTGTTTTTATTTTACTAGTTTGTGAGGTGATTGCAAAACCCCAGAGCATGCTATCATCATCACCTTGCTGGAGATGTAAAGAAGGGTTCAGGTTATACTTCAAAAATGAAAGTATTGTTACAACACAAATAGTTTTTGCCTAAATTAATTTTAAAATCAAGTTAAAATTTCAACTTTGAACTTAGTTTATGCAAAAACTACATATGCTAGACTAGCAATACTTTTTCTTTGTCAAAATTTCCCACAACAATTTTGTACCTCTCCATCAGTTTTGGTGATGATACTGTTGGGAGTCGGCAGCACCCCCTCCGTGTGCAGCACATCTTTCCATGAGTGGGACAAGGGGTAAGTCACTGGTTTTATCTCTGCAATCAGCAGTGTCCATCCCCACGAGGGCGAGCATCCAGTGTGACGCTCACACAACCAGTCGGCATTCGGATACTCAAGGGAAGACCTGGCTCCACCCTTAACTGGGCTTTATAATACCTTTCTCCCAGGCTGGGCACTCCCAAATGGCATGTCATGGTATCGGTTGAAATGTTCAGGCATGTTCTTAACCTTTACAGCAACAGAACACAGACCCCTGCTCTGCACAACAACCATCTCTATTGGGAAGTCTCTCCACAATCATTTATTTAGCTTACTGGGCTAAAAGTTCATATTTTTTTAATCCCTTTTATATTCTGTAATACTTGTCATACTAAGTAAATTACCCTCAAAGTTGGACTTTTAGTTGGCAGACTCAACCCAGAAAAACATGGCCAAATAATCAAGATAAGATACAAACACAATTTTATTATGCTTAAAATTCACAGCGAGCTTAGCGAGCGAGTTAGATGCATTATTTTATAAATGAACTGTCAACATGTTTCGCCCTGTTGACTGGGCTTCCTCAGGACAGTGATATTGCATCTATCTGTTGTGACCAACTAAAATAGCTCACGGATATCAGCCAGCATGACTGAGAAAGGGGGGCGAACAAACCAGGTATGAAATGGTGGAGCCAGGGAACCCCCAGCCCAACAGGGCAGGCCACCGCGACCCGGAAATAAGGCAGGGAAAGGAACCGGGGGGATGGGTAGACACGCCTGTCCAGCCCAATCTTCAAACTTTGTCTCTACCAGAGTCAATAGGATTGTTTGCAGCGTGTGTCCACCATTCCTCCCCCTCCCTTAATTTAATTTTGGTTGAATTTGCTAAGACTGAAGGAATGGGCATTGCAACCTTATAGAGATTGAAGTTGTCTATTGTCTTCCCATTATTACTTGTCATACTAATACAGCATCATCATTTATCAACATTCCCATTTGCTATATTTACCTGATGATGTGTATTTGTTGCCATTAGGAGTGCAAAGCTGGAAAGGTGGGTACAGGAGCAGATGGTCGCTGTACTATTAGATTGTTTCCTCATACAGCCTTGATCTGACCAGCCATTCCTTATAGGGTCCCAAAATACACAGATGATCGTATGAAATTCAGTTAATGCCTGCAAAAAAAAAGGGTTAATTTATTTCAGTAACTGTTCTATACTAGTCACTCTAGAGTCTATGCTAGTCAGTATTGTGAATTGTGTGTTTTTATTCCTGTGATGCTGGCAGGGCCGGGACAAGGTCCACCAACAACAGAGGCTGAGCTGCCCAAGTCCGCCCCTCCCCCAACCCAATTTGCCATATGAATGTCCCGAGCCCCTCCCCCCCCCCCGGGGGGGAGGGCACGGGACATTCATATGGCAAATTGGGCTGGGAGAGGGTGACATCGGCCAGCTTAGAGCTGATCTGAGCTTAGCTGGACGGCTCCATCTCCTCAACTGCAATACTGAGAAGAAAGTGCAGGACGAGATGGAGCCGTCAGAAGTTTAACCCCCTGAGCAGCGCCCAGAGGCTGAAACCTCTTCAGCCTCTGTGTTGGCCCGGCACTGGATGCTAGACAAAGTTATGGAATCACTTTACGCACTTTGCAATGAGCATAGAGAAATACTCTACAGACCTCTATTCCTTGCTTGCCAATTTTTGTTGCTTTGCCCCAGTTTCCTTTGGCCGCTGTCCCAAATTCGAAACGTTGTTGAAGTCTATGGTTGTCAGATTTTCAGATGTGAATATGACTTGTGTTTCTGCTACCTCTCCCATTACTAAATGGAGCTCAAAAGCTATCCGGTATTGTATGTTGCAATAATAAAGGTTCCCAAACTGGGGGGGGGGACGCAAATGTATATCAGGGGGGCGTCGGCCCTCATTCTTAACCGGTATTTGAAAAGGGAGGGGGGGGGCTCAATAATGTTCCTAAATAGAAAAGGGGGGCCCTGCAAGGAAAGTTTGGGTCCACTGTCCTAACGTGACCATGCTGACTCCAGTGTCATTTTGGCTTGCTTGTACATGTCAAGAAACCATAAAAAAAATTGAGAAGTAATGAATAAATACTTTTTGTTATAACAAAATATTAATATTAACTTAACACAACTATTAGAGATTTTTTTTTCTGCAATGGTAAAATTTAAGGACCGGAAGGCACCATTAGCCCCATAAGAGCTCTGACGTACTCTTATAGCAAATAGCCCCCTATCTAAAATATTTTCATTTGTACGATAGAGCTCCATTAGGCTTGCAGGGAAATTGATTTCATAATTTTTAGTAGAGGCAAATGGACTTGATTATCTTATACATTTAAATTGCGCATAGCTTTCCATGGTAACTTTGTTCGCTCTGTGTGACAAGGCAGAGAAAGATACACTATTTATATTTGACAGCTATTGTCAGGAGCTGAGTTGGCTCCAGTCACAAACACTTCTCAGAATGTTTCAGAAGCTGCTGAAGAGTGAGCTTGCACGTCAAACCTTTAGAACACAGAAGTCAGAGGTATCTGTCTTCTAAAACAAGTTTCTGGTCTTTAAAAAAAAAAAAAACCACACATCCCAATGTCACCTTCTATGCTTTATACCGAAGTGGATTTTGGGTAAAGCTGGGTACACACATGTAAATATGGGCCAGATCGATGGCCACTTCGAGCACCGTGCACGCTCACGGCCATCTATCTGGCCCATATCATATGCGGCCATCCCACTGGGATATCAAACATGACCATAAATCACGGTCAATGTCCGTTGGTTTGCATGGAAACCGCGGGTCTCCATGCAAAGCATCGGCTGAGCTGGAGAGACAGCTCTGCTCCTCCGATATCCGACAGCAGCATGATGATGTCATCACACTGCTGCAGCGAACATCGGATGGCTCCAATATCGAGCCGTGTGTTCCCTGCTTTACAGACTTGAAGGCTCTTAGATTAGAATCATGGCCCGAACACTACCTGCATGTTACTTGCATAAGCATCTATCTTTGTATTGATTTCCTCCCACATGCCAAAAACATGCAAAACATTCAAACCAGGGGAAACTTACTGGAAGTAGGGTCACGTACGTGGTGCAACCTTGGCAGACAGGATAATGTTCTCCTCTTAAGTTCCCATCCTGCACATCCTCCAGACAAGCGGTGAGGGTTAAGCCACCCTTCTAAACTATCTAGCCCCCATCCTCACCTCTTCCTTTTTCTCACCATCCACCTGGATAAGTATTCCTGTGAGTTCAGTAGGGTTGCAGGGTACAACAGAGGCTATAGATTTATGGGAACACTACTAATCTGGTATGTGGGTGGGAAAGAGGGGTGGAAACGAGTAGTTTCCTGGGTAAAACATGGTACTGGACAGATATGGGTAAAATCATTCTGGTAGGTTAATTTGGAATTCACTAGGATTTTGTCTTGCACTATGTTACGGATATAAGACTATAGTTCTGATCTCAAATGGTAAATTTTCTCTGGTGTAATTTTGAAAAGCCAGGATAAACAAAGATAGAGGTTGTAAGGTAGAATTGTAAGTGAAACCTATACGATACTATAGGTCTTTATAGGCGTATGCCCAGACCAATTCTACTGGCAACAAAGTTAACTTTGCCAGAATAACTGTTACTGGTAAGGTAGTGGTTCCCAAACTAGGGGGCGGGCCCTCCTGGGGGGGGGGGCATGAAGGTGGTTTAGAAGGGCCCTGGCCCTAGTTCTTAACCTGTGTTTGAATAGGGAGGGGGGCTCAATTATGTTCCTAAATAGAAAAGGGGGGCCCTGCATGGAAAGTTTGGGAACCACTGTTCTAAGGTGTGGAAACCTTGGCCGTACATGGCTCGATACCAATTCAATCGATGAACCCTTGAGCACAGCGTGATAACATGACCACATTGCGCTCAAGCTTTATCGATTGAACGGAGAATTGATGTGCAGAACTTCTGCGCAATTGATCCCATTTGATACTTTGTAATGGCAATCGAACAGGGTTTACCAACATGTTTCCTGTTCGGTCAAACTTTCTTCGAGTAGTATTGATTGATCCTGCTTGAAGAAAGGGTGGCCACAATCGATTCTAGTACAATCGATCAGCGTAAACGCGTATGGTGGTCGTTTGTGCTTGAATTTATTCAATGTGTATTTTGTTACATCTAGATCTTTTTCACTAGATCCCTTGATGGCGGAGATGGGCTTCCATCCCTAGTGATGGATAATTTTAATGCTAGAAGACACCAAGCTCTGCCTCCCATGGTTGCTCCATCCAAAACAAGATAATAGGCAGGGTCACAGTGAAAAATTTCTGTTGTAAAAGGGATTTTTTTTTGTGGTTATGGGGGTTAGTGACATGCAGTGGTCAGAGAACTAGTCAGGGTTGGAGAAGTAATTAAGCATGATCCAGACACTAAAGCCGGCCATAGACGTCACCACGCTGTGAGGAGTCGGCTACAGAACGGACAGGAATCCCATGTGTCCCACTAACACACGCGATTCCTGTCAGACTGTAGCCAATTAACTCGGAGGGGGAGGAGACTTCCCCTTTGAGTTAACAGACTGCAGCGCAGGATTGGAGGATCAGGCACAAAAAGAACCAGCAGGACAGATCCATGTGCGATCCGACCTGCCGGCTCTTTTTGTCAGATCCTCAAGGTGGGCTCCCCTATAGTTGCGGCCGACCAACCTTTATGTGCTCGGCGGGAGCGAGCACGCAGGTTGGTCGGCTGCAACTATGGCTAGGAATTGGCCTGTCTATGCCGTTAAACAAGGTCAAGGAACTGACATTTCTCAACCTAAACAGGAGCCCAGCAGGAGTTTGTTCTCTGCCTACGTCTTTGGCATACTTAACTCCAGCCTTACAAGTCCCCACTTTCCTTGTCTTTAGAAGTTAGAAGGTAGGTACAACACTTTATGTTGAAAATACTGACCTGCAGATGGGAAAGTGTGAAGATTAGAGGATGACTCAGATATTGACTATTTGGGTTTGTTATGGCTCCAGTCACCACTTTTGAGTTGACCACCATCTTGTCTTCCTGTCTAGGAAATGGTGGAGTGAATAATATATTTCCATCAGCTGTAAGATTAAGGTTCTTGTAGGTAACCAAAACAGCGCCAGCTGGAGGCAAGAGAAGCATAGAATTATATCACACATGTATATACTGTAGTTGCCTAGAAGCATAGAAGAGGCAAAATAATGTTGAATGCTGAATTGGAATTTCACAGAGGAAATGGCCAATCTAAATTTAGACCCAAACTTTGTCTGCCCAATTTCTGTATCTCAATGAGCCCAATGAACCCCCTTGGTATTTATGTTAAGACCTAACATTGATCTCAAAATTTTACCAAAATACAACTAGGAGGGCTGTGTTTGGACACACAGTCCAAACTATTTTTGTCATGTTTTGTGAGCTCATGGCAAGACTTGGTAGGTCCTTTAGGGGGATTAATGTTTTGTTCACACATGTTAAGCTCGAGTTGGTAGACTCTGTAAACAACAAACCAAATGGTTTCAGTTTTCACAGCAATGCATGACCGCATGGTAGGATATTTCTTAAATATGTGCATAAATACACCCCTAACCGCCCCCTCCATTCCTCAAGTGACCTACTAATGACATCTCCACTCACAGCATCATCACACAAGCAGCTTCAAGATTTCTCTAGGACCACTCTTACTCTCTGGAACCCTCTCCGTTGCCCCATTAGACTTGCTCCTATCTTTGGCACTTTAAAAATAGCCCTGAAAACCCACCTCTTCAGTCTGGTCTTCCCATCTTCTCATTCCTAACATCACCACCATGCTAGTCCACCTATTGTATACTGTGTTTCCCAACCTATTGTGAGCCCGATTGGGCAGGGTCCTCTTCTGCTGATGTGCCATAACCTGTTTCTGTGGTTTATCTTGTGTGATATCATATGTTGGTGCAATAAAAAAGATAATAATATTAAATATCAAATAGCTGTATGGAATTCTGCTTTCATATTACCTTCCTCTCCAGACACCAGATCACAGGGTACATCCATCGCATTATTGTCTGAGACTAGGGTGAAGGACCTGACGCCAAGATGACAGATGTCTTTGGAAAGCTTCATGGTAATGTCTGTTGAAAATGAGATACATAAACATGTCCCTTGAAAAAAATCTATGCCGTAGGGGTGAATGTTGAGGGCAAAATCATCATTCATCATCATCAAAATCATCATTTGTTTGTGATGTGTAACATGCTGGTGCCATATAATGAGGTGCAAAGTGTGTTGGGAACACCGAAAAATAACCTGAGAGGAACGTTAACCAATGTCTGAGACCACAAGTCTCTGCACAGGCCTGGGGGGGATCTTATTCCCAATCACACAAGATGGATGGAAGAATCCTCAATTTATTAAATATTTACAAAACATATATATAGCAAAATGCAGTTTCCTTTACACCATTGTTTTCAGTCAATTGACATCCTCACACTGTATCTATCGTGCTTCCATTACTTACACATCATATGGCTTTACTAGAAGACTAAAGCTGGGCACACACGGCTTGATGAAGAAATAGAGTAGAGCAACATCGGGCGCCGGGCGCGCTCACAACACCCCATGTTGCTCTAATCTGTTACAAGATTTTAGCCATCCATGGTTCCTTCGAGCAGGATCAACGAATCAATGGATCCTGCTCGAAGGAACTCGAACAAAAAGGTTTCCAACATGTTGGAAAACCTTGGTCGAAATCCATTACTTTGAATGGTAACAGCGAATCTCCATTCAATGTAATGGACGGCTGCCAGCTGCACGGCACACAGACGGCTATAATTAGCTAGCTGCAGGGGCATGGACAGCATGCTACAGTTGTTCTTTCTTTAGTTACATCTAGCTGCAAAAAGTTACCTATGCAAATATACACAATTTTAACCCCTTCAAGGTGTTGTCAGAAAGAGATTATCAACATTTTTTAGGGTGCAATATATTTAATGTTGACTGTAACACAGAATAAAATGTAAATGATGATTCCTGACTAGTTAGATGGTCTTTAATGATGGAGAGTACTATGCTTACTGATGGCATATCTGAGAATGCCATGGTAAGGCACCCTCATGGGGTTAGGGCTATAATGGCCCGATCTCACAGGATATTAACTTGGATATCTGGGCACACCTAGGGCTTGTTTCCATTATACGTCGGGACCCCTCCGCTAAGCGTATACGCTTAGCAGGGGTCCCGACGTATCCCACAGACATTGCCTGCCGGCGGATGGTCTGTTTAGACATCCGCCGGTGTACAGGCTGAACGTACTCGACTACGCTCAGCCTTACACTGGTGGAGAGGCTCAGCGCAGTGAAGACAGAGTCTCCGCTGAGCAGGTAAGTCTATCTGTTACGTTGGGACCTCCCGCTAAGCGTGTACGCTTAGCGGAGGGGTCCCAACGCAATGGAAACAAAGCCTTAATGTCAGAAATGAATGATGTTAAAGGACAGTGCTAGCAGTACATAGCTGTCAACATAAAAAAGGGGGGGACAAACAGGAAGTGATGTCAGTGACGTGACTTCCAGTATGCGGATCTTCTGCATTTCAGTACTGGAAGTGATGCCACTCATCAGAAAAAGGGAAACGGCAACATAATGCTGGGTTTTTAAATATATAGATACCTATTATTAGGCACATTTACCTAGCTCAGTGGTGTTTATTTGCTGAGTTCTTGGTGTCTCCAGAAAAGAATCCAGGACAACTTTTTCCACATTGTGTAGAATCTCGGTAATGACCTTCTTCTCTTCTTCATTCTGCACTTGTGTAATGATGACACTGCTGTTGGTGAGATCCTGAATGATCCGTTCATTTGCCTTCTGGAATTCTTTCTGTAATGAGAGACATAGAGAGGGTGAAGCAGAGATAGTAAGGAATAAAAAGAGAGAGGCGCAGAGGAAGAAATAGAGAGAGAGAAAGATAGGTTGGGATATGGATGGAGACAGTAGAGATGGTGGAAACAACTGAATATCTACAGTTGTGTTCAAAAATATTCAACTCCCACTGAAATTGAGTGTTTTGGCCATTTTGACATTGATTTTGATCATTTCAGTCATCTTGTTTACAATGAAATGAAAGAGACACTTGTAAGTCAGACAAATATAACAGAACATTAATAATTAAATAACCACAAATGACTTTTCTGTGCTCACATCATTATCAGTTTTATTCAACCCCCAAGTGACATTCATTCTTAGTACTTAATACAACATCCTTTTCCAGTTATAACAGCTTTTACACGTGAAGCATAGTGTGACACAAGTGTCTTTCAGCGATCTACGGGCATCTTAGCCCATTCTTCATGGGCAAAAGCCTCCAGTTCAGTCACATGAACTTGCGCACTGCAACTGCTTTCTTCAAGACCCACCAGAGGTTCTCAATCGGATTTCGGTCTGGTGACTGCGATGGCCACTCCAAAATGTTCCAGCCTTTATTCTGCAACCATGCTCTAGTGGACTTGGAGGTATGCTTGAGGTCATTGTCCAGTTGAAAGGTCCAACGTCTCCCAAGTCTCAGGTTTGTGACAGACTGCATCATATTTCCTTCCAATATCTCCTGGTACTGAAGAGAATTCATGGTACCTAGCACACGCTGAAGCTTCCCTGTACCTGCAGAAGCAAAACAGCCCCAAAGCATGATTTATTGACCATGAATTGTAAACAAGATGACTGAAATGATCAAAATCAATGTCAAAATGGCCAAAGCACTCAATTTCAGTGGGGGTTGAATAATTTTGAACACAACTGTACTTGAAATTCTTACAGGTCAATTTTTTTCTGGATGATTTTGACTTTGACTTACAGAATATAAATTTTTGTAATTTAAGATTCATATTCCTATGAATGTTTGAAAGGTATTGTCATTATATACATACTTTTGTGTTGCATACAAACAAATATTAACAAATGAAGACTTGTAAGTATGGTTCCCTTACCGCTTTAGTGTAATTGGCACACTGCTCCATAAACATTCCGTGGGTAGCATTAGGTCGGCAATCTTCATTTATTACATAACAGACAATAAAAATGAATCAGTAGTCAGCTTAATACAGCATAACCCACCCGGCATGATAGTCCCAAAGCCCTGGCATCCAGCATGGCCATGTGAAAGTTATCATTCTTTATTCTGGTCTTTCTTAAATGTTTAAACCCAGAGGGACCCTTAAAGAATTTTGTTAAGCAGGGGATTTCTAAAATACTTAAAATCAAATGGAAAATACAAAAAAGAAAGAACACCCAACTTTCACCCAAACAGCCTCAAGTAAATAACGGGAAGACTTTATGTGAGAAGCTCTTACAGCCACCCCAGAGGAATGATGAGGTAACTTCGGGATCGTCTCATCACAAGTAAAAATGTTTTCATTTTTTTTATAGAGATCATACACATAATGGGGTGTGTGGCAGCAAGGGACATTAACCTCTCTAGCGGCTGAGATGAACCTAGTTTGTCCGGAGTTTAAGTTTGTCTCAACCACTATCGGAAACCGGGATTGTTAAAACCCGACGTAACCCTGGAAAGCTGCAGCGATTCCCCATACAGCATGGGGGGGGGGGCATGCCATAGATCTCTATTATAATGAAGGGGCATTGATTTTCTAGCCCACATTGCTGTTGTCATTGATGATGCTGGCGATATGGACAGAGGGCAGGAAATTCAAGCAGGGAACATTGTACACTGCTGCGATCTCCCGTACTGATCTCCCGGTAGGGGCTGACCGCTGGGGAGGTTAAGTACATTAGGTAACTTTAGGTTAGTTGTGTAAATGGTTTTTTTTTTTGTTCTAGCTCATAATACAATAATACAATCCTTGATATTTGATCCTTAGATGAATGTTTGGTGAATCTCCAGATTACGGATGATCACTGCAATTGATATGGTTTTCTAATGAATATTTTCTATTCCTCCCTATTTATTATACAAATAAATAATTTGTTTTACCCAATTTGGTATAATGAGATTCCATCTTAGTAAACAAGCACAGCATATTTTAGTTATAAGAATGTTGCCCTATTATTTTATCAAGAATGTGCTTTTATAAAGAGGAAACCTCTACTATGCAAATTGTTTTGCTACATTATGTTGAAACAATGCTACAACAACAGCATGTGACTTGCAGTGTGGTGCTGTGAAAGGATGTCATCAAGTCTGAAAATGTCCTTACTGTTAAACATCCCACTGTAAGCTGGTAGTGGTAACAAACAATATAAATTAGGAACAACATTGAAGACATGTTCTCTGTATGGGTGTAAAGTTTGGTGGATTGGGGCATTATGGGGTGGAGTTGAACCTCAGGGGTGGGGCTTGGCTCTTTAATTCCAATAAAATGAACCTGAAATGCTTTAGGATACCAAGACATTTTGGACACTTTAATTTACATTGTATAGTAAGGAGGGATAACACTGTATAGCTGTGGTTCTCAACCTGTGGGTCGAGACCCTCTTGGGAGTCAAATTACTATTTCGCAGGGGTCGCCAATTTTTTTGGAAGCATCAGAGTTGCTCCTATAAAGCAGCAGAGCTGATGCCCATATGCAGGGTGGGAAGTTAGGAGAAAGATTAATGCCTCCTACCGCCAAACTTAGGAGGGATGGGGCAATGTGCTCCCTTCTTACTTCCCACAGCGCACATCATTTGCACAAGCGGGGTAGGAAAATATAAGGGAGGGGACATTCCACTTACCTGATCATGCTGGAAGTTAAGTCACGGAGTGTGACTTCCGATATTTGGAACGCAGGAGTGACACTCTGCACCGGCACTTCCGCATTCCAAATACAGGAAGTGACACTTTTGTGACATCATTTCCGGGGTCGCAGATCTAAAAGGTTTGAAAACCACTGATCTATAGGAAATGTACATTTATTTCTGATAAGCAGGAAAATATATTATCCTTACCGACACAGGCATTGTTAATGGATAAGAAACCATCTAAACAATGACATCTGTATGACCCCTCTGTATTTTCACAGTCCATGTTGGGGCCACATAGCGCAAAATTCTCTTTACATTCATCTATATCTGTAGAGGAGAGAACATTTATCATGTAGGAATTATCTCCAATAAAATATTGCAGTTTAATATATCCTTAAAGTCAGTGACTAGTCAGAGGTACTCTCATGAGCCAATAGGAATGTATCTGTGTCTTCCAAAAATGGAAAAGCTTTAAACGTTAAAAAAAGTTAACTCTTCCTCTTTTCCTGTAAAATCTACTTCTACTGATATGAAGAGCACTGCAAACCAATCACATATAGAAACTATATATAACTATATAGAGCTTTATGATTGGGTGGGTTGCTTGAGAAGTGAACGTGAACCGGAGGAGAAAAGGTCAATAACTGATTGCTGATTGGCTAGTGTAGTATAGGTACTTTTGGTAAATTACAGTGTAAGAATAGAACCCCCTGGTTTTAGGAAAGAGTTTATTGTACCTTCAATTGTATAAATATGAGAGTTATACAAATGTTTTCCGCATATGGTTATGTATTACTTTAACTCCTACTGTACTGTAAAGTGTTATTTGTGTGCTGTAGCCCATTGAAAGGAGGTTTTGCTTGCCATCCAAAATCTATAAATAGCATAGAAGGAAATTGTTCCCATTGTTCTTTATCTGTTGAGGTGATTGAAAATCAGAGGTTCTGTCCTATGGGAGCAGCCGGGCTTGTCTGCAGGACTGGAGGAACCAGCAGAAGAATGTGAATGTGAGAGAACCCTAGGACTGACACCAACTAGTGAGGCCTATAGAGAAGTGTGGGCAAGCAACACACCACTTGGTCTGGGCACAGGCTTTATTAGACAGGCTATTTCTTGAAATCCATGCGTCAAGTGACTAATCTGCTCCTGGGCTCAGGAAGCAGCGCAAGCTTGTTAATAACATATTTTGCAGTAAAGCCTCAATTATGATTCAACCTGCAAGTGCTGTTGTAGACATTGGAATGTATTTGTGATCTGGAAACTGTGTACACATGGACCTGCAACACAATGCAGTTGAGCAGAGAGGGTTGGATATAGGCAGTGTGCTAACAGGAGTGCTCTGATCAAGTCGTTCTGGACTAAGAGAGAGTAAGTAAGAGACAGAAAATACAGACATACCGTATCACAGGTACCAGTCTAACGGCTTCTTACTACACCATAGATCACCACTGTCTCCCACTTTAGCCAACTGTACTTTAGGACACCAACCCCCACTCACTGACTAAAGCTGGGAATAGATTGATCTACCGCGAAATCGGCTGTTTTCACCATAAATCGGCCCAGAAAACGATCGGCCAAAGAAAGGACATGTCCGTATTTTCTTTGGGCGATCTCATTACTTTGCATGAGGACCAGCAGTAAATGCCAGCACACAAAGGGAGCAGGACGTTGAATAACCAGCTGTGCATGATAACGTCATCATTTGCGGTCAATCTGCAGTGAAATTGGTAGCAAATCTAACCGTCTATGCCCAGCTTAAGGAATAACTAAAGCGCCCGATTAGGATCGCAAACAACCATCATGTCATTTCCATCTGACCATACCTACTTGGGATACCAGATCCCCAATTGTTCACTAACTGTTATTTGTACCACAACTGTCCACATGCCAAGACCTGAAACCCCTTACGATATGAAGACAAATGAAAAAGAAAGATAAAACCCCAAATATTGAACCCCAAAAACTTACCAGAAACCACCCTAAATTCTAGAAGGTGGTGGACAGGAAGCTCTTGAAATGATGATCTTGATCCTGTCTTCACCCCACCTGACCACCCCGCAGCCCTTCCTACGAGGATCATTGCCCAATCAGGTAAGACTTTTAAGCTATATCCTACTCTTTATATACGAATATCAATTAATAACTCATGCATTTAACTGCCCCTTCTCATACCTGACTTGTAGGCTTTCTCCCTTTTTTACAGCTCCAGGCCTTAGTAAAGGATAATAGCCATACTCACAGGCAGTCCTAGGGAGATCGGTACCTTGGGCACCCCCTCTAAAGGCCGCGCCCCCAACCCCCACACTCATGAGGGTCTATAACGTACTCTTTTCTAGTCCATATATATTATTAGTTTTAATAATATATATTATTTAGTTTTGCACTTGGCACTCATCACCAGCCCTATACAAGTCATAGCTTTATGCTTAAAATGATTTTCTATAATGTTCCCCACAGACTTCAAGTGTAAATGAATCAGCTGCTGGCTTTTAAAACAATTTTCCCAAATAACCCCTAACTTAATGGGGATGTATGCTCTCAAACTAAAATAAATATATCATTTTATATGATATTTATACATTTTGACTTACCTCTAAACTGGAACAATGGTGGTATGGTGCTCCAAAATCCTAAAAAAAATACTTACTTGCTGTTCCCTGGAATAATGTAAGCGATTACATCTTTATTTGCCAGGCTTAACTCAGAGTGCAATATTGCAAGTGACCACTGGGGTCAGTTATAATGGTTTTCAATGGAGACAAACGTCTGTAACACATTTACAAAGCCAAGATCAGGTTCCTCTACCAGCCGTCAATGTTCTCTGATAGTTAGTCTCTCCCTGTCCAGCACAGTGCTATGCTATCAGAGACAGGAAGAGAGAAGGTGCTGCGAGGGATATTCTCAATTTACTCATTACAGGTAAATTTTGGGGGGTTCGTTTTATGCATTTCGCCCTATAATCTGCACTTCTAGAGCCATTTATACAAAAAAGGTAATCGGGAAGTAGATAGAGATGGATTTTCCATTCCATTACAAGGTGTTTGCACCCGCTTGTAAATGAGTCTGTAACATTAATAGCATGACACTTGCATAACTGCGTCTTGTATTTCTCTTGTGTCTCTTTGTCTTATTTCTATCTGGCTAAAGATGATTAGTATACTATGTATTGTGATGAATAAATGACTAAAGTGTTACAGACTGTTAACTTTATAAAATAAGATTCAGATCATAAGGCTCACTTTTTTCCTCAAAGGTGGAGTAATATGAGGGCACGTCCTATGGTCCGAAGGTGTGGTAAAACAATATTTGTTTAGTGTCTCTGCTGAATTAGGCTCTGTGGCTTGTTGTGGCTGTGTTCGAATCGCTGTCAGTCTGTAAGACTCACGCCTAATAGCAGGATGGAGTAGAGGGGGAACCGGGATTCAGAGGAGGAGTCTAAACTCATAGAGCCAGGTCTTCTACCCAGAGCCCCCCTAATGGGAGATGGGCCGATGGTTTTTCTGCGGCTGGCAGGGTAGGTCTCCTGTTTCACCTGGAAACCCCAAGGCGAGCGTAAACCTGAGGTGCAAAGCTGCTCCAGATGTGGAGGCGACAGCGAGGCTGGGGTCCCCAAGGGAGGAGAGTCGAGAGAAAGTCCGGGACAAGGCAAGGGTCAAGGGCTGGCAGAGTTCATGCATAAATGTGTAAACAAGCAGGGTCGTTGGCGGGCGGCAGACAAAACCCGATTCCAAGAAAAGAACGAAGGTCGGGGAGCCGGAGGTCACGAATAGTCGTTGCGGGTTAGCAGGGTCTGGTACACGGGAAGTCGCGAAGCAAATCACAGGGGAGCACAGGAAGTGAATCACAGGGAAGGCACAACCAGGGATCAGAACTGAATCAAGCAGCACCATACTGAGGGCAAGACAGCAATATATAGTGATGCTCATTAGGGCAGCCCCTCCTCTAGCAGGGAACCCGACGCCCATCCATTTCCTGCCAGTATGTATTTAAATGCATGCGTGCAGCTTGTCACACGGCTGGAGCAGGAGGCTACAGTGGTAGCGTGGAGGGGGAGCGTTGCCTCCCTGGAGGGAGCTGGAGTGAAAGTGGAGAGGCAGACTGAGGTGAGCCAATTCCTCCATACTCTGGGGAGCCTGAGGGTGCCACCTGGGACCCCTGAGCCCCGGAGGCCTGACACAGTCAAAGAGGCGGAGAGATCTGCAGCACGCAGCATCCCCCTCCGCCCCCCCCCCCCTTCCTAGATGTGTGAGAAAGAAGCTGGTAATGTAATCTGTACATTGACGGCAAGTGTTTACAAGGGACATCTTGTGGTTGAAGTTGGTAATGCAAGGGGATTGTTTTCTTGCTCTAAAAACTCAGTGCATCTTTTGGTCCTAAAAATACGGTTCTTTTTCAACTAGAACTAAACCATAAAAAGGTGTACTTCAAATACAAAATTGGAGGAGTAAAGTTCCAAAATTAAGGTTACATTTGTTGTTTTACTTTAAAAGTCATGCATATGTTAATTACTTAGGTGAGCAGTAAAATATCATCCTCACCTATACAGGTATTGGAAATGTTTCGGAAACCCTTCAAACACAGACATTTGTAGGAGCCCGCTGTATTACTGCAGTACATGTTGGGACCACATATAGTTTTGTTCAGTTTGCATTCATCAATATCTGCAGAGGAAAGGAAATTATTGGTTTCAGGATACATCTTCAGGTAAAGGTCTTTGGAGCCCATACGCCAAAAGGATTTACTAAACATAACCATTATATAGTGATTCTGGTCCCCAAACAGCTGGTGGACCGCAACTAAATTAAATGTCCTGTATCCAATGGGATCAATCCCATGTTATTACACAGACACCACACTAGGGGGAATCATACCACCCAATGAGCCCCAAATTGGAACCATTAAACCATGTGCTTTAACAGACCTCCAAAGACCCCTTTTACTCCAACAGCTGCTAAAAGAAAACATACACAATAGCAAATAGCAGCTTTCTTCTTTTCTGGAGGTCAAGGTAAGGTGACAGGAAGTCCTTGCCCCCAGCACCTCCAATCCTATAAGCCCACATCCCCCTCCCTGAAATCTATAACTCCTAAATGCTTGGGTGACTATTCCTCCCATAGTCATGTAGATCTTACGCCCATCCTGTCCTGCAGGTCTGTGTTTATGCCCATTAGGATACAAGCAAGAAGCCCTGAGATTTTTTTTTAATAGCAGCAGGTGTCAAATTTCCATGGATTGTGTGCAGAATCACACATCATGGGTTTTTTGGCTAGGCCGGAGGAATTTTTTATCACCAGAAAACCAGATTTGCGCATCATATGGCACTTATTCATTTGTTATTATTTTTGTTGTCCCTTAACCCATGAACCTGAAAGTAAAGGGTACTTATCTATTACCCGTGGGGACCTGGCTCTAGTCGATCCCCTAAGAAGAAGGGTCAATCTGGACTTGAGTTGACAATTGTTTAACCCAATGGTTCCCAAACTTTCCTATCTTTTACAGATAGAAACATTATCGAGCCCCCTCTCCATTCAAACTACACAGTTTTATTTAAAGGGCCATTGCACACTAGCCCTGTTTGTGTTGCAGTGTTGTTTACTAGTGTGGAATGGCCCCCCAATTTTTTTTTAATACAATGTGTGCAACTTTATTTGGTTTATTAACATCAATCATACAGAAACATTAATCAGACTTGAATCATTCAGATAGAGACAAACACACACAGACACTTTACATGTACTCTACCTACTGTCGGCAACGAGTATCTCCATGGTTGTCTTCCTGCTTGTCCCTCCCTCAGCCCTCTAGCTGTGGCCACCTCTAGAATATCTCTGTGCTGCACCCCAGTTTGGAAGCCACTGATTTAACCAATGTCCCCATTATGATGGTTTCCACCAAGGTACCCAGCAACTGTAAGCTAGGGGCCCCGGCTGCTGTCTAATTGGGTTCCCCGGACTTGCCACAACAGCCTCAAGAAGAGCGGTCGGAGGTCTTGTGGGTGTCACTCAAGGCACCCCCCTTCAACAACTAAGGTCGGGAGGTGGTGTCTTCGGTAGCACCCCTCAGTATGGGGCCCCATGAATGCTAACGGAGGCCCTGATCATTCCTGTTAAATGTTTGATAAATTATAAAAATATTTTAAAGCAAAAACATTAACATTTTACAAATGATATAAAACCACGTGTCCCAATAGTCTACCATAGTTTTCTTAACTCACCTTCACATTCAATCGTGTAGTCTTTTGGTGAACGTCTGTGTTCAGTAACTTTCTCATTATATCCGTTTCGGCAACAACAGTGAAGCGAGGCAGGACAAGTGCTGTTACAGTAGTTGTAAGGATCACATGGAGTAGGATCTGTATAAGAGGAAAAGGACAAACTGGCTTTTTGATTCACTGTCACCATAATAAATATTTCCCATAGGCAGAATAGACTCATAGACATTAAGCTAACCATGTACGGGTAAGTTTTCTTGTAGGATCATTTAAATTCCTTTTTTAATGAATCAATTGACCAAAAGTGATGGAGATGGAGGAGAAAATTATTTCAGTGCACATTATATTCAGCAAATGTGCTTTTGTTAGGAGATGTTATTATTTATTTCAGCAGATTTGTAAGTAAATTTCATAGCCCCTAAAAATTATATCACCAAAATTGCTGTAGGTGTAGAGACGGGTTGTGGGAACATTGTAGAAAAAAGTATTGCCCTAGATTATGTAGTTTTTGCACAAAATTCAAAGCTCAAATTAAGACTTTGACTTGACTTGACTTTGAACCTGATTTATGCAAAAACTACATTTGTAGTATGTATGTATATGCTAGAGAAATAATTTTTCTTATCAACTGTTCCCCCTATCCCTGTCTACATCTCCAACAAATTTAGTGATGATAGCATGTTCAGAGGCTTTGCAATTCACAAAGTCCACCTACAAAATGTCACGTTTTTCATTTCTTGACCCGAACATAACGGACCATTAGACGCACACAGTTTTTAGGGCAGGAAAACCAGAGAAAAGAAGATTTAATACGTTTTCACATCAATTGGGTTAATGCAATGAATTTAATGGATGCAATATTCAATTCAGCCAGAAGGTGTCACTAGCAGCAGTACACTTTCAGCAGAACTTCATACTTTACACTGATTGGCAGGAGGCAGGAGGAAGGGGGGGGCCTGGGCTGTCTTCTGCTCTGCTCTCCCCTTCCTCTCCTGATGTTACTGATTCTGTGTCCGTGGGGCAGCAGAGTGATTGCTTTTCCCACGGACAGAAGAGATAGCTAAAAATGCAAGTTCATCTATACTTCTCTCCTCATTGCCTATGCGAGTTCAGGGCTGGCATAGGCAATTACACAGTTCAGATGGGAGAGCCGGCATCTCACATCTGACAGCTCCTCCAGCTCCCCTGGCTAATCTCTGTGTCGGTAGAGCTGGCAGGAAGCCAAGGTGCGACCACCGGCGGCCGCGGGGGTTGCACATCTGGACCATAAGACGCAGGCACTCTTTGCCCCCAATTTTGGGGTTAAAAAGTGCGTCTTATGGTCCGAAAAATACGGTACTTTCCCAACAATACACAACATCAATCAAAATGACACTTTAAAAAGTCTCATATAAATTATAAATAAAAAGGGGCAGTCCTGACAACACACAAGGCGACCTGTATATTTATTCCATTTTATATAAGATATATAAGATTTTGGCAATAAAAAATGCAGATATTCACATATTTCCTTGCACGACACTACTGATGTAAAAATCTCAAATATTCATGATCGTGGAGATAAAGCACTATATTCAAAATCTTTGCGAATTCTCGAAGTGCCGATATTCGAAATAAAAATATGCGTTTTTAATATTCACTATTAAAACGAATTATTATCCATAAATGCTTTTATTGGTGTATTTTAATTAGTGGCTATTGAATATAGGGGTCAATGTAATTTTTTGAATTATCACATAGAAAAGTTTTGGGGATATCTTTAATTGTGTATTTTCTTATATAAGCTGATACTGCAGGGTTTTTATTTTATTTTGTAACAATCTATTTATTTTTAGTTTTTTATTGTTTATTTTTTTAATCGATCGCTATCGTTGGGTTTTAACCCATTGGCAATGAATATAGGGGTCAAATTGTTCATTCATAAAATTTTTGTTATGTTATAATTTATTTATCAAATATAATTGTCATTTTTTTTGTTTTTTGAGCTTTTGAGATTGTTGAAAATCAATCACACTGCATGGCAGAATGCTAGATCGATGTTAAAGGTGGGTTTACACGTCAAGATTTTTTCGGCCGACAGATGGACGACTAACGATTTTTTGGTTCGTTGTACAAAAATCTGAAACGGCCATTTGCTCCGATGGATTTTTTTTCCTCGATATCGGACAAAAAATCGTCCACAAGGTGATCGGACATGTTGGTAGACTTTCATCTGTCGTTTATTTTTCGTGTAAAAAACGCATGTTCCTTATTTCACTCGATATTTTTTTTCCTATCAATTCCTAAAAAAATAAAAAAATCTGAAAGCTTTTTCATTCGTGTTTCCAACGATTATTTTCATTCGATATTTGCGTCGGTTGTACAAAAAAAAAAAAATCTAATTACCTTCGATAAATGGACGAACGAAATCCGATAAATAAATCTAAAAAAAAAAATTGAATCTGAAGTTGACTGAAACAAAAATCTTGACGTGTAAACCCACCTTTAAGGTCCCCACACACGTATCGAGTGGGGACCGACAGATGAGTGTTATAGAGCAACGTGATAAGGTCATCAGGCTGCTCTCCATCGCTCAGTATCGCTGAGTATCGGTGGGCACCCTTTGTGTGCCGGCCGTTAGTATGAATGGGGACGCCGGTCCCCATTGAAACTAATGGCATCGGCCAGAGATTTACGTGTCCGTTCTCTGGCCGACCCAGCTTTGCAAGGATCAGCCCCCCATGTGGGCACCCGTGATCGGCGGCCGATTTTGCCGCCAACCTATGACAGCGAGTGCTCACGCACATCGGTCGGTGGCAAAATCGCGGATCGTTACGTGTGTTTGGACCCGTAGAATGCAATTTTGCAAACCTATCCAATTTAACATCAGTCTAGCAAAAATGTATGCGTGCATTGCCAGCATTACATTCTCAGGGTCCACTCATTTCCCTACTACAACATTCTTCATGGGAGGGATACCAGGGTTCTAGAGTCACCTCTGTGCACACAAAGTAGATTTGGGATACCACAATGACCACTTTCAAATGTGAGACTATCATGAACTTTAACTGATCAAAAACACAATGATCAGAAAAGTATGAAGTCACATTATGATTAGATGACTTAGATAACACTCATACAGTGCTGCTTGAAAGTATGTGAACCCCTCAAGTGGTGTAGATGTTTCTGTGGGGGCGGTGGGGGAAAATGTGAAGTTGGGGCTGCTTTATGCTGTGGGCCTGGACGACTCCATATTGTCCAGGAATCATGAATCTTCGGGTTATCAACAGATTCCCGACCAGAATCTCCTGCCATCAGTCAGGAGTTGAAGCTGGGACGAAGATGGATTATGCAACAGACAATGACCCAAAGCATTCCAGCAAGAGTACAAAAGGAATGGCTTCAGAGAAAGAGGATTCGCACTCTGGATTGGCCCAGTCAAAGTCCGGAACCTTAACCCAATTGAATGTTGGAGAGACCTGAAAAAAGTTTGTACATGCCAGATGTCCCTCCAATGTCTCTCAACTGGCTGAGTTCTGCAAGGAGAGGAGTGGGCAAAAATCCCCATGAGCAGATGTGAGAGCTGGTTAGTGGTTTTACAGGAGACGTAGTGGAGTAATGGCTGCAAAGGGAGGAGCCACAAGCTACTAATACAAGGGTTCACATACTTATGCACATGTAAGATTTCAGTTGTTGGGACATAAACCTCCTTTGTTTACTTAAATAATGAAATATCTATCTTTTTGTGTGTGTTTGTGTGTCTACTATTTGGAAGGTGTGCTTTACAAATTGGGATTTAGATGTATGTAATAAGGTTCTTTAAATGTTTTTTGCACAAACACTGCCATGTCTGGAGGGTTCACTCTTTCAAGCAGCACTGTATGTATTTTCTAGCACGGGGGGGGGGTGGG
>CM070034.1:20510975-20527834 GCA_036250615.1 Ptychadena robeensis
CAGCCTTCCCATTCGTCCACTTGCATTGAGAGGCGTGTGTAATGGAGAAAAAATACAGAACATCCGGAAATTGTGAATATTCGGCAATATATTCACCATCTTCGCGAATTTCCGAATGCCGATATTCGCGATTAATATTCGGAATGCGAATATTCGCGATCATCACTAGTGATGATACCATTTTCAGAGGCTTTGCAATCAGCTCACAACGTCAGATATTTGAAAATAGTGGTGAGCGGCATATGCAACATTCAAACTTGAGATATTTCGTGGATAATTCTACTAATATTCAATCCGATATTCGCGATTTTGAATATTCGCAAATATATAATGGCAAATATTCGCAATGCATTCACATTGCCTTCAAAACAAATAGTAACATGCATTTTTTATTTTTGCATTGCACATAAATATTCGCAATGCATAGCCGTAATGCTTCCCGGTGCATAATATCGTGAATATTCGAGATTGCCATATATGAGAATTCTCAAATAGCCGATATTTGTTGAATATATTCGCAAATCGAATATTCAAGCTCAACACTAGTTGAAAGTATTTGAAAAATTCAACCATCTCTACACATGTGTTGCAATGGTCAGATCCAGGGACGAAGGGCCAGCCCACTGGAACCCACATACACAAACACCAATAAGGAAACAGATTTCCACAGTAGCTGGGTCTTCCAGTACTGCTGCATGCTATATCCAGCTGCCACTCAAACTGGTGAGGGCTTCTTGCCTGGCAGTAGTTCACTTGCCCAGCTACCTCTGCCTCATCTAGTCACTAGGAGCTGGAGCATACTGGAAGAAGGGTGTCTATATATGGACAATATAAAAAATTTGACCATTTTAACGATTTCAAGTTAATTGCAAAGCTCCTGAGCATGGTATCATCTCCAAACTTGCTGGATATGTAGAGAAGGGTTGAGGGTATACTACAAAAAAAAGTATTACGCTAACACAAATAGTTTTTGCATAAATTAAGTTCAAAGTAAAGTCAAAATATCAAAATTTCGACTTTGCAAAAACGACATGAACTAGAGCGTAGACAGTACACTGTTTGTTTTTCCCGCCCTGCCTGCTCTCCTCTACACATCGCCGTCATCATTCTTGCGGGCTGGGAAACCTACGCCCCTCCATTAACCATGTAGGTGTATGGTGCCCCTAGAACTTAGGGTGCAGACACTTAGTAGGGGAGGATGGCTTAGTAATTGCCTCACGATGCTGTATTGAATGGCAACCGTATACCTTAAGGATACCTTATCCTTAAAGTCACTTTGACTTAGCTTTCCCACAACCCTTTTCTACATCTCTAGTAGTGATGGCCGAACATCAGCTGCGGCTGTTCGCGAACAGACGAATCAAACTTCTGCAAATATCCGCCGTTCGCATGTTCGCGGCGAACCTCCATTGACTTAAATGGAGGGCGAACTTCTCAAACCTTCAGATCATATCTGTAGCCAAAATACCAATAAAAAAGTCTAAAGAGTGCAACAACCTGGACAGTGTCATGCCAGAGGGGGATCAAAGGCTAAACTTCTCCCCCAAAATATGGATTTTTAAAATGCTGTTTTCTTCAGGTCTAATGGCCGGAAATCACATTTAGATTCAAGATTTTGGCAAAAGTTACCGGACAGTACCTTCTGCAGAGCATCGCATTTGGCCAGATCTCTCTGCAATACATAATACAGCATAACCCACCCCAAGAGAAGGACTTTTGGGCTCAGCAATGATGAACTCTCCCTATCTATCTAGTACTGGAGACACAAATGTAAAATGGCTTCTTTTATAAGGGGGTGGTGTTCTTCAAGAGCAAAAATGTGTTATTGGCTGTACTGTCCCACCTGACTATAAGGTGAGGGGTCGCACTTTGTCCCCATGTTAAGGTATAGGGGGTGGGTTGAACATCCATAATGTTCACCAGCATTGCGAACTGCGAACATGCTATGCAAACTTTTCGGCCATCACTAATCTTCAGCAATTTTCAGAGGCTTTGCAATCAGCTCACAAAGTCAGCTAGTCAAAAAATTCGACCTTCTCTAGTATTGTGCACTCTGTTGGGATACAACGGCGTGGTAGGGGCAACAAAGTACACAGTACTCTGTTTGTTTTTCCTGCCCTGCCTGCTTACCTCTACACATCGCCGGCATCATCGTTGTGGGCTGGAAACTATTGCCTCTCCGTTAACATGGTGGCGTATGGCGCCCCCCTGCCACCTTGGCATCACCAATGACATCGAAGGAGCGGTGCTGGAATCAATTGAAGGGTGCGGCCGATAGAGGACTGCTGCCGCTTTCAGGAACATAGGGAAGTTTTAACGTTCCAGGCTTGGGCAGAGATTGTTTTGTGAACAAACTCTGAACGAGCTGGGTTCGTCTCAAACGATAGGTGGGTTAATAATTAAAGGAGTTAGTTCTAAATGAGGTGGTCAGTTGGGAACACCCCATTCCCACTGCCAAGAAACTGGGACTGGATTTGGGACTTTGCCCATGGGGATAATATACCTGTCTGTGATTGACATGTCTGCACACAGTGGTGCGGTTGAGGGTGACTGCCATTTGCCAACTCCCCGAAGCTGACGAATATGTGCGAATATATCCTTATTGTTCAACCTGATTCTTTTCTAAGGACCAAAACAAACTACTATTCTATAGACAGTTGAGCCACCATCCCAAAAAATATAATATCAAACAGCCTAGCATTGGGTGACGAGAAAAGAACCCAGTCAGCCCAGATGTCAGGAAATTCCCCCTGATAGAATCAGGGGCTAGGGGACTTTGAGGGCTCTAGAAGGTATTATAGGTCCAAGGTTGTGTCGATAAACATAAATAAATTTATTCTTGTTTATCGAAACAACCTTGGACCTATAATACCTTCTAGAGCCCTCAAAGTCCCCTAGCCCCTGATTCTATCAGGGGGAATTTCCTGACATCTGGGCTGACTGGGTTCTTTTCTCGTCACCCAATGCTTTGATATTATGATTCTTTTCTAACAAACTTTTCCCTAAACTCAGTTATTGCATCATTTTGTATTGACTTAGCACTTGTCTTCTCTGGGAGAGTGGGTGGGTGGGAATGTTTTTGTTTCTGTAGCGGCATGATGCATACTTTTTTCTGTTTGTGTTTGTAAAGTTGTTCTTTTCTATAAATCTCAAACAAATGGCTCTGCTTTTTTATTTTAATAACAGGATATCCATAGGGACCTTTTTAAAGCTTGGATACCCTTTATATTTGTTAAAACGTCTCAGGACCTGTTAATAACACTGACTTACTCCTCTGGTTTCTTCCTCTGGTAGAGCAGAACTTGCTGACAAACATAACATATTTTTGCTCTTTAATACACACTTTTTTTTCTCCCCAAAAAATTATGAATGTTAAAAAAAAAATGTTTTTCATTATTGCAGCCTTCCATATGTATGCACACATCATTAACAAACAAAAAATAGAAGTGCACTGGATGTTTGCTGTCATATGCAGACAGTAACCCTGAACTCCACCTAGACTCCTAAGGGGGAAGGTCTAAAATATGTTCCAGCAGGGAGTGCAAAGCTGGAGCACACTGTAAACTTATATTTACTAGGAATAGAGCCACTTCTTAGAGCCCAGAGACTAACTTATCTAGACTTACTTTACACTGGTAGCTCAACGGCAGCAATTTTGGGGATGAGGCTATTTTCAGGGGCTTTGCAACTAATTAACAAAATCCAGGGTCATCGTGGGGCCGTCTTCCATCTAGCTGCTTAGTCAGTGCCATGCCCGCCGTTGTTGTTGAGACATCGGCATAGAAACTGGGTTCCTCTTCCTGTGTGCTGCTGACGTCTTAATCCCCATGGCTACAGAACAGATAAGTATTCTGGGGAACCCTCAGTCCCTAGTATGGGGCTCCGAAATCTCTGATGGCAGCCCTGACAAAATCTATTTGTATATGTATATATATATGTGTAGAAAAAAAGAAAACTTCAGCAGGTCCAGTAGATTTGACTTTCTAGTACAAATTCCATGTTTAAAATGAACGTAGGACATCTATTGGATGTTCTTGAAGTCTCTGTTGGAATAAGTTAAACTTGACTTTGAATTACATTTATGCAAAAACGACATATTTTTACTTATTTTTTTGGGATGTTCTCCAAACCAGCAATTTTGGTGAGGACACCAAGTTCAGGGGCTTTGTTATTAACTCATTTTTTGGGCAAGAATTATAATAAATGGCACCACAAGTCACTGTCTATAGAGAAACATGTGAATTGGATCTGAATGAACAGATCTTGCTTGTCCTTCTTTTGTAACTCAACGATACAACATGATTTATGTGATGATTGTCTCTTTGTTCCTAAATTATAATTGTTGTATGATTTACACATATATCTAATTGTTTGCCAGTATTATGTCCTTATACTGTTTCTCCTGAAGAAGCACCAGAAAGAGCAAGGGGTGCAACGTGTCGAGATTTAGGACACCGCCGTCTTAGGATGTGATAGGGTTTTCCTCACTCCCCATAGATTTTGGAGGGTAAAGTGGACTGACCTTCCCCACCTTGAATCTGGGGTGATGTATACTGTGTATATGTGATACTGTATATGTGTTTTTATAGTATTGTACAGATAAATGTAATGAATCAAGTTTTTTTTGGTATTTATACCAAGATCATATGTTGATCATAAAGACCATTTTTAGAATATATATTTGGTAGTTGTGGTGTGCCTAAAAAACCTTGGGGTGTGGCACATATTATTGTACCTGTGTAAAGCTGGGCATAGACTGGGCCGACCGACTGGCCGTGATGATATCATAACGCACGGCCGCTAGTGCAGAGAATCGGCCGAGCACCTTTTGTGTGCTGGCCATTACTTCGGATGGGGACTGCTGTCCCCATCTGAACGAATGGGATCGGCCTGAAGTTTACCAGGCCAGGGGCGTAGGGATCACCAGAGCTGCAATAGCATGGGGCCTGTGACCACAATGGGGCTCGCAGCTTCTGGCAGTCGCCCTCCCCCCCTCCACCAGCTGAAACCCTCCTGTTGACCAACAGGACTGAGGTCTGTGTAAGGCTGGGTCTACACTATTCTGCCCCTTAACCGTGGGGGACATTATAGACACGTTGGGGTGTGCGTGTCCATAGCATCCGCCTGCAGTTTACCCGCTGTTTTTTTAGGGCTATGTCGGCAATACCATGTCCTATACTTACTATTGGCAAACTGATTGACTGATACGTTTTTGGGTTGGCTTGCACCGCACCCATTGTTTATGGGGGCCCGTAAAAACAATTTGCTATGAGGCCCAGTGAGCTCTAGCTACGCCCCTGTTACTGGCATGTCGGATCACAGTGGGATTGGACATGCGGCAGATTCCTGGTCAATCTGACCAGGTGGGCACACCCGATTTTCTATCGACCGACCACTTGGTGGAAAGAATCTTCTCAGCTGAAGAATCAGGCAGGAATCTGCCTGTCTATGCCCAGCTTTAGTCATTGGCCCAGGAATAATAAATTTGGTTTGAATATTAAATGGCACCACAATTCACTGTCTATAGAGCAACATGTGAATTGGATCTGAATGAAGATACCTTCCTCATTCATCTTTGGTATCTCAATGTTGTTGCACCACCCTAGAAGCCTCCACCGCTCTGGATAGTGAGAGAAGAATTTGAGACGCCAGGTAACAAGCAGCATTATGAGCTGAAGGTGGAAGATGTGTCGCTTTTCTCCTGACACAGAAGATCTCATTGTTGCTGACATCCATAAACATTGGGCTCAGTGTAGGATAATGTGTGGTTGGAGATCAGAATGCAGGGGGCTTGTTCCCACTCTCGTGTCGTGGTGTAAAGTTGATAGAATACATTTTATGTATGGAGGTGTTCCAATTTGTATGTAAAACTGACATGGCATAGAGTTCCTGCTGAATAAAATCAGTCTATTTCTTAGATTTTCATAAGTGAGCTACTCAGGTGCCTGATATTAAAAAGAATGAATAAAAAAATGCCACCAGGGTTGTGGGAGCAGGAGAACCTGCCGTCTATTTATATGGAGCAGAATCATTTTTTCTTCTTCTGATAGCTGGTGGCAGTTTATAAAAGTGCATGTTTCTGTCATTTATTAATAATCACAATTTCCGTATATTTCCATTCCAGATGTCCATGGCTAGCTGCTATACACTATATATACACGGTGTAGGGTAGGTATGGAGAGTATTGTGTTACATTACAAAATGGTCCATGCAGATGATGCAATTATAATATATCATCCAGAAGATGTATTCACAACAAAATTCCCTGGGTTTATTTTTTTTTTAAGAAAAAGTATGTGAACCCTTTGGGATTACGTGAAGTTTTGCATGAATTGGTCATAAAATGTGCTCTGATTAGAGATGGTCAAATTTTTCAACTTGCTAAATTTGTGAGTTAATTGCAACGCCCCTGAACATGGTATCATCACCAAAATTACTGGAGATGTAGAGAAGGGTTGGGGGAACATTGGAAAAAAAAGTTTTTCTCTAGCACATGCAGTTTTTGCATAAATTAAGTTTAAAATTAAAGTCGAAATTCTGATTTTTCTGTAGTTGCAGATCAGACTTGCACAACGATCTGGAGTAATTGTGGACCACTCAACCACAGGGGTTAATAGCAGTCCAAACACAGGTCAACAGAGAATGCAAAGCCTCCTTGCTTCCAAACATTCAACATAAATGATTGTTCTTGGCTCGGCTACTCAGCAGCAACAGACCTGGGCCCCACACTCCTCGTGAGCCCCCCTGTATCCACTGCTCCAGTAGTCCACGGTCCCCTTCCAGGTCAGAAACATTGACACCCGGTGGGACGCGGGGGAATAGAAAGGCCCACCCAGTTCCTTCCTTCCGTAACCCTGTAACCAAAACGCAATAACAAAATAATGTTCAGCAACCCACCGTTTCAACAATTTCTTGGCCACTAATTAATGGCATCACAGCCTGTATGTAGGGCAGGGACGTTCCAAGCCTGTGGGTGGCTCTGCAAGTCCCCTGTCAAACCTGGGGGGGGGGGTATTGGATGCTATTCAAAAACAATCCCCGGCATCGACCAACACCCCCTCCCACAGCAGCTATGCACATGCATATTTTGCATAGTGCGATAAACTGCACTGATGTAGGGGAATTATGGCAATCTGGCAGGACCTGTCCCGACGGTCCTGTACTATATATATATATATATATATATATATACACAATTATTTTTTATTCCTAATACTGTCATTGAGTCAGACAACAACAGTATTAAACAGAAGAATAATGGCTCATCTACAGGCGAAATGCTTTATCAATAAGCAACACAGTAAATTAACCCTCTGGATGTTGTTATCAACATTTGTATTAGTAAGCTTTCATAAACGAGGATTCTTGGTTAAGCTAGCCAACAACATCAGAATAATCACTGCCTGGTTAGTCACTCTTCTATTATGCAAAATGCCAAACGCTTGCTTGCTAATAATACACTTTAACGGACCTATAGTTCCAATAAACTGACAAAGTTGATGGACCAGATCCAAGGCTGTTCACTGTCCTGCACTCTGCAATGGAACTATAAATATGTCTGCTGTCACAATGTCATGTCATAGAGTAACATAAGATGTGCGTATGTTGTTAGCGGAGCCTCCAGATTTCCTATTACAGTTGACAAAGTGATAAAATGATGGGGACTGTTTCTGACTATCAATGTGATGTGTGGATGGGAAGTGTCCAAAATTACATATTGGGAGACCATTTATAATCAGGAGATGACAATATGTTAAGATCATTTTAAAAGTAATTTGTAGCTTTCATTAAAATACTGTTCCACTATGGTCTATATCCAATGAACTGAGAGTACCCTCAATTGGGGACTCTTAAGCCCCCAATACACCTTTAGATCACTCCATACAATTTCCATTAGATCTAACAACAACATGTTGTAGAAGTGGCCTCCTATAGAAATACATAGTGATTGGGAAGGTTAGATATCACCTTGCATGTAGTGCTTCGTTGGCCTGCCTGATAGAATTACAATAGTGATGGGGCCGGTATTATATCATCGGCTAGGTGTAGTGCTGGGGGTCCCTGCCGTTGATATATACATGTGGATTGGAGTATATGATCACATGCTAATGTAGTGCCGGGGTCCTCCCCCCTCCCTGTTAGAATGACTAGGTGAGTTGGAAGTGTATATATCACTGCTATGTAGTGCCGGTGTCCTCCCTGATCCAGTAGGCATAGTGATTGGAGGTTATATTTCACTGCTATGTCGTGGCCAGGGTCCTCCCTGATAGAATACATGAGTGATTGGAAGGGTATATATCACTGCTAGTGCGTATTGCCCAGTGTCCTCCCTGATAGAATTGCATAGTGTTGGGAAGGTATATATCAGTCTGCTATGTAGTGCCATGTGTCCTCTCCTGGGTAGAATACATAGTGATTGGAAGGGTATATATGCACTGGCCTATGTCTTGGCCAGAGTCCTCCTGCTAGTAGCATACATAGTGATTGGAAGTATAGTTCCAACTGCCTGAATGTAGTGCCTGGGTCCTCTCCCCCCCCTCCCTGTCTAGATATAATTACATAGATGAGGAGTAGTGAAAGTTTATATTCTGCCTGTGGCCCTGCTATGTAGTGCCGGGTCTTCCCTGATAGAATACATAGTGATGGAAGGTATATATTCACTGCTATGTAGTGCTGTGTAATGCCCTTGATGGATACATAGTGATTGCGAAGGTATATTTCCCTTAATCACTGCTTGTAGGCGGGGTCCTTCCCTGATAAGAATACGTTACGGCTCCACCCAGGGCGTTGACAACAACTGGTAGGACACACGGCCAGCAAGGGGTCAGTGACCTGGAGGTCTCCACCAGAGCCCCCCTAATGGGAGATAGGCAGAGAACCCTTGAGGGGGCCTTCCTTGTGGTCTTTTCCCGCAACCAGTCCACCAGGTCTCGCAGAGAAGAACCGGGGTTGCACCCATATGGGTTATGGCCTCTCAGAGGAAGAGGTCCATATTATGGAGGTGAATCAAAAGTGAGAGATGGGCGGGGGGGGTACCAGAGGGTTGAAGCAGATAGAATCGTCAGGAAACAAGGCAGGGTCAGTAGGCAGGCGGCATCAGGATATCGGGTAACAAGCAGGGTCGTAGGGCAGGCGGCAATCAGTAGAGTAGTCAGGGCGTAGCAGAGGTCAAAGTAGCAGGAATCTTCAGACACGATTTTGTTGAGCCAGCTGGGGTCAGGATGGAAACAAAGAGCAATCACTATACAGGTAAAACAGATACAGGAAGTAGAAATGGTTTCCAGAGCTCATTGTATTACTCCACTGATGCTTATGTAGTGGCGAGGATTGGAAAGCCTCTCCCTTGGGCGTGTGCTGGGACAGCAATGAGAGAAATTAACCTCTGGTGCACTCTTGCTATGCACGGTCTAGTGTAGCAGACCTAGAGTGCAGGTGGACCTGCGCGAGAACGCAGGTGTGAGGAGACTGCTGTGATTGGTTCTGGAGCCCGCGCAGGTGGTGTGACCTGCGCTCTGGGGGTACAGCGGCAGCCCCGTTGAGTGGATTGGACAAAATAGTTGGCAGGCCGGAAAAACTGTGGACAGCAGAATGGAGACGGCAGTAGACGAGGTTCATCAGGGATAACCCAGTGAGTGAAGCAAGCGCGCCGAAGGTAACCATGCGGAGGTTTGCGGATTCAGCCGGCGACGGAAGGGAAGCCCTGCGAGTAGTGGGGTGACAAATACATAGTGGTTGGAAGGTATATATATATATATCACTGCTATGTAGTGCCGGGTCCTCCCTGATAGAATACCTAGTGATTGGAAGGTATATATCACTGTTATGTAGTGCTGGGTCCTCCCTGATAGAATACATAGTGGTTGGAAGGTATATATATATCACTGCTATGTAGTGCCGGGTCCTCCCTGATAGAAAACGTACTCTCAGTTCATTGTATGACATTTTAGGGGATTGGCACCCCAACCTAGTAGAGACGTTAGTTGTGCACGGTCCCCCTTTGTTCAGATGGTCTTTATCCAGAAACTTGTAACGTGGACATGATATAGGGCAGTGGTTCTCAATCTGTGGATTGAACGACCATTTCACAGGGGTCGCCGAGTTCACTAGCTGCTGCTTACTTAGGAGGAATGGGGCATTACTCACCCTCCCAACTTTCCACCCTGTACATCACTTGCACAAGGTTGAGAAATATAAGGGAGAGGATATTAAACTTGCCTGATCATGCCAGTTGTGATGTCGCGGAGTGTCACTTCTGGAAAACAGAATTGACACTCCCTACTGGCACTTTTGCATTCCAGATACAGGAAGTGACACCTCATGACGTCACTTCCTGGGTTGCCGATCTAATAGCTGAGAACCACTGATATAGGGTGACCCAGTTAGTGATCCAATAGAGACTACAAGTTGCCCTTGGAATACATGTAGCAAGCAAGAGGCTACAATGGATCAGTATGATTGAGATACAACCAGCAATGAAAATATAAAACGATTCTCTATGATGCATTCTACAGTCAACTTTTCTCTACTTGGAAATTCATTAAAAGTCAATATGTTTCTGAGCTAATATTCCCCAGTTTCTAGGGGAATATGCTAGTGACGGGGGCGGGGAGAGAGGATGTGTGTTACACAAAGATCTCCGACCTCTAATGCTATAAAAAACGACCAAATGAGTATGTTTCCCTATTTACATCTAATTTATACAATCCTAAATCCTAATTGCTATACCCTTTCTGCAATTAAAAAAAATGCGTAAAAAACTGCAATAAAAATGATTGACCTCGAGGATAAATAGAAACCCTTTTAAAAGTCTTTCCTCATGACTGAGCGCAAACAATTACTTGACTTTACTCCGAAAAACACCAATTAATTGTCTTTTCTCGTTAATTTATTAGGCTTACAATAGTTTAAAGAGCAGATTACAAGGTTCAGTATCTTATTACATTGAGTGTTTATGAAATGTGATACAATTCTAATGATACTGGGAGTGGGTGTCACTTTTGGACTTTTTGTTGTGTGTTTATATAATTATATACTAGGGTATTAACCAACTAGTCAATTGGTTGACTAGTCGCCTGCCTGTGTGCACGATGATGACATGCATGCTGCCTCTGATTGGCAGTAGTGTTGATCATGAATATTCTCTTGCGAATATCGGCACTTTGATAATTCAGAAAGATCTCGAATATAGTGCTATATCTTCGTAATAGTGAATTGTCTAGTTTTTTTTACATCAGAACAGGGAACTGTAGACTTGCCCAAATCTAACTGGAGCAACGAGGTTCTTTTCGGATTGTAGGATGCCTATGCTCATTCACGGCTTTCACACACATTAAACGATTGCCCACACGAGGTTAACTTTGTACTAAAGGGGTATATACAGTTCAAGTTTACCATCACCCATGAGGCAGGGATTGGGTTCAAGCATGGGGACTATGTATCAAACAGTCGCTTCCAGCTGCTGGAAGTAGTGGAGGTTGATACCTCTCTTACCCAGAATGTGGAGATAACAAATGGTCTAGTGGAGGTGGCTGGGATCTGTAGTTCCTCATGTACTATGTGGCCTGCACCTACTGGAGATGAGGTACAGGCTACACTGGTCCAAAGAATGCCCCTGTTATTCATCATGGGTGGTGAGTCAGCCCGTGGCACTTGCTGTGTGGACGACCACGGGTGACCCAGAGAGATGGGAGCACCTTGCTCCAAGGTAAGCTGTGGCTTACAGCCAGGAAAACCCAGAAAAAACCCAGGAAAAAAAGCTAACTACTCAACTATATGACCTCTACCCAGAGAAGGGATTTAGGAGTTGCTTGGAAGGTAACTAAAGCAAAAGAAATGAACCATGACCTCATCCCCTGGTAGCTGCTGTACAAAAGTAGATACATTCTTAAATTTATATATACAATTTAGCCACCATGTCATGGCCTACTATACAAATACATATAAAGATATTATATACAGTTTTATTGCGTTCGCAATATGCGCATGTACAAGTGCCAGTTTGTGCAATAAAGGTAATCTGTGATAAGTACCATGCATTGCGTTCCCAATATGCGCATGCACAAGTGCAGATTTGCACAGTGAAGGTAATAATGACTGGAGATCATGAATTCTCGAATTTACTAATTTATTATGAATATTAGGTGAACAATTTGAGATATTTTACAAATACATATATTGCTTGTGCTGCTCATAACTAATTCGAGGTCAGTATTGGCAGGCAGGAAAGGGGAAGTGATGTCTGCGGTTACTTCTTCAACATGTTTGGAACAACCTACCAGCAGAGTTCCTTCAAAAACTGTGTGCACGTGGACCTCGAAGAAAGGGTAGTCACCCCAAATATTGATTGGATTTATATTTCTCTTTTGATAATTCCCTGCATTTTTGTGATTGATAAATGTTTTCCATTTTAGAAAGCATTCTTTTTTACAGCATTTTTTTCACACCAGTACTATATACTGCATTTTTCTGACTAGAAGACACACCTGAAAATAAGACGCACCCGGTTTTTAGAGCAGGAAAACCAGAGAAAAAATATCTGAAGTGTAAAAATCAATTGGATCAATGCAATACCAAATTCTGCCAGTAGATGACACTAGTAGAACTACTACCAAGGCACACACGTCATCTTCCTCACTGATCTTCCTGACTGATAGGGAGGAGGGGTGTCACAGGGGGAATGGCTGCAGATCTCCTCTCCCTCTCTGGCTGTGTCTGTGTTCTTGAAGCTGCAATCACTCGTGATTGCAGCTTCCACAGACATAGAGAGAGAAATAGATAGTTCATCTATCTCTCTCTTCATTGCTTATACCAGCAGGGCTCTGCTGATAAAAGCAATACAGCTCATATGTGAGATTCGGCCATGGGTGGATCTCTCATCTGACAGCTCTCCGGCTAATCTTCTTGCCAGGAGAGCTGGCCAGGAGCCATTTGGGCCATAAAACGCTGGCACTTTTTCCCCCGATTTCTGGGTTCTGGGTTAAAAAAATGTGTAATAATAATGCACTGAAGTAAGAGATTGATGTCCATGGTATTGATTTAAATAAGTATTTCATCCCAGCAGTATTTGAACCTGCAGGATTTCAGGCTGTCGGAAGCCTTTATTTGGTAACAAGCTGACACAAGGAAAAAACCCCTGTACGGGAGTTCTCCTAATCCCAGCTTGTTATTACAGTACATGAAAAAATCCACATAGCCACAAAAAGCAATCAATCAGATTCTAAATTAGGCCCCATGGCCAAGATCAAATGATGGGACAAGACTGTACACCTACACAAGTAAGGACTGGGCTACAAGACTCTGGCCAAGCAGTTTGGTGAGAAGGTGACACTAATTGGTGTGATAATTCATAAATGAAAGAGACACAAAATAGCTGAATCTTTTTTGGTCTGGGATTGCATGCAAGATATCACCTTGGAGGGGCCTTGTCAATGATCTCAGGGCTGCTGGGACCATAGTCACCAAGAAAACACACTGCACCATGACATACTGAAGGTCCCCCTGCACAAGACTATTGACTCCCTTTGGTTAATTGACTTGATTATTGATTACCGCTTCCCTAGTTAGTTTTGTACAATTAGAAAAAGAATTTCCTTGCATAGAGTGGCTGGGTGCTTTAGGGCTTGTTTCCACTATACGTCGAGACCCCCTCCACTAAGCGTACTGCTTGGCGGGGATCCCGATGCAGCACATAGACATTGCAGGGACTCAAAGTACTCGACTACGTTCAGCCCTGCATCGGTGGAGCCGCGTGGCGCAGTGAAGACACAGCATCCGGCGAGCAGGTAAGTCTATGTGTTATGTCAGGATCCCCGCCAAGCAATACACTTAGCGGAGGGGGTCCCGACGTATAATAGAAACGTAGCCTTAGGTTCAACAGAGGCTTTGAGGTTCCATATAACCATCATCTCATAAACCCCTTCAATGTCTTTTATGCACCAGTAGTTGCAATAGGTTCTATACCCACTACAACCACTGCAGAGGAACATTGTACAGGCTGGTATGGAGGGGGGCACAAGGTTGCTTACCAAAGCACTGCGCTTAGCGTAGGGGGTCCCGACGAATGTGGAAACATACCCAAATGCCATTTCTGAAGAAAGGTCTGGTTAGATTGTGGGAACCCCATTTAATTTCTTTCTTCTTTTTTTCAAAATTGAACTCCTCAAAAAATACAAAGCACAGCTTTTTTAACATCCTTATTATGATATATGATGGATGTGTGTATTTTTAATAATTTTGCACAATAAAAATAAAAGTAATATAATAGCAAGAAAATTACAATTGGAATTGTTGTATTTTACATAAGAGCTTAATACTGCTATAGCTTAATGTATGTTTAGCCTTATACTATGGGGGGATGGGTGCATCTCACAGGAAAATTACATGACCATTCTATGTTGCGCATTTTATGCTTGGCTTGTCCCTGGGTGGGTCTTCCTTTGGCTTCTTTCCACTTCTGTCCATGGTAGCACCATGCTACCAGCCATCCCGTGATCAGGACAGAAATCCACCCAGCTGGCAAGCTTGCTGGGTGGGTTATGTGTATGTCTTTCCTGGCTGATGTGTACTTGTCAGCCGGAGCTTTGTATGGCAGCTTGAGCTGATATACACAGCTCTTAAGGCCCCCATACACGTGTCCGATTCGCACCGGATTCCGGCACGATCGATTCCGGGCGCGTGCACGCCAAACGATCGTGCCGGAATCGCATGCAGCCCACCTTGTCCGATCGATCAGGTCCGATCGTTCAGGGGCTTAGAATCGGATCCGATGGAGAACCAACATGTTGGTCTTTCTCATCCGATTCTGCCCGGATCAGGGGGAGTTGCCATTTGTGAGGTGGAATCGGAGGTGGAATCACACACGGAATAGTGCCGGAATCCGCTCGGACAAGGTGGTATGCTGCGATGGATACTCTTAATTGGCCGATTGAATCGCCGGAATCGATTGGATGATGAATCGATTGGACATGGAATCCGACACGTGTATGGCTAGCTTAAGTCTCCATACACAGAGCAGTAGTAGGGAGAGGATATTCCCTCTGCTGTTGCTATGCGTGTCAGAGTCTTTAAACTCCCACTGTACACATTAAAAACTGTTTTTACTGTTTTTTGTTTTACCCCCAAATAATACGCTCCGGTTGATGGTGCATCTAATCAGCAGTGTCTTCTAACTCGAAAAATATGTTATTTGTAATATAGCCAGTCACCCCCTTCCAATATATCTAAGGAGAACATGTAAGCCACCACAGCACCATGGGCAGTCAATGATAAAGGATAAAGTCAGATAGACTAATAGATGTAAATGGACTTCATCTAAGTGACTTACTAAGCCTATCACTTACTAAGAAATAAAGGTTTTAACAATGTGAATACCAGCTGATCCATTTAAATCTCCCACATCAATGTAAATGATTTCTCAGATCACTACTATATCACTTTTTTCTTTCTCTGTCAGGAAGCTGATAAAAAGTCACATTCAACTGGAAATACAACTACAGGAGACTTTAAGCCAATATTGTGTAAATGAGACAAACTGCATCATATTTTGTCATACTCCTAATTCCTTGACTTGGATAGGTCAGATGGATCTTCGCATACTACCCACCATAACACTATAAGCCCCCTTAGTTGTTTCCATGACCCTTTGATAATAATACACTGTATGCTGAAGGTGGATTTTAAATGGCCATAGCGCATTTTATTAAACCATAACATAAACAATGATAATATCTGATTCACTTAAACATCTTGGTTCCGAATCTTCGAGGTTCCGTCACGATCTTCCATCCAACACAGGTCACCAGTGCCTTCCGCTTTAATTTGTTTAAGGCCTCAGGCACCACCCACCAGCTCGAGGACAACTAAGGACCACTGATACCGCTTGCCAGACTTGGTCAGCTCACTCTGACCTACACCGAGGGGATACCATCATTAGATGGTGACAACAGGAAACAAAAAGACATGTTAGACATAAAGCATCGGTACCATTCTTACCATCCCGAACAAGCCACCAGTTCCGACAGGTCAATACCCAAATACCAACACACCAAATACAGGATGGTATTGTCACCTCACTGCTCACCTCACAAACGGTACCAGACCTGTACCAGCTTCAAACTGCAACCCCTCCCTGCTTCTTGCCACCCACCAATCCCCTAAGTATCCACCTATCCCCTAAACAAAGTATTGCCTTAGCCTATACTTGACCCCAGCTAGCTTTGGTCCCCTTACATCACTGTCATTTAGGCCTTTTCATTTCATTCCACTACTCCAGGCCTGTCTTATCTTCAATGTATTAGAAAATGACCTTAAATATAGTATACATGCCTGTAGGACTTATCAGGTAAGATTATTTACCTGTTTCATTCTGGAATTTCAGGTAGAAGGGATCATTAGGTTGTGTTATGTAGAGTTAGATTCCTGGTGATCACATAGGTTACTGTTTTTTTCATTTCATGGTAGTTTCATGGCCATAAACCATGACCTTCAGACCTACCATCCAAAACCAACATAACCCCTACTTTATTTGTACCCCACAGTGGACCAGATACCAGATTTGGAATTAAATAGCCAGATTGGGCCTTTTATTACCAATATAACAATATTTTAATAAAACCTTAAATAACATCAGTACATAACATGAATATCTCAACAATGAAATACCATCTTCCCATACAAGATTGACAGTCTTTGAAGGTTCTCCCCACCACTGATAGGTCTGCATTGACTCAAAAAATATAAGGCCCCCAGCAGCAACATCACGACTCAGGGATGGAATCAAGTCACTGCAGGCCCATACACTCTTCACATATACAGTGGAGGAAATAATTATTTGACCCCTCACTGATTTTGTAAGTTTGTCC
>CM070034.1:20536435-20551945 GCA_036250615.1 Ptychadena robeensis
TCGATTCCGGCGATGTCAGCGGGAATCGGAGGTCCGACGGACGGCCAATTACGTCTGTCCGATCGCTACATACCACCTTGTCCCATGGATTCTTGGACGATTCCGTGTCCGATCGAATCAGACTCCTCTCACATCATCAATCGATCGGCAATGACCCTCCTCAGGTTGCGTGTATCCATTCCCCAGCACAAGTCCATAAGAGGGTGTGTGGCTTCCCTCACATTTGCTGGACCTTGCCAAACCACGAGGACAGCATGCCCCTCAGCCGTGGGTGGAGAGAACGCATTCGGGTTCTCTCCCAGCGGTTCATGGTGTTCCTCACCACCATGAATTTGCCCCCCACAGAGGGACAAGGTTGTGTTGGCGAGCTGTGTCTCCACAACTTCCTCCACCGGCACAATTCAGTGTCCTATTGCCCACCCAGCATGGTTGATGTGGAGGACATCAACACCGGTGTGGTAACTCAGGGGGCAATGAACAGGGGCCCTCACTGGCATGAGCAGCCAGCTCCACCTCAGGGACAATCCTGCAGGCCCTGACCAACCGTGACGGCTATGTAGCCTATTTAATATGGTGTGGGCTGTCTCCTGGCAGCATGACATGACCACCTGATGTTTCCATAGCACCCCATTTGATTGGACAAAGATTAGGCATTGAGTTCAGTTCAAACCTGTTTATTCACAGTCAAAATAAATTACTGTTAAGTAACAGTTTGTGATGTGTGTTCTTAAAACAAAATAACAATTAACACAATGCCATTACCTACCTCATGTCCTGAAAAAAAGCTTGCAGATCACAGTCAACAGGTGCTGGTAAGTGTAACCCCCCTCGTCAGTACTGTGTGCCCATAGGTGTAGGTGGGCTTCTGCACAGGCTGCCCAGATGATGGGCAGCAGCGTGGGCTCCACAGGCATACACGATGAACCAAAGCCGTCCGGGGGTTTTAGCAGTGTCCAGTTGCCCCCTGCATGCCCTGCACGCCATCTCGGTCATCAGGTCCTGTGCAGCCTCCCGCTGGGCCACAGATGCCCTGCAGCAGCTTGGCAGCACATGAAAGCAGACCATAGTTCTCACACTCTCCGCCCTTGCTGCCAGGATCTGCGCTGCAGGGTCTGGGTGAGGCTGTTCCTCAGGCCCAGGCTAGCTCCCTCCTGCGGCCACGTGAGGAGCGCAGGGGAGGGACAGAAAAGTCGTGCCGGACTCTCCTCATACGAGGGACCAGGTTGCTCCTCCTCATACGAGGGATCAGGTGCTCTCATACGAGGGATCAGGTTGCTCCTCCTACGAGGGACCAGGTCTGTCCTGGAGGGTAGAAAAATGTTAGTGACAAGCATACACATTGGCGAACACTGAGCATTACAGACAAAAATAACAGTATCAACTCACCTCACTGCCAGGGAGCTCCGGAGTGGAACCATCCTCCTGGGTGGGGTCAAGTTCCCAGGGCCCGGTCAGGCCCCCCCACCCTCAGCGTCCTTGGGCCTCATCGTGGAGGTTGATGCCCCGGCGTGGTCCTGGTCCTGCACAACGACAGGAGGTCGTAGTACCAGACCAGGCCCAACTCCTCAACCACCACCTGCCCCCGGCGCGCCTGCGTTCCCACCACCTTTTTTGAGCCTTTTTGTAGACTGACCGCAGGTTGTGTGATGTTATTCTTCAGGTCAGTCATGGTAGCGGTGGGCTTAAGCCCCTGCAGAGGTCAGGCAGTTGTGATACGCGCCTGGTGCTGACGGTCTGTGGTTGGAATAGTCAGGGCTCTTGACTTTCCACTGGCATGCGCGTGGCGATACTGCTCATGAACGCCGTCAGCTGCGTCAGGGTTCATCACCAGTGTAGGCCTCCTCTTCCTCTGGCGGGCCATGGCCTGCTGAAGAGGGCCACAGTGCAGCACAGGTTGAACCATTCTCAGTAGGTGCCAGAGTCAATAAGCACCCAGATGGCTCATGAGGAAATCCCTGCCCTCTCCTCCACTTCCCATTCTCTAGGGATCCCCTGAGGTCCAGGGGCATGCCGGGCCCCCAAGGTTGGAAAGGGCGACACAACTTGAGCATACAGTGGGCAGGTTCCATAAGGCATCCCATGACCGGCGACACTAGAGCACCCCCTAACCTCAGCAATTAGACAATCAGTCCCAAGTTCTACACTGACCTCCCGAGACATGCATGCGGCACAGCATTCTACCCTGCATATTCAATGATGGTGGAGCGGCCTCTGTGATGCCCAGGGATGCCATGGCCCCCCCCCCCCTTCCACACTCAGTGGAACCCCACGGGCCTCCACCAATACAAACATCTCTGCAGCCCATCTACATGGTTAAAGGGAATGGCACATTACAAAGGAACGCATGCACAGTGAGTACATATGGCCCAGGCAACCAACAACCATGTCATATCACCACATACAACCTGGTGATGCACCAAGACTTGGACCCACCACCACACAGCCATGGGCAAAGGTCACTCCCTATGGGTCCCAGAGTTGAGCCTTCCCTGAGGCAGCAAGCACAGGCGTATCAACACCGAGAGGGGGGAACAAGCTGGGGAGCAGAGGAAACGGCAAGAGTCTACAGATCACCATAAACGCGTTGAGGTGCTCCATGCCGCCTCAGACCTGCTTGTGTGGCCCATGGTGCTTCAGCCCGGGTCTGCAGCTCAGGCTGTGTAGGCCAGGAGCGTGGGTGGATCGCCGACGGGCCCAGGGGCGATGCACGGTGTGGACGGTCGGTCAGTCGACATGTGGTCATGCAGGTGTTTGCCAGGGGGGAAGCAGAAGGAGGCCCCCGATCCGCCACCGGGGTCCAGGACCAGGAGCCCCGGGACAGCCAGCAGCCTGGAAGTTCCACAGGTAGGCAACCTGGGGGGACAGTGCAGGCCCTCACACGTGGTTGTTTGCTTCTTGAGGGTCCAGGCTGAGGTGCGGCAGCTAATGATCGTAGGGCAGGAATGGGGATGATCAGAACAGTGACATCTGTGTTCATTTTGGGTAAGGCATTCTAGACCTGCCTAGATGTGGTATTGTCGGAGGCATAGGACCACTGAAGTAGTGACATGGGCCTCCAATTGGTGGGCCAGTGTTTTATGGTGGCACTGCTATTGTACGCAGAGTGGTCAATGTCGCCCACTCTCGGTGTCCTGCCCAGGTGCCCGGGACCTGCCAACGAGGAGGAGGAGTCGGCAAGCACTGGGCGGACAGGCCCCGATCAAGTGGCAAGAGGGCAAGCCAGGCCAGCTGAAGGTCGGAATGACAGGGCATCGGTGAGGTCGAGGACGTGGGACATGTTTGCGGCTGAACACAGACCCATCTATGCAATTTCTCGTCCCGGATCCGGGGGCCAGCCTGGCCATGGAGGTTGGTGCCGAGGCGGCTCGCGCGGGTCGCATGGTGGACCTCTTCGGGGAGGGCTCTGATGACAACCCAAGCCCCCCCGAAGAGGAGAGGAGGCACCACCGCCACACCCCAGGAGCCGGAGGGGGCCAGGACCCGGCAGGGACAGGGAGGAGCGGCCTGCCACCACCCTTGACGCAAGGGAGGAGCGGCCTGCCACCACCACTGGGACCAAGCGGAGGCGCGGCCCTGCCACCACCACTGGACCCAGGGAGGAGCCGCCGCCACCACCACTGCCCCCCTGGAGGACGGAGGACCAGTGGAGCCAGCCTGGCCCACCCGCCCACCACCACAGAGGGACCCCTGCCTGCCCTCGGGGACCTGGGGGGGGCCGATGCCCATGGAGCGGTCGGCTCCTGGGGCAGCATTCGAGGGCCTGGGGCTACGATGGGAGGCTGGCTGCCGGGGATTGGGCAAGAGGAAGCGGGACCTCATCGCCAGGTCCTAGATGGAGATCCAGACGAGGGGTGTGGTGAGGGCGCCCGTACCCCGTGACGGCTGCGTCAGAGAGTGGTACGACCTCACCCCCGGCAGAAGAACACTCCTTGCCGATCAGTGCCATCATCAGGCCGTGGATGTTGAGCATTGTGGGACACTGGTGCCACCACAAATGCTGGGAACACATCTTGGAAGGGTTTAATGGTGTTTTCCTTTTCAACAGCATCCCACACCCATCCGGACGGTGCCGACGGCCAGGAGCCAGCACCAGTCTGCACCAGGAGCAGGACCCAGGTAACGAAGTCACCTTGCACGACCACCCCCCCCCCCAAACGTGGGCGGGGGCGTGCCCACAGATGGGGGGACGAGCTAGGGGGAACGGTGTTGATGGGACGACCAGGGCCCAGCAGGTGAAAGGGGTCTGGGTGAGGCCACGGGGCTCATTTGAGCAGGAATACGGAGTCGTCCCCTGTTTGTTCCCGGCCTATTCTTCTGTAGGTGATTAGTGGTGACCCACAAGAGCGACAGCCAGGTGCCAGCATCCCCTAGGCCACCTGTTGCTGCTACGGCCCTATTGTTGGTTGTAGCTCGTCAACTGTGGTTCCTGTGTGTGCGCCATGACCCCACTAGAGACCTGGCCGATTGGCGTCTTTTGCCACTCGCTCTGCAGGCTGGCCTGGGCTTCCGCGGCCGAAGCGGCAGCTGGCCCGCTGCGAGGCCGTCCGCCGGCGCCGACGGACCCCCCTGCCGTGGCCCCCCCAGGGACGCCTCGCCCCTCCCGCTGCACATGGCAACTACGCCTTGACGCATGACGCAACAGGGCCCTGGGCGGGTGGTCGCCCAGCCCCAACGGGCACGCACCCTGGTCGTGCGGCGATGACCGTTTAGCAGTGGGGGGCAGGGGGCGTGACCACACGTTTCTGTTGGTCCTTTTTTCAGACCCCACCAGCCAGTGGCCACAGCCAGCCTTCCTGAGGTCGTGCCAGCCAGCGGCGCCCTGCAGAGCATGGAGGACAGCGCTGCAGGCGGTGCGCAGAGGACGGGCCAAAATGCGGCAGACACTGGCAGGCCCTGCGCCAGCAGGCTGGAACGGGGGCAACTGATCCCTGGCACCCCTTGTCTGTTCCCCCTGGTCACGTGCGTGACCTTGTCGGACTGTTTGGACCCCTATGGGTCCGGGTCCTGCTGGTGTTGGGGGCCAGCTGTTTCTCACCCGCACGCCCGGTCATGTGGACCCCTGTTTGCACCATTTTGATAGTTTTTATGTGACTTTTTTACATTGTACCTGGAGCGCAGGGCCCCAACCCATGGCTTGTTCTTCGTACTCTGCCAGTAAAATCCCTGCCCCCTGGCATTCTCGTGTGTGTTTGTCTTACTGCTGCGCGGGCGTGGGTGGGAGAGGTGACACGGGTGAGTATCTTTTCCCCCCAGTGCGTAGAACGTGCACAGGGCTGCCCGGACATGACTGTGGGATGCCGGTCCTCTGTGCAAGCATCTCCTGGCTGATCGACTGGGGTCCACCACCCAACGTTGCCCGATGCCGGCCCTGAATCAATCTGATGGAACCAAACACTGGTGGTTCTAGCTCGAGTCCGACTCTGGGCCGCCCGATCCGGACTCGGAACGTGATCGCAGCGGACCAAGGTGGGCTTCACCGCGGATTCCCCGGGACGATCCGTTCGCGTGCACGCGCCCGGATCGATCGCCCCGGAATCCGAGGGAAACCGGACCAGCCGTATGCGGATCCTATAGAAGATTCATGAGGTGCCGATGACAAATCTCCAATAACGGCCCAGTATGTCCAATGACTTTACTCGTCAGAGCACTGTTCCTGTCCCCTGATAATCTATGCCATAAGGGCTGTTCCTATAAAGCAAGAAGGGGGTCCAACTACTACCTGCCAGGGGGGAATCCAATGTGGGCGCCGGACGCTCCATGTTTTTTAGTGACTTTCCTTCCCAAATCCCGTTATTTTTCCCAGGACTTTTTAATCTGGTTAAGATGAGGAGGAAAAAGGCTTTTTTCCCTCCTCACAGTCCCCCCTGCACTCATCTGCACAAGCTGGGGTGGAAACTTATTAGTAAGAGTAACACTCCCTCCCTTCTCAGTAAGCCGGGGGGCGGCTGAATAAATACGAGGGAGCGGGAGGGTAACCACCCCAAGCACGGAACGTCCCTCACTCCACCTCAGTACTTCCCTTGTTCTATCGATCGGATAGGTGATCGATCGGCCATGGAATCCGACAATGTATGGCTAGCTTAAGGCCATCTACTGGATTGGGATGTGATGATTTTTGAAGGGTGAACTCACTAAGTTCAATAAAACAGTTTGAGATGAGAGATTTCTGACATGATGTGTTATCCTGCTGGAAGTAGCCATCAGAAAATACTCTTCTGAATACCTTGTACAAGTGGACATTTGAGTTAAGGTTGCCTCAAACCACCTCAAACCATTTTAGCTTTTGTTCTTTGCCAAGGAATGTTCACTGCTCACTGGATATTTCTAATGTATAAGAGCATTTTCTTTTAACCCTAGACATGGCTGTGTGCCTAGTTTGAACTTCAGCATGTCATCTCGAAAAATCCAATTTGCCTGGCAAAATCACTTATCTGCCAAACTGGGCACTGCAGAGTTTCACACACATTCTTTGGGATCCTAAGCTTTCTCAGAATCTAGGCTTAAAGCCCACTGACATCACCCTGGCCTTCAATTTAGAATCCAGAGTTCTTTTTTAAAAATTTTTAAAGATATTATAAAAAAATGTTCTTAAAATATTCAAGCTCCAAGTTCTAATTCTAAAAGTAAATTTTTATTAACATATTTCTTGAACTATTAGGCGACCAAGATAGAAGGACAAAAAGCAACCCACTGCAAAAAGAAAGGCTTGCGGAGAGGCACCCATTGCACTAAAATTCCTTTATTTTCCTGTTCAATAAAAAACAGGTACAAAAATGTATATACACATCAATACAGAGCCTTCATTTGTGGCTGCACCAGCAACCAATGAAGTGAGTAATTATAATACCTAATAGCCCATTCAGATACTGTATCTGCTCCTCCACACGATTTAACCTCATTCTGTGTTTTATCCTATGTTTCTTTATTTTAACAAGAGGCCTCCCCTTAGGAGAGATCTCTCACAAGCTCCATAAAACAATCTATAAGATGTACCTTATACTTCGGAGTGTCTATTAACCCAAAGATACCTATGGCAAATTGAAGCCCCGTGCTCCTACAGGCAGAGCGGAAGTTAAAGGAGTCAGGTAAGCTATCAGAGGCTGCTGACAGTGTCTCCTCCTGGTCCTCTGCAGCATCAAGCTTCAGCCCAGCTGACATACACACACCAGGAGCACAGGCAGAGGAAATATCCACCCACAGGGGATCTTCTCTTTGCTGTGTGTATGTCAGCCATGCTCAAGCTGCCGGGCTGACATACACAAGTTACAGAGGCAGGCAGTTCCCTCTGATAGCTTCCATTCCTCCCCGGCTTAGCTTAGTGCTTGGCTGGTGGTCGGATAGCAAAGACATGACCACCTGTGGCCTAATAGTCTTTCAGCTGTCAGTGGTAGCGCCTTTCCCCAGATTTTAAAGTAACATTTTTAAACAATAGTGTCATCGGCCAGTATATGCCTTTAGTTATCCAGCTTTTAGCTATCTTGTTGCTTTGGGGGTTTCGCTTTTGTTTTTCATAACTGAGAGCTGTGTATGAAACAAAAGAGACAAATTACATTATATGTATACTATTACCCCTTCCTACCATGCTTCATTCATTATACACTTATTTGCAAAATGCAGTAAACTATTGATGGAAATATATTCCCACAAATCATTTAAATTTAGAATCCTCAAGAGCCGAGCTCAAGTGAAAAAAGAAAATCAGCATTCCAATAAATTCTTCCCAAGGCTAATCCATGATACAGGGAACTCTGCATACAGCAATATGCCTAGGAGGAAGGATTGCTGTGCATGCAGACCCCCCATCCCCCATCCATAGACGCTGGTCTTCTGTTGCTATACAATTAAATTAGTCATTCATTGTTCAACAATTGGGAAGAAAATACATTAGAGAGACATTCCATTTATTTTTGATGACAAATAAATAAGACTTGGCTTCTTGTTGCTTGTAAGAATTCATCATAGTGTCCAGCTTCCCCAATTCCCTAGTTCCTGTCGGCATGTGGCAGTAAAGTAAATCAGAGATGTCAAATAGAAAAAAAAAAAAGTTTTTGCTACTCGCTAATTAGTCTCTGCTGGTTATCCAGTTAAGATGTTAAATTATAAAAGCGGAAGAAATGGCGGAAGAATGTTCTTTTATTTCTATTCTATTTTATCTGTATGTTTTTCTTTTTTTCTTTGTTTTTTTTTTTCTTTGCTGTTTGTCCTCTATTAGAGATGGTCGAATTTTACGACTTGCTAATTTTGTTAGCTGATTGCAAAGCCCCTGAATATGGTATCCTCACCAAAAGTGCTGGAGATGTAGAGAAGGGTTGTGGGAACATTTAAAATTTTAGCATAAATTAAGTTCAAAAACAAAGTCGAAATTCCGATTTTTGAAATTTTGACTTGACTTTGAACCTAATTTGTGCAAAAAACTATTTGTGTTAAGGTACCCATACACGTTGCGATTTTTCGTGGACAGATTCTATATTCGATTTCGACTCCCGATTTTTGCTTTACTGCTATTTTTAAAAGTCGGTCGGATGCACGATTTTTCGGCCGGTTGTATCAGGAATCTTTTAAAAGTCTCTTTTAAATGTGGCCGACCGACTGAAAATTACGGGCATCATCATTCGGGACCCGACCGACTTTTCGGACGATTTTTCTAAAAACAGCATCGGTCGGATACATTTGCATGTTATGAATCCCGAACGATCAACTTACCTGACCGGCCGGATCGGTCAGAAGGGCTAAAATCGCATGAAAAATCGAAACGTGTATGGGTACCTTTAGAGACATACTTTTTCCATTGACGTATACCCCCAACCCTTCTCTACATCTCCAGCAAGTTTGGTGATGATACCTTGTTCAGGGGCTTTGCAACTAACTCGAAATCTTCGAAATCGTCGAATTTTTGAAAAAAAAATCGACCATCTTTACTCAATATACTTACAGCTGCGTTTGTTGTACTTTTCTACTGAAAGCTTTGCTTACAGCGTGAACTTATCACCCCCTTTGGGCAACAGACTATTGCATCCTTCAGCAGCAGCTTTCTATAGGACCACAATTGTTTTTTCCAATAAACATTTTATCAAAGAGAAAAAAAACACAATCGTTCATACATACATAAAAATAAGATACATAGAATGTAAAGTGTAACCAAATCACATGAGATGAACCATAAACTCAAGGGGGTAGGTGAGATGAAGGTATACAGAAAGAAGAAACAACATATGGGGGGACCATGTATAGGAATCGGAGCAGTGGAATAACAGCATCAGAATATGCAAACAGAATTATCCAATGCTTAAGACATAAGAAATATTAACCTGTATTTTTTGCGCCAGTATAAGATTATTGAACTCAACGGAAGTTTCAAAAAGATGCCATATCAACCACATCTTGTTGAAAGCCTTCTTGGTCTCTTTTGCTATATAGTAATTGCTCAATTGCATGTACAAATTTCAGTTGACTAATCTATTCTCTAATGGAGGGAGTCCTAGAGGTCCCCGTTTGCAGGGAATTAACGTTGTGACGGCATTAATCATGTGGCGCTCTAATGACTTCAATGATTTGTCCGCTACCTGAGGTTTCAAGAGGAGGAGGAAATACGCGGGGGTGAATGGGAGATCTCTGCCTAGAATATGTGACATATACTTATGAACCTCATGACCAGAAGATGTGTAGGAGGGTTCCAGACAGGTGATCACATCTCTTAAGCTAGCCATACACGTGTCGGATTCCATGTCCAATCGATTCATCATCCGTTCGATTACGGCGATTCTGCCGGGAATCGCAGGTGTGATCAATCAGCCAATTAAGAGTATCCATCGCAGAATACCACCTTGTCCGAGCGGATTCCGGGACGATTCCGTGTGCGATTCCACCTCCGATTCCACCTCACAAATGGCAACTCCCCCTGATCCGGGCAGAATCGGATGAGAAAGACCAACATGTTGGTTCTCCATCGGATCCGATTCTGAGCCCCTGAATGATCGGACCTGATCGATCGGACAAGGTGGGCTGCATGCGATTCCGGCACGATCGTTTTGCGTGCACGCGCCCGGAATCGATCGTGCTGGAATCCGGTGCGAATCCGACACGTGTATGGGGGCCTTTACAGAGTGGGGAAGCTGTGGGGTAGAATTTATGCAGGAGAGCAGGAGTACGATACCAAAAGGTAAGTATCTTGTAATTGGTCTCCTGTTGACGTGCACTAAATGTACTTTTATGTTCTGTGAGCCAAACTGCTTAGACTGGAGGTCAATTTCAAGTACCGGGTCCAATTAGCTTTAATGACATCTGCCCTGGGATGGGAAGCCAGTTCCAACATGAAAGAAAGAAATAAGGTGACGGGACGGGCCTTTGCCAGCACAGATAGATTCAAACTCCTTCATTGGTCTTAGGCAGTCAGTCCGTCTCAGTATAGGACCACAATTAGCTGATTGCAAAGCCTCTGAAAATGGTATCATCACCAAAATTGCTGGAGATGTAGGAAAGAGCTGTGGAATCATTTGGAAAAAATAGCACATGTAGTTTTTGCATAAATTAAGTTCAAAATTGAAAAACCGGAGCACTGTGTACTCTGCTGCGATTACCCATTGATAATAGGCATATGGCTAGGGAGGTTTAAGTAATGGAACCTCCCACACTAGTTAAAAAATCCCACCCTTAGCACAATTACTTTTTTGGTGTTAATCCTTTGATTTTCATGCATGAAGGTATGAACTGTATCCAAATAGAGATGTTGGGCACTCAGATGGAGTCAAAAGGACAGTGGCTCCAACTTCCCATATTAGTAAAATTATTTTGAGTATTTAGTTATTAAATATTATATGAAGGAATAAGTTATTCCTTCATTCATGTGCCAACAACTGGAAAAAGAAAACGTAGTCAGAGAGAAATAACATTTATTTTTGATGACAAACATATAAAGCTTGACTTCAGTAGCTTGTAGGGATTTATTATGGTGTCCAGATCCCCGAATTCCCTCGTTCCTGTCGGGATGCAGCAGCAAAGTAAATCAGAGTTGTCAAAAAATAAAATTATTTTTGCTTCTCACTAATTAGTCTCTGCTGGTTAGCCGGTTAAGAAGTTAAATAATAAAAGCGAGGCGATGGCAGAAGAGTGATTTTTGTTGTTTTTTATTTTCCCTCTTTTTTTTTTTTTTTTTGTATCTGTTAGAATATGATTCATCTTCGTGCTGATGACTGAGTGTGTTGTGCTGAGTGTATAATACATGAAGAAGAGACCGGTTCTATGCTGTCATACAGAGGAGGAAAGTGTCACTAGATATCAACCCAACACGTTTCCAATGGTCTCTGGTATCCATGGACGAGGTAAGGTAAGGCATCTATGGAAAAGAGCAGTTGTAACATGTGCCCCGCTCCTGAGTAAGTGGAGTTCACCGACATGTACCTGGTTCAATCAAAGGTCAGGCTCTGGCGTCTTCATACCTCCCTCTGTCTTGCCCCTCCATGCAGATGGTCACACCAGGTGGATCACAGCCAGCGCCTCCCTGTTAGTCAGAGAGACCGCTAGGAATCATTATTCACTGTCACCTCATGGTCTCCACCACAACTGCACCCACTTCCACTTGTGGGGTGAACTAGTAACAGCTTTACCCATGCCTTTTCGACCAGGCGTGAAATGTCTCTGCCCAATAGCCAGTGCCGGTGCTATGGGCCAGCCATGGGGGGCCTGGCCCTCCCAGTCAGGTCTGTGTGCCAGCTCAATTAGGCCCCCTTCCTGCACCGCCTGACCTGTGAGACCTAGGCGTACCCCCCTGATTGGCCACCTGTGCCCGCATGCTCTGGAGCTGACCTTGCCAATAGCACCTCTATGCTCCCTAAAGGCAGGCCCCATCACAGGGTCTTGCACACTCCCATTAAGTCCACTGCCAAGATGGTGTGAGAACTGGTATTTAATAATGGTACTTCAGTCCATCAGTTCTGTGCTAGCCATGTGGAAGATGCCGTTGCCTTTCAAAAGTCTCAGGCCTAGCCCTCACTCCGTCCGGTGTCACCTTCTAAGGGCCAAGGTACCCTTGCCCCAAGATGAGGACAAGGAAGATGTCTGTTATCACATCTTGGCTATTTTAGGGAACTTGCAGAGGTTGATGGCCTAAATTTTCACTCACCAGCCGCTTCTGGATGCCTCCTCAAACCAGCCAGCTTTTCAGCTCTCACTCTCGCCGTCTGTGCAATAAGCCTGAGTCAGGAGCGGAACGTGTCTTAAAACCAGGAACTGGCTGGACCAGGAACAGGGGATTTATGAATGTATGCAAGCTGTTTTGCTTGGAAGCCACCCGCACGCTTCTAACCTGAGTATCGTATCCTGGATGTTAGATCTTAACATGCCCCTGACCTCTCACCGCTCCCCCTGCAGAGATACTGAGCCCAGAGCAATCCGAATTCAGTACTTTTAGAAGTTCTGCGCTCTGACTATCCCTAGGGGCTGGAGGGCTAAAGTCTGTGTCTACTTCTTCTACCCCATATTCTCTTGCTACACTTAGGCAGCATTCACATGTGTGCCCTCCACCCCCCACACCTCCCCGCACTCAGGTGCCTGCAAACAATGTGCAACAACACCCCCATTCTTTTAATATCGGGCAGGCGCCCAAAAAGCTACCCAACGAAGTCTCATGATGTTTCTTCTCAGCTTCATCCCTTCTCGGGCGATCATGTGAATGCCCCCTTACTATATACCACAAAGTATAACATGAATACACACTTAAGTGTATAGCCAAATAAAAATGATGTTCTTTATTAAGTCATATATGTAAATCGACTATTCATTACATCCAAACCTACTGGAGTATCCCCTTCACCCTGACACATTTCTCCCCAATGATCAGGGGCTTACTCGTAGGGATCATGAACGCCCCCTTAAGACAATCTTCCCCACTACCTCCGCCTCAGGGAAAGCTTCTCCGTTACATTTGTTCCAAAGGTCAAACTGCCAACTGCAGTGTAGCAAGAAGCTCCAAATCAATGAAGGCAAGATGAGCACATGGAGGAATTGGATATCTTATCCAAGTCATATTGTACTCTGCAGGCAAAGTGTTAAAGTGCCCATACACGTATAGATGGGCGCAAGATCGATAGAATGTTCAAGCACAGCTTGGTGTCATCACAATGATGTCATTGGGAAGAGGGGCTGTTAATTGGATGGAAATTGATTACCGTATATACTCGAGTATAAGCTGACCCGAGTATAAGCCAAGGTACCTAATTTTATCTACAAAAACTCGAAAAACGTATTGACTCGAGTATAAGCCGAGGGTGGGAAACGCAAAGCCAGATAGTGGAGTTTTCTAAACGATAAAAATATCGAGAAAGCACCATTGCCCCTAAGAATTAATCAAACAGGATCAATCTTAGTGCCACATCCTGAATAAATTTAAGAGAACACAGGATTATTATTATTACAGGATGGGTTTTGCAAGGCAATTCTTATTTTTTAATCATAGGCTATGGAGTGTTTTATGTGTACTAGTAACCAGGCCACCAGGTGGCAGTGTGCAGTTTGTTTATATCGATCAGCTGTTAGTCGGGAGCTCAGAGAAGATATTCAGTTGAAGAGGAAAGCTGCCTGCCTGAAGCGATCAGCATAGAAATTCCCCTGAGGTATGTGGATCCTGGCTGACTCGAGTATAAGCCGAGGGAAGAATTTTCTGCCCATTTTTTGGGGCTGAAAAACTTGGATTATACTTCAGTATATATGGTAAGTCTTTAAGTCCTTGTGTACAAAAAAAAACTACTCATGTTGGAAAGTTTGGTGTCACCCCTCCTGTGAAGTGAAATAGTGTCACCCAGTGCGGATCACACTCCATGCATGTATAATAGTATTATAATATATATATATATATATATATATAGAATAATAGTATAGTATTATAGTACAATAAAAGGAAAAAGAAAGACGATCCCCTGCCAATGGACAAGGCACATCTCACAGTTTCTATAGGGGACTGTTTTAATACAAAGAGCTAGAGTTATTTCTCCACAGCCACTGATCAAATAAAATTTTTTAGGGCATGTTTAAATCTGATTCGATAGCGCAGTAACTCTAGTCTTTTTAAAAGTGTCCTTGTCCCCATGTGGACAATTACTTTAATTCTTACAGGCAAATAACTAGTTGCTGTGGGTTTCAAATTACCGCTGTTATGTCTGAACTGAACTGCGAATGATTCTGCATACCGGGCCTCCTAGCGAGTCCTCCAACTGACACCAGAGTTTGGAAATAGAATCTTTCAGTCAATATGTTAAACTCTCAGTTCAGGAGGATCAGAGCCCATCAAAACCCATCTTACGGCCGTGAAAGATTGACTTTCCCGTTCGCAGCTATTTCAAAGCATTTATGTGATATCTGCCATAGAAATGGATTGAAGTCTGTGATATTGATTTGAAAAAAAAAAGAAGAAAAGATTCTTGACTGTATTCTGAAGGGTCTTGACACATTGTGATCCCACATTACCCCTGCAGCAGGACACTGATGCATTCCCTAATGGTGTGGGGGGCCGTGGCATCTTACTTTTTTTAGGAGGAAACAGGTCCATTCAGTTGTTGGTTCAAAGATCCTGAGCTGCCGGGTGAAAGGCAAGAAAAGAAGATTGATCAGAAAAGGCAGTCACACAGGACCGCATCAAATCCGCTGCCAGCTACATCTGCGTGCTATTTGTAATATACATGCAATGCGGTTCAGCGGGGAGAAGAAGTTTAATATTACTCATCAAAATATGATATCCTAACGAAATGTGCAAACAACTTTTTGTTTCCAAAGACTGAAGTTTGGAGGCAAAAACTCTTATTAGGAGCACTTTATCCAGCACAAAAAATTCTAGACTAGAATGCACCATTTTTATGGGTGGATGCAGAAGTCCTTGTACTAAAAGTATACCATGTTTTTCGGACCATAAGACGCACTTTCCCCTAAAAGTGGGGTGAAAATGAGGGTGCTTTGGTCCGAAGGTGTGGTGAAATAATATTTTTTGGTGGGTGCGTCCAGTCAGCCTCTTGATTGGCTGGCCGGGACTATGTGATGTCGCTTAGTGCCCAGAACGGCAGGAAAGGAGCCCATCATGGCAGGAGAGACACACATAGTCAGGGCAGTACAGGGCATACTTACATTATTGTTACTTCACGCATCTGCAAAGTCTGGCTGTCAGCCATAGAGGGGAGAGATGCATGCAGCGTCCCCCTCCACCCCCCCTCTTCCCCAATGTGTGTGAAGGAAGCCGTGATTGGTCAGCCGGGACTATGTGATACAGCACAGTGCCCTGAAATGCAGGCAAGGAGCCCATCATGGCAGGAGAGACACACATAGTATGTAGCGCCCCCCTCTGCCGCCCCCCTCTTCCCCAATGTGTAAGAAGGAAGCCGTGCTTGGTCAGCCGGGACTATGTGATACCACACAGTGCCCTAAAAGGCAGGCAAGGATCCCATCATGGCAGGAGAGACACACATAGTCAGGGCAGTACATACTTACTGCTGCTACCGCTTGCTGGTGGCACTGTGCTTGTCCTTCCCT
>CM070034.1:20558941-20573424 GCA_036250615.1 Ptychadena robeensis
CATACAGTACATCTACATAGGTAAAAAGGGGAGGTCAGGGAATGCCATTTTCTATACATGCTGTATACAGGAGCTGCATGATTGTTGTGTCTTTGCTCTGATGATTCCCTGCTCAACCCTCCTCCTAGGTGCTGTCTATCGACAGGGGGGAGGGGGTAGCGCTAGGATTGATTAGAGCAAGACCTAGAGCTGAGAGATGTAGTGTAGTGAAAGTCACTTAAAACTGTATATTTGTACACTTGTACATATCTGGCCATGACATGGTTAATGGCTATAAACTGGATGTACCGTATATAAATTTAAGCTGTGTATCTTTTCTGCCTAGCAGGTGCAGGGGATGACTCTTGGCTCTCAGCTTCCCTCTCTTTTGGTTTTCCATATCTTGTAACTTTACTATTCTGCTTGGAGACTGGCTACTGCCCTTCCCCAAGCAGAGGTGATAAATCTACCTTTTTAGATTCTGGCTTAAGTTCTTGTAATTTGTAGTGAAGAGTCCTCAATTTGGGTAGCCTGCAGCCGTCCTGGAGCCACCTGCTCCCTTCTTCTGGGTTCCCCCATCGGCCTTCCAATTTGCAGTGACCGGGCTGGACCCCCCCCATCCATGGTGAATCAAATTGTCAGTGCAGTCTCAAGATGTTTCTCCCAGAGTATGGGCAAGACGCAGGATTGCACCCTCACTCCGCTGAGCTGCCACTGCTGTATGGACTACCTCCTTGTTATACCTTCCCTGAACTACTTCCTTCACAGGGTAATAGAGCCATCAGTCATTCCTAGCAGCTGGTAGTTGGTTTGCAACATAGCATCCTAAGCCTCTGCCCCATCCCTGCCTTTTGGGTTTGGTGTTAAGATGTAAATATCCCCTTCACTAAAACTGTAAATATCCCCTACCCGCTGTTGCACATAGGAATCACCGAAAAGGATCTGGTTGCTCCGGTAGTTATTCCGGCAACGCTACAGAGACACTGGTGGAAGCTTTCAGCAGGCGCTGTGTGTCTCTGTTCTCTGATCTCTCCCTGTTCTACCTCTCCCTTCTCCTAGGTGCTGTCTATCGATAGGAGGAAGGGGGTAAAGCAAGGATTGATCAGAGCAAGTCCGAGAGCTGAGAGACACTGGTGGAAGCTTTCAGCAGGTGCTGATCCCTCCCTGTTCTACCTCTTCCTTCTCCTAGGTGTCGTCTATTGGAGGGGTAGAGCAAGGATTGATCAGAGTAAAAGCTCAAAAAAATGGTGGCAACTTTCAGCAGGTGTTGCATGTCTCCTTCTCTTACCTTCTCCTAGGTGCTGTCTATTGATACTTAGGAAGACGGAGTATAGGACGTGATTAGAGCAGAGGAATTACCCTTACCAAGCCCCTAACCCTTAACCCAGGCCCAAACCCTTAACCCAGCTGTATACAGGAGGTACATGAGTGTTGCTCCTCTGCTCTGAACACTTCTCGACAAAAGGGGGTGGGGATAAAGCAGGGAGTGATTGGAGTGAGACACAGAGCAAAGAGACACAGGTTGCAGCTTTAAGCAAGCGCTGTGTGTCTTTCTTCTCTGATCACTCCCTGCTCTCCCTTCTCCTAGGTGCAGTCTATTGATAGAAAGTAGATAGAGCAGAGAGTGATCAGTGCGAGACACAGAGCAGAGACCGGTGGCAACTTTTAACAGTGTCTCTGTGCTTTAACACTCCCTGCTTTCCCCCTCTCTTTTCCTAGGTGCTGTCTATTGACACTTAGGAGGAGGGAGTATAGGACGTGATTAGAGCAGAGGAATAACAATTACCCAGACCCTCAACCCAGCTATATACAGGAGCTACATGAGTGTTGCTCCTCTGCTCTGATCACTTCTCCTAGGTGCTGTCTATTGATCAAAGGAGTGGGGATAAAGCAGGGATTGATTGGAGTGAGACACAGAGCAGAGAGACACTGATTGCAGCTTTCAGCAAGCGCTGCATGTCTCTCTTCTCTGATCACTCCCTGCTCTCCCTCCTCCCTTCTCCTAGGTGCAGTCTATCAATAGGAGGGAGATAGAGCAGAGAGATATCATTTTGAGACACAGAGCAGAGACTGGTGGCAACTTTCAACAGGTCCTTTGTGCATTGACCACTCACTGTTCGCCCTCTCTCTTCTACTAGGTGCTATTGACACTTAGGAGGTACAGAAAAAGTACAGAAAGTTTTAAGAGCAGAGGAGAAGAGCAGAGGAGAAACACGTATCCAGCCCCTCTATACATGCTGTATACAGGAGCTACATGAGTGTTGCTCCTCTGTTCTGATCACTTCTCCTAGGTGCTGTCTATCGACAAAAGGGAGTAGGGATAGAACAGGGATTGATTTAAGTGAGACACAGAGCAAGGAGACACTGGTTGCAGCTTTCAGCAGGTCCTATATGTCTTTCTGCTCCGATCACTCCCTGCTCTCTCTCCTCCCTTGTACTAGGTGCTGTCTATCAACACTTAGGAAGAGCACAAACTGGCTGCATCTTATAGTGCATGAAATACGGTATTTACTTTTTTGCATAAAAGGATGAAAGGTATGAAAACTAGGACCATGTATAACATTATGTTCTGATCAATAGCAAGCAACTGGGTTTCAGCTTTTGCATGCTGGAGTGAAACAAGGAACCTTATTGGCTTTTCTGGATGACTATTTCATTGTTTATAAATGAGCCCTTTTGTTCTTCGCCTCATTAAATAACCCCAGACGCCTAATATGAGCTTCCCATCTGCCACTCCATTCCTTAAAGCTAGAGGCCATCCATACATTAATAGGATCGCTCACAGCTGATGACATTTTACACCTTTAACCATCCAGCTAATTTATACAGACATCTTTAACAGGAATAATTTTCACATTTTTATGTCACTTGAAATTTCAGACACGTAGACAAGGATCCTGGGCAACCGCAGTGCATTTGCCAGTCATAGAAAAGGTCTTTGTTCCTCACCACAGGTTGCAAGTCTTGTCAATGCACTGCAGGGGGAGTCTCATCTGAAGAGGGATGATAGCAGGACACTGCACAATGTAGGTATGGCACAGCTCACTATGCTTCCTATAGTTTTGCCATTGTGACATTTTATTTCAATATGGCTTACAGTAGAAATTATTTTTTCCAACAATAAAATGAATTTACATAAGTTACAATGAAAGGTCATTTCTGTGTACCAAGAGCTTATAATCAATCAGCGTACGTCAAGCCAACTGAAGTCAGAAAAGAAAATGCAGTCGGATAGACTTTGTACAAATAAACTTAATTTTCAGTGTTTTACCTCTTTTTCGATTAAATTAGTTGTGAAGAGTATTTAAATGTAATTGTTTAGTCCAATGGGCAACAAAAACAGACAATGCGTTCTCAGAAGTCAAGACTCAGTAATAGACCTGGTGAGGGTTCACCTACCATGACTCTTTACTACACGTCCTATGCCATTCAGATCTATGAGTGGGGATGTCCTCAGGGGTGTGTCTGTTACTCAGCTCTGCCAACGCTGAGCTCTGGAGTGGGAGGGCAATAAGAAATGTGTTCTTGTCAATGTGTTCTCATATGTCAAGACTCAGTAATAGACCTAGTAATGGTTCACCTACAGACCCAATGACTCTTTACCACACTTCCAATGTGATTCAGATCTATGAGTGGGGACATGCTCAGGGGTGTGTCTGTTACTCAGCTCTGCCAACACTGAGCTCTGGAGTGGGAGGGCAATAAGAAATGTGTTCTTGTCAATGTGTTCTCATAAGTCAAGACTCAGTAATAGACCTAGTGATGGTTCACCTACTGACCTATCTTGTTACTTGTGGAGCTACTATTTTTGTAGAACCTGACATCCATGGTTGTCACAAGTGGGAAACCAGAAGGCCTTCATTTTCAAGCGAAGGGAAATAAATACACGAGTAAAACCAGGATAACTAATATTCATCAAACAAATGCCAATATAGAGTGAAACAACCTCATAAGATAGAGGCGTGTGACTTGTCAGCAGTTTATATATCCTGGTTAACTGTACATTTCTCAATAGTTTTACATATTGACTAGAACCATCATTCTCCATATTTGTATTTAGGAGCTCTGCAAAGCTTAGGATATGATCTGTAAATACTAACTGAAGCAAATTCTTTTTTGTTCTAAAAAGCAGAAGATCAAGCAATGCCCATAAAGAGCCTAAGGGCTCTTTCACACTATACACGCTTTCTTTTTCACTGGCATGGTGAACATGGACAATGGATCTTCAGAGATTAGTTATCTACCTAATGCTGGGCATACACATACCGAGTAGGTCAGACCGACCTACTCCGATGTGTGCCGAGATGCTAACGTGATGACGTCATCACGTTAGCACCCCATTGCATTCTGGGGCCCCTTCAGTCGACTGGGCACCCTTTGTGTGCCGGCCATAAGCTGCAGTGAAGACGCCATCTCCATTGCAGGTTATGGCATCCGCTTGCATCGGCCAGAGAAGATCGGACATGTCTGTTCTCTGGCCGGCCGAGCAGTGGGGCATGTGGGCACATGCCGATTAGTGGCCGATTTCTAACCTGACCGACGGCGCGGTCGATCATGTTTTGATTGATTTGTTTTTTTACAATTACGATCAAATTTAATTGATCGGACCATGTGGGCATGCACCAATTTTCAGTTGCCCGGTCTAAAAATTGGCCGCTAATATCTGTGCTTGTATGGGGGCCATTACTTTTACTTTCTCTGGTCTCAGATATATGGCACATTCATACGGTGACAGTTACAAACCTGTGGCTGAGGCTCTATACCAGGTGGAGCTGTGCTGATCTGTGTAAGTGTAGAATTGTCTCTTATCCCAAAACTCTATATAAAGGTGGAGTCCTCCCTTCTCTACCCCAAGCCCAGTAAGGAATGACACCTACATGGCAGTGGCGATCCTTGCGGTCCCTCAGGCCTGGTTGCTAGGCCTAACTTTTGCAAGGACATCCTAGTTAAAGACACAGGAGCTTAATCCAGTAGCAGAGAGTGGTTAAATACACCTGGCCCCTCCTATTAATCATATTTACATCTCAGCATCTCCCCTGTACTGGACAGATCCCCCATAGTGTACAGAAAAAAACATTTACCAATGTAACATGTTTCACTACACATATAGCACTCAATCTGTTCTATTGGTTGGAAAGGCTGCGTCCTCCCCAATGGAAAATAATGAGAGTTGGGCGGAATAGTCCATCAGAGTAACCTTAATAGACACCCAAGGATTCAGACGACACAATGAATTAATGGCCTCAGCCGACTAGTATATTATGTGTATACGGACCTTATAGCTCAAACTTTTTTTTTTCTTTCTAGATAGATAGGGAAGGGTTTAGACTTGAGCAATTCTAATGCTGTCAGTGTACAATTAGGGAAAATGTCCCCATCACTGAATGTCCCAAAAACACAGCAGCAAATTCCCCCAAAGTGAGGGGAATATTGTCCCCAGATCAGGTATCTGTATCGGAAGACCTTTCCTTACTTCTTTTCTGGGAAAACAATTGTCAGCAATATATAGATGCAATCTAAACAATATTTAGAGATCTAATGCTAGCCATACACATGCCGATAAGTGGCCGATTTTTAACCTGACCGATGGGCGTGCGCGCACACAAAGGGTGCCGCCGACTGAAGGGGCCCCATAATGCACCGGGATGCTAACGTGATGATGTCATCACGTTAGCATCCTGGAACATATCGGGACAGGTCTGCCTGCACACCACCGGGGTGTGTATGGCAGGCATAACTCTTCCCCACTCTACTCAAAGCTATAAAGAAAAAAGATACACTTCATCATGGACAAAAAGGCTAGTATAGTGCTGTCTGTATTCAACATGAAAGAGGTTCTAAAGTCTGCTGTGTATCAGGATAGCACTAGTTACCCTTTATAAGTAAAAAAAAAATTTTTGTCTTGTGCTGTTGTATGGGAAGGTGGGCCGTGTACTAAATGTTACGGTTGCCAGGTTTAGAAAAGTAAAGGGTTAACTGTGCTTGGCTGCAAAATTGTAAGAAGATGTAGTATGATCTGTTGCTGGACAAGACAGGTGAAGGATGAATCACTGTTTTGAATATTGAAAAGGTCAAACTATGCCAAAGGTTTCCATCTGATGTAAACCTGACATGTCATTTGGGAGTGGCCAGCCTGTGGGACAGAAGTATTTTTAAGGCATAAAATAGGGAGGTGCTTGGTCTTCATCTGGAGGAGTGAGCAGTGAGTTTAGCTCCTCTAGGTCCTGTCAAAGGTAGGTCCTGCAGGCCCTGAGTGTGGTGTCATGGGGTTGGAGAAAGGCTAAGAAGAGACTGATTTACCAGCAGCTGCTGCTCCCAGATGGCTGGTACGCAGTGGCGTGGGAACCACCATAGCTGCCATAGCAATGCTATGGGGCCCGTGCCCACAATGGGGCCCGCCGCTCCTGGCTGCTTGTTTTCTTTACTGTCTGGGCCCCCCATCAACATCCCCCACCCCCAGCTGGCAGGGCTGAATACAGAGGCAAGCAGGTGAAGTGGGACTATATTCACCTACTTGTCCAGACAATTAATTCTTAGATCGGGCCGGCTGAAGGGGGAGTCCCCCCTCCTCTCTTACTCATCTGCTGGGCCGTCAGATAATGTTTCCTGTAGCTCCTCCCACAAATACATCCTCCCCAGCCAATAAAAACCCCCTCTCCAGCTCTGCTGTGACACTAACTTTGAACATTCATAGCACGAACACCATTCATAGTATAATCATGAAACTTTCAGGGTCAGTAATGCTCCCCTTCTACTACTTACACCCCAAGTTTAACACCTCTAGCTACAACACTTCAGCTAAAAGTCCAGCTATCAGATAATGCTTCTTCATCACCAGAGTGATATACTCCTATATGCAACATTTTACTTTTCTACATTAAACACATAGATCTTTGAAAACCTGCACGGTAGAACATTGATTTTTGGGGGTTACCAGTTAACTCCTGAGACTACATCCATGCAAATTTCCAGGTTCCTGAGCACAATCCTTCCTGCTAAAAGCCCCCTATCAAATGTTGCTTCCCTATGAGCATAAAGCACTACTCTGCTGCATACATGCTTTCACTTATCCTAATTTGAACACTTGGATCTTCAAAACCCTGCATGATAGAACCTTAACATTTTGGGGGTTACCAGTTAAACCCTGAGTCTACTTCTATGCAAAATTTCATGCCCCTAGCTCCAACCCTTCCTACAAAGAAGTCAGCTTCTTCCACAAGACCATAATGGCCTATTCTGCTACATGCAGCCTTTCATTCACCTAATTTGAACACCCAGGTCTTTGAAACCCTATGTAGTTCAACCTTGCCATTTGGAGACTACATCCATACGAAATGTCAAGCTTCTGGCTCCAACTCTACCCACTATGAAGTCAGCTATTATATAATGCTTTCTTAAGCATGCTTTATGCTCATAGGGATGCAATATTTTATGGGGGTTTTAGTAGGAAGTATTGTGCTCAGGGACCTGAAATTTTGCATGGATGTAGTCTCAGGGGTTAACTGGTAACCCCCAAAATTTTAAAGGTATACCACCCATATATTTTAGATAGGCAAGCACTACTGAGACTTGCTAAACCTAACTCAATTCCATCTTGCTAATGTTTCTCGACATCTAATATATGTATCATTTTGTTTATGTGCATAGTGTGCAAGAGCACCTGGATTATGAAATTAACTCTTTCATGAGTTCATAACTTGTTTAAGGTACATGTGACCCGTTGAGCCGATATGTACCTTTTCTCTGCCAGCGCATAGTGTGCAAGAGCACTTGAAGACATTGGTCAAGCCTTATGAATATCATTGGAGACATGGACTGGTAAAAGGACTGGTAGGCCAGTCATGTCTGCCCTTTATTCACATAGAGAAATACTGCTGTCATGTATGTCCTTCATTCATGTAGAGATATACTGCTGTCATGTCTGCCTTTCATTCACATAGAGATATACTGCTGCCATGTCTGCCCTTTATTCAAATACAGATATACTGCTGTCATGTCCAACCTTCATTCAAATAGACATATACTGCTGTCATGTCTGTCCCTCATTCCCATAAACATACATACTGCTGCCATGTCTGTCCCTCATTCTTATAGATATATATATATACTGCTGTCATGTCTGTCCATCATTCTAATAGAGATGCATGCTGCTGTCAATGTGAGGAACTATCTATTAAGGGGGACTCTGTTTTCCTTTAATGGAGGCTCTCTGGCAACCTCCATGGGGTCTCACTGGCTCTCTACCTATAGGGAGTGGCAGGTAAGGGGGGGCCCAAAAAACAATTTGCTATGGGGCCCAGTGATTTCTAGCTATGTCCCTGTTGGCACGAAAAGGCATGGACTATGAAGTGTACCATGTGACATCAATAAATAGGTACCGTACCTTACACCAAAAGTACTGTGTGTTTGGATCTTTATTGGGATGTGAGCAAGAACCTGCAATGGGAACACTGCCCCTGAAACCTTAAGCTGTTCCAGGCTTAAGCTGATGAAAGTTCATGCAGAGATGCAAAGTCCAGTGGAGAGTCTGCAGTGACCCAGGGGTGAGATCATGGAGAAGTAGCCAATAGTCATTGGACAGGTGTCAAAGCATGTGTGGTGCATTTAGTGCACAGAGGGGCGGTGCGCTTTCTTATGGTTCTACCCTACCAATGGGCACAAAGAGACTTGGGAAGGTAGACATAACTGCCCAAGTCTTGTTCCCTTCCCAAGTCCCACAAGACTAAGAAGCAGCATGTTTTTGGCATTCACAGAGTTTCTGGCAGCCAGGAGGAAGGAAGTGGAGAATACAGAATAAGGTGGAGGCAGGTATACAAAGGAACAGAAGGTAAGTAGGCTTGTTGCTTTTCTCAGTTTTGCAAACAAATAACACCTTATTGGTAAGTTATATATTTAAGTATCTATTTATTTATTTCAAGTACAGATTCACTTTGAGGGCCTTTCTTATAAGATTATGTTTTGTGTGTAGAATATACAGTTGTCAGATCCTCATGAATCCTTATAGTGAAACATATGAACAGAATGATCTCATCTCCACTTCATACACCACAGATGGAGACTTATGCAGAAAAAGCATAACAGGAGAAATACAGTGTTGGTTTTCTTTCCTTTCTACAAAAAAAATATCAAAGACAGGTTCTCTTTAATGTGTGATGATGAGCAGCGTGGAGAAGAGCTTTAAGCTGCTTTCCCATTGATTATTCCTGCATCTGGGTTTAGAGAAGTCTGGACAGCTGTGAGAGCTGCAGGCAGAACATGGCACACAAGTCAAGGTGCCAGGTGTATAATGAGATTGGCACCCAAACAGTTCTCTAGGTAGAAAAATAATTTGATTTTCACAGTAGAAAATCAGAACCCTATTAGGTTCTGCCTGTCTTCCAGCCTCTGTGAGAATGACCTGCACAATCAGGGACTGCAAACTGAGGATGAACTCCCTGTGTGAGGTAAAAAGGGGGTTTCCACAGCAAGCTGCATGTTAAGCATCCAAACTAGTGAAAGATAGGTCAATTGCGGAAATTGTATGGTGGGTTTGTAAGGTGTATGGGGACCCTAACCTCCCTAGCGCTCTGCTAAGGTCCAGATTTCTGTACCAAAAGCTCACCATAGACTTCAATGGAATTTTTATGTTGTAGACCTGCAACTTCCCAAAATATGTCCGTACAAGGGTCTAGTAGACATTCTGAATATAATAATGTTTGAAACACACAATTATGTTTAAAAAATTACATTAAAAAATTAAATAATAAAAAGGGATTATTTGAATGATAATATCTCTAAAATACTTTGTTTGTATGATAGATTTCAAAACAGTATGTATTCATATTTATGTTTTGTTAATAATAAAATGTTAATTCAGTTGAAAATGTGTTTTGTGTTGTTTTTTTTTTTTTTTTACTTTGAATTGTATTGGATACGGTTATCACTGTATCCAATACAATTCCCTTCCCTGGCGGTCTCTTTCCCCTGGTGTGATGGACCTGGTGACATCACACCAGGTGAGAGAGGGTTAACTTCAAAGGGGAACATCTGGGAATCCCACTGAAAACAGTTTTCTCCATAGAAAACCATGTGACACCTCGATGTGACCTCCGGGGGGATCGGCTTCAGTGCAGAAGCCTGTTCAGAAGATCAGGGCCACCTGGGACAGCGGCAAACAGTGAGTTTGCGCTGCCGGGGCTCCGATCTCCACTGGACAGCCCCATCTTGTCCAGTGCAATACTGACAGGTCAGCACTGGACGAGATGGTGCTGTCAGGAATGCTAAGGGGGTTAAGCAGGGAGACCATAGGTAACTTTTTAAAGGAAATCCTTAAACCTCCCTAGCAGTCTGCCCATACAAAGTACACTGCCTGCCATTTCATCCCCCCACCCCTCTCCACACAGCCATTAAGCCATTAATGTGTGTGTGGGCAGGAAAGCATGGAGGTCTATGGTGCCACCCTCTCCCGCCACTATCCGCGTCACCATAACGTGATCGGGGCAGTGCCGAAACCCCTTCTTAATGGCTACAGCTTTCCCTTGGTGTATCGGCTACACCTGATGCCCAGTTCCCCTGTAGTTGGGGCGGAGGTTAGGCAAGGTATGTTGTAGAAAATGGTGCAGTACGGAAAATTACATTGTACTCTGCTTGTTTTCTCCTTGGGAAACTGGCTCCTGCTTAACGTGGCGCTGCCACCGCCGATGTCACTAAAGAGGCAGAAAGTAAAACTTCAGAATCTCCGCACGCTCGTGGAGGACAAGTAAGTATGCCCCATCTGGTGATGAGTAAATAAATTGCGCGGGCCCGCAGAGGATAGGTATAGTATGCCCAGTACCAGCTCGTGGTGAGTAAACAAACTTACCCTTAACTGGGTTTGGGCCACAGGCCAAACTGCCACAGAGGTTAAAGGCATTGATACCTTGGGAATTATGGGTGTTATGTACGGCACTGAAAGTCATCTTGCTTGTTTTAAGGATGCCAACTGCAGTAATAGGCAAATGGTAGAGTGCAGCGAGGGACATGCCCAGCATCCCCTTGATTAGTAGGGATTAGTAGGGATATAGCATACTTCAGGCAGGTGACTTCATAGCATACTTCAGGCAGGTGAGATAGCTATAGGGGCCTATTACCTTATTTAACTGCTCCCTTCCTCAATCGTGTTTACACTTTTGATGTATTTAAAGGTTTCAGTCGTGTCCTTAACTGCCAACCCACTTTTTTTACTTTCCTCAAGACTGTACGTGTTAGGTTCCTGTGGTGTCTCCTTATTTGTTTTTTGTATCTTGTTTAATAAAGGTTTAAAGTGTTATAGGGAAGGGCTATAATGTCAGTGATTCCAGTCCTTCTTTGTGATGTGTCACATATTTATCACTTTCTCTAAAGCTGGCCATACACCTTCAGATTTCTCTGTCAGATTTCCTTCAGATCAGATTTTGTTTTACCAAAACCATGTAATATGAGGACCTTTCTACACCTTCCAATCACTATGTATTCTATCAGGGAGGACACTATACTACATGGTTGTTGGTAGATCTGATCTGATCTGAAGGAAATCTGACAGAGAAATCTGAAGGTGTATGGCCAGCTTTTTTGACATCAACTACAGCATATTCATAGCATCCAATCATCTTCTGAACCATGGCCAAAGTCTTTGACCATCTCCTGCCCCATGTGTCCAGTCTTAGACCATCTCCTGTCCCATGTGTCCAGTATTTGACATCTCCTGTCCCATGTGTCCAGTCTTTGACATCTCCTGTCCCATGTGTCCAGTCTTTGACATCTCCTGTCCCATGTGTCCAGTCTTTGACATCTCCTGTCCCATGTGTCCAGTCTTTGACATCTCCTGTTCTATGTGTCCAGTATTTGACCATCTCCTGCTCAATGTGAGCAGTCTTGGACCAACTCCTTTCCCATGTGAGCAGTCTTCATCCATCTCCTTTCCCATGTGAACAGTCTTGGACCAAATCCTGTCCCATGTGATTAGTCTTTGACCATCTTCACTCCCATGTGAGCAGTCTTTGACCATTTCCTGTCCCATGTAAGCAGTCTTTGACCATTTCCTGTCCCATAGTGCAGCATAGGCGATATTACTTTTCGCAAAATTTTAAAAATGTTTTGATAATAATATTAATATTTACAATACATTCATAAAAATTCTTGAATATTCACGGTTACAAAATTTTAGCACTATATTGAAGATTTTCACGAATTCTCGAAGTGCCGATATTCGCAATGAGAATATTGTATTAATGTGCCATGTGAGCCGACTTTGACCAACTTCTGTCCCATGTGATCAGTCTTTGACCATTGGCTGTTCAATGTGAGCAGTCTTTGACCAACTCCTGTCCCTTGTGAACTTAGGCCATATTATGTCCGATGTGTCCAGTCCTTCACCAGCTCCTCTTCCATGTGAACAGTCTTTGGCCATGTCCTCTCCCATGTGAGCAGTTTTGGACCATCTGCTTTCCCATGGTATTAGATTTTAACCATCTCCGCTCCCATGTGAACAGTCTTTGGCCAAAACCTGTCCCTTGTGAACAGTCTTTGACCTTTTTCTGTCCCATGTGTCCAGTCTTTTACCACCTCCTCTCCCATGTGAACAGTCTTTGACCATCTCCTCTCCCATGTGAGCAGTCTTTGTCAATTTCCTTTCCCATGTGATTAGTTTTTAACTATGTCCTCTCCCATGTGTGCAGTCTTTGGCCAAATCCTGTTCCTTGTGAAAAGTCTTTGGCCTTTTTCTGTCCCATGTGTCCAGTCTTTCACCAGCTCTTCTCCCATGTGAGCAGACTTTGACCATTGCCTGTTTAATGTGAACAGTCTTTGACCAACTCCTATCCCATTTGAGCAGACTTTGACCATCTCCTGTCGCATTTAATCAGTCTTTGACCATTGCCTGTTCAATGTAAACAGTCTTTGACCATCTCCTGTCCCATGTGATTAGTTTTTAACCATCTCCTCTCCCATGTGAGCAGTCTTTGATCCACTCCTGTCCCATGTGATTAGTCTTTTACCATCTCCTGTCCCATGTAAGCAGTCTTTGACTATTTCCTGTTCAATGTGAGCTGTCTTTGACCAACTCCTGTCCCATGTGAGCAGTCTTTGACCATTTTCTGTTCTATATGTTAAGATATGTGAAGTCTTTATGGATCTCATGTTGCATGTATGAAGCCTTTAGCAGCAGCATTTAATTCCTATAATTTTGAAGACACATTTTTTCATAGACCAGTGGTGATGCCAATGATAAAGTTAACCACTGCCCTAGATCCACAACTTTCTGAGTAAATAATCTGGAACAAGTATGAAGATTAACAGTTAGGACAACTTGTTGCCAACACCATCCAGGCCAATGACTTCAAATAGCAAAGTATAAGCAAGGAAACCAAGCAACCAGCATTTTCAGCAATGTCATTAGCAATGGCTACCCACGTAGTCCTCTCACGAGAGGAGCAATTGCACTGCTGCGCTTTGACAATTATAATATCGTCACACTTGTGCTGCCTGGAAAAACGCCGCCATTGAGAGACTTCACGAGCGCTTGTTCCCATAAGTCATTAACATGCAGCTGGTTGCCACCGGAGATGCATTATGATTATTATAAAAAAAAAACACACAGCAAAAAAAATTGGTAAAGAATATGGTACGTATACAATATTAATAACAACAAAAAACATTTCTCATGATAGAAATCTTGTCCATCATGGGAAGAGCACAGCATGAGATCTCAGACATTTAGAAATGTAAAGCGTTGTATAGAAGCAACACACAATGAATTCGCACATTAACACATGCACATGTCTAGACACCGAGGCATTAATAGGAACACTGCTGCCTGGCAGCATCCGGCACATGTGAACCGGTGATGTGTTGCCTAGTAACTTATGTGTGGGGAGGGGGAGATCTATAGAATTTCCTGAAATTCAATTATCAGACAGGATCGGAGCAGGAAATAGACTGATAGTTATGTGAGCGCGTGCTCCGCCAAATCCGTGGGTCAGTGCGGCTTGACTACAATGCCATACCGCTTACATCATATGTTTGTTTGTTTATCCTGCAGGGGGTGTGGAGGGTATAATTTTCCCCGGGCCTGATAGCTGCTATTCCCTTTTATTTTCCAGAATTGTGTCCTTACAGAATAAAGCAGGTTTAATATGCCCTTCACAAAATGTTACCCTTTGCTTAAGCGACTGTGTGCGGTTCTAGGGAGATTTTTCATAGAGCTGTAATATTTATAGATTGCTAAAGAAGCCCCAGTACGAAAAAGTGTTTTTTGTTTGGTTTTTTTGGTATTCATCCATGCTAAGACTCCAAAAAAGTGGTACTGGAGATTTGAAGCTGAAGGTCAGCCTATGGGTAAAGCCCCCTATACATGCTTAGATTGTTCGGCCGACTGACCGCCGCACGCTTACGGCGGTTGGTTGGCAGTTGATCAAAAAATTGGGTGCCGATCTAAAGCTTAAAGAGCATAAATCAGCAGCCAAATCGATCTAAGCCATTACAGACATGTCCGTAATTCTTAGATCGGT
>CM070034.1:20573621-20584992 GCA_036250615.1 Ptychadena robeensis
CAGCCAAATCATCGGGTCACAATCTATACTTATATGGGGGGCTTTACTGTAAAGTCAAGCCAACATTGACCCGAGTAGCTGCAGGCACCGTGGACAGCAACATCCTAAAAGTCACCCCACCCCCATGTCTCTTGTCTTTTTTTATCATTTGACTACTTTCTGAGTTAGGCTAAATTTGCTGGAGCACCTGGCTGCTTCCTGAGCTGAAGCAGCCCGGTTAACGACCTGTTTCAAGCGCCTGCAAACTTGTGCAGGCACTCGGGGGTTGTTTTGATAACGACCCTATTACAGGTATATGGGACAAAATCCCTTTAAACTAATTCTGCGTCTGCCGGTCAGTTGCGCTTATTGCTTGTTTACCGGGCGGTTAACCCATGGTATCATCACTAAGCTTGATTGAGATGTAGAGAAGAGTGCAGAGAAGATGTAGAGAACAGTATTGTCCTAGCATAAATAGTTTTTGTATAAATTATTTAGATTTTGATCATAATATTTACATATGCTTCAGCCCAGGTGCCCAACCTGCAGCCCTTTGGGCATTCTTCAGCGGCCCTGAATCTGTTAATGCATATGGGCATAGGAACTCATCTGTCCACCAATCCCAAGCTGACTCGTCTTTGCCTGGACACTGATTGGCTTTATGTGCATTACCATATTACAGTGTTACCTAATGCTTGAAGTATAGTTTAACACACATTTTGTGTCTTCGAGCTACGCATCCTGCAATTTTTTATTATAAGTTGCTTATACAAGTCAGTATAGATTGAAAATGTTATGTGCGACCCTTTAAGGCCCCCATACACGTGTCGGATTCCCACCGGATTCCGGCACGATCGATTCCGGCCGCGTGCACGCGAAACGATCGTGCCGGAATCGCGTGCAGCCCACCTTGTCCGATCGCTCGCGTCCGATTGATCGGGGGCTCAGAATCGGATCCGACAGAGAACATGTTGGTCTTTCTGATCCGATTCTGCACACATCAGGGGGAGTTGCCATTTGGGAAGTAAGTGGTCGGACACGGAATCGTCCAGGAATCCGTGGGACAAGGTGGTATGCAGCGATCGGATACTCTTAATTGGCTGATTGATCGGAGCTCCGATTCCCGCTGAGATCGCCGGAGTCGATCGGGTGAGTGATCAATTGGCCATGGAATCCGACACGTGTATGGCTAGCTTTAGTGATGCAGAGGGACTCTCCACTGTGCTAGAGCAATACTTTTTTTTAATATGCTCCTACATCCTTCCCTATGTCGATCATAATATGCTCCTTCCCTATCTCCATCAACTGTAGTGATGAAAGCATGTTTAGGGGCCTAGTCAAAAAATCAGCTAGTCAAAGAAATTTGACCACCTCTTGGCTGGGTCCTTGATGTCTCTATTATGGAGGACATGGGTTAATTGACAGTGACCATCACAGCTAGGTTATCGAGCACCATCAAAAAAATATTTAAATTATTATATAATGAATAGTAAAATAGTAAAAGCTGATTTGTCATTTTTTTTATTCAGTCATTATGCTTTTCACATAATTTTTTTGCAAATGTAAATGTATAACAAGCTTACATAACACCAGAATTACAGGAGATTTGTGTCTATTATAACCAGCTATGTTCAAGCAGAAATAATTAAATGAACTGTAATATTCCATTGCATTTTATTCTGTGTTTTCATCGGTAATGTTTAATAAATCACAATTCAATTCCTGTAATGAAGACTGTATGGCATTTAGTTCAACTGGTCACTTTAGCCATTAAATTAAAGAGTAAATAATGAAACAGTGATTTAAATGTATAATAACAGACCCAAATAACATTGACCTAGACATTAAAACTAATTAGCAGTGAAAAATAAATGTGAGGTAGACATGATATGAACTGTAGTAAAACCCTTTCCTCACTATACACCAGCGATTCCCAAACTTGGGGATGGGCTCCCTATAGGGAGGTATTCCAGGGGGTTACAGCTAGGGGGACAGCTGAGGTGGCACTCAGAGAGCTCTGTATGAGAATTGCCTATCTACATCCCTTATGACTGCCAGCCAGAAGAAGCCTGAGGGAGGAAAACAACAATGGGGGAGCTAGCTGCAGACAGTAAGTAGAGTGCATGTGTTTCAGTGTGTGTGTCTATGTGAATGATGCATGTTTCTGCAACCTAAACGTGGCCAGTGTGAACCTGTGTAGCTTGAATGGGGGGGGGGGGGGGGGTTCAATAGTGTTCTTTTTTAGAAATTGGGGGCCTTGCATAAAAATTTTGGAAACCACTGCTATACACCAACCCATGCCGCACCATTCCAGCCAGAGCTTCTCTTGTGTCAACTCAAGCTTGTATGGGTCTATGGTAAGCACACTAGAGCAAGAAAACTCAAAAACATTAAATATATTCCCTAAACTTAAAAAAAGTTTTTCCTGCTCTTGAAATCCCAAAGTCCATCTACCAGCCTTAATGCCAGACAAGCAACCTGCACAAAATACCCAAAGCAAAATCAAGGCAAGTAGAGGTGCTCTCTGAAATCAGGAGGGTGGAATTCATTATTTTCCTTTCAGCCAAGGCAAAAGTCCATTGCCAAGCTGTAGCACTTTGCTCCAATGTAGTGTGCAGGGCTGAAACTTCAGCATGTGTCTATACACTGGCAGTACCCATTCTATGAACACACTGATCAACCTATGGAGAGACACATTTTACATTCTGGCACTAACAACTTACCCATTAGCCAATATTTACATATGGGAGAAGATATTAGTCTGTGTAACAATTTTTCTTCAGCAATGCAGAATGTTAATGTATATGCACTACTCATGCTATCAAAATAGACTAACTTCATCCAGCTATTGTTGTTGTGACCTCTGTCTGTTGTGATTATATATAATGTGACTCATCCTAATTGTAAATAGCTGTGTTATAGTTGGATATAATAAATTGGAGATAACTAAAAAAACATTGTTAGGCATACTGTATTTAAGCTCATTTTACACTGTCATTCACAGAACAACACGTTAACACAGCCGCCGGTTGATTTCCATGCTTTAGCCCCATAAACCTGTCATGGGGTAGTTATTTAAATGTGGCCCGAACGTCTGCACAAGTTTGCAGGCGTTTGTGACAGGTCATTTATCAGGCTGCTCCCAGGAGCGACTGCAGCAGCCAGAGAAACTACAGTGTAAATTTAGCCTAACATTGGATTTCAGCAAAAGGAAGGAACTGCCTGGTAAATGGTTACACTAAATGACCAATATGAAATCGACTATGCTGCTGCTACAGGTGGTCTACACTATGCCACCCCTGAAACAGCGGGTGGTGGTATGGTCATGTTGTGTGGGCACTGTTTCAGGGTGTATAAGGAAGGGCAATAGTGCATCCTATACTTATAATTAGTAAACCACGCCAGAAACACATCAGATGAAACACAATGGGCACACCGGCTGGGCGTTGTGAATCCGCTGCCGCCCCCAAATGCGGTCATGACACACCAGTTAAGGTTGTCATGTCATTTCCTATAGGGGAATACAGGGGGTGGCTCCACTACGCGGTTCTCCCCACAGTCGACGCAGAGGAAAATCGCGCCTTAAAGCGCAGTGTAGATGCAGCCTTACACCAAACATAGAATTATGTGGACTTTGGGGAATATACAGGAGTGAAATGAGTAGAAAGTCATTTGAAGAAAGTTTAAATGTCTTCCTGTATGTTTGTCTTATATCCCTAGTGAATTGCACATGGGCAAGGTCCTAATTTTTTGACCCAGCTCCAGGCTTCTGGACATCATATGTTTTTTTCTAGAACATACATATTTGTGTAGGCCATATTTACTTAATGACCACATAGATTTATTAAGTGGCTCTGGGTATTAGAGCTCATGTCAATGGGCCATTTACAGCTTTTGCTATTCAAACACTTGAATTTGCCTTCACATGGGAAACTAAACAACCCCCATGACCCTAATGAGACGGAGGCTGTTTTCACTAACACAGCAGAGAACCTTTGTTTGGCTTCTACTGTCTTTTCTTTACATTTCCTAATATGCTAATGTTCTAGCATTAGAAAGGATTTTGATTGTTATCAAATGTATTATTCTTTTGAGATTCCCTTTGAAATTTTTTTTTCTATGAAATTTCTCTCAGGCATCGTAAAATGTCAGAAAGAAGATTGTCTGGTAATTGGCTATCCCTGGAACTGTTGCCAGCTTTAATTTGAAGGAAGTATCATGTGCGTAGCTGTAGACTTAAGGCTACCATACACACGCCGACGGGTGCAGGCTGACCAGTCCCGATATGCACCGGGATGCGAACGTGATGACGTCATCACGTTTGCACCCTGGTGTATTATGGGGCCCCTTCAGTCGGCCGGCACCCTTTGTGTGCCGGCCATAAGCTTCAATATAGATGCCGGTCTTCATTGAAGCTTATGGCATCGGCTTCCATCGGCCAGAGATTATCGGACATGTCCGTTCTCTGGCCGGCCGAGATGTGGGGCGACAGGGATCTGTCGCCCCATGTGGCCACATGCCGATAAGCGGGCGATTTTTCCGCTGACCGATGGCGCGAGCGCGCACGCCCGTCGGTCAGATGAAAAAACGGCCGCTTATTGGCATCTGTATGGCAGGCATTATCTGGATATGGCTTTGTAAGATGTGGCCACAGTACTTTGCTTGCTTGAGGTTTTTTATGCATGATGTTGGTAGATTGTAGTGGACAAAAGTGATTAGTTAGAACATTAGTACATCACATAAAAGGATTCATCCAAAGGGTAAAACACCATGAGGTAGCTAAAAACCATACATTTAAGGTAAAGATTGTAATAAAAACAAAGTCGCAACTTTATTGTGCATGTTCTATAGGCCAATCAACACAGGATGGGCCATGAGCAGCCCAAATCACATTACACATGAAGAAGTTCATACAGTTGCAAGAAAAAGTATGTGAACCCTTTGGGATTACATGGAGTTTTGCATGAATTGGTCATAAAATGTGCTCTGATCTTCTAAGTCACACCAATAGAAAAACATAATCTGCTTAAAATAATACTACACAAACTTTCTATGTTTTCATGTTTTTATTGAACATAACATATAAAAATTTACAGTGCAGGGTGAAAAAAGTATGTGAACCATTGGACTTAATAACTGGTTGACTCTCCTTTGGCAGCAATAACCTCAACCAAACGTTTCCTGTAGTTGCAGATCAGACCTGCACAACAATCTGGAGTAATTTTGGACCACTCCTCTTTACAAAACTGTTTCAGTGTAGCAATATTCTTGGGATGTCTGGTGTGAATCTCTCTCTTAAGGTCATGCCACAGCATTTCAATCAGTTTAAGGTCAGGACTCTGACTTGGCCACTCCAGAAGGCATATTTTGTTTTGTTGAAGCAATTCTTTTGTTGAATGGCATTGTCCTGTTGCATCACTCATCCTCTGCAGAGCTTCAGTTGGTGGACAGATGGTCTCACATTTTCCTGCAAAATGTCTTGATAAACTCTGGAATAAATTTTTCCATCAATGACAACAATCTGTCTAAGCCCTGAGGTAGCAAAGCAGCCCCAAACCATGATGCTCCCTCCGCCATGTTTTACAGTGGGGATGAGGTTTTGATGCTACTATTTGTTTTTCAAATATTCGCGATATTCTGCATGCTTATGGCCATGGATTGCGAATATATATTCGCAATGTGAAAATAAATAGCATGTGACCATTCATTTTGAAGGTAATTGCAATTATCTTTACGAATATAGAATATTAATAAAATTATTAGCAAAACATCGCAAATTTGAATATTGCCTATGCCACTCATCACTAGTCAACAAGGTATAGTTCACATAAGACAGTGCTTTTTGAAACCAGTAAATCCAAAACTGGTGTGTGTTTTTAAAGGGCAGGACAGCTTTCAGCAACACATCCAATATCATCGCACTGATTGGACTCAAGATTGGCTCACTCCTGGCTCCAGAAGAACAACCGTAACTGACTAGATGGACCATTTGGTAAATTTTCTGCTGTCTATGTTTCTAAATGTAATTTCTTCTTCCTTCTGTTTTTCAAGGATGGTTGTCTTATCGAAATTTCAAGGATGATTGTCTTATCTGTATTTTTCAGTAGCATTGCCAAACACATAACAGGGTCCCGTATATGTTTCATCTACCTTTCATGTGTGCATGTCTGTGCAGATCTAACGCCAAGAGGTAGGTGAATAAAGTATTGACTCTCTTGTGCTGTGTTAAATGTTGTAAGCAGGGTGCTCAAACCTCAATTTCAACATCTGAGAAAGTGTCATCTGCACCATTCGGCACACAAAGTATATATTTCATTGCAAGTATAAAATGTCATCATATTGAAGTCTAGGGGGTAGAAGGAATTTCGTGTTTGCCGGTTTTGTCTAGATTATATTAACCCATTGAGGGTTAGAACTTGCGCTGTGAAAGTTGCACCCAAAGGCAAATGCTTAGTATTCTCAATTGCTTTTACTGTATGCTTCCTGAAGCTGAACTTTTCCCATAACTAAATTACTGTTAGGCTGGCGTAGAGGCCCCCAAAACCAGGGGTGGTGTTACTGACACGTTGGTGTGTCCATAGTGGTCTCCCACAATTTGCCCTCTATTTAGGAGCTGTTTCTGAGAGTTAAGAGTGACGTATTGGTGATGTCGTCATCGTCAATACCACGTCCGATACTTTTCAAAATGCATTGGATGCGGTATGTGCATGTTACACAACATGTCCATTGTTTACCAGTGGGCCCATTACGTGTTTAGTGGTGCATCCATGAGGTATTGTGGATTCATTCTGTTTGCCATGTCACCCCCTGACATGAGTCATGACGCACCAGTATGGATGGCCACGTAATTTCCAATACTCCCATACATGAATACAGGGTGTTGTCTGCACTATGCGGAAAATTACATAGTGTAGACCCGGCCTTTTGTAAAAACTACATGTCCTAGAGCAATAATCATCTTATAATGTTCCCACAACCCTTCCTTTTATCTCCAGCAAGGGTGATGATACCATGTTCAGGGACTTTAATAATTAATTCACACTCAGTTTTAAAAAAAATTGGACATTCTCTACTTACTGTGCCTTATTGTTGCTCTATAATAATAAAAGGTAAGATAAAGGATTAGTGCTACCCTCACAGCAGGGGTACGTACAATTGTATGGCTTGCAAGCTACTTTTAAAAAAGACCAAACGCAAAATGATCCACTGTAGTGTAACAGAATTGCTATAGTTCTCAGGTTTTCTTGGCAAGGAGACAGTTAAACTCCTTTTTCTATGTAGATAGTGTGAATATGCTAGAATATTCTAGAAAGTCCTTTGTATAGTGAAGTTCTGTCTGGAGAAAAGGGAGGTGCAGATTTTCTCCAGACAGTATAAATATGATTGATTGGAGAGCCCCGGATCTCCTTTCTGAGATCTATCTGCCTGCAAAGAGCACCAGGGCTCTGGAGTGACTCTATAAGGCATCCCCATGGGAACAGGCCTCATCCTATAGACCTGAGGGACTACAGGAGCCATCAGTTGACATGTGAGTGCATTCCCTAGAAGGGCTAGGGGTTTAGGAAGGAGGACTCCCCCTTTAGCATAGCTTAGGCACTAGAGACTGTCTCCACTCCCTTTCTTAACCATCTGCACCCTTCCACTTGTTGATTGTTTGTAACTATAGAACCCACAAACTGTACCCCATCCTTGCGCTCAGTGATGATATATATTCCCTGCTAGTAAAAATTAGCCCATTCAACATATCAGCTATGTGGACAATCCATTTATTCAATCCAAGATGTTATTGGTACAGTCTTAACCTCCCTAGCAGTCAGCCCCTACCTCGCCATTTTTAACAACATGGTGTGGGCGTTCGCAGTACAGTACTCTGTACTCTGCTGGAATTCCCCCCGCCCCTGTACTGTAATTGATGCCAGCTATGGGAAACCAATGCCCCTCCTTTATAATAGAGGTCTATGGCGCGGCATCACTGATGATGCAGAAGGGGTGGTCTGGGAATCCTGGAATAGCTGTGGCTGGATAGAGAATCGGCACAGATTTCCGGAGGACAGGTCAGTTATTACAATCCCAGTTCATTCAGAGTTTTCGAATGAACTAGGTTCATCTCAATTGCTAGTGGGGTTGCTAATACTTAAAAATATAGTTGATCCAGGAAGTGCCCTGCTAGGAGAAGTGTAAAGCCCCCCATAGACAGGCCGATTCCCGGCCATAGTTGTAGCAGACCAACCTGCATGCTCGCTCCCGCCGAGCACATAAAGGTTGGTCTGCCGCAATTATGAGGGAGCCCACCTTGAGTTTTGTAAAAAAAAAAAAGCCGGCAGGTCGGATCGCACAAGGATCCGTCCTGCTGGTTTTTTTCCTGCCCGACTGTGCTGCAGGCTGTTAACTCGGAGGGGAAGTCTCCTCCCCCTCCGAGTTAAGTGCTACAGTCTGACAGGAGTCCCATGTGTTAGTGGAACACACAGGATTCCTGTCCATTCTGTAGCAGACTGCGTCACCACGCTGTGAAGAGTCTGCTAAATGTTGGCCATAGATCGGGACGTCTATGGCCGGCTTTAAGCTGCACAGAAGTTGGGATGAAGCATTCCCTTGTCAGCAAACTCATCTGGTGATTCCCAGGTGACCCCAGTCAACAATACACTACCAACAATAAAAATGGTAAATATATATATATATACACACACGGCGTATACTTTTCAGTCTTTCACATAAGCACAAATAGGACCTTGTGTTAATAAAGATCTCGGACAGCACTGCCTTGCAGTATTGGTGCTTCTTTATAAGTGTATAGATAAAGAGATGAAAGTGTCAACATTTGAATGGTTCTTCTTAGGCCACCTTCTTTAATGTCAGCATCCCCAACAAATCAAAGAGATCTCATGAAGGATAATGAGTAATCTGTATTTTTTTCATCAGCAAAGTCTCTGTCTTTCAGCATCATTGAGCCTTTTTAATGTTTTCTATAAGTCTTTGGTATAATGGGTGAACTGGTCTGTCACCAGCACCTATACATTACCTTGTCTACTTGCATTAGGTTCAAAGTACATGAAATGCAACCACTCCTTGGACCCAATGGAGCTTAACCACATATATGAACGTCCATTTACCACACTGTAAAAAAAAATTGAGTTAGTGATCAAAACAGATAACAGTATAATCTGCCTCAATCAATTGCACTCTCCACCCTACCCCGTCCCCCTTCACATATAAGGTATTTGAGGAGAAAGACCAACATTGCCTGGGTTAACATGCATGTCAATGGGGCTCTCCTTCTCGCCTACTCAAACCCAGAAGGATTTGCAGCCATACATGTCAAGTTTTTGCTTTGTTAATAAGGGAAAATTACAGAAAGCTACGTCACATGCAGTATTTGCCCCACATGTCCACATTTAAAAAACAGGAAGTGACATTCCAGACATCACTTCCAGTATCGGATAGATTTACCTCCCCTTCCTCCTATTTAGTAGCTGGCTAACTTATGACGGAGGGGGGGGGGGGTTACTCCTAACTTTCCACCCCGCACAGCATCTGCACAAGCGGGTGGGAATTTAGGAGGGAGAGTTACCCTGATTTCAAAATCCCGCAGTTATTGAAATCGGTATTTGGCCAGGAAAGTCACATTGAAACACTCGACTTTCCCAGCCAAAACAGGTATGTTGGTGGTGACACCAATGAGTAGAGATGCCGCAGGCTCCCACCTGACAGGTAAGATGTCCTGAGGTTTGTTTGGAGCAAGTTATGTTTGTTAACAAACTCACCCTGAACTAACCCAGGGCAAACGCCCAGTAGGTTCATGTAGTAAAGTAGTGCAGCAAGTTTTTTTACAGTGGGTTTGGTAAACAAAATTACTGTGCAATGAATTAAAATGGGTTTTTGCTGCCAGATGACTGAATGATTGAAGTCGGCAGAGCTTTGACTTCACTGAACACAATAAAAGTTCTGCTGCAAAGTGAAAAACTACTTTGCTAAATAAAAAGTCTCTGCTCTTTTAAGTAAGTCAACCTCAATGTTTCAGAGTTTCTCTGGAAGGAAGAGCTGCCATTCTTCCTGATGTTTATCTCTATGTATCCAAAAAACCAAACAGTTTATAGCCGGCTTCTAACAATGTGCTCAGCTGTGATGTTCTAGCTTCCAGGCACAACAGTTGAGTTTTGTCATTGTAACAAAAGGTGTAGAAACAAACGGGTTTGAAAATCATGTAGACCAACAGTTCAGTCATGTCCCACAGAGATGAAGTTCACCCCATTCACAGGACACTTCATATATTTAAACAATCATTGCACCATGTCAGGGTAGTTATGTAAAAAGCCTTTATGTCTTGCATCTGAAAGTTATATATCATACATAGGTCAAAAATAAACCCTTACAATAACTTATATAGGGTAAAAATAGAGATTGAAATATATATAAAAATATATACAGTTGAGGCCAAAATTATTAGCCTCCATTTTGAAATTAGACCACCACTTCGATTTCTCCATGAAAATGACCATTTACAACAAGTGTTTGTTGTTTTGGAAACAATAAAAAAACAATGTCCACTAAGTTTAATTAGGAGTTGAAACAAGAAAGGACAAAAAATAAGACATCTAAAATGCCCCCTGGCCACAACTTAAAACAATCTCCTAGAGTAGTTCTTTACTAGGTTGGCACAGGTCTCCTGGGGGATTTGGCCAATTCTTCCATTGTAATTTGTTCTAGCTGGACCAAATCGCCTAGTTCCTGAGCATGGACATTCACTTTAACTGCCACAGATTCTCAATGGGATTTTGTTTTTGATGCATTGCTCCCTGCATTCCAAGAGGGTAAAAATCCCCCTGAATCCTCCCTTATGTGTCCTTATGCGACCAGATGCATAAACGCAGCGCATCCTTAATGCCCCCCATACACGTATAGATTGTGTCCTGATGTTTGATGTTGATCGACCTAGTTCAAAATTGACCAAAACATATCGAAACATCAAAGGTATATCGAAAATTATTTTGTTGTGCCCACCAATTGTGGTTCGATTTAAAAACAAGCATGCTTATACATCTGGTGGCTGAATAGAACTGTTGCACCTGTTCGTTAACTTTTGGATGGGGTAAAAGAAGTACATGTACTTGAAGAGTAGAAACAATGTTTTGAAGAAAACAATTCCTAAGTGGGACTTTTTGGAAAAATCAATGCAACCTAAATTCAATCAATGTTAAATATACATATTACAACCGCCATGCAAACCAAAAGTATTGTGGCTGGGACAGGGCACCCTCCACTCTCCAGAGGTGTTACCTAAATGTCCAATGAGTCCAACCCCCCAGGAAAGGTGAGGGACCCATTGATACTTGGTAATAGCTGTGTGATCTATCTCAATTTTGTTGGATTAACCTCCCTAGCGCACTGCTGAGGT
>CM070034.1:20597990-20620709 GCA_036250615.1 Ptychadena robeensis
CCCCACCACCCAAAACAACATGGCTGCATCTTATGGTGCAGTGAATCTTGTCATGTGTGGAATTCAGTTATTTTCATGTGTAAGAAAAGTGATTATTAAAAGTATCTAGTTTCTCCATTTTTACCTCCTAAATATTTGTCCCAAGTGTAGCAAACTTACCCCACAAAGTCACCCTGAGCTACACTCTGGGATACTCACCTGTCCCCGGCAAGCCTCAATACTGAATATCGGCATTGTGGGCCTTTTCAAAGTTCCTGGGGCTTAGCCACCCCACTAGGGGATCAGGTGTGTCCTGATTTCCCCAATCTTTAGTGTTTTAAATTTTATTGGGATGAGGCCATTATTCAAGTGACACTTCCTTTCTAATTCTGGTACCCAGGTTGCCCAAAATTTATTTAACTGAATATCGGCGGACTTGCCACCCATTCTTCCGGACCCACCTCCTCTGCATCATCCATGAAGCCAAAGAGGCGGGAGGTGACACCATTGACCTCCTCTTAAGGAGGCAATGTCGGTTTTCCTCCTCACAGCCCTGGCATTATTGATGATGCCAGAAGTGGGAAGGGGGGAGGCAGGAGGGTAGGGAAATTGCCCATAGCGCTTTTTTAGATAAATGGACAGAACACCCAGGAGGATAAACATTATTAAAAACACACCTTATGTTGCCTCTTTCGCCCTCACTCACCCAACCTCTATCCTGTTGGGGTTTCTTCTTGTCCTTTCTATTTTCAAATACCTCTTTTGTATGAGCTTTCTCTTCGTTCTTCAATGTATTCTCCCAGATCCTGTAGATCAATGTATTCTCCTAGATCCTGTCTCCTGTTGTAGGGTCCAGTCCACTTTAATTTAGGGGAACTTACAAAAAACTGCATCTGAGAGCTTGTAGTGGGACTTATTGAAGGAATGTAGTGACTAAGTATCTGGAGCTCCTCTTATTTTATATCAATTTTATCTGTTTGTGTAGCAGTCATTAGGGTACTCAAACAATTTTGTGTATCTAATCAGATATTATGATAGTGTGTGATGTGTGTATGATATAAAACATTAAACTATATAAGCATGTGACATACAAGCAGGGCTTTTTTTCTGATACGCTATCAATAAGCTCAATGTGAACTGACAGCCCTGACTAAAATTTCCATTACGGCATCATGGAGACCCCGAGCTTACAAACCACAAACCTGAGTACAATAAGCCACAAATAGCCATTCTGAGTGCTGGTCTTATTCTGTTGTGCTTTCATTTCCAAATGGACTTGCTGTAATGATGAATATTAAAAGCATCTTACGTTAACACATATTAGCCCCCAGCCCAAAGAGGAGGCAGCCATGATATTAAAGACTGTAATAAAGAACTGGGGACTAGTAGACAATTTATTTTGCTAATATTTTAGATTTTATTGCTCCTTCATCTTTATTAACATGCTAATGAAATAAATACATTACAACAATTCTGGTTTTATGAGATGGCTTGTTTCCGACCCATCGCTCACTGTGTATCTGTGCTTAGGGAAGGTCAAGGTTGGTTGGAGGGCCAACTGATTATTAAAGTTTCATGGACATAGGAAGTTTTGGTAATTCCATATGTGATGCTGAGCCCCCATGATTGAAAGAACTAAAGTGCATGCCAAGGGCAGCAGAATAGGGTAGGACAGGGCTAGAACAGGGGTGGACAATCTCTTTGACTCTTGGGCCGTATTGGCTTCTTAAATTTGATAAAGGGGCCAGACCAAGAGCCTGTAATGGCTGACTGCCATATGTGTGCCAATTCCATGCATCACTGGCAATAATGATAGCGGTAATGTGTGATAGGGACGTTGTTATCAATGATAATTCCAAGAGACTGCCTGTTGTTACCATGAGAATGCACCCATAGTGTCATCACAGCATTGTCCCCAAGGCAACGTTGAGCCACCTCTAGGCATTATGTGTACTCATTGCAGAGAACAAGCGGAGGGTACACATGTAGATTTTTTCATTCGATCAAGGAAGAACTAACAATTTTTGGTCGATTGAACAAAAATCTAGAATGGCCAATTTGTTAGATGGAAACATTTTGTTTGACCTAAAAAAAAACCTTCAAAATGTCACCGAGCTAGTTGGTGAATTTTTATCTGCCGTTGTAATTTCAAATGTATTTTCATTCGATATCGAAATGGACGAACAAAAAAATTGAATGTTACATTCAATAAATGAACGAGTGATGTTCGACAACGACATTGAACAAAAAATTTAATTGGCAGTTGATTGAAGAAAAAAATCTACACGTGTAAACCCACAATAACTATCTTCTTAGAACTTCTTCAGCAAGTATCAGTAATATAATAACACTGCACTGCTCCTAATTGGCAAGAACAATAACAGATTACACACTAGGTCACAGTGCCTTTGGACAGTTTATTTTTCGTACGCCACACTGGCTGCAGAGTCTCCTGCATTGCTAGAGTAGCCCTTTAGTGTGGTAGATACACAGTGAAAGGACAGATACATTGGCTGTAAGAATGCTCAATGCTTGACCTAAAAGCTTTACGTAATAAAATATCAAAAATTCAATTGACATTTAACTGTAAAAGTCTCACAGCATCTTGGTCTGGCTCCATGATTTTTCTCAGAAGTGGAACCCTTCAGTTTAAATATTGGGCCCTCTCTGGTAACTCTCCTGGTTTTGATGTATTAATAGGGCAGATGCACCACCCTGCAGAACACCAATCTATGCAGTGATATTAGCGGCCAGCGACTCTCAGACTTTGGCATTGGATCATAAAGGCCAAATGGTTAGAACCCACATTATGGGATGCTTCTTGGTTGGTTGTCTAGACAATCCAGTACCATAGCCAAAACCCATTTCTGCTAACCACTAAAGATGGTTGAATTTTTTTTCAAAAATTCGAACATTATAATGATTTCAAGTTAAATGCAAAGCATGGTATCATCACCAAACTTACTGGAGATGCAGTTTGAACCTAATTTATGCAAAAACTACAACCCTTCCCACAACCCTTCTCTACATCTCCAGCAATTTTGGTGATGATACCATTTTTTTTTTAAATCATTTTTATTGCATTTTTAAATAAGAATAACAATACTGAATTATAAATTACGTCAATTACACCAGTTTAAATATATGCTTAAAATAAGATACAAAAAAATCAATAGAACGTGACATTTCATCATGCTTAGATATTGCAAACTCATAATCATACTGGTTATATATATTCACTAAACTTAACATAAAATTAATAACTTATTATCACACTAAAATTAAAACTAAAACAACATACCCACTCTCTCTATATACAAGTACACAATCGCTCTCCCCCCAAACCCTCCCCGGATTCTTCCTGGAAATACTCGAACTAATCCGTTTTTATGTATAGATAATGCCCAGGATGCTCAACCTTGGATACCTTTTCATCCAGTCTAGATCAGCTATGTTGTTGTTGGTCCCCATTATACCATTTACCATTTTTAAAGGCTTGATACCATTTTTAAAGGCTTTGCAATCCGCTCACAAAGTCAGCTAGTCAAAAAAATCGACCATCTCTAACACGGATCACAGCTATGCACAAACACATGCATTTGGATGCAGTTGCATGTAGGTATGTTTCTATGTCATATCTCATTACTTAGCAACTCTGAACATGGCCAAACTCTTTAACATTCTCCATCTCACAGGCAGTTAATCAGGAGAGAGATTCTATTTGCATATATTGAATAACTCATTGGGAGCTGATCTTTACGTACTATGAATGGGTCACTCAGGTATGAAGAACAGCCATTGTCCACAATCTGACCCAAGCTGAAGACCTCGAGAGAGATGAGGCATCAATGTGTGTCTCTATTAAGGTATCTTTACATGTAAAGTTGACGAGCAGCATTCAAATTTGCGATATTCGTGAATAATTCTACTAATATTCGATTCAATATTCGTAAATACAGAATTCATGTGTATGGCCATGCATTTTAATTATCTTCACCAATGAATGCACATGCAATATTTGCAATTATTTTTATCGCAATGCATGGCCATACGCGTGGGATCATGTTTAAAAAAAAAAAAAAAAAAGTTGAATATTTGAAAGAAAAAAAAAATATCCCCCGTCTTATTTTCGCAAATTCTCAAATTGCCAATATTGGTGAACAATATTCACCATTTGAATATAGGAGCTCAACACTAGTCAATATATGAGTACAAGCAGCAGCTTAATTGGACAATACTTTGTCTGCCACTTCACCTAAGGGGACATCTCTGAACTATGATCTCAGGGGTCTGAGCCATTGGTAGACGGTGTCTCCTCTAGTGTTTCAACAACTCTATATACCCTAGATGTTTTGTGTGACAAAGTGGATGCAAAATACAAGGAACCCCCAGGAAATTTACCTTAATTGCTTTCTTTCACCTTGACTTTTAAGTGGTCTGTACAAGGCAAGACTAATCTTCACCAGAAACTCAATATTCCTCCAAAGAGAGCAGAGTCAATGCAATGTATTGAATACACATGTATCCATGATAAAGAACCAAAATTACAAATGGTATTCCCTGAGTAGGAAATGTAAATCATTAAATGTGTTGTACACATTTACAGCCCTTTCCAAGCATTCACTTCTTTTTTTCTTTAAGGAATATTGTTCATTACCTGACAGCAGTCCCAACGCAGGAAGTCTACAATTCAAGTAGGTCTACATTCTTCTTTTTTGCTCTATCACATGCGTTTCATGTTTTCCCCTTTCTTCTGTGGTTCAGAAGCCTTCAAGTTTCTTATTTGCTGGACCAGGGTCAGGGGAGGGTTTGAATGGGGGGCAGGGAGGCAGTTGCCCCCCAGGCTGCCCCCAGGCTACCCCCAGCACACCCTAAACCAGCGCTGGACAAGCAGCTGTTAGCGGCAGCGGCTGTTGGCGCGGCTCAGATACCTCCACGGCCGCCGCAACTGTCATCCATCACCACCGCACCCTGGCCCCACAGAGCTTCTTCAAGTCAGGAAGTGGAAACAGAAGCAGAGAGGGACTTAATGTAGATGCCCCTCTTCGTCCCACTCCCAGCGCCAGCTTCTGTTCATCTTTACCATGCGTATGAAATGAGAATGAATGATTAAGAGGCTGGGGCTGATGGGGGTGATGGAGAGAGGCTGAGGCTGCTGGGGGCAGAAAGAGAGAGGCTGCTGGGGCTGATGGAGAGAGGCTGAGGCTGCTGGGGGCAAAAGGAAAGAGGCTGCTGGGGATGATGGAGACAGGCTGAGGCTGCTGGGGGCAGAAGGAGAGAGGCTGCTGGGGCTGATGGAAAGAGGCTGAGGCTTCTGGGGGCAGAAGGAGAGAGGCTGCTGGGGCTGATTGTATCATATTTGTCTTGCTTCATAATGTCAATATCCGTTATAAAGCAAGGAAAAGGTGGGCGTGGATGGTGAGCTGATTCGGTGGTGCAATGGGCCACTTGACTGGATTTGCCCCCCAGGACTAAGAGGTTCTTTCCATTATACGTCGGTACCCTTCCGCTAAGCATATATGCTTAGCGGGGATCCCAACGTAGCACATTGGCATTGCCTGCCTGGTTCAGAGGCTCAACCTATATGACTAGGTTGAGCCTTACAGCAGGTAAGGCTATCTGCTACGTCGTGACCTCCCGCTAAGCTTATACAGGGGTCCCGACGAAATGGAAACAAGCCCTAAGACTGTCAGCCCTCCCCTGCCCAGGGTGATCTAACTGCTGCACATCCATGTGAAACTTCCATGTCAAAATCATCAAAAGAAAAGAAACTATAGACAGTTAAAGTCATATTCAGACGTACAGGATGATGTAACTGCTGAACAACCGTTCATGTGAAACCTCCATGCCAAAATGATCAATAGACAAGGAACTGAAGACCACTGAGGTCACATGCTGACACACAATCCTATAAAGCTCCATACACTATATAATATATAAACGTAATCACAAGGGTCAGGTCTTCATACTGCCTACTTGAGATGGTAGATCCCAAGGTATATAATCAGACAGCAAAGTGTATAGCTATCTAAAGTCCCCATGTGGTACCTCATGATGAAATGAACCTCCACCCCATTGTGAGTTCAAGAGCGAGCTGGGGAAGGTTTTCATTCAGAATGTCTCTGTACATTGCTACAGTTATCTTTCTCTTTATCCTGAATAGTCTCCCAGTTCCTGCCATTGAAAAACATCCCCACAGCATGATGCTGCCACCAACATTCTTCACTGTAGGCATGGTATTGGCCTAGTGATGAGCAATGCCTGGCTTCCTCCAAACTTGACACCTGGCATTCACACCAAAGAGTTCAATCTTTGACTCATCAGACCAGAGAATTTTGTTTCTCCAGCTGGGAGTCCTTCGGGCCAGCTGTCATGTGCCAAACTCCAGGCCAGCTGCCATGGGCCTTTTACTGAGGAGTGGCTTTTGTCTGGCCACTCCACCATATAGGCCTGATCGGTGGATTACTGCAGAGATGGTTGTCCTCCTGAAAGTTTCTCCTTTCTCCGCAGAGGACCTCTGAAGCTCTGACTGAATGACCATCAGGTTCTCCTCCCTAAGGACCTTCTCCCCTGATTGCTTTAGATGGTCGGCCTGCCCTAGGAAGAGTCCTCTGGGTTTTAAACTTCTTCCACTTATGGATGATGGTGGCCACCATGATCATTGGGATCTTCAAAGCAGCAGAGATGTTTCTGTAACCTTCTTCAGATACGTGCCTTAAAACAATCTTGTCTCAGAGGTCTACAGGCAATTCCTTTGACTTGGCTTGGTTTGTGCTCTGACATGAACTGTCACCTGTGGGACCTTATATAGACAGTTGTGTGCCTTTCAAATCATGTCCAATAAACAAAGCTTACCACAATTAAGCTGCAGAAACATCTCAAAGATAAGAGAAACAGGATGCACCTGAGCTCAATTTTGTGCTTTATGACAAAGGCTGTGAATACTTATGCACATGTGATTTCTCAGTTTTTTTTATTTGCAATAAATGTGCCAAAATCTCAAGTAAACTTTTTCACATTGTCATTCTGGGGTGTTGTGTGTAGAATTCTGAGGAAAAAAATATTGAATCCTTTTTGGAATAAGGTTGTAACATAACAAGATGTGGAAAAAGTGTTGTGCTGGGAATACTTTCCAGGCGCACTGTATATATATATATATATATGTATATGTACAGCAGAGTGTTAAATGTACGCCGTACGCGCCATGCGTTGTGACCCTAAATAAGAGTTGTGTGTTTTGTAATCTTTTCAGGTGCCTTGGCAATAACGTCAGTTGATTGATATCGACGCGGTACGTAATTCTTCACTTTGCATAGTTATAACACCATTTTTGTATATTGATTTCTTTTCGTTCAGCTTGAGGGTGTAATCATATGTTAATTAGCCATGGTGTGACCTGTGGAGGTTGTATTAGTATGGATCTGCAGTGCGTTTGGTATAGATAGATTTTGTCATGTTCCTGCTCCGGATATCTCATACACAGATTATGTTGTACGGCGTGGTTGTCCTTACAATATACTTGCATATTGTACTTAGATTAATTCATCTTTAGCTTACAGTTTTTCCTCCTATCTTTGTCTCCTGCCCATTCTTCCTCTGTCTATGGGGGGGCTCAGGTGGTTGTCATGGAGACGTGTCGGGCCTACTCAGACGGATAAACTCTGCATCCTGCTCCTGAGCCACCTGAGGCTGCAAATCTGAGAACTAATTATACAAAGCCACGGAGGAGAGACGATCTTCCTCCATATTACACGATTACAGTTATCACTGCAAGCATAGGCAGCCCGGGGCCCCTTGTCATTGTGGAACTACAAGTCCCAGAGTGGGATGCTAGGCTTTGGGATTAGTCCTAACTTTAAGTACCATTGAGGTTATTAGAATAATTTTTTAGATTAAGATGCCTGACTTAAGCTGGCCATACACCTTTAGATCTCTGCCAGATATCCTTTAGATCTACCAACAACTATGTAGGGCCTATGTATGTCCTCTGCGATTGAACACAGGTAGACTTGATGTTTAGAAAGTCCCTCATATTACATGGTTTTGGTAAAACAAAAGGAGATCTAAAGGAAATCTGACAAAGAAATCTAAAGGTGTATGGTGACCCTAAAGCAGGTGTTACCAAGTCTGGCTGCAGTGCAGTACTTCAAGCTTTACACTGAGGCACCCAAAAATGTATGGACCCTGAAATGCAGGCCATAGTGTATGTAGTCATAGCCAAACTGATATTTGTATATTAGAGTGAATGACAATATTTCCTCTTCTTACTTTCTTCTATATTTGAAAGACACACTACTAGACCAGGGGTGGGCAAACTTTTTGACTTGTGGCCCACAATGGGTTTTTAAATGTGACATAGGGGCCGGACCAAGAGCCTACAAGGGCCACCCAGCATAGGGGTCCTAAGTCCTTGCAGTTAGGACAGGATAGTTAAAAAAAATAATAAATAGAAGCTTTTGATGGAGAAGATAAAACATTCTATTGCAGCAAACTATGGCCTCTAGGAAACAATTACCCTCTAGGTGTTATCTTCATTTATTGCAGGACTGAGGGGAGCCAGGGTGTTTTGACACCCAGGTGACAAAGGGGCCAAATGAAAAGACTAAAGGGCCGGTTTGGGCCCCCGGGCCTTAGTTTGCCCCCATCTGTACTAGACTGATAATGTAAGCCAATACCAGGAGTCGGTGTTGATAACTTACATAAGGTACGGGAGGACATTACACAGAAGTAATATAATATGATATAGAACAACATCTTGAAGACTGATTCTTAATAGTGACGAGCACCATTGTACATGTGCATATTGCAAACACTATGCATGGTAGTTCCGGGAACTGATGTAAAAAGTCTGGAATATTCACGATTACGAAGATATAGCACTAGATTCGAGATCTTCCAGAATTCTTGTAGTGCAGATATTCGCAATCAAAATTTGCAATAAGAATGTTCACGATCAACACTACTTCTTAAGAAGTGATTGAAATCTGGTCAACACAGTTCTTACAGTTACTGGTTATTGATTGGGTGTCTGCCCATACTTGTTCACTTTCTTAACCTCCCTAGCGTTCATGACAAGTCCAGCTCATCCATGGCTGATTGGAGCCCCGCGACGCTCACACGCCTGTCCATGCATCTGCGACAAACCTGATCGGCTAGATGAGGATTTTTCAATTCAAAATGCAATAAATAAAATTTTCAACATAGAAAACTGTATTCATCGCGGTTCGTTTTCTAAAACTTACCCGAATTAAGCATTGGTAAAGCTTTATCACTGCTCCCGAGTTAGGCACTGGATCCCTCCACCCCTGGTGGGATGTACCTAATGACGTCACACCGGGAGCAGCAAGATTTTTTTAATCAAAATGCACAGCGGTTTCCCGCTATTGGGTCCATTGGCACACCCTGCACTAAGCGCATTCCTTGGTGGGGATGGACTGGAATGGACCCAATCCACTTACCTAACCACAGCACCGGATGTTCCCACAGCGTTCTACCGGAACCGGTTCTGCAGTTAGGATAAAAAGATCCAGCTGCCTCCCAGTAGAAGGCTGCATTCAGTTTGATTCCAAAGTAATTCAAATTTGGTCCTCTGCCTCCTGGCGTGACCTTTTTTGTACATAATTGTTTGTTTCAAACATTATTATATTCAGAATGTCTACTAGACCCTTGTACGGACATATTGTGTTAAGTTACAGGCCTACAATTTTTTTTTATTAAAGTCTATGGTGCGCTTTTGGTACGAAAATCTGGACCTCAGCAGTGCGCTAGGGAGGTTAAAGATCGAAACCTACATTCTAAGACTTGTGAACCAGATAAGCTCCATTTCAGAAATGTTGTTGTTGTCTTGGCACCGGCCCCAATAACACAGCACCCCCTTATCAGACTATTTTAAGCACAGAACCTTCTGCCGCACTATGGAGAGTCCTACCCTGCGTGCTTACTCACTCTTTCTGAGATCATCATGACGCCCACAATGGACCCATCCCTGGGGCCCCTGCTGCCTACTCACTTTACAGTTAAAAAATCCCACACTTTGTCCAGTCCATAATACTGTTTCATGTAAGACTCTTAGCAGACAAATACATAAAGAATGTGAGTTGCAACAGAACCTGAATTCTCTCCACATCCCCAATGAAATGATGCTGAGATGACGCACCAATCATCAGCTCAGGACATTGCTTGCAAGCAGATATTTTCAATTAAAAAATGCAAGCATGAAAGGTTAGGGTTACTCAGAAGATTTTCATGTCAGTGAGTTTCTTTTAAATTAAAAATCAAAGTGTCTGAAGAAGTCAATGAACTGATTGTTGTGGCATTATTCCAACGTGGGAAATGCCCTTGGTCCTGTTTGAATTTGGAGAAAGAAGAGCCTGTTATTGGTATGAAAACGACTCATGTGATCCTATGCAAAACACACTGTGACTGCAGCTATCAAGTAGGCAATCAATATGAACCTCTGCATTGTGAGACGAAGAGATGAACATGTACGAACATGAATAGAAGCAGTTTTAAGTCTTCTGCTCACTTAACCAATATACACAAGTACCATTCATTTACTGTTAGTCTCTGTAGGCAAATAATACCTTTGTTGTGCTATTTCAGCTTTCAAATTTCACTTGCAGTGATTATACAATGTAAAAAGCTATGTTATGGCCTTCGGTAGAGATAATAAATGAGATACAACATTAGAATGCAAATAGCTTACAGACTTCAACAAGTTGGCTTGAATAATAAGCCAATCAAACTGAGCTCCTAAGTCGTAATAACCTTCACACCTTCCAACATTTTCCTACTCACGGGTAGATCTGTAAAAAGATTCGAGTACGATCAATGTGCGCGGTCAAGGTGCTTGATTGTACTCTAATCTGTTTACAAGTCTACCCATGTGTGCCTTTCTTCGAGCGGGATCAATAGAGCCTGCTTGAAGAAACTCGATTGAACGGGGTTCCAATATGTTGGAAAACCCTGTTCAATCTCCATTACTTTGCATGGAGTCTTCATGCAAAGTATTGGAGCAGCTGCTGCTCCTGCCTTCTGCACAGCCATCCGCTGTCAGTGTGAAGGGGCGGAGCCAGCACCCCTCACTCTGAAGCTGTGTGAGTGAGGCTGCTTCTCCCCAGCTTGCAGCGTGTTGTGATTCACACGTGCTGCAAGCTGAGGGAAATGGGTCCCCATTGAATGGGAATCCATGTGCCCATGTGGTGCACATTAATTTCCGTTCAATTGATCCCCGATCCATCACAGCTTGGTGATGTCACCACACTGTGATTGATCGGGGGTCAATTGCACAGGAATCTACCCGTGTGTGTCTAGGTTTAGATGCTCTGGCTCTTAAGGTGCACCATCAATGGAAGCTTCTTACTTGTGGCAAAAAATATAAGGTTAAGAAAAAAAATAACACAGTGCAGAAGTAAGGCTAGGTTTCCACTGCCTCATTCACTCCATCATGCGTTGATTGCATTCCTTGACAGCAATGTCAACAGAGCGGATTCATATAACCTGCCCAGCGCACTGGCTGTTCCAAAGGAGTTAAGCCGGTCCGCCGGGCGAAGGTCAACGTAGTGTCAATCCACCGGGTGAAAGGAATGCAATCAACGCAGAGGGTGCTGACGGAGTCGATAACGCAGTGGAAACCTAGACTTAAAGGAGGCTGTTAGCTTCCCAATCCTCGCTCTGGCATACACATCAGTAGAAAGAAGATCTTCTTTCTGCTTTTGATCTATGTATGTAGAGTCAGCTCTGTCCTAGCCGAACGGACTTCTGTCCTGTTTGGTGTGGACAGACATACACACAATCTTGCGTGCTGGGTGGAATCCTGCTACAAGGCATAGGCAGAGAGTAGGTGGAATAGCAGAAGGAAGGATACTTCTTTTGAGATCTACCCAGGGTGCATAGAATGGGCGACCACCCATGGCTAAATCTTCTTTTGGCCACAGGTGGGGATGCTTTCGCCCTATAAGACTCAACTTTGGGGGCAAAAGTGTGTCTTATAAGTAAAAACATATGGTCATTGACTGTCTCTAGTTTGCATAAGCTCTCTTAGAACTGTGAGAGGCACATGATCAAATTGATTGCTAATTGGATTGATTTTCTCTGGTTCATTGGTCAGGATAATTTGATCGTATCTTATTTCTGAGCCTACTCACCCGTAGTCAAAGAAGTACCAATTGATCAGCTAATCAATCGATCATGTGCTTCTTCATGAGTTTTCTTGCAGAACTTGGCCCAGGAGAATGTCACAAGACTTTTGCACAATTGATTTAGAAATCCCTAAGCTGCACATGATTTAAATAGGCACACATGACCAAGTTGGCTGGAAGAAAGTCCACTGTAAGGAATTTGCAGTGAAGGAAAGTATAGAGTCTACAGCCATCCAAAGTAATGATGATCAACATGTCGGATCCCTGTTTGATTTTTCCTTGGAGCGGGATTGATCACGCAAGGTCGACTGTGTTCGATTTCACAAATGCATGTGGCGATCAATCGACCTATGTATGGCCGGCCTAACTTTACTGAAAGGAGTGTAGAAAAATGTTATACAAGGAGGGGCAGGAAGGTTAGTTCCACCTTACTCTCCCTCTTTTTCGTTTAGGAATCTGGGAAGAGAGAAATACGTTAATACTTATGCAGTTGAAACATATATGGTCCCACCATCGGCAAGCTCCTTATGGTGACAAATATTTATAATTAAAAACCTCATTAGGTGTTGAGGTAGGTGCTCTTTGGATGAAGAGAAGCTGAATGAGACCATCACCAAAGTTATGTCTTATTGTTATGGAAGAGGCTGTGATGGTTTAGCAGGGAGCAGGGGTGTGCGCAGGGTGAAGTTCCCTTTAGGATCGCGCATCAGCATGCCCCTGGGCCCTCCGAGAACGTAAAAGAGAGCCACCCGGAAGAGGCAGGATTGAGGATGTAAGACAAGTCTGCCCTGTGCCCCTCTCCTCTGCCGGACCTACTTTCCAGGTTCCAGCACCGGTGTACGTACAGCCAGGGAGCAGAATAGTAAGTGCCTACAAGGAGTGCTCTGTTAAGAGTGGAGTGATCCCCCCGGAAACTGCTGGGCCGCGCTTGCTGACTCACGGACCACTTACCGCTGCCTCTGCGAAACGTGCCCTGCGGCAGGACTACCTTCCGCTTTCTACCCACCCTGGTGGTCCGTCACGCCGCTGTGCACTACGCTTACCTGAGGTAACATTTCAAGGCACGGTGGTGCCGATCGGTTCACAATCCGGACTGTTTGCTGAACTCTTCTCTCTTGCTGGACTTTCAGTTGGCCTAGTTGGACTCTTATCTGTTGCCACGTTTTTACTGACGTTTGAGACCCCGGTGGGTCTTAGTGTGAAATAAAAGTTAAAACCAACCTCAACCACATCCGTCGCCTTAGTTGTTTCCTGTGTCATTACATCGGTTGTCAGTCTAATGTACCCACCAGGCTTGAGTAAAGTCAGAGGTGACTTTTTACAAATAATCAACGGTCTTGGAGGGGGCACTGTAGAGGACCTTGTGGCCTAAATGTTATAAAGAACAGTTGGTATTGAGTATGGGTTGGTCTGTAAATTTGGGTCAATGTACTTTGAGTTTTAAGTTTTTGATGTTTTTCCTTATTTCAGGCCAAACCCAACTCACACCCAAGAAAGAGAAAGTTACGCCGAGGGTTATAAATGGTTTTATTTAGGTTGGGCTTGTGCAGAGAGCTAGATGGTAGGTGGGGAAAAAATGTATTTTATTATATATACCATATATACTAAAAAGAAGATGGAATGGTATTAAAGTCTGGCATGGTTAATCAGCTGGAGCAAGGACAGATCACAATTACAGAGGATGTTCTTTCATGCACTGGTCATGCTTCATACGTCATACAATAGGTGAAAATTGTTTTTTTATTCTCTTCTCATTTGAACCTTGAATTTATAAATTGTAATTACTTAAAACATTTTCCTACTATGCCATAATAGTACAATGTCCATTGTCTTTTTATCATCAACCCAGGAAAATTATTAGTATATACCTAGAAGTTCATTGACGTCAACCAGAATGTTCATTGACGTCAACCAGAAGACTCATTCACAAAAAGTGTTTAATTTTAATATGTAATGGTATATATGTACATGTGTAGTCTTCCGCTCCATCTGCATCTGAGTTATTTCCTTTTTTCCTTTATTGTTATAAAGCTTTATCCTATATATGATATTGTGATCAGGATATGAATTGGCTTAAGGCCCTGTACAGGACACCAGGGGTATCACCCATTTTTGGTCTGTGTCCCCCTAGGGTGCTGGATGGACACAGTCCAGGATTTGAATGGCAGTCTGTGGACTGCAACTTTGTTAGATTGCTAACAGGGCCTGTACTGTGAATAGGCAGGATGGTTGGGAGGGCCTCCTGTTCACCCCACCCAGCACCTGTGTGGGTGTGTGTTGGCTGCACACCAGTGTTATAACCGGGTCACCTGACCTAATCAGGGGAAGAGAAATGGACACTGTTTGGAGGACAGACAAGGCAGGACTGCTTCCCTCTCAGAGAGAAGATAAACTGTGGTTTTGGGAGAAACCCTCTCCCCACATAAGGCGTATTTTTACTTTCTTGCCTTTTGCTAAAGACTGTTGTTTTGGCTGTAGCTAATCTAATCTGTAAACTAATCTGTTTTGGGCATAAATAAAGTTTTGTGGATTTAAAAGACCTTGAATTCCAGTGTGGTGACTGTGAACCCCGGATCCCCCAAGTTCACAGGCCCCCATACATGTCTAGATTTTTCATCCAATCAACTTGGTTAGATCAACTTAAAACAATTAAAACTGGGGAAAATAATTGATCGAAAAATTATTGGACGTGCTGGAAAATTTTAATTGGTTGTATTGAAATTGATTACACTTTCAGTCGATCCCAAAAAAGTTGATATCTGTTACTACAGTTGGCAAACATACAATCAATCACTGATTTCCCTGACCCAAAAATTATCTTTTTAAGTTGATTGAACAGAAAATCTAGACATGTATAGGGGGGCTTTAGTGTGGAAAAGTCCAATTTCAGTGCCATGCATTGTGAATGGCATATCAGAGCTATGGAGGCAGAATACTGGAACTGGTATTGTTCATAGACGTCATTTTTGACATCATTTTGATGCACCTGCATGCTGGAAGCGCAGCTCCTTTCTATAAATACCCGAAGCTGATAGCGGAGCATAGCATTTACAGTGGTAAAATTACTTTCCCAAGTTGCGAATTCAATATCTGTATGTAAATATATACTGCTTCAGTGTTTTGGATGATGCTTTGAGATATACAAGAGGGTTAATGAGAAAAAAGAGGGTAGGGTAACACTCAACATCTGAGCTGCTGGGTCCTTGAATTTGTAGACCGCTTTGCCAGTACAGATAAAAAAATTCAGAAAGATGATGAATATAAACTATGTAGCAAGTTTTCCTATTTTTCGGAAGGTCTATTGGTTTTATAGTTTTGGCTTCAAGCTGCTTTAGCAACCAGGTTATGGAGTTTTCAACTCATTTAATTGAGCCCCAACCCTAACCTGAGGCTCCATTCAGGTGGCTGTTCAGGAACTTGATCCGACTGCCTGAGACTTATGCTAGCCATACACATGCCGATAAGCGGCTGATTTTAAACCTGACCTGACATGCCGATAAGCTCAGGTTAAAAATCGGGCGCTTATCGGCATGTGCCCACATGGGGTGACAGATCCCTGTCAACCCACAGCTCGGCCGGCCAGAGAACGGACATGTCCAATAATCTCTGGCCGGCACAAGCCGATGGAAGCCGATGCCATAAGCTTCAATAAAGACGGCGTCTTCATTGCAGCTTATGGCCGGCACACAAAGGGTGCCAGCCGACTGAAGGGGCCCCATAATGCTCCGGGGTGCAAACGTGATGACGTCATCACGTTAGCATCCCGGAACATATCGGGACAGGTCTGCCTGCACACCATCGGGGTGTGTATGGCAGGCATAAGTGTTGAGCGAGAATATTCGAAATTCGAATATATTCTACAAATATCCGACATTTGAGACTTTGCAATATTTTGTGAATGTGCACTCGGATATTCGCAATGACGGATATTCGTCATATGATGCGTCAATATTGCTTACCAGCATACATTGGGTATATTTGCGTGCATTGCAAATGTATACGCGCAATACGCACAGAGAAACTGTAAAGCTGGTTTGCGAACCTTTGGAAATAATTGCTAACAGCTACGCACGATGCAAGGCAATAGAATACAGGCGAATAGAATTTTGTAAATTTCGAATGTTTCTTTATATATTCACAAAATTATTCAAACTCAAATATACCATATGCCGCTCAACACTACAGAGAACTACAACCCTCAAGCAGACTTTGTGGGACTTTTTTCTTGGACTGCTTGAAATAGGTTACAACCAAAACCAACCATCAACCAGCTTGTCCTACAAAAGAAAGTAAAGACTAGTGATGAGCGCCATAGGCAATATTTGAATTCGTGATATTTTGCGAATAATTCTACTAATATTCGATTCTATATTTGCAATCGTGCTTCACCTTATAATCACCTCGCAATTACTTTCAAAATTAATGGTCACATGTGCTTTTAATTTTCGCATTGCGAACATATATTCGCAATCCATGTCCATTAACATCCCAATGGCTAATATCGGCCGCCATATTCGCGAAATTTGCCAATTCTCGAATAGCCAATATTCACTGAATATATTCGGAATTTGAATATTCGAGCTCAACACTAGTAAAGACCATGAGAAAAGAAGACAGGCAACGGTAGGTTTCTTTGGCTAACTTCCCAACTGGACTATTCCTAGGAAAGGGACATTCTGAGTCACTTCTTCTAGTCCGTAGGGATTTAATTTGAATGGGGCAATTAAGGGCTTGTCTACACTATGATTTTGGTGTGGTGGAGACATGGTCTGTTGTTTCCTATGGGTTATAATGTGCCTGTCATCATTGCAAAAACAATAACACAAGTTAAAGGTCATATTAAATGTTTGGTCATGTTAAATTTTTTTGGGGTATGTATTGTACATGCCATGGCCATATGCTTAAAGGGAATGCATTATCCCTGCATTACAATAATGCAGCAATTAACATGACCTAAAGAAGGGCACAAGGGCCAAGTTATCCATTGGGCTAGACAAGGGGTGGGCAAATTTTTTGACTCGTGGGCCACAATGGGTTTTTAAATTTGACAGAGCTGGACAAAGATCTTCTAAGGACAGCCCACTACTAAATGACTCCAGGGAAGCTATTTAAACAGATTACACTTGATAAATGTTATACCGCTTCAAAAAAAAACATTATTCATCACACTGCCATGGAGGTTAAAAAAAAGAAAACACATAAACAAAAATGAATAAATATATAAAAAAGAGGCTTCGGATAGTCAACTTAAACATTCTATTGCAAACATGGCCAAACAGCGGTCTCTAGAAGGAGATCATAAAAATCATCCTCTAGGTCTTATCTCCACTTATTGCAACAGAGGGGAGCCAGTGCATATTGAAACCAAGGTAACAAAGAGCCGTATTAAAAAATTAAATTGGGCGGATATGTTTGCTCACTTTGTGCCCTGTATAATACATTCATGATGCCTAATATAAACATATAATAGGCTCAATGTAAGGAAGAACTGAGTAACACCCTATGATGTATATGCTAAGGTGGGCGGGCGGTGTGCTGGAGAAGAAGAAGAGAAAGGAAGAGAGGCTTGTTCCTTTCCTTTTACCTCTCACACCCCCCGGTTGGCCACTCCACCAATAGCATCTCCCCCTTGTTTGGCAGCTCCACCAATAGCACCCACCACCCCCAACCCCGCGCGACAGGGGTCCGAAGCAAGAACTTGCCCGATAGACTAGAAACAGCCCTGCTTTGGATTTACCACTGTTCAGTTTTTTCATATATCAAATGATTTAGTTTGTTCATGGGTGGGTAGTTAAACAGCTGTCAGGCCTTGGTTCACTCCTTCGTTATTTCTATTTTGTGGATCCTTAGGGCTCTGATGTTTTTTCCTCTTTGCTGGCTTCATCTCACCAAACTGTGTAATCTTTCTGCATCTCCTTAGCTGTGAAGAAGGTAGTAGACTCTTTACATTATTACAGGTATTACTTTCCCTGGGATCGAAATTGATTCTGTTAACATGGTATTGTGTTTGCTATCTGAAAAGTTGTCTAGCTTATGTCAGCTTGTGGCAAGGACCTGCGGGGCTGAAACTAAAGCAGCTGCAGGTATTTATTGGGCATTTGGTCTTTGAGAATTTTTCTTTGACACCGGGAGAGTCTTTTTTAACAATGTTACTCTTAAATGTGAGTCTAAAAATTTTGATGAAACCAAGTCACTAGAGACAATTTGGCAGTTTTATTGGATTTAATAATCCATGGCACTGGAGTGAATATTTCATCCAGTAATTTTCTTCCGTTTCTTCCTTTCATTATCTGAATAAAATCTGATGATTTCAGCCAAATTTCACCATTTTGGTAAGATGATCTGGAGTCAAGGGGCCCATTAAAATGAATGAGCTGTTATAATGCAACATGCTCTTAATATGTGGTTCATGTGATAGAGCCAATGTGGAAAGCTAAAGGAAAGATGGAAAAGGCAAGTCAATTGCTCTTTAGAATTGATGGAATCCCTAAAAAATATCCTTGGTTCCTCTACTTCCCCCTATTAACATGCTAATGATATTTTTAACCTAAACCATTACCCCATTTTGTTTATTGATGATTCTGATACATTGATATAATCTCTTGAATTCTATTATTCTTACAAATGATTATTTTTTTTACTTTAGGTACTACCCGTATTTTTCAGACTATAAGATGCACTTTTTCACCCCAAAAAACGGGGGGGTGTCTGCGTTTTATGGTCCAAATGTGATACCCCCGCGGCCACTCAGCCATGTGTGGTCGCGCTTTGGCTCCCTACCAGCTCTCCCAGCAAGGAGATTAGCCGGGAAGCTGTCAGATGAGAGATGCCGGCTGGTGTCCGGAGCATTGTAGTAACAATGACTGTAGATCAGAAATTTTTGAATTTATGATTTTTTGAGAATATTAGCTGAATTATTTTTCATATTTTGGGAATATGAATATTACAGCATCACTAATCATAATATCATTATGTATTTTTCGGACAATAAGACACACTAGACCATAACACGCACCCAAGTTTTGGAGAGAAAATTAGGGGGAAAAACTGAGACATATACAGAATGTTCCAGCAAAGTAGGCAAGACTGGACCATGCAGTATTCTCTCTCCATATTCCACCAGCCAAAATGCCAGAGCTAGGAGGGAGGTCTTTTCTGCAGTGTCAGGGCTAAAATTTTAACATGTGTTTATACACTAGCAGTACCCATTCACTGAACACACTGACCAACTTATGAAGAGACACATTTTACAATCTGGCACTGAACAACTTACCCATGAGCAGCTATTTACATATGGGAGGAGATATGAGTCTGTGTCACAAATGTATTTATTGCAATGCAGAATAATAATGTAAATATACAACTTATGCCATCTAATTGAAAAATGTGCCTCTCTATAAGTTGGTCAGTGTGTTCAAAAAATGGGCACTGCTAGTGCTAAAGCAGAGAATATCTCTGGCTTTTTGGCTTGGCTGGAGGGAATGGAACACATTTCTGCCTCATGGGATGCAGAGCTATTGCTCCCAGATCGGTTAGGACTAAAAAAAATAATATATTTTTTAAAATTTTCGGACTATAACACGCAGGGACACTTTTCCATTGATTTTAATGGTAAAATAGTCAGAAAAATGCGGTATATTATCAGTTAGTCACCAGTACCAATTTGAAATGTTTAACTCCTGTTTACCGCCACTTCTTGACACACATAGTGTGTTATTTTCTGTAAAAACTATAAAGAGTACTATTGCAAAAATTTTCTCTGCAGCTTTCAGGTATAAAATCTGTGTGTTTACACAATATTGCTCTCTTCCTTTCTTAACAGCTTATAAGGGCTTGTTTCCATTACGTCAGGAGCCCTCCACTAAGCGTACATGCTTAGCGGGGGTCCCCGACGTAGCAGATAGACTTACCTGCTCGGCGGACGGGTCTGTCTTCATTGCGCCGATCCGCCGGTGTCAGGCTGAACGTAGTCGAGTACGTTCAGCCTGTGCACCGGCGGATGTCTAAACAGACCATCCGCCGGCAGGCTGAGTCTATGGGATACGTCGGGACCCCTGCTAAGCGTATACGCTTAGCGGAGGGCTCCTGACGTACAATGGAAACAAAGCCTAAGTCATCGCCTGGAACAATTTTCCACATTGTTATTTATTAATTTTTTTTGAATAAACTTTTTAATATCATTACAAAACAAACAAAAAAAAACAGACAGTACAGCATAACAATGCAAACATCCATGCAGCACCCAAGGGTGTCGCCACCTGTTAGGAGATACTTCAGGTCCATAGGAGATGCACAGGAGGAAGGAGCATAGTAATACCGAATGACTTATACCATCACTGTGTATCCAGAACAGGACATACCCCAGCAGAGTCATTATACATTACTGTTAACCGTGCAACACGCCACATTCATACACATTCACACCTTCTTGCATATACCTCTGGAGACTACCAACACCATCAGAAGAGCCATAGGTTCTGCATCGTCAGACGGAGAGCAGGTACCAACATCTCAGGCGGATGATGAAGCAGAAATCCAAGCTCCCCATACCCTATCAAATTTGTCAGGACAGCCCCATACGTACACTGATAAAAAATGAAGAGAAGCATTAATGAGCGCCTTCCAAGCCTGCAGGGTCGGCGAGTCTTTGCGCCTCCACTGCAAGACAACTAATTTCCTGGCATAATACAGCAATACAGATAGACATATGCGAGACACCACCGAAGGAACCACCAGTTCCACCAGAATTCCACATTGTTATTTAAGAGCATCAATTCCCTACTTTTCTCTTCCTTATAATCTGGTAAATAGGCAAAAATATTTTTTTTGCCAAATAGTCTTCCACTGTTGGGTACAACTAATAACACGTTACATAAAAAAAGATGACAACCAACTCCCGAAATAGCATGGAAAACCCTGAGTGGTGAAGTGCAGAAATACAAACACAATCAGATCATTACTACCACGTCTATAAAAAGCCACATCTGATCAGATTCCGCGGCTTTTCCAATGACATAAGTAATTATATTTAGACACCAGCAAAAGTCATTGTTTAGTATTCATGAATAAACATCGCCCTACATACATCAGCTTCATATTCAGCAAAATAGATCTCCAGTTTTTCCAGAAATAAAAACACAAAGGTATTTGTAACCCATTGTATATAAAAATAGAATTAGGAGACAATTATGCTTCTACAAACAGATCAATATCCCATCTGTGATTTAAGCCTACTGGAATGCTAGTACCTAGCCAAACAATCCAATATGCTTCACGTGCCGGTAGTCTGGACCTGAGATTCCCCACTCTCTCATTAGGCAATACTCGCTCAATACCCTGAAAAAATCAAATGTTTCACCTCCGTGCAAAAGTGGAAACGTTCGAGAGTTGGTAAACACGAGACAAGAGATTATACATTAAAGAGTTTTATTAGTATAACCTATACAATGACAATGCTGGTTTTATATGACATATTACACCCTGGAATATTGGTTCTCAATGAAAGCATTCCCAGTGAGGGTTACATTTATTGTTATACATAGTTTGTTTGGTATTTGATGCATATTCCTTGCATGCAATGATTGATTGAGGTTTCCATTGACCTTACAATATGCTGAGGATCTCCTCTGGTGGTGCTCTTCAAAGCCTCCACTGCAGGGGTCTGGAAACTGGAGCTCAGGCGCCGCATGTGGCACTTTAGCCTCCTTGTTGTGGCTCCCTGGCTATCAGCACGCCTCCTCCCACCAGCACATATAGGCAGGAAGGAAGAGAGCAAGTGTGAAGGTAGAGAGTGAGTGACAGCAGCCAGGATGGCAGTATGCTAGCCAGCAGCACAGAGGGTAGGTGTGAGGGTCCCTAGGGTGATAGGGAAGAGGGTGATGTAACACAAGAGGGAGCAAACCATACATTCCCGCCTCACCTAAAGACATTTGCCTAGAACAATTTAGGGGATCCTTGACCATGCCTGAACTCTCCCATAGAAGAAAATAAATAGACTTTGTGTATCAGTAGCAGGAAACACAAAATAACTGGAGGGGACGGCCACCATTTGTATTCTGTATTTGGCTCTTTCACACTATACACACTTTCTTGTTACCCAGTAAGGCAGACATGTTTTGCATCTCCAAATTTCTTTAATGAGAGAGGGGGAAAATCCTAGTAAAGGTTGCCGACCCCTGCAATTAACTTTGACTTGTCCCATTTCATTTCTTTTCCAGAATAAAGAATGGATCCTCAAATGGATTTTTACCAAGTAATTGGCTTGCCTATTCATTATTCATTTTCAATGTTGTAGCTCTGAAAAACGTTCCTGTTGTTTGTATGTTGAGAATGTTGAGAATGTTTTCAACCTCCTGGGTGGTTTGCCTGTGGAGTGTTTAAAAAAAAAGGTAGATAGCCTTTAACATTTCCTGCCCTATATACAGTTGTGTTCAAAATTATTCAACCCCCACTGAAATGGAGTGTTTTGGCCATTTTGACATTGATTTTGATAATTTCAGTCATCTTGTTTACAATGAAAGAAAGAGGCGCTTGTAAGTCCGACAAATATAACAGAACATTAATAATGAAATAACCACAAATGTCTTTTCTGTGCTCACAT
>CM070034.1:20639691-20668197 GCA_036250615.1 Ptychadena robeensis
CTCTGGTTTCCTCCCACACTCCAAAGACATGCAGTAGGTTTATTGGCTTCCCCAAATAAAAAAAAGATTCTCCTATGTTAGTTACATGTGACCTATGTGTTAGTTACATACACATGACTACGGTAGGGACATTAGGTTGTGAGCTCCTCTGAGAGTAAGCTAGTGATATGATTATATATGCTCTGTACAGCGCTGTGTAATATGTCGGCGCTATATAAATACAAGATAAAAATAATAGATAGAAAGGGACTATGGCACAGAGCTCTGACATGGATGTATCTATTGAGTATCCAAGGCTCCCGGGCTTCTGGGCCACTCTACAAAATAAATAAGGTAGACACAGGCACCATCAGAAGTCTACTTTGGAGTGTCAAATTTGATTCAGGTTTTAATTCAAGTCCTCAGTGACAGCTTTAGTTTAGTAAATACCTGACCTCGGGGCAATAATCTTTCCCTTGCCTTATTTGTGATACCAGATTTAATCTTTTCATTGCAAGCTGTTCCTTGTGAGCGTATGTAACATACTAGAATTTATGCGGGAAAGATCACAGCTGTGTTTTTAACCTTTAACTTAGAAACAAGGCTTCTGAGCACGAGTAGATGGATTGACGTTTTAAATTTATCTGACCAGAAGTGATTTTCTGGGTAGGGCCACAAGATAATGATGTATGTATCCCCGTTGAACTTCACCGTTTGTCCTAGTTGCCATTGGCAGCTGTTGTTGTGAAGTGCCACTGACAATGCAGGGTAATGTCCTCCTAAGTTTTCCAGACCATTGGCTCCTGGGTTTCCTTAGGTACTTAAGGTGAGAGCCTTCCCACCTGCAGCAGCTCAGCAGGAAGAATTCTGATGGAGTGGAGGTCCACCCTGTCCACCCTGAGACTCCACACCTGCCTCAGTCATGTCCGGTGTGCGGGCAGCCGGAGAGCAAAAAGTACACTGTTCCTGAAAGCTCCAGTTACCTGTGTTCTTTGCCGAGTCCCGTCCCTACCCTTGGTTCTGGTGGGGTGGCTGGGAGCCCCCGCCACGAGGAGGACAGCCGATGGCCGCTGGAGAGTTCTGTATCAGCGCGTCCCTGACGGGCTGCGGAGGTCTCCAGCTGACTACGCAAGTACCGGTCAGTTCTGGCCTTACTTCCCCTGACCCCACATGGGTGCAGCGGGCTAAACTGTAGGGTTACCCTGGGACTATTGGGGTCACCCTTTGTTATTGTACATTTCCTAAAGTTTAGCTGGCGCTCCCGTTGGGTCGATAGAAATAAAGTTTTGGTAGGCAGAAATTTACTCCTGCGGTTGGTTCATTGCTGTACTTTACACTCATTTTTTTTTGGTGATTATTTCCTAAGGTGTTTCAATAAGGAAAATTGGAGACTTTTCCTAAATGGAGCATAATAAATGTATGGGTGGTCAGGGGTGCAGAGTCCCCTTTCTATCTAAAATACTGCAATAAAAGTGGTTCTATACTCAAAAAAAAATAACACATACATGACATTGACATAATACTTACCTGTCAGCAGTATACATCTGTGAAAACTGCCACAGAATAAAAGAAACATACTCACGTTCCTCACTTCCTCCTTACCAGGGAAATCATATTTATTAAGGGCAGATAGAAGCAGTTGCACCCATACTTCATTCTGACTATAGGGATGTAATTCTATAAAACGGCCCCTAGATGGAACTTTGATTACATCACGTTAGATTTTGCAGATGTGAAGCTGCATTCTAATTCACACAAGACTACGGACTTCCTCCCAGCTGTCCCTGCCATGATTGTCTAGAAGCTTGCCGTGGCAGGTGCTTCACACAGTGGGAGGGAAGAGCCCGAAAATCTCCTCTCCTGCTGGAAGGAAATGTTTTAATTTATTTTGAGCAGTGATTGCCTAATTAGCAGCAGTGCTGCTGCTGATAGTGTAAAGTGCCCAGTGAGGTGGTAGGACCGCTTTAAGACTTACTTAAAAAACAAGCTGAATCTTAATTTTTTATGAATTTGTGAAGGAACAAGTCTCCAGCCTTTTCTCTTAGTAAGCCAGTTTACTGCATCCTTTGCAAAGCTATCCGGTGCTTGCAGCAAGCTAGGGATCCGGATCGTAGCTCTTACACATATTGTAGCGGTTGGGATCTCCAATGGACTATAACGCCTTCACCACCCAGCTCAGCTCAGTAACGCTGCTCAGGGATCAGTGTTAATTAGAGCATAGTGGTTGAGGCTGTGCAGATGGAGTGTTGGACCACTGAAGATCCGGACCACTGCTTTAACAGATGCTCAGTGGCAAAGGGGTAAAAGATGCACTCCTTCGCCTTATAAAATGTATAGAATCCTCTGGTGAAAATCCTGCCTTGGTCGGCATGCGACAACTAGACTTTTTCATTAATATGAGAGGTGCAAAAACTAACTATGATCTCAAACCCCCTGTTTTTTTAGTAAACATTATGTGTTGTAAACTTGGGGGGTCATCGTCACCACACTCCAGTCCACCGGTTACTCCCATACTGACTTATTCAAGCAAGGCAACAAAAACATTGCTGAGCAGCAGCCAGTCAACCATAAAGTCTCTATGAAAACCATAATAAACAAACGTCTCCACTGCGTTGTGTGATCCGCCAGGACCCCCTGCATTAGGCGAAGTGCTTGGCAGGGGTCCCGACAAAGTACATACACATTACCTTCCCGACGGATCCTCTGTTCTCACTTCCTTCTGCTGATCCAAGTTTGCAGGCGCTCAGGGGTCATTTTAAAAATGACCCCATGACAGTATAACGGGCAAAAGTGTCCACCATTCGGTTGCGATTTCTGCTCATTTACCGGGGGGTCTAATTGAGACCTTAGTTCTTTAAAGCGGACCTACCACATCTCCCTTCCATTGTCGGCACCAAAAGTCAGGTTGGAAGTCAAAAGTGGAAAAAAAATTCTAGGTAAAACTTCCCCAATACCGTAAAGCTCCACCCCCGCCGTGATGTACCGCCTCGGTGGGCGCAAGGGAACATGGTAGGTTAGATGTCACTTCTGTTGCTTCTCTCCCATGTCCCAATGCGCCTGCAGCAGCCAGATCAGATCTTAGTTGGGTGACGTGGAGTTGGTGGAGTGTCACCGGATTTAGATCTGTATTGGTGGAGGGAGCGAGATCGGAAGAGTCTCCCTTCTCCATCTTGCAGCTTGGAGGACCGGACGCTCCAGGCATGACAGCACGGCAGCGAGCAGACAGGAAAGGGGAGAATTTATTTCAAATTTTAGGAGTCGCTCTCCCTGGACAAAGAGGTGAGGTGAGTTATGTATATGTTTATTTTTTTGTTTACATCCGCTTAAATCCATCAGGATAAGACCCTACCGTCCAGAATTTAAACCTGTCATGTTTAGAAGTGTGTAGATTAGATCCCGACCGGACATATGAGGTCGTTTCTCTATGTTCGGCTCCCAAGCCCTACTCCATAGAGCCATGGTGTCCATGCACTGCACTGATGATGGCCAAGGAGCCAGAACCAGCTATATGCAGTTTGGAATAAATGGCTCTGTACTTTAAGACTATATCCGCACTGTACATCAGCGGTTCTGGATGTGCATTTGGCTGATGGGTTGTAAAGGAATTATTTGCATGGCTCCACTGTCCTGAAACGACGGTTTTTACCTAAACTTTTGGGATTTGTGACGGATTGGGCCATGTAAATACCTTCTGTTTTAACCCCCCTGACGGTCCGAGCTCGTCCAGCTCTGACCTGTTAGAACTGCAGTTGACGAGCTGGGTTCATCAGGCAGAGATCGGAGCCACAGGCGAGCAAACTCACTGTTCCATGTGGCTCTGATCTAATGAAGAGGCAGCTGCAGGGGAACGGAGCACTCCCCCCCCCCCCCCCCCCATTTGATTATGTCACATCAGGGCGCAGGCAGGAGTTTTAATAAAAAAAGCATTTCAATAGTGTTTTCTGCATTGAAAATACAATGCAATGTGATTCTGTTTGTAAAATAACTCACCTGAATAAATGATCCGGTGTCCACATGTCCTCCTTCATCTGGCTTCATTCTGCTTCTCTCCCAGTGTGACAGTCACTCTGTTCCTGAATGTAATACACTGACTTCAATGTATTACAATGCTGTCCTATGTAACCTAGCACATCTGCAGCGCCATCTAGTGGTTGTAGTGCTAATTTACCTGATACAGTGAATAATTGAAATCTTCATTACCTGATATTGTGAGTTATTCACAAAGCATCTGAAAATGTTATTATATTCAGGATGTCTACTAGACTCCTGTATGGACATACTTTGGGAAGTTACAGGCCTACAATGTAAAAAAAATGTTTTCCATTAAAGTCTATGGTGCGCTTTTGGTACAGAAATCTGTACCTCAGCAGTGCGCCAGGCAGGTTAAGAAGGCTCGAGTTGAGGGCTTTTTGATTCCTTTAATTCCTTCTCACCATAACCTTCATGGTTGCTTTTCTGTATATAAGAAATAGAATACATAGAAAGAAGCTGCTTGTAATCTATCACAGCAGAACAGGAGCACTTGGATAATATATAAAAAGGTGACTGGAGCTCCACCTGCTGGATGGAAACAAGAATACAATATGATTACATATACTTATATGAAAAATATGTTTCGCAGTACTGTTTAAAAAAACTTCTAGAATTTCAGAGCGTGTCCTCTGTGAGTTTCTTTAAATTATAAAAAAAAAATGGCTCCCTAATGTTAGTTGTCATAATATAGTAATGCAGCTATAGTAATTAGCTCTATCACATACTAAGGATCCTTGTAATAGCCTTGCGTCCCTTTTTTCTACCAGAACTGCATAGATGAGATCAATGACTTGGCATGCGAAAGCTAAGTGCCCATAAAATCGATGGCGACAAAAGCCGTAGTACTCTCTAATACAACCATTTCCTTATTATTTCACCTGCATTTTTCTTTTATTTATAAACTTAATTGAAAGATGCAATAAATTCAGATTTTAGGAAACTATTGATTTTTTTTCTCTTTGGATCAATATCATATTGCTATTAAAGGCAACATGATATAATGAAGGAATTCCAGCTCGTGTTCAAGGTTTGCAGTTATTCCAATACAGCAAACAGTGCTGAACGAATTGTATTTTGTATTTTTTTAAGGCTTTGTTTCCATTGCGTTGGGACCCCTCAACATGTACGCTTAGCAGGAGGTCCCAACGTAACAGATAGACTTACCTGCTCGGCGGACGGGTCTGTCTTCATTGCGCCGAGCCGATCCGCCGGTGTAAGGCTGAGCGTAGTCGAGTACGTTCAGCCTTTACACCGGCGGATGTGTAAACAGACCATCCGCCGGCAGGCAATGTCTGTGGGATACGTCGGGACCCCTGCTACGTGTATACGCTTAGCGTAGGGGTCCAGACGTATTATGGAAACTATGAATTCATAGGAAATATCAAAATATTCGTGTTTTTATTGGGGATACAGGAAGACAAAAATTGCTGTATTAAACACAGGTGGTATGCCAGAGAATGGCTGGATCAATCGTCGTGAAGTCATGGGCATCAGAAGTGGGCTGGCATGGGCGGCCAATCGGGGGAGCACGCCTACGTTTCGGCCAGGCGGCTGCATAGTTCGGCGGCCCTAATCGAGCGGGCACGCTGGCCTGAGTAGCCCCCCATAGTGCCGTTGCTGAGTGACATCCTCCAGTGATGCCTGCCTGGCGTCCTTGTTAACCCGTCATCAACAATGTCCCATTAATAATGCCAGGGATGTACAGCAGTCCCAGACTGTGTCATACTTGCTTATTTAAAGCAGTTTTAAACTTTAAAAAAAACTATAAACTTACTAAATGGAGCCTTGATCCAAGCAAACCGATCCATGTAAAATATCAGGAATAAAAATCCTGCAGGAGTGTCCGTTCCTCCAACATGTAAGATGGAGGAACGAGACTCTTCCGGTCTCACTCCCTCCACCAATCCAGATCTGAGTCCAGTGATGCTCTGCCCCTCTAGCATCGCTAGATTCAGATCTGGCAGGCTGCAGGCATAAGGGGACTTGGGAAGGTAGACGTGTACCTTCCCAAATCACCTTGTGGCTGGAGCACAACGTGGGGTGACATCACAGGAGTGGCGGAGTGTTCTTACCGCACCAGGTTAGTATTATTTCATTTTGTATAACCTCTAATCGGCCCTCACCTCTGGTGCCGATAAGTAGACGCAGATGCCAAGGTGGTAGGCCCGCTTTTATTGTTGTTGAGGCAAGGGCAACATGGGTTGTGCCTCTACCTGACTGGAGATATTAGGGATTGATTGAACTGAAATTCAGAAATAACAAAAAAGATCAACTCACACTCTTCGAGATTGTGATCCAAAGACACAGACTCCCTCACAGGCTGAAATTAGTGAACATGGATGCCACTGGTGCCAGGACCATAACTTGGTTCGTCTTCTCACCACCACCAATTTTCAATAACACAGAGAGGTCCCACACTCAGGGAGAAAAGACAAAATCTTTCTTTATTTACATATCCACATTTAATTATACCGATGGCACCGGGGATTGCTCCTCAGAGGGGGGAGAGGGGAGGTGATCCAGTAGTCGATTTATCATATAAGTGCAGGACCTGTGTTGTAAAGCCCCCCCCCCCATACATTACAAATACAACTTTCTACTAGCGGAATATACCTTCCAATCATATGTATTCTATCAGGAAGGACCCTGCAACATAGCAGTGATATATAATTCAATACTTGTATTATCAGGGGACGGCACTACATAGCAGTGATATACCTTCCATCACTATTATTTATCAGGGAGGACCCGGCACTACATACAGTGAATATACTTCCAATCACATGTTTCTATCAGGGAGGACCCGCACTACTACAGTGATATTACCTCCAATCACTATGTATTCTACGGGGGACCCGGCACTACTAGCAGTGATAAAGTGGAAAATAATTATTTGACCCTCATGATTTTGTAGTTTGTCCAATGACAAAGAATGAAAGTCCAGAACGTACATCTTTCAATGGTAGTTTATTGTAACAGTGGCAGATGCCTCAAAAGGAAAATCGAAAAATAACTTTAAATAAAAGATAGCAATGATTTGCATTTCAAGTTTTGAACCCCCCAAACATTAAGAGTTCTGGCTCCACAAGGGTTGACACTTCTACTCATTGTCACCCTCATAGGACACCTGTCAACTAGCCCTTATAAAAGCACCGTCCACAAATCAATCAATCAAGCGACTCCAAACTCTCAAAGGGAAAGACAAGAGCGTCCAAGGATTCGAGACAAATTGTAGACCTGCACAGGCTGGAAGGGGTAAAAAACATTAGCAAGACTGGGAGAGAGGTGAAACTGTGGGCATTGTTCGAAAATGGAAGAGCAAAACATCAATCGACTCGTCTGGGGTCCACGCAAGATCTCACTCGTGGGGTGTCATGGTTCTTGAAAAGGTGAAAAGCTCCTAGAACTACCGGGAGGTTAGTTAATGACCTCATTAGCAGGGACCCCAGTCACCAAGAAAACATTGGAACCATTAAAAAATGGAGTTAAAATGGCAGGGCTGCAGTCCCCCTGCTCAGGAGGCACTTCAGGCCCTCTGAAGTTGCAATGAACACCTGAATGATTCAGAGAGGAGGGAAGGTGCTGTGGTGATGAGACAAATAGACTCTTTGGTTACTCACTCGCTGTGTTGGAGGAAGAAAGCGCCTATGACCCCAAAACACCGTCCCCACCGTCAAGCATGGGGTGGAAATTTGCTTTGGGGTGTTTTTCGCTAAGGGCACAGGACAACTTAATCGCATTAACGGAAAAGGACGGGCTGTATCGTGAAATCCTTAGCGACAAACCTCCTTCCCTCTGCAGGAAAGAATGGTCGTGGATGAGTGTTCCACAAACAGACCAAACATACAGCAAAGCAACAAAGGAGTGCTCAGAAGAAGCATTAAGGTCATGGAGTGGCCTGTCATTCGGACCTTATCCAATAGAAACCTATGGAGGGAGCTCAAGTCAGAGTTGCAAGAGACAGCCTCGAAACCTTGGGATTAGAGATGAATTCAAGAGGAGTGGACCACATTCCTCCTAAATTGCGCAAACTTGGTCATCAATTAAAGAAAACGTTGACCTCTGTGCTTGCAAACAAGGGGTTTTTCCCCAAGTATTAAGTCTTTTTTTGTAGAGGGTTCAAACGTATTTCACTCATGAATGAAATCAGTTGCTATTTATTTAAAGTATTTTTTTGATTTTCTTTTGATGTGCATCTGCCACTGTACATAAACCACCTTGAAATGAACTGTTCGAGACTTTATTTCTTTGTCATGGACAAACTTACAAAATAGTGAGGGTCAAATAATTTTTCCTCCACTGTATAGCCTTCCATAAAATGTGTTTATCAGGGAGGACGGCACGACATAGCAGTGATTTATACCTTCCAATCACTATGCATTCTATAGGGAGGACTCGGCAACTACATAGCAGTGATATATATATACCTCCTTTACAATCACTATGTATTCATCAGGGAGGACCCGGCACTACATAGCAGTGATAATTATACCTTCCAATCACTATGCTATTGTATCAGGGAGGACCGGGGGCAATACATAGCAGTGATTATTATACATTACAATCACTATGTTTTATCAGGGAGGACCGGCTACATAGCAGGATTATACCTTCCATCACTAGATTTTCAGGGGCCGGCACACATAGCAGTGTATATAACTTACAATCACTATGTATTCTGGGAGGACCGCACTACATGCAGTGATTATACCTTCCATCACTATGTATTTATCAGGGAGACCGCACTACATAGCAGTGATAATACCTTCCAATCACTATGTATTTATCAGGAGGACCCCGCACTACAGCAGTGATATAATACCTACCTCACTATGTTTCTATCAGGAGGAACCGCACTACATAGTTGTGGTGATTTATGGAAATGTATGAGTGTATAATGTATAGTGGCTTAGAAAAAAGAGATGTGTGGTGGACTAGATCTGAACCTATCCAGGTAAGGTGCTGGGGTTGACCTCAGAGAGCTGTTTCATGCAAAATTATTGGAAATTATCAAATTCTACAGTTTGTAACGATTGGCTTTAATTACCTCTAACCATGCAAATTCAAAAGAGGTGCCAGAAGCATAGGGGATATTACTTTTGCTTAGGTGCCAATTAGTTATACAAGGGTGTGGCATGTGGCTATGCTTCAGCGGACAAACTTGTGAAGTACATTTCAGTCAGAGTAAATAATATAAAGAAGTGTAACGCGTAGCATGAATTTTGTTCAAAAGTGTTAACCCCATTACACAAAGTATATCCAAATATTACATTTGCCTAGATGCTAGAATTTCTATGAAACTTTTATAGTTTGTTCTTTTTTTCATAGTGCTTCATAGATCGCTTGAGTCAGGGGGGCTGAAAAATCATAGAGTGACAGACCTGCCACCCATTTTCCCCCAATCCATTACAGTGTACCCTTGATTACAATGAATCGTTCGAAGGGTTGGTGTACTCAAGACATTTGCCATAGGAAATAATAGAAATGGCAAAACCATCGGACCTCCCAAAACAAAACTTCAAAAGAAAAGATGTAAAAAGGTTTAAATGCAATATACAAAAAAGTTATAACAATTAAGATCTTTTTGCTCATGCTATTGACTTATCCCTTTTTTTCATCTGCTGCTTTTTTTTTGGGTCAGGCCACTGAAAATGCACTGCTAGAGACCTAGGGGTTATTGCTTACACCTGTGTATATTGGGGAGAGGCGGTTGAAAAAATCGGGGTTTGGGTGGAACCCCGGGCAAGATGTCGGCGTACAGAAGTCTATGCTTAAGGGCCCTGACACAAGGTTTAGAACGCAGCTTTCACAGCATTAATAAACACCGCGTATGCATTTTTTTCTTTTTTGTAAAGGAAAACGATATAGGTGAAAGGCCTTAAACTGTTCCGCTTTGCCACAGAATTGTCATGACACCAGGAGGATAACGCTAATTGGGCATCATTTGGACCTTTTTCACTTGTGGTGTATTACTTTTTGGCAGAAAGAACGAGGGTGTGGTGTTGAGTATTTAGTAAATTTAGGTGTACGACTACATTCATGTATCAAAGGTTCATATTTCATTATCCATGAAAACACATGTAATGTTACCATGGGGTCGGGGGGTTACTTATGGTAGGGCGAGATAGCTAGATAGATAGATAGATAGATAGGATAGATAGATAGATAGATAGATAGATAGATAGATAGATAGGCGAATAGATAGATAGATAGATGAATAGCTAGATAGATAGATAGATAGATATGGATAGATGCATATGGGATTAGATAGATAGATAGAGATTAGATAGATAGATAGATTAGATAGATGTCGATAGGATCGATAGATAGATAGGAAGGAGATAGATAGCTATATAGATAGATAGAAGATAGATAGATTAGATAGATAGATAGATAGATCTGGGATAGCGAGATAGATAGCTAGATAGATAGATAGATTTAGAAGATAGATAATAGAGAGATAGATAGAAGATAGAGATAGATTAGATAGATGATAGATAGATAGTAGATAGATAGATAGATAGATAGATATGGGATCGATAGATATAGTTATGAGACAGATAGATAGATAGATAGATTAGTAGATAGATAAATAGATAGATAGATAGAATAGATAGATAGATAGATAGATATAGATAGGATAGATAGAAGATTAGATAGATAGATAGTAGATAGATTTTAGATAGATAGATAGACAGACAGGATCAGGACAGACAGGAAGATAAGATAGATAGATAGATAGATAGATTAGATAGGATAGATAGATAGATAGATAGCTAGATAGATAGATAGGATAGATTAGATAGATGAGAGATAGATAGATAGAAGGATTAGGATGGGATCGATAGTGATAAATCGTTATGAGACAGATAGATAGATAGACAGATAGATAGATAGATAGATAGATAGATAGATAGATAGATAGATAGTAGATAGATAGATAGATAGATAGATAATAGACTAGACAGGACAGACAGACAGAACAGACAAGACAGACAGATCGATAGATAGATAGATAGATAGATAGATGATAGTAGATAGATAGAAGATTAGATAGATAGTAGATAGATAGATAGATAGATAGATAGATAGATAGATAGATAGATAGATAGAATGGGATAGATAGATAGATAGATTAAGATAGATAGATAGATTAGATAGATAGGATAGATAGATGATAGAATAGATAGATAGATAGATAGATAGATAGATAGATAGATAGGATAATAGATAGATAGATAGATAGATAGAGTAGATAGATAGATAGATAGATAGATAGTAGATAGATAGATAGATGAATTTAGTGAATAGGAATTTAGAATTATACGACTATATAGAAAAAAGGTCTTTCCATTTTTTTTTGGTTTTGTTAACTGATTGGTGGTTACGGACACGTCCTTTTCCTGCCTTCTCTGTTGAAAATCCTGAATGCTGAACATATCCTTTACAAATTCCTTGGAGCAGTCACAGAAAGCGGTTTTCTTATCATGTAGTTGTATGCACCTTTTCAATGGGATTTAATATCCTTTATGAAAGGGGTTCTAGACTGAATGATGCATGATTCTGTGCTCAAGCGGAAAACGTTTTACTAGGGAGCCGCAGCTGGAGGCTTGAAGTCACATGTCAGCTTCTGGGTTTGGTCTCTAAGGTCTGTGACTGCGGGGGCGTGGCACTGTAGTCATGTTCTTTATAAATTGTTGGCGTTTCCGATAATACATTCCGGGGTAATTCTAGAAACGTAGCCCTTATACAATATACTATGACTCTAATTCCTGGATCATATATATATGATTATATTATCCCCCTGAGGGAAGGTGTTAGAAAGTCTCAAAAAGTTGGTCCCCCCCAGTCCAAAGAGCAGAGAAATTCAATTTACAAATATATTAAGGATCCATCTTCGTTTTCTTCTATTGCCAATGTTGTGATGAGGGACCCCGACTCTGAGCCTTACCTTGATACTACTGACCCCTGCTCTCTGTGTTACATAATACTACCCACTGCTGCCTGTGTACATTCTACTGACCCCTTATCAATGTGTTACATACTAATGACCCCTGGCTCTCTGTGTTACAGACTTTACTGACCCCTGCTCTCTGTGTACCATAATACTGACCCCTGCTCCATGCGTGAATCTTACTGACCACTGCTGCCTGTGTAACATTCACTGATCCCTACTCCAGTGTACGACTTCGACCCCTTTCTCACGTGTACATACTTAACTGACCCCCCTCCCTTGTGTTACATTACTACTGAACCCTGCTCTTCTGTGGTTCCACACTATGACCTGCCTCTCTGTGTAAATAATAATGGCCACTTCTCATCTGTGCTAAAAACATACTGACCCATGCTCTCTGTGTGACATAAACTGACCCCTGCTTATTTTGTGTACATCGAAACCGACCAACCACTGGTGCCTGTGTAAACATTATACCTGATCCCTACTCCCTGTGTTACATACTTACTGAAACCCCTCTCTCACTGTGTTTACATATAATGACCCCTCATCCCCTGTGTTTAATTACTACTGACCCCTCCTCCCTGTTGTTACATAACTACTACCCCGCTATCTGTGTTACATACTACTGACCCTACTCTTCTGTGTTACTAATAATGGCCCCTTCTAACTGCTGTTACACACTACGACCCAGGCTCCTCTGTGTACATAATACTGACACCTGTGTACATCTAAACCGACCACTGCTGCCTGTTGTAACATTTACTGATCCCTACTCCCTGTGGACATACTACTGACCCCTTCTTCACTGTGTTAACATACTACTGACCCTGCTCTCGGTTACATAACAAGTCCCTGTGTGTTACATACTACTGACCCCTGCTCTCTGTGTTACATAATACTGACCCCTGCTCCATGTGTTACATCTTACTGACCACTGCTGCTACATTACAAGCAATCAATTAGATTGAAAAGAAAAACAAGAACAAAATAAAAAAAATTATTATGAAGACACAATATATGACACGGAGAAAGAGGGGGGGGGGGGATTTTCAGGGGACGACGACAAGGGGAAAGTTGGTGAGGATGTAAGCACTACAGGGGAATGAGTCACTTCTATATTCTTATTACCAGTTATGACTTTATAATTATGAAATTATGAGAATTATATATATATTTAAACCTAACCCCACAGCCAAAAACCTACATTTTATCCGTAAGGGTTGAACAAGTGATATTCATGATGCTGGATCCGGAGGGCTCAGCTTTGGGATGGGAGGATACAGAAGACACTAATTGGAGGTATCTTGGGAAAGAGGAAGGGGCAAGTTGATTCCGTTAGAGGTAAGACAAAATTTCCATTGAGAGGTAAACTAATTGTTAATGTGTTTCTACAGTGTAATATGCCCCTTGAAAAAGCCAATTAGGCGAAACGCGTCGGAGACATCACATATTGTGGAATCCTTTCCTTGAATCCCCCAATTTGTAAGGGAGCGAACGGATTAATACTGGGTGCAGAGTTCCTCTTTCCCTCCCAATACGTGGGAATCACACCCTTTTCCTTTTTAATTTCTTGAACATATGCTGCACTCAAATACATATACTTATCCACATGAATGGAACTTGTCTTGAATAAAAAAACGTTTTAAACCTTGCTAAAAATGATTGATTAGATAACATTTTTGACCTTGAAATATCCTAGACCCCAGGTGCCCAACCTGCGGCCCGGAGGCCGCATGCGGATCTTTGGGTGTTCTTCGGCGGCCCCCCTCAGTCATCCACGTGTGGCCCCCAAAACTTAACTGTTAATGCATAGAAACTCACCTGGCCACCGATCCCTTGCTGACAGGTCCTCGCCCGGGAACTTCTGAGAGTGAGAAGAGAAGGAGAGGCGATAAACTTTCGTGATAGTAGTAAGTAAATACAAATCTATGACAAAGGTGGCTCCTGAGCAAGTCCCTCTCCTCTTCTCCTCTACTGTTGGTGGTTGGTGGGGGAACAGCAGACAGGTGAGTGCCTATGCTCCCACTATTCCACCAGTGAAGGGGGGGGTGTATAATATATATTGCGGAACATAAGAGAATAAGGGCATATTATGGTTATAACCAGTATTGGTTGAAAATATTATGTGCGGCCCTTTAGTGATGCTGAGGGCCGCACTTGTGAATCTCCTACATATCAACTCAGTTGGCCACCACTGTCCTAGACCTTGGAAACCCCCATTTGTTTACTTTATTCTTTTTTTCCAGATATCAAAACCGGGAACTGTGCGTCAATGACGTCACTTCCGTTTTTTCAGATTCAAATTCCCCGTGAACAGGCGAACGTCTGACTTTTTTAAAAGTCTGATCTGCCTCTCCGTGGACAGACCTGGCCGAAGTTCGGCCATCACTACTGATGATGCCGGAAATGTTCCGGGGGGCAGAGTGGGGATTACATGGTAATCAGTTTATATTTTTTCGTACTGCTTTAGGGAATGGTTTCCTGAAGTAATTGGACCACCAGGGGTTTAAATATTTTGCCATTTTTGGGGTATGTGGCAATATGTGGAAAGCATTTTGTACATTTTATTTAACTTTGCAATGTAGTAGAAGTAACAAAACACCTCACTAATAACACTATTAGGCCACATTCTCATCTATCTATTTTAACATCGGGTAATAGATATCCAACAAGCACAGACTTAATCATGGCATAGGGCACAGTTCACATTAAAATGCAGGTTGTGCCACTACCCAACGTGTAAGAAGTTGTTAGAGGGAAAAGGGGAGTTAATGTAGCTCTTAGGTCTGTTGTGGCTGTGTTACCCACACCTCCTGAAGCGGCAAGGGGAACCGGGATCCGGGAGAGGAGTCTACGTAGAGTAGTCCGTAGAACCAGGTTTTCCACCCAGAGCCCCCCTAACAAGAGATGGGCCGATGCCCCTTGAGGGGACACCGGTGGTGTTTCTGCGGCTGGTAGGACGAGGTCTCTCCCTTCTCCAGGAAACCCAAATGCAGGAGGTGGCAAAGGGCTGGGCATGGCCCATCGTGGGGGAGTGTGGCGCATGGACGGAACGTCACTTAGGCGAAGCAATGTCCAGGGACGAGGCAAAGGCAAAGATCGGAGGGAAGCACGAGTTCATTGCAATGTCAGAGGTACAGGCGGGGATCAGGGCAGGCAGGCAGACAAACGAGAAACCAGGAAAAAAAATGTGCGAGATTACGGAGGTAAGGAGCGGAGGAAGTAACGTAGACGTGGTGGGACAAGCAGGAGGGTCATAACACAGGAGATCAAAAACAGCAAGGATTTTGCAGGCAAGGGACAACACAGGTAAGGGAGAGTTCAGGCAAGCACTGGCTTGTCAAGCACTGAAAGCAGCTTATATCAGCCAGTCTGCCTGAGCCGGCCGCCACCCCTGGGCTGCACCCGCCATCAGGTGTCACTCCTCCACGAGCTTCTCAGCCAAAACTGGAGAGACAACCAAAACCCAACACAACATGGATCTCCATGCGCGCGCAGAGCGATAGAGGGCTGGAACGAGGCCGAGGTATGAGGGGTCCTCCCTGGGACAGCCCACGGCAGAACTACTGGCCTGGCGAGACACTCTGCGGTGTAAGGGGGCAGGAAAGGGGAGCTCACGGCGCCCCGGACGCACCGACGAGGCGGAACCAGAGGGGGGGTAATAGGCTGCTACTTACAACATCCAATTAAGTTCAGTTACCTAAACTACCTAAGTAAACATTGCTTGTTTCCCAACTTGAAATGAATCACATTGGGGTGCTGCTGCAGCTATATTGAAGCCAAGCAAAATGTTAGACATAAAAAAAATCAATAACACATCCAAAATATTGTATGTCAGAATACGGTGTCACTGAAGCTGTTTGTGAAAATTGTACAGTTCCATAACATCACTTACAGCCTAAAATCATGCCCCAAGCCTGTCATTTAAAGGATTTGTGTTCTTTCCAGGTCTTCAATGGGATCGGGTTCCTTAACTGTGGTGTAGTTAAAAACAAATTGCATCTTCCAACTCCCCAATGTAAACGTCCAGAACTCGACAGCAGATTTCTACCCACCTCAGAAACATGGGAGGTAGGTTCGCCGAATTCTCAGAGAATGCATCCAAAGAAGGTTTGTCCATCACTACTGAATTTGGCTTCGAAACCTAGCTATTCATTAAAATGAGACCCAATGTTCCTGTCATCACAGGTTGTCTTTATTTGTGAGTTGATATCTTTAGTGAAGTCCATTTGTTGCTAGTTGAGGTGGATGTGCTATGTGTATAAACTAGACAAGTGCTGTAAACGCAATCTGTACCAAGCATCATATTTCGGGCATGATAAGACCATACCTGTCAACCCTCCTGTTTTGGCTAGGAAAATCATGTTTTTTTATGTGGCTTTCCCGGCCAAATCCTGATTCCCCAAAATGCCGGATTTTTAAATCGGTAGAGGTAGAGTAACACCCTCTCCCTCCTAAGTAAGGCACAAACTAAATAGGAGGGAGTGGACTTTAATCTCCCGATACTGAAAGTGACGTCATTGGCACAGTAGGGTTGACTCTCTTAACCAGAATCAGGAGCAAAGTTCAGGAGTAGGAGGCAGAAGCAGTCCTGCGCAGAGGGAAAGAATACTGCGTTTCACCCTAACTCTACAGACACCTCTTGGAAACCGCATCCATCCACTCAGCAAGATAAAGGAGAGACTAAAGCTAGTGATGATCACCAATATTCGGATTCCGAATATTAATCGCGAATATCGGCAATTCGGAAATTCACGAAGATGGTGAATATATTGCCGAATATTCGCAATTCCGGATATTCGGTATTTTTTTTCCATACCATTCAATGCAAGTGGACAAATGGGAAGGCTGCAACAAAAGCTTAGCAACACTCCCTGCGACCATCAACAGTTTTTAAATCCAATATTGGGGTGATGCGAATATTCGGAATATTGCGAAAATCGGCACTTTAGAAAATTCGCGTAAATCACTTAGATGGCGTCCAAAATTCGCAATTTATAAAAATTCGCGAAATTCGCATAAAACTGCCGATATTCGCAATAAGAAGAATATTGGCGAATGCGAATATTTTCTGAATGTTTTCCCAAAAATTTGCGGCATGCCGTGAATATGAATGTTGCCTATGCCGCTCATCACTAACTAAAGCAATGTACAGATGGCTCGATATTCGACAGAGCCGGGGAGACAGCTCTGCTCTCTTCCCTGCTCAGTCGAAGCTTTCGGACATCAGCCGTATTTACAGTCGTGTCCGATAAGGCTGTTTTTGAGCGGGATTGATTGGTCCCACTAGAAAACAGCGGTGGGCGCAGTTTATATGGGTCAGATAGATGGTTATGAGCGTGCACGTCACTCGAAGCGGCCATCGAGTAAAGAAAGTCCCTGTAATTCGCCCTGGCCCCCATCCAGCCCAGGCACTGCAATGTGTACGGCTGGCTGGGGAACCCAGAAGAAGATGGGAGAGCCTTGCTCCAAGGTAAGTTGCTGGCAAAAGCCTAAAAACTGAATAAGTGGGGAAGAATTCAAAACAAGGAATTCATGGGAGGGAATTTATGGTCTCTGGGCATAAAGTAAAAGCAAAACAGCGGGAAGAGAAGCCATGGCCTCACCTGCTGGCAGCTGCTCTATAAAATAGATTTTTCTTAAAGGTTTATACACCATTATACAAATTGTACACCATGTCATGACCAGCTATGTACAACATACAAATATACAGTTGTGAGTGTATTCCACTAGACTACATTGCCTTAAGTTGCCATACACAGGCCGGTTTCAATTGTCAAAAGTGGGTGGTTTGGGAATCAAAAGCTGCTCATCTGGATTGATTGATCGATCCCACTCCAAGAAAATATAGATCGAAGAGGGATCCATCCAGAGTATTGGGCAGGATTGATTGCCAAAGGTGGTGGGCATCTATTCGCCGAATGATCGTTCAACAATTAGTTGCATCACCACGTTTGTGATTGATCGTTTTTCAAACTGTGTATGGCCAGCTTAACACATAGTAAAATAAATGCATGTGGACAGGGAAAGAAGTTTGACCTAGTTCCTAGATGAAGATTAAATATTGTCTTGCGCTAAAAGGAATAGGCATCAATTGAAATGTCCACAGATTGAATTTTTAGCAATAGAAAGATTTGTATGTATTTATATGATGGTCACCAAATGTCTCAGTACATGTCCTGGACAAGCAGGATTGATGGTGGTGACGGCCACATGAGGAGGATCCCGGACGGTTAGCCACAACACGCCAATTGGGCCATATTTTCGACAGCCTTCCCTTGGACACGTTTCTAGAGAACCAGGACGTGTGGATGTTCCAGCGCAGGCATAACAAGTTTCCTTGATTCAATCCTTCATCCACTCTAGATAGTGTATGTGTATGCTGATTACTACATGCTGTTGTGTACGTAGACAACTACATTGTTGTGTACGTAGCACCTGCTGTGATCAGGATCCTTAATAAATACTTATTCCTTTTATATGTGATGATGTGCTGGTATTATGGCATAGGAGTCACTGTTCTAATCAAAGTCCCATGAGGGGATTTTTTGGTTTTGAGCAATTTTGGATTTAGGGATGGGAACAGTGACCAAAACAACTATCCAATCACTATAGTTATTTAGTGACAAGCAGAATCTGGGGGAAATCTCTGAAGAATCCTAGGGGATCCTTGACAGTTAGGCTAGGTTTCTACGGCATCACGTAACATGTTTCCGCATGCGTTGATACAATGCATTGAGCTTTGTTGGACTAATATCAACATAGCAAGCAACAGAGCCCAACGCAAGTATAGGTGCGCTGACACACCCGTAGACAATTAATTGAATCCATTACTAGCACATGGGTATCCACTGTTAACGCGTGTCACCCAGCGATCTGCAACCACTGAGGTGTCATCTACCAGTTCTACTGTGTCTACGCCTAAACCTCAGAGGACCAGGACTTTTCGCAGATCGGCTACATCTGCTGGTGGAAGAGAATGTGGCACCTAATTTAGGCTCCTGCTCACTCTGCTGTATTATCACGCACCTGGAGCCCTGTCCACCCAGATCCCCTGACCTGGGTATATCAGGAAGTCCAAAACAACAGGGTGTTGCCTGAACAAAGAGTGCTTTATGTCTCTCCTCTATTGCCTTCTCGTTATCGACCCTTGGACCATCTTCGACCACCCCGTTTTGCTGCCTGCCCCGACTACCGCCTGTCTGACCACGTCTCTGTCTGCCGTCTGGATACCGCACCTTCAATGTTTCCGCTGTCAGCCGCTGCCAAATCAGTGTGAGCTTGGGACCGCAACCTGGGAGCCTCCCGCAGCAAAGTTTCACCATTCCTTGTGGAATGCTCTGGTGAATACCGGGGGCTCCTTAGACTCTGCACCCGGGTTTATGCTTGTTTGGTGGCACAGTGGGTCCACTACTCTCGTGGTTCACCCGTGACATTAACATGACTGTTTCCCCTTTAAAAAAAAAGAAGGCGTACACATCATTTCTGGTCCTTCACAATCATCACTTCCGGGATCCCAGAAACAGAGCAGAAGAATGGGCAGAAGGGACATTCCATGTAACGCCTGTCTTAACACAGGATGTCCAAACGCATCATAGATGTGTAAGATGGAAGGACCTTGGCAGACACATGGAAATATAACCTTAAGATGGTAAGTCAGCACTTTGCTTGATTAGGACTACAGAGGAAAGGAGCACCATTGGAAGGCGAGGCAGCAGGTATAGGGGTGGACTAGAAAGAAGTGATGTCACTTTCCTATTACTGGTGCCAGTTTAAGATGATTTGGCAGAATTCAATTTGTTCTCATTGGTTATGCCGGGTTGGACGCGCTTCTTCAAAATTGTTTGCTGAATATTTAAGAACTTTTTTTTCAGCTCTCAGAAAGAAGACTTAACGCTGCTAATGTCATAGCACTACCTTAAAATATCAGCGATGCCAGAAAGGTGGATGTGTTCTTCAAAGCAGAACTCTCTGTAAAACCTTCCATCCGCCCATGTGGCTCTCCGCTCCCACAAGTCTCTCTGTAGGAGCTCGGCACCCGTCTGTCGGAATTCACGCTACTTTATACTCTTCTAATAAGCAGGAACGCTTTGAGCTCTATTTTAAGATGTTTTAATATTTAGTGTGCCTCGCTACTCATCTTTTATATTTGATTGTGACACGCAAGCTCTCCACGGTTAGGGACCTTTGAATTAGCCCCTATATACAGTATAGAGTTTGAACGATTGTTAACGTTATTTTAAAACTGTGCTTGAAGCAACTAACGGTAATAGTTCTTTGTTATGCTCTTGAGGAACAGCCTTGAAATTTTTATATAGAGTTCATAATATACCGTATATACTCCCCCCCCCCTATTGTATGCTCTATTCCCCAACCTATTAGACTGTAAGCCCGTCTGGGCAGGGTCCTCTACTGCTCCTGTGTCATAACCTGTTCCTGTGTGTACTATGTTGTGTTGTATCTCCACTCTCCCGAGTTTTTTTAGCCCCAAAAATGTGCTGAAAAAGTCCCCCTTGGCTTATACTCAAGTCACCTGGTGAAATGTAAACAAACAGCCCAGCTGCACCATCTTGAGGATTATTTGTTAATTGTTACTGGAGAAGGTGGAATTACAAAGTTCCACTACTTATGATTCAAACATGAAAATAAGTTTCCATTTCCACTCCATGTTTTGGTTTCAATAATAATAATAAAGGCTTTTTAACTGGAAACTTTTTTTCATGTTTGAATCATAAAAAGTGCCTTGAAAACTCATCCTGTCATAACAATAAACCTGTGTTCTCTTATCTTTATTGAGGGTGTGGCACTTGGATTAACTGTTTGATTCATTCCTAGGGGCGATGGTGCTTTCTCTATTTTTTTCATTTAGAAAACTCTACTATCTGACTTTGCATTTCCCAGACTCGGCTTATACTCAAGTCAAGAAGTTTTCCCAGTTTTTGTAGAGAAAATTAGGTGCCTTTGCATATATTCAGGGTGGCTCATACTTGAGTATATACAGTATGCCAAACAGTTTGTTGTTCTTTCTATCCATCCTTCTTTCTATCAATTTCTTACACAAGGATGTGACCTGAACCCTAGATTAGTGTTGATCGCAAATTTTCGAATCTTGAGCTTTTATTGTGAACAACGGCACTTCAAGAATTCGTGAAGATCTCAAATATAGTGCTATAGCTTAATAATCTCAAATATTTGTTCCTCTATGGTTGGCTTCCTGCTTGCCCCTTCCTCAGCCCCCTAGCTGTGCCCCCCCCCTTCCCCGAAATAACTCCGCATCCCCCCTGGGGGGCCCACACCACAGTTTGGAAACACCGAGCTATGGAATCAATAGGCAAAAAAGAAGAATTTCCCTTCACCTCATGATTGGTCAAACCAGCTACAGCCATTCCACACAATTTAATGTTAATTAGCTGTAGATTAAGTAGATGGACCCCACAAGGGTTGTTTAGCAGGAGAACTTGTAATGTACACAGGAATCAATCAGGCGACAGAGGCGGCTGTAATGCTTAAACTGGAACTTTATTGATCTGTGAGGCTCTGGAGGTGGGTCTCACTGGTGACAAGTGGCACAACGATGCAAAAAGTAACTGAAGTTACGGCAACAGTCCACAGTAACAGTCTTAAGTATAGTCCAGAATGAAGGTACTTTTGATAACTGAATGCGCGCTGGCAGCTTTTACCCCAAGACCGGCCAGGGACGCAGGCAGCGCAGGAACAGACTTGGATGAGGCACCGGATGCAAGTAAGGCAGGCTGAGGCCGCAGGCACTCCAGTAACCTGGAAAGCGTAATTCAGGCGGGTCTCACGGGGGTCCGGGCATCCACCCCACTGGAACGGCAGTACAGGTCTCGGGCAGCTGACACGGCGGCACGTAGTGCGGCTCTGTGTAGGAAGCTGTACGTGCTATTATGCCTGCCGGTTGCACGATCGCCGGGCTAACTGGATCAGAGTACAAGGCCGAAGATGAAACAGCAACAGACGTGCTGCTTGCTTCTTTCTTGTTCTCCAAAAAAGGCCCAGCCCACCGGGCGGGGACTCCTCTTAAGTCCTCAGAAAACCCTGGGGCATGCTGGTCCAGGGGCTTAAAGGGGACCTCACCCGACTACACAACCCCTGGCCGCTACAAACGCATACAGAATCGCATTATCACTCTGATCAGCTGATCGGGTTGATTTTCCCTGATTCACTGGTCAGGATCATGTGATCACGTCTCTCAGCTTCATGTGTAGGCTAAAACATGATCAGCCAATCTGAGTAAAACGAATAATTCTAAAGTTGATAAAACTGATCTTGTTCTTCACCATTGTCTGAAATGTCCATTTTTAGGGTACTGTGTCTCTTTTTTTTCAATTCAACATTTTTCAAAAGGTTTTCAATAGAAAAGTACAAAAATAGAAAGGAATAATGTCAGAAAGAAGAACAGACAGATCATGGGATTAGTGAAGAGGAAGTGTTATCATGCTGCATCGAGTTTAACAGAATAAATCTTAAAATAGCAATTATGTTAGAATGGAACCAGTAATCGCTAATATGAAAACTTCGTAGGTTAGCGTCTAACGAAACTGTGAGTTAGGAAGATTGGATCACACTAGACCCCTGAAGGGTTCTGTGTTCCAATTTAAATAGGCTCAGCAAGTCCAAAGCGAAGAAGGAGGTTAGGAGGAGGAGAGGGTCCAGGAAGGAGCACCACTCCCATCTATACTACATCTTTATGGTTTGGTCACATAGAGTAGGAGGAAATAGAGGTCAGGGACATGAGACTCCTATCCTGTCAGGCACAATACCCTGCAAGCGTGCAGGCGGCTTCCGAGCAAAACAGCACTCCTTTGTATCTGTAGTGACCAGGGTATGCACCACATGTGTATATATTTGTGAATGGTATATACTGCCCTGTGTCACAATGTTTTCTGTGAAAATGTGTATATAGCTTTAAATCTTCCTTGCATTCCTCAGTAGCGGGTGCAGGGATGACTAATGACTTCTAGCTTCCTGCTCTTTTTCTGGCCATACATTGTAACTATTGGTTTCTGCCTGGAGATAACTTACTGCCCTCCTCCAAGCAGAGTGTATAAATATACCTCCCTAGGCCCTCCTTAGCCAGAATTGGGTTAGCTCCTGAACCACCTACAGCCAGTGCCGTGCAACCTGAATTGTAGTAATCACCTACATTTTACTGGGTTCTCCCACAGGCCATCCCCTAGCAGTGCTCAGGACCAAGGACCCCCATCTGTGGTGACCGAAAGCGTTTGTCCCATGGACCAGGACTGCCTTCAATCGAACGTGCCGGATCAGATGGTTGTGGCTACCGGTAGGTGCTAAAGTTAGGCAGACGCAGGATTCCTCCCTACTCCACCTCACTTGCCCGCTATTCCCTATTGCCCTTATCACTGGACTGTACCTGACCCCCTCTCACTGGGACGTGAAGCCATTGTCACCCTGCAGCTGGTAGCACCTTTACTTGAAACTGTAGATCCTCAAGTGTGTGCCCCATTCCCAGGCTTGGGTTTGGTGTTTGGACTGTAAATATTACCTATAGTAAAGACAGTAAATATCCCCCTACCAGCTGCCTAAGACTCTTTATTGAAGTGTGTGAGCCTAATACAGTGTGTTTGAACATTCCAAAGAATCTGGTCGTTCAGAGCAACAGTATGCCCTCCATGATACTACATATCTATAACCCCACTCTGGGCTAGACAAGTTCTCATTGCTGAGTCTGTGGTGGCTCTGGAGGCAGTAGGGTGGGACGAGATCCGACCTCCTGGTGGTTGAGGGCACTTGTGGAGTATAGGACAGGAGAAAGAAAGTTCTGAAACCCAGGCACAAAGCCAACAAATGCAAGTATCTCCTACCTACTAGCTGATAGACTTTACCCAACAACAGTGAACGGTTTTTGAGTTGAACGGTTGCCGGTGTTCTATTGAGACTATTCTCTATGTGTGCCTCTTTGTTTAGTAAAGTTAATTTAAGAGGTTCCTCTGGCATGGTTCCTGTGTCCACTACCTGTTACCTGATCATTATAATTAAATAACATGTTTTTGGATGTCTTTCTTATAGCCTTCTTGAACTAATCATAGTCATAATAGTCATGAGAACACAAGGAACTTGAGAACATGGTCTAGTGTCCCGAGGCAACCATGTTCTATTGGGGAGATCAGAGGTGGACTATGCTATAGTAGTGTAAGCCAAGGTATTGCCAGGCATTGCTCTTCTATCCATAAAGGACTAGTGCTGTAGGATCTTTTACGTGAACCAGATTAACACCTGTGCATATCCGTATTTAGCAAGTATTAAGACATTGTGTTGGTTTAACTGTTCCCCAGTAAGCCACCAATAGGGTCTGGTGGAGATAGAACTAACTTTGGGACATCAAGAACTGTAGAAAGATACCTTTGTCTGATGTGCTCCAGTCTAAGGGGTCTGTGTCCAAGTTTGAATTTCATATTCTGCTCTCTCCTGTTTTTCAACCAGACCAACCAGATGTGGGGTTTTCTACTAGACAAATTGTCACCAGGGAAGTGAACATTGGCCATGGATAGCAACATGCTTTTCTGTTCTCATCGGTCCCATTATTCTGTATGACTGACGTAGCTAGTATCTCCACCACCCTCATTTATAAAAGTTTGTAATACCCTGAAGTAAAGCCAAATCAGCTGAAAATAATTTTATATAGAGGACCTTAACCCACCCTTGCAGTGGCCTGATTTAATGGAAAAAAAAAAATTCACACATGAGTAGAGCTCCATTTTACGAGATGTGAAGAAGAGACAACTAAGGATTTCAAAGACTCACATGTGCTTTATACGGAACTTCAGAAGCTCTTGAGCTGACGTCCATATATGAGTGGACCCCTTTACAATAGTTTAAAACTGCTTCAAAGGCACGCAGGAGAACTTGAAGAGCCTCATCAATATCAAAAGTATGCATATCTTGAACATGGACATCTAAAAGATGGGGACACATGGTTCACTGACCTTAAAAAGGTTTTGAAAAAAGACCCAAGTATAGCATTTCTATAAACAAAGATGTGAGATTTGAAAATGTCAGACTCTGTCACGAAAATGTTAATATGTTCTAAGCATTTATTTTTAAGATCCGGGTTGTCACATGTTTTAACATATTTTGATCTAGTGGTGGTTGGAGTTGATGGAAGCCATGTGACTCAATCTCAACTGGTGCTGAAGGACTTACCTTCAGTCAGCCAGGTCAGGGTTTGTGATGCAAGAATATTGGAGAAACTGTTTTATGGTGGTATCTTGGTGTCATCATTGACTGGGCAATCTCAGCATCCACCTTCATACAGAACATTGCTAGATCCTGCCACTTCAATCTGCAGAACCTCTTCAACATCTTCCTATCCCCAGAGACCACCAAAGTGTGAGTACACACTCTCCTCATTTCTCACCTGGACTACTGCAACATCATCCTCTCTGGTCTCCCTCTAACTAGACTATCAGCTCTTCAGACTATAATAAAACGGCATCGGTCTGAGATTTATGGACATGTTCGTTCTCTGACCCCCGAGTGGCGGACGCTTTTGCCACCCACCGACGTCCTCGAGCGTGCACGCACATCGGTCAGCAACAAAATTGGCCACAGCTCGTTGCGCGTGTGGGGGGCTTAACTGCTTCTCATCCAGATAATCAAATTTAAAGTTCTGTGCTTTCTCCTGTCCCACTAACATCTCGTGCATTTATATACTACTTATATACTAACCTCCATTGACCTACTTATGACATCCCCACTCATAACTAGAGATGGTCGAATTTTTCTAATAGCTGACTTTGGGAGGTCATTGCAAAGCCTCTGAAAATGGTATCATCACCATAATTGCTGGAGATATAGAGAAGGGTTGTGGGAACATTTGAAAAACAAATTTAGCTCTAGCACATGTAGTTTTTGCATAAATTAAGTTCAAATTCAAAGTCGAAATTCCAATTTTTGTAATTTTGACTTGACTTTGAACTTAATTTGTGCAAAAACTATCTGTGTAAAGCTAGCCATACACGTGTCGGATTCCATGTCCGATCGATTCATCATCCGATCGATTCCGGCGATTCTGCCAGGAATCGCAGGTGTGATCAATCGGCCAATTAAGAGTATCCATCGCTGCATACCACCTTGTCCAACGGATTCCGGGACGATTCCGTGTCCGATCGATCACACTCCTCTGTGCAGATCTGCTGGTGATCCATCTGATGTCCACCACCAACGTGCCCGATTGGCCCTGATTCGGCCCTGAATCAATCTGATGGAACCAACATGTTGGTTCTCTGTACAATCGGATTCTGGGCCCCTGATCAATCGGACCTGGTCGATCGGACAAGGTGGGCTGCACGCGATTCCGGTACGATCGTTTCGCGTGCACGCGCCCGGAATCGATCGGGCCGGAATCCGATGGGAAACTTACCCGTGTATGGGGGCCTTAAGAACTGGGAAACCAAGCCGTGTATGCCCAGCTTTAGTCCATCTAAGTTTGGTTAGTGCATCAACCATTGCCCTCTCCACTACGAGTTGCTAAATTTCTGCTCTATAGACACAGTGGAGTGAATGTAGCCATTGTAGGTGTTAATGAGGAATGGTAAGTTTTAATGGCTGGATCACCAAGTATGAATAAAACAAAATGCCAGCGCCATCCTGCTTCTTCTGCTGATCAATAGTGATCAATGGCCTGCTGATTACAGCCAACATTAGAACATTATTAGTAATGATGTATTGTAACAAAGATGGATGGAAGGTACTCCTCCAGGTCTATGTCCCCACCATAAATAAAAACATATGAAATGACTCCCTCTCCTCCTCAGCGCAGTTACTCTGAATGATCGGGATGACATTTGTGTGCGCCGCCTAAGCATCATTTAACTATATTCAATGTCATTCCATCATTTAGGCCAAATAACCGAATTGCTGCCGTACTGGGACCCAAGAAGATAATCGTTACCAAAATGTCAGCAAAGACATAAAAAGACAAAGGCTGAATGAAAATTAAACACACAAACAGTAAACGTATTTCTTTCCATTTATGTATAGTCCTGGTTGTCTTCTCATTTGTACAGCAGCAAAGGGGACAGCGACCCTCTTGTTATCTAATACTAAAACTATCATTTTACAGAGAGAATATATTGGTGATGTAATACTTTTGGAAATGCTCAACTAAAAAAGACAGGTATAGCCAAATTTATTGCTCAAAGACATTTTTAAAACCCAAAATGCTTCAATGCATGTTGTTTTGCATAGAACATATACAGTATTTCACAAAAGTAAGTACACCCCCTGGCAAATAGTTTATAACCAGGGGTGCACATAACTTTTTTAGTGAGCTCCTCAGTAGTGATGGCGCGAACCCGGAATTTGATGTTCGCGAACGGCGACGCGAACTTCCGCAAAAGTCCGCGAACCCGGCGAACCGCCATAGACTTCAATGGGCAGGCGAATATTAAAAAACAAAGGGACCCTTTCTGGCCACAATAGTGTTGGGAAAGTTGTTTCAAGGGGTCTAACACCTGGACAATGACATGACAGAGGGGGATCCATGGCAAAACTCCCAAGAAATGGATATTCCCCATGTATGGATGGATGGATGGGATATTCAGTGAAGACAGCAGATTACACAGAACACTGCCCTAGCTAATGGTTCCCTATGCAGCAGTAGCAGCTCTCTGTTCTAACTCTCTCCTTCTCCAGCAGAATGTGTAATGGCGTCCTGTACTTTATATGTTATAGGGGGTGGGATGGTCCGTGAGGTGGGGGGTGCTCATTGGCTGGATTATGTCTGCTGACTGTGACTCACAGGGGTCAAAGTTTCACCAATGTTAAAACATAGGGGGCGGGTCGAACTCGCCATATGTTCGCGAACATGGGGCGAACACGAACATGCGATGTTCGCCGCGAATAGTTTGCGGGCGAACAGTTCGGTCCATCACTACTCCTCAGATGAGTAACAGGAGATGGTGTTTGGTACTCACCCCATATGTAGGGTGGGCTACCTCACTGTCTCCCTCACCGTCCTCTGTATCAGCCTTCTGCATCCCTGTTCCTGATTGAGCCTCCGATTAGCTGTCTCTATCCACAGGTCACCAGCTGGCTTTGGGTCAAATGTAACTCTCACAGTATAACACTGTTTGAACCCCCAGATCTCATACCTCAGTAGTACAACCCTGAAATTTTCTGACTTTCAACTAACCCCTGAGACTACCTGCAGTCCAAATGTCAACCCTTCATAGTCATATTCCAGCTGTCACACAGTGCTTTTCTCTTGTCAGATTTTACCCTTACATATAGAGCATAATCTGACTTTCATCCCCCATATCTCCAACATCCTTAGAAGTCCAAACTTTTTTTTTATTATTAATTTACATTCATAGCTATTCATGTTTCCATGCAGATATCCAAGATGATTGTATACATTTAGCTGCGGCTGCCCAGACACGGAGCGCCTCTAAGTTGTTAGTAGTGATGTCGCGAACCCAAAAATTCGGGTTCGCGAACTTCCGTAAAAGTTCGCGAACACGCGAACACGCGAACACGCGAACCCGCCATTG
>CM070034.1:20696775-20728671 GCA_036250615.1 Ptychadena robeensis
TTGCAAAGTGCTGAAGTCGCTTTCAGAGCTTCACCATTGAAGTCAATGGGGTTGTTTAACAACCAAACGAAACTCTGTTCTATAAACAACCTCATTTACTTCCATTATAAGCTTAAAGCAAGGTCGTTTTCTGGTCGCTTAAAACAACAGAAAACGACCTTGCAAACGGCGGTAGCAACTTGCAAAGTTCCAACTAGTTGACTCTAATACTTCAAGAATGGGGCAAATAGTTATATTATTTAAAATGATATGTATATGAGCACTCACAGAGCACATAGACAGGGTTGGCGTTTGGCCATTACCTTTGGGTTAGAAGCATACAACTGTGACCCTTGGGTAATGACATGAAGGTCCAATGAGTCCCATTTCACACAGCATCTTTATGGGCTTATATTTAAGTAAATCACAAAAGCCTTCAACCCGCTGTCTACTTTTGACGTTCATGGTTTGAGAGCTACACATTCCAAATTGGAGAGAGGTGAGAAATATAGAAAGGTAAGCAGAGACAAAGTAATATAGTTATGTAAATATTATGTATAGATTGACAGCTGGTTGACTACAGGGATAAAGGGATTTAAGCTTTTTGAAGAGATATTGATATAAAGCTATAGATTGATGGATCAATGACAGATATAGATTATTAAGCATGAGAGGCATCAACAAAGAATGACACCAGAGAAAAAGATAAATATATAACTGTAGGCTAGTCAACTAGATAGATACATGTGTAATTAATATATGGATAGATAAGGCTTACTGTATACATGTGATGATATCTTGCACACAGGTCTACATATATATATTGTATGGATAGATAGATTCCTTTGCTCGTCTTTTTAAGGTAGCTGCACTACTACCTTATTACAAGTGCCCTTGTCTTTAACAAAAGTCTGGTACCAGTAGGTCCTGGGTTCTTCCTCAGCACTGATGCTTCAGTTAGCTATTACCCGGTTTCCCCGAAAATAGGGCATCCTCAGAAAATAAGGTGCCCATACATTTTTGCCTCTCCCTGAAATACAAGGCAATACTCCCTGCCCGATCGACTGAAAATCGGGTGCGCCTACCTGGCAAGATCAACCAGGAATCTTTCGCATGTCGTGATCCAAAAGTGTTGGTAGATTCCCATCCAAAGTAATGTCTGGCTCTGAGTCTGTCCCTTATATATCGAGGGAGAATCTAAATGTGTATGGCTACCTTAAGAGATAGAGAAATGACATAGATAGATAGATAGATAGATAGATAGATAGATAGATAGATAGATAGATAGATAGATAGATAGATAGATAGATAGATAGATAGATAGATAGATAGATAGATAGATAGATAGATAGATAGATAGATAGATAGATAGATAGATAGATAGATAGATAGATAGATAGATAGATAGATAGATAGATAGATAGATAGATAGATGTATATGCTTTAGCTATAGACAGATGTTGCATAGATGAACAGATGAATGTATATACAGTAGCTATAAGTAGATGTTGAATAGATATATATACTGTAGCTATAAGTATATGTTCGATGTATAGGTGGATACGCAAATGTATATACTGTAGCTATAAGTAGATAGATGTATAGGTGGATACACAAATGTATATACTGTAGTTATAAGTAGATAGATATATAGATAAATACATGTATATATATATGTATATAATGTAGTTATAGATAGATATTAGATAGATGTATAAGTATATATTCAGATGTATTGGTAGACATGACGTATGGAGATATCTTGCACACAGAGAAGTCTATAGATATATAGATATATATATAAATACATGTATATATATACTGTAGCTATAGACAGATGTATAGGTATATACATAGACGAATGGGTAGACATGACGTACTGTAGAGATGTAGCGCCATTCTGTAGACGGGGAGGTGGCGTTGTGTAACGAGAAGGAGAAGACATTGTATAAATTGGCAGAGCTGAAGCGACATCTTGATTCTGATGTCTGAGCATATAGAAGTGTACGCGTTATCGTCTGTGTTCGTGTTGTTGCAGTAGGTAACAGTGTATATAACACTGAATGCTAATTTGTATACCCTGCTGCCAGTGATAAAGAAGCTCACATCTGGATAAACAGGATGGTGTTGTTTAGATAACAATATGTTGGTGATAATGTATGACTGTGACCAAATTACGTTGAAAGGTTAATATGACAATAGACTGTGTGATATAATTACCCCTCCTATTTCATTGTTTGCACCCTGTTGTATAGGCGCTATAATGTCTCTTTCTTTGTGTTGGTATGTTGCATTGAGTATGGCGTTGAGGATTTGTAGGCTAAACATGGCATACATTATAGCGCTACTTATCCCTTTGTATTTACTGTGTATATTTCTAAGGACCATTTTGTGCAATAAATGTATTATTAGATAGTAGATTGACTTAATTGTAGTGCATGGTCATTCATTTATATACAAAGATTCTCAGATGCTCCTTAAATGACATGTTTTAAGTGTAGACATCCGCCAAGTCCCAGACGGTTATAATAGGCAACACCTCGTCACATTTGGTTAGTGTCGGCTTGCCCCATTTTGCCTTATATATTCCTATTGGTACAGCCAACTTTTAGCAGACTCCTCACAGTGTGGCGACGTCACTACGCTGTGAGGAGTCGGCTACAGAAGGGACAGGAATCCTGTGTGTTCCACTAACTCACGCGATTCCTGTCAGACTGTAGCCAATTAACTCGGAGGGGGAGGACACTTCCCCTCTGAGTTAACAGACTGCAGCGCAGGATCGGAGGATCGGGCAGAAAAAGAACCAGCAGGACGGATCCGTGTGTGATCCGACCTGCCGGCTCTTTTTGTCAGATCCTCAAGGTGGGCTCCCTTATAGTTGCGCGGCAGGAGCGAGCACGCCGGTTGGTCAGCTGCAACTATGGCCGGGAATCGGCCTGTCTATGGGGGGCTTAATGGAGTTTGCCATCAGATTGATGGGTCAATAGTGTGTGTGGTTGGTGGGAAGAACCTAGGACTTGGTGCTTCAGGTATTCATTCAGGTCTATAGTTTATGGTGTGGTGCCATTTTCAGTAAGCTGCTCAACTTTCAAACTTTATCTTAAATATAAAATCTAATTCTTAGTAATGCTTTAATTTCTATATTTTAGTAGCTTACTGGAGTAGAATGGAGATAATATTTCCCATAGTTTATTATTTGAATGTCTAAGCTGTGCTAAGCTTCTAAGGACATGATGGTTAGGTGCCCATAAACCTGGGTTTATTTTGTTTATGGGTATGAAAGACACTAAATACATATATTTATAGCACCGAGGTTGTCACCTTTCTATTGCCTGCTTCAATAATGGTGTCAGATACAAAATATGGTTCACTTGTCAGTGTGGGTATTTTTTGTGCTTGAGGTCCATTAAGTTTTTGGTTGCTCCAGGTTTCTAACACTGTTCTTGGACGCTATGACTGTGGCAAGGTCATTAAACTAGAAGTTAGAGTTGTATTTGACTACTAGGCTGATAAACTGGTATGCCAATAGTCAGTGGCAGAGCCCACTTTGTTGATACCGATACCTTTGCTCTTCATTATAAGCTTCCTTACTACCTTATGAGAAGTTCCCTTGTCTTTAACAAAAAAAAAAGGTACCAGTAGGTCCTGGGTTCTTCCTCAGAACTGATGCTTCAGTAAGCTATTACCCTGTTTCCCTGAAAATAAGGCATCCTTCCAAAAATAAGGCACCCCTGAAGATACGGTACTGTAACTCTGGACAGGGAGGGACAGAGGGGGCAATCAAAATGACACAGGAGGATCAGAAGGGGTTACTAAAATGGTAACCCCCCCCCCCCCTGCCATTTTGATTCCCTCCTCTGAGACTCCTGTGCCATTGTAAGTGATCCCCCACCCTGATACCCCAGTGCTGTATTCTTCTTCATGAAAAAAAACAGATATCCCCCGAAAATAAGACGTAGGGCATTTGAGAGCAAAAATTCACATAAGACACTGTCTTATTTCCGGGGAAACACGGTAGTGGTAGAAGAGTGTCTCTATGGATCTTCTTAGTCTTGAGACACAATTATTGGAATAAATACATAAATTAAGCCTCCCCTTTCATGTAAATAACGGTTTTCTGTCTTCATTGTGGCATTCTAGGTCTCTTTTTGTACTGGGTTATATTTAGGGAGAGAGGATCTTCCCATGTCTTTAGATAAGATATACATCTCATTGAGATTTTAGCTACCCATACACAGGCCGATTTTGCATTCAGGTACCAAACGATCGATTCACAAGATTAAACGCTCAAGGTGGGCTGCTAGAACGAAATGTTGAACAGGGATCCGACATGTTGGTAAATCAAAATCGGCCAGGGATCAAACACCCAAAGTGGTGCACATCCAAAATAAGTTCCTAGTATCCTTTACCTGCCTTTCCTGGTCTCAACCACTGTTTCTAGTCAGACACCCTCCAAATATAATTTCTAAATGATTGACTTAAAAGTTAAAACCTACAGGAAAAATGTTCTATAACTGCCCAGGTCTTCTAAACCTCCATTACTGAAGAGGGCAATGAAAAGGTGGCAAATGACAAAGTAATTCTGTGAATATACATGTTTCACGTTCTTTCATAAACTGTTTGTGGACACCAAGGATCACAACCTAAAATCCTAAGCTATAGGAAATAATCCAGAGTTGCTCTGACATTAATAATAGAACAACCTCCACTCTTCTAGGAAGGCCTTCCTAGATTTTATATGGTGTATGTGGTCATTTATGTCCTTTCAACCCAGAGAGCATTTTTGAGGTCAGATATAAGGATCTTGGTTTCAATCCATCTCTAAAGCTAGCCATACGCGTATAGATTCTGCACTTGGTTTCCGAACTATTAATCAGCGTGTGTGTTCTTGCAGGTCATTCGCCGAACAATCATTTGGAAAACAATTGCGCCAACCTTGAACGTTGGACCCAAAAAGGTTGAAATTGAAAAAAACAAACAAAAAAAAAACAGGTCTGTATCCGGATCTGTATAACGAGTCTGTATTTTTCTGTTCAATCCCCATGACTTTGGATGGGGACCCTCAATCTCCACCCAAAGTATCAGCCAGGGATCGAGCCTCCAAGGTGGTTCGATCAATGAGCGATGGAGAATGATCGAAGGGGAATCTATACATGTATGGCTAGCTTAAGGTTCTCAGTGGGGTTGAAGTTGGGACTCCTGTGTAGAACACTTGAGTTCTTCTACACCAGACTCATATGGAGATGACTTTGTGTTCCAGGACACAGTTAAGCCCCCATACACGGATCAATTTTTCATTTGATCGATGATCGATCAAATGGTTTGTCGATCGTTGGGAATGGATCGTAAAAACCCTTTCTTTGAGTGGGATCAATCGATCTTGCTCGAAGGAGAGGTCAATCGAACAGGGAACGGACATGTCTGTAAATCCTGGTTGATTGCCTTTACTATTACCCTGATCCACATCCCGTTTTGAACGGGAATGGATGTGCAAAGTGGTGCACTGGTTAATCGACCCATGCATGGGCATCTTCCTCCTTAACACAAAATGGCCTTCTGAATATTGTCACAAGGTTGTAATCTCTGTGTATCTGTGTATGGTGTAAGATTACTAGTCATTGATAATAAATTAACTGTTGTCGGTAAAGTACGTAGACACCTTAAAGCCACTGACCCTTTACTTCCTGGTGGCTGCTTTTAGTCTTACCTCACCACCCTTGCCGCTGTCTTTTTTACCGCTTGTATTTGCCGTACCGTTGTCCTCCGGGAAATCTTGGGCACCTTGGGAAATAAACAGACAAATTGAAATATCCAGGGAGTATTTTATATTGATTTATTGTTTTATGTTGAAAGAAAAACATACTCAGCTCTTAACAAAGTGCAAATAACCAGTCCCATCCATCTTTCCACCCTCGAAAGAGCTGATAATCTAATGCCTGACCACCGCTTTACAGACACACTAGCCTGGGTTGCCATTTGAATGTACCAGCCCATGTAAATAGGGAAAGGTGTACATACAGTATCCGCACTCTTTATTGGGATCAACATCATCAAATATGCAGCTCAGTTTATTATTAAAAGGTAAAGGTGTCCATACACATTTCAATATTTCCTTTTGATCTTTTGATGGTTTTTGTTCAATCAAATAAATTTGTGTGAAGCTTCTTGTGAAATGGCAACCATTTTGTGATCGAAATCGGGGAAATGTCGAACACCCAATGTGGTCTAGCTCTCGATTGTATTGCAATTGATGTTTGATCAAATTAGTGAAAACTCCGATTGAATCGATCGTTCTAAAATCTGTGTATGGCCAACTTAAAATTGTACTTGTACAGAGAGGGCTCTTCATGCCCTCTTGGGGACATGTGCCATAGGTTCGCTATCAGGGGACTAAGACGTTGGCATGTCCTGACAGTGGCATCGAGGCAGTGCGCAGGACGGGAAACCTGGTTGCCATGCTGTCACCGCAACAACAGCTGCGGCCTGGCACTTAGTAGGCAGCTGTCCCCCTAGATGGTGGGCAACCCTGTACTATCCACCCAAAAACCACTTACAACCCTTTGGTAACAAGAAGATCAAGAGCTTTATCAACACACCACCTATTTACTTGTACTGAAGACTCAGTAGACGTATGTATTCATGACAACAAAAAGGCTTTTTCCACCGTGCAACATCACTAAAGCAACCACCACAATGCGTCTTCAACCACCCAGTACCATCCCTATTAATGTCCAATGGGCAGCCACTCAACCTGTGTTGGTGAGAAGACCTGTAAGAGGTCTCTTGCTTTGCCAGACGAAGTATTTTGTGTAAATCTCAGCCCTAGTTGGGCATCTACAAATTCTTTGGCAAGTAAAACCCCATACTTGGATTTCCTGTATATTTAGCTGTTTGCCTGGGGTTCAGCTTTTAGCGTTACTGTTACTTTATAAATGCTGCAAAATCGGAGAGGTTCCCATTAATATGTAATGTTTCTTTGTATACATATTTGTGAATGTTATTAATGGCACTTTCACACCGATATCCTACTGAATACATTGCAGAACGCTGGTAGAATGTGGTTTAAGGGCATTTGCATACAATATATGAGAATGCTGCAGTATTTATGGCCATATGAGAGCTTGTTAATGTTTCACGTTCTTTCATATAGTATGCAGTATATGCGCTTTGTGCATACATACAGAAGATAAAGCTCAGCTGCCGGCCTGAGACACGACCTTCCTTCCTCCCATGTTTTTAAAGGGCCGGTGCCACGCGCTTATTAACAAATCAGACTAATTAGCTCTGTGCTGTTACCCAGTAATTTCCCTGACAGAGCTCACACTCCCCCATTAATTAACACACATTACTACATACTTGTTACAGGGGAACCGGAGTGAAGCTATCTCTTTCTGTGCCCATGTGCCCTGCAAGGGAAAGATTTTGTTGTTTTGTGTTTGTTCAGAGACATTGCCAAGTTTCGAAGATCTGTCCCTTGATAGTTTTGTCTCTGGAAATGTCCCTGATTTTCAGCCGCGAGTAACGTCTCTGTGAAACCTTCTGTTTTTCTGCATTGCAGAACAAGTTTTGATCATTTGCTAATCACAATTGGTTTTAATATTTAAACAGAACTTAAAGTTTATTTGTTGAATGAAAACTCTCTGAAATTGTAATTGCATGCCTTCTTGTAGAACTTTGTTACTTATGCCTGGAGGTAGCAGGACCTTCTAGATTAGTAGGACCATTTAGAGTAGCAGAACCCTCTAAGGGTTATTAGGCACACCTGTCCAACTGCTCGTTGACGAAAAATTTTGATCAGCCAATTACATGGTGGCAACTCAATGCATTTAGGCATGTTGACATGGTCAAGACGAATCGCTGCAGTTCAAACTGAGCTTCAGAATGGGGAAGAAAGGTGATTTAAGTGACTTTAAAAGTGGTATGGTTGTTGGTGCCAGACTGGCTGGTATGAGTTTTTCAGAAACTGCTGATCTTCTGGGATTGTCATGCACAACCACCTCTAGGGTTAAAAGAGAATGGTCTGAAAAAGGGAAAACATCCAGTGAGCATTCTGGAGTAGCAGAACCCTTTAGAGTAGTAGGACCATCTATACTAGAAGGACCACCTAGAGTAGTAGGGCCAGGTAGAGTAGCAGGACCCCCTAGAGTAGCTGGACCCACTATAGTAGATGGATCATTTAGTGTAACAGGACCATCTGGAGTAGCAGGACACTCTAGAGAAGTAGGACCATCTAGAGTAGCAGGACACTCTAGAGTAGTAGGAACATCAAGAGTAGCCGTACCATCAAGAGTAGCAAGACCATCTTGAGTAGCAGGACCCTCTAGAACTTTTTGCCTTGTGGCTTCCTCTAGAGGTAGAAAGACCTTCTAGATAAGGAAGAACATCTAGAGTAGCAAGACCCTTTAGAGTAGTTGCGCCATGCAGAGTAACAGGACCATCTAGGGTAACAGACCTCTCTAAAGAAGCAGGACCATCTAGAGCAGCAGGACCCTCTAGTGCAGCAGGACCATCTAAAGTAGCAGGACACTGTAAAGTTGCAGGCCCTTATTGAATTTTAAGACCATCCAGAGTAGCAGGACCCTCTAGAGTAGAAGAACTTGGTATTCTTTATGACTTCTTGGTTTGAGCTCCACAAGTTTTACACCGCAGAGGTCAGCAACCTCATAATATGCCATTATGAACCTATTTTTTTGACAAGGCTAGGCTAGGCTAGTTCTGGTCTGCCTTTTCATTTGATTGACTGCTGAAATTAGTAAAACAATTAAAGATGGTCAATGAGAAATGTCAACATCCTGAAACTGAGCCAATTATGCTCAACGGCTGTGTTGTACTTGATTGGCTGAGTAGAATTTGCATAGTAATGTAAACATTTCAGCATCTCATTGATCACCTCTAGGGGTTGATAAAAGATCAGTAGAGAGGGCTTCAAGAATACTTCTCTAATAAATACCCTTTTTCTGGCTGTGAGTTTGTGTGTTAAAGCTTGCCATACACGGGGGGGGGGGGGATTTATGGTCAATCATCAAAAAATTTACCAATAACTGATCAAAATGTGATGGAAAATGTGTCACTAGATAACATTTAGTGATCATATATTATAAGGTAGTCTTTAAATACATTTCAGAGTCATGAAGGCCCTGTATATAGTTTAAAAATGTTACTTAAGGTTATGCCGGTTATTGACAAGCGAATAGGACGTGGCTTATTTCCATGCCAATTTCATAGTATGTGTTCTGTTACCCGGTCCATGACAGCCCTCTGCACAGAGTGTTCTCCTTATGTCACCTAAATCTGCCTACCTAATCAACCCGGAATATGCTACGTCGTGTCATGGACCGATCTGACATTCTGTAAACTCAGTTCAAGGTTTACAGCATCAGGAATGGGTCTGGGTGATGACAAATACTGCAAATTTGGCAATGACAAACCAGATGCTTTAGGTATAGTCAACACTGTGAATTTTGAAGCATCGTCCATGCATCCTATACTTTTCAATGGGTTACTTGTGATGTGTTGCATCAATTTCAACGTGGTTGCATATGTAGACCTGTGTAAAGCCCCCCATACACCTTAAGATCGATTCATAAAATTTCCTTTAGATCTACCAACAACTGTGTAGTAAAGTGGCTCCTGGATAGAATACATAGTGATTGAGAAGGTATATCTCACTGCTAATGTAGTGGCCGGTCCTCCTGATAGAATACCTAGTGATTGGAGGTATATATCACTTGCTATGTAGTGCGGGTCCTTCCCCTGAGTAGAATAATAGTGATTGGAAGCAATATATCCACTGCGACTGGAGTGTTTCGGGGCCTCCCTGATAGAATGTACATAGTGTTATTGGAATTGGGATAGATCCACTGCTATGTAGTGCCGGGTACTCCCGGATAGAATACATATGCTGGAAGGTTAGGATATCACTGCTGTATATAGTGCTGGTGGGTCCTCCTGATAGAATACTAGTGCATTGGAAAAGGTTAATATCACTGTATATGTAGTGCGGGTCCTCCCTTATAGTAAGTACATAGTGGATTGGAAGGTTGTAGAAAGCTCCTCATTGTATTATATTGTTTTGTTAGAACAAAAGGGTGATTGTACAGAATTATTGTATCTGAAGATTGTAAGATGTATGGGGGCTGTATCTAGAGTTCATGAAAAGCAAAAGCGGCTAAAACACCTCACCTCTTAGTCTCCTCCACATATTCTCAAACTAACATCACACACAGGCATGTCAGTCATACCCCCACCCCACACATATGTAGTGACTCTGTTTCCAACCATTAGATTTGTAAGCCCAACAACAGCCGAGGTCCTCTCCTGTGTCATAACCTGTTCCTGTGTGTTATCTTGTGTTGTGTCTCAACTCTATTTTATTGCACCAAGCCTCGAAATTTGTTGGCGCTATATAAATTAACAATAATAATAATGCATTGGATGGATACAACTCACATGCAGTTTTGCCATAGGACCATTATGAGCTGTGCTTTCAACACCATATTTAAAAACCTTATTTGTGCACGTTTTTGTATATGAGTTTGGGATATATGCTTCCATTAACGCAATTGATGCACATAAAGGTTGGTCGGCCACAACTATAGGGGAGCCCACCTTGAGGATCCGACCAAAAGAGCTGGCAGGTCGGATCGCACACGGATCCGTCCTGCTGGTTCTTTTTCTGCCCGATCCTCCAATCCTGCGCTACAGGCTGTTAACTCGGAGTTAATTGGCTACAGTCTGACAGGAGTCGCGTGTGTTAGTGGAACACACAGGATTCCTGTCCGTTCTGTAGCCGACTCCTCACAGCGTGGTGACGTCACCACGCTGTGAGGAGTCTGCTAAAAGTCAGCCATAGATCGGGACGTCTATGGCCGGCTTTAGTGTTCACATTGATGGTTGGCAGGTTTACTGCTGCGTGGACAGTTTTTGTGCCAGCGGTTGGAAGATGCTCATCAAACACCACCACACACCATTATGGAAAAATAAAAAGGAGGGCTGCCACTGTGCAGCTGGGGTTGAGAGGTCACAGTTGGTAGGTAACTCCTAATGGTAATATGGGCTTGCTGACCTATCTGCTTTCATCCTGTCCAATCATTCTGCTGAGAAAGGGATGGGTGGGTGGGTTTCATACAGCTTTTTTTTCAAGATGAAAGCCTTGTCCTCCACTTGTCCCAGTGTATGAATCAAAATTTTGAATGAACTATTTTACAGACATTTTCTGAAAATATATGTATTTCTGTATATAAATATTTACATAGTTTGTCTGAAGTTTTTCAACAATTAAAGCTCAGTAACCAAACTAATTAGTAAATATTTATCCACTGGATAAACAACATTAACTGACATCTAGTTGGTTGCTGCAGATTCTTGTCCATCCTCATCCATGTTTAGGACCAAATATACAAATGGGAACATTTTCAGAGGATTATCACCAAAATTTAGGTTGGTTGTAAAAAGACATAGGGCAGGCAGTTATTTTTCATAAATGTTCGTTGCAGATGAAAAAAAAACGTAATTCAGTATACAGTTTTGTGATTTCAACATTGGAAGGATAAAAATAAAACATTAACTGGTTTAACATGACTCATCTATTATAAAAAAAATCCAATCGTTTGCCATCTATGATGCCTTTCACACATTAGCACAAACCTTGTTGGGTTCCCATAATAAGCGAAGAGACGGTAGGTGTTTTTTCAAATTTTCTTATTACAAATGTTAAATTAAATAATGATATTTTATAAAAATGGATTCTTTGTAAGTAACATACAGTGTATGGAAAGTGGTTCTCTAAAAGCTGCCAGTTATGTTGCCAGTTATCTTCTGGGGCCAATTGCGTTCAGAGCATGATGATTTGAGGTAGATTAGGAAGTTTACATGAATCTGGTTCTTTAAAGACAAATTGAAGTTTCTTGACTCTTGTTGAATATACACAGGCCAATTTGGAAGAATCAGCAAATTGCTGTTCACTTAGAAGGAATCAACTTTGCCCAATCTAAGGTTGATGAGCTAGAATCTCAGCAAATTGCAGGTCGATTTTCTCGCCATTTTGCAGAAGATGGTATCGCTGTATGTAGTGATCTATATTAAGTGCTTTTAAGAGAGTTTTGTCATTTCATCCCCATGTCAGATTGAGGTCAGATGGAAATACAGGGAGCAGCTAAAACCTACACATCTTCAGCATCATACAATGAATGCCAAGAGCAGTTAAAAAAATGTGGCCTTGGGGACCTAGGGAAGAACCAGCCAAAGAACCCCATGCTCCATCTATGCCACCTTGCAGGCACTTCAAGTTGTATAGAGCAGGTACATAAACATCTAGATATATTGAAAGAGTTGCTTACTAAGGTATTAGAAGTGTAATGAAACTTATATATTAGGTGTTTGACTGGCAATGGCACTGTGTATATATTACTGTATATATCTTTTTAAATTGCTCTGTGAATATTTTAGAATGTGCTGGAAGGTTGGGTGTGTCACTTGTATATATTGAAGTTATAATTGGAAACCGGAGGAGGTGCAGGTCATCCCAGGCTGTATAAATATGATTGATAGGAGGGGCCAGTGTGTCCTGTCTGTGAACTTCTTCCTGCAAAGAGCTCAAAGGCATCCCTGTGGGAGCAGGCCCTAATCTACAGGTCTGAGGGACTAGAGGAACCAGCAGTTGTCATGTGAGTGTATTCCCTGGAAGGGATAGGGATTGAGAAAGGAGCACTCCCCCTTTTTCATAGCTTGGGCACCATAGACATTTCAGCTGGTTATTTGAACTGTTTGTAACTTAGATCCTAAAAACTATGCCCCATCCCTGGTCTTACAGGTAATGGTCAATGGCCTGTAAGTATTCCCTTTAGTAAAAGTTAACCCCCCCCCCTAACTCCATCAAAGTGTGCACTACCGGTACAGCCTTAAGCAAGGAAGAATCTGGCTGATCCAGGAAGCCCTGCAAGGAGGAACCTAAAACCCTGCAAAGTTTGGGGTAAAGCATGTACCTGTCAGAGAATGATGAAGATGAAGCTGCTTTTTGCTGTGAAGCATGGAATTGGCTATAAAAGAGGAATAGGCATGGCAACCTGAATGAACAAAGATTGTGTTGTGAGACTGTATGGGTCTTTGGACTGAATTCATTTACACATTTATGCTGCAATGACCATCTAGTTTATACACTGTTGAGTCAAGTGAAATTGTGTTTGCTTCCTTGTTTTGGCAAAATACATTGGTGGTTGATGATGAAGGCTAAATTAAAAGTGTATACATAAAAAAAAATCAAAATGTGATTTTAAAATCTTTTCTGCTCTATCCAAAACTAGAAAAAAAGTTTTTGACTTTACATTTAGTTTGAGGTGGTGTTGGTTGGTTTTAAAAGGTGCAGCTAGTTTTAAAGGACTTCAGAAAATCCTTTAAAGAGTCTTTGAACTATCTTTTTCACTTGGAACATGACATTATTGAGGAATAAAAGAGAAGATCAGGAGAGCCAGACCAGAAGATTAAGGGTCCAAGATGATAAAGAATATTGGACTCCATTCTCAACAAAAGTCTGGGGTTAGCATCCTTACTTATTCCAATATATTGGATATGATGGTTTTCAGTTTACTATGTCACTGCTAAGAGTTGCTATTATTCTGGATGTTATTTAACAAGTCGTTTTGTTATAATTGGATGATTTAACTGCAAGCTCTAGTTATATCATCTCGTTTTACATTTTTTTTATTGAATTAAATATGGCTGATCGAACATGGCAATAAATCTAATTGCTCTCATGATTCATATGGTAGAATGGTATCGGTTTCTTTAATGCACAGTATGTTAATTATGTGGATAGTATGCCAACTTGAAAGCATTAGGAGAAAAATGGAAAGTCCAGGCATGTAATGTTTTAGTCTAACAACTGTATTGGAAATAACCAATCCTCCACAAATATTACATATACATGTATAAGCAACTTATATTCTAATGCAGGATGAAAAAAAATCAACTTTTGTACTTGCGATCCCCTCCCAAACCACAGTTCTTCACCAGTTACAAGACTCACTTCTTGGTACAATGGTGGGCCACAATTTTCAACCAACTTCTCTGGCTTTCATCAACCCACATTTTCAGCATATATCGTCATACCAACCTGAGCTCAGAACCACACTAATACCACACTACCACACTAATGGCCACTGTTAAATGTAAGAACTACCTATTCAGACCACCGGAAGAAAATAGGAAGGGCACCACGTGGAAATAATTTAATAAAACATCAGTAATTTTTTAAGAAAGTTGATACTGGTCATTGCAAAATTTTTGCATACTTAGAAAAATGTCTACAACAAAATGCCAACAACATATGTGATAGTATGATGTGACTTTTATTCCATGTATGAGTCCAGTTTACAGTGTCAGTAAACCCAAAGTCCACTACAGGTTCTCCAAATACATTGTATGCTATTGTGCAGATCTTGTAATGTGAAGACTTTTCTGGAAATAGAAAAAAACCTGGTTATTCTGCCTGTTGTTTGGTGTCCTTAATGCCCGGTGACTGCGCACTGTAGGCTAAAATTTCCTCACCAGGGATGCCACCAATCTGAGCATTATCAGCCTAAACCTCTCTTACAATAGCAAATAAATAATAATAATAACACATAAATATATATATATATATATATACAGTATATATATATATATCAGTGTTCTCCCCAAAGCAGATTGGCCGGGCGGCCCGCCCGGGAGATTTTGGTCCCCGCCCGGCACACAGCGAGCAGCCTGACAGGCGGCGCCTCCCATTCTTCAGGAGCGCGCCACAGCCACTGAAAGACTCCGGCCCGCGGCATACTACCGGGGCCGCGGGCCGGAGTCTTTCAGTGGCTGCGGCGCGCTCCTGAAGAATGGGGAGGCGCCGCCTGTCAGAGGACTTGTGTGCCGCCGGACCGGTGCAGGCGGCGCGATGACGTCATCGCGTCATGACGTCATCGCGCCGCCCGGCTGAAAAAAAAATCTGGGGAGAACACTGTATATATATATATATATATATATATAAAATTATAAGTGTCTTTGATGTTCTTTCAGTGCTGCTCACTACATTGGTCACCACATCACATTGTAAAATGGGGTTGTTGCACTGGACATTTTGTAATCATCACGCTGATATCAGTTCACTGTCTTTGTCACCAATAATTATTATTTATTTATTTCTGAGAGTCACGCTACATTTACTAGGTCAAAGATGGTAATATGGCAATTTAGGCATTAGGTGTTAGGCAAGGTCAGCTTTATGACTAGTTAATGACCAAAAGTATGAAGAAAAATTAGTAAATAACACTGTTATGAGTTATTCCTCTTTAAATCATGAACTTCAGCATGAAATGTTCCTTGCTGTGGTGCAAGCACCACATTGAAAGGGTTTCATGTTCCTTTATTATGGAGGTCAAAATCATACCTGTCAAGCATCCGGAAATAAATCCTGGATCTTCCCCAGGATTTTGAAATTGGGGTAATTTATGAGGTAGGGGGCGTTTGTCTCCTTTTTAAGTTCTCACCCTGCATGCGCAGATAATGTGCGAGGTGGGAAGTTAGGAGAGCAGAATAATGCCCCCTGCCTCCAAAGTTAGCCAGCTAATAGGAGGGACAGGAGGTAAACCTCCCAATCCCGGAAGTGATGTTCGTGGCATTCCTGTATGTCCCGTGATAATCTTGTATTTGAAACACTGAAGTTCCGTGGTCCAAATACCGAAACATACATCAGTGATGTCCCTTCTGGTATTTTTCCCTTATTCAGTGATGGGAAACTTGACAGGTATGGTCAAAATAGGGTCTTTACTTATGAAATGCCTCCTCAAAAGCCTTGTTCTTTTTCCTATCCAGCACAATATCCATAGTCATGCATTGTTCATGGGAATGGCATGCAATGGATGAAGTGGTAGATCAGAGAGGGAAACAAGGAAAAAGATTCTATTAACATACCATAAGGTATAAAATTACAATTTAAATTTTGCTAAACCTAGACTTTCAGCTAAACCTAAATGAAACCTTCAGCTTTAAGTACACTGCATTGTTCAAAAGGCAAAACACAGATCCCATCAACCATTGATTTTGTTCTTGATAACTAAGCAGTCTTTAATGCACATATGTTTTTTTCATCTGCTGCTGAAGTCAGCTAGCGGTTATCAACCATGCTTGTGTCCTGAGAATTGTACAAAAGAAGAAGAAAAAACCGTAAGAGTTCCATCTTACACATAATAGGCTGCTGTGAAAAAACAATTATTCTGGTAGCGACTCTGTAAATCCAACACCCGGTGTCCATCGATCATTTCAGCACCAACAAGTATCAGTTTTCTGCTAGTTCACATGTTCGGGGTTGGAGTTGGGTTAGTCAGGGGGCTTCATTACTTACAATAAAATCCTTCTGTGTTTCCAGTACCTAAACCTTGATGAAAAAATAACCCTGAATTAATATAAGGAAATCTCAAAACAACTCCTTTTGTTGGGAAACCAATACTATCCCTGTTGTAGGTTATTTTGCACTGATATCAAATAGAGCTTTTCTCCTTCACATTTTAGGCTCAGATTAAAAAAAGTGTTATTTTCAAAATATCCCAGTCCATCAACTTAACAATCTCCAATGTAAACCCTGCCTAGTAATAATAAATACAACTACCATACAATGCAAGTTTTGAATATTATTTTAAAATTTGTTCCAAATACAAAAGAGAAGGAGTAACATTACTATGTAAGCATCTTTTAATGATACAGTAGCAGACTGAAAAGAGAATGGGAAGCAATATAGTTGGAAGAGTGTATTGATCTCAGAGGGACCATCAGTCTCAAGGGCAGGATACCCCAATCTCTACTGTGGTCTTCACCTTAGGCCAAGTCACTTCTTGAACAGGAAACATAATACCTGACTTTGGCTGCCCCTAGGACCTAAGCACACAAACTATTCTACCCAAAGCCTGGCATACACACGCCGATTAGCGGCTGATTCTGCCGCTGACCAACGGGCGTGCATGCTCGCGCCGTCGGTCGGTGGCAAAATCGGCCGCCAATCAGCGTGTGCCCACATGGGACGTGTTGCCCCACAGCTCTACCAGCCAGAGAACGGGCATGTGCGATGTTCACTGGCCGATACCATTAACTTCAACTTCACCGGCGTCTTCATTGAAGGTAATGGCCGGCACACAAACGGTGCCCGGCCGATGAAGACAGCGCTGCATTCCAGAGCTCATCGGAGCTAGTCTGTCGGCACCCGTCTGTGGGTGTATGGCAGGCTTAAGAGTGGATAGTGAAGGGATGTTCAAAAACACAATCAGTACAATAAACTGAGTAGTCAAACGGTTATCAGACGAGGAGTGCACAAACACAGCAGAAGTAGGTACAGGCAGTACGAAAGACAATCCAAGATCAGAAACTGGAGCAAACAAGTCACAGAGATAGACACAGAGCAGGACAGAAAAACGGAAGCTATCACAGGCACAGATCCACTCCCAGTGCTGACTGATATCTGGACACCTTGACAATCTTGTGACAAAGCCAATCCCCAACAGACCCTAATTGAGTGATTCAAACAGATCTATAAATTACACAGTAGAGATAGGGACTTCAACATCCATAACCCACCACTGGGTCACAGCAATGCATCCCAACCTTTCCCCTTGAGCAGGTTAATTCCGTTAAGGCTGGAAACAGCAGGCATGTGCAACTTGAGGACAATGGCTGGCAGCCATCACAATGAGAGCCATTTCATTGGGTCAATAAAAACACAAAAAATCTGGCAACAGTTATGGTGCTGATATGTTTAAAGCTAGCCATACACGTCTAGATTTTCTGTTCAATCAACTAAAAAAGATAAATTTTTTGGGGTCAGGAAAATCTGTGATTGATTGTATGTTTGTTAACTGTAGTAACAGATATTTGATCAACTTTCTGTAGATAGACTGAAAGTGTCATGCATTTCAATACAACCAATTTAAATTTACCAACATGTCCAATCCTTTTTCAATCAATTTTTTTCCCAATTTTAATTGGTTTAGGTTGATCTAACCATGTGGGCTGCCATAGATTTTCAACCAATCAACCAAAAAAATTGATTGGATTGAGTTGATTGGATGAAAAATCTAGTCGTGTATGGGGGGCTTAAATGTATCATAGAGAATGCCCTGGCAGTAAAATCCAAGAAAAAAAAGAAACCAAATTTACTGCCTAACTTGCCACATTACTGGCTTTGGGGATTAATTGCCCCTTCGTGGAAGGTATTGGAGAAGGAAAAACAAGGGATTCAACATTTAATGGATCACCAATGGTGTACCTTGCAAATCAAGCAGAATGGCAATGATGACCTTAATGATGATGATGACATTGATAAATAGTATAGTTCTGAAAGAAGAGAGAAGTAATTGTTGCCCTCAACCCTAAACACCCCCCAGAACATTTTTACTTACCTACCAGTAATATTCCTTTCCTGGACAACATGGCAACATACAATGAGTTAAGGGGGCAGAGCTTAACCAATTGTATGCTACCATGATGTCCAGGAAAAAGATTTTGAATGGGGTCCTTAACTAAAACATTGCCAAACTGTACTCTATAGCCTAACTGTGTTTGAGTTTAGTAGGATCTGTACTGTATGTCCTTCTTCTGAAGAGGAACGCTCCTTAGTCCTGACTGAAATGTAACTTTTACATTCGTTGACCATATATGACCATTTTTTAACTTAATAGGTAGGATGGAAAATGTATTTCAAATCCTGTGTTCTGTAAGACGATTGGCTAATTCTTTCAATATAGAAAGGTTAGACCAATGAAAAATCAGATCCACGACTAAAATAGAGCTGGGCTTCTTCAAGTCCCTCAAAGCCATGACCCAATGAGTGGTTATGGAAATAGAACTGTTGTCTGGTGAACTCAATAGTGAAACCTTTTAATAGATGTTCAATTCATTAAAGAACAATTCATTGATTCCAAAATGCAAGATCATGGAAGACATTTCTATTGTGAAAAAGATTGAATGGATGAGTAGTCGGCAGAGGGAATTTGAAGAAGTTCATCTATACTGCTTTAGATCCAAAAGGCCTGAACCGGAGTCAGTATCCATGGAAACCAGGCAGAGATCTCACAGTTGCCATGGTTACCATGGTTTCTGCCTTGTGACAGCTGTTCCAAAGGACCAGTAACTGTATCAGCCGCTTAGTGCAACTGGGGTCATATATACATTATATTGGTGCAAAAGGTGAAAATTGCATCATTACTATCTAAATAACCGCATATTTGTTGTTAATGATACTCACTGTAGTAACCAAACCACCACAAAGAATGTCTTCATTACGGGTACCATAACATCTCTTAATTAACAAAAAGATTGGAAAATTGTACATCTAACCTCTTTAACCTTTAATAAGTCTTCCGCCACAATGCATCCAGTGCAAGGATATGACTAGAAGAAGGTAACTAGGCTCATGCTGGCCATCGAGGTGGACAGTATGTGTGGGCTGGATGTGTTGAGATAAAACCAACCTCCCTTCTGGTTCATACTACAATGATTTATTATTGTCAATTTCCTGTTCTTAAATATCAGAGTAAAATCAACGTTCCCCTCTCTGTAGTCCTCATTATCAGTTTCATATGTCACCTGATTCTTAGATGTTGACTATGTCAGAGAGTTGTGGTTCTCATATTTCCATTGCAGGTTAGATAGTAGAATCTTGCTTAGTTCTAAGATTTGATGCTTTCCCCTAATTAGTCATTTAAAAAAGGAAAAGAACTATAGTATCATTTTGCTAAATATCATGTTTGAGCCATACAAGACTCAATGATCTGTTGCCATCAACGATATAAAATATTGCTTTGCTGTACTTTTCCCCCTATGTTCTTTTACATAGATTGTGTCATGTTTTAGGTCTTCTGTTGTTCAGCTATCCACCCGGGTTCGAGTAGGGCTTTAAAACATTTCGCAGCCGTAGCTTGCCCTTTGAAAGTCCATTTCTCCTGCATGTACTTGCCATCTGCTGTACTTTTGTGTGACAATGAACTTCTCTCCAGTTTTATGCTTTTTTAAAAGTTTTAGGTCTGTGTGCGACTACAATACCTAACGTGTTCTAAAGAAATAGCTAAGCATCAGTACAGACTTTCCTTTGTCTTTTGAATAGTACTGCAAGTATCCACTGTATTGTATGTAGTTTTAAGTGTCAGTGGGCTTATGTTCCCTAGATGCATACCATTTGTCTATACATTAAATGTGAAGTGTACATGCGATATGTAACCCTATATCTGCTGATCAATCAACAGAACTCAGTGGTACAGATGAATAAATGCTAGATAAAAATAATTTCTGATGCAATTGCTGTCTTCTAGTGGGATATCAATCTCTCAATATCTGAAGGGCTGGTGGGTATCTAATAAGGTCCTTTACAAAAGGTGGTTCACATTAGCTCCAGATGATACCTCCATGTCATTCATGCATAGCGTATGTCCAGTTGGCTAGTAGAAATCGAATGAAGTTCTTTTCCAGAAGGTGGTTCTCATTAGCTAGAGGTAATACCTCCATATCATGCATTTATGGCCTACGCCCAGTTAGCTAGTAGATATCTAATATGGTCCTTTACAAAAGGTGGTTTACATTAGCGCCAGATGATACCTCAATGTCATCCATGTATAGCCAACATCCACTTGGCAAGCAGATATCGAATGAGGTCCTTTTCAAAAGGTGGTTCACATTAGCTCCAGATGATACGTCACTGTCATCCATTTATAACGTATATCCAGTTAGCTAGTAGGAATCTAATGAGGTTTTTTTTTTCCAGAAGGTGGTTCACATTAGCTAGAGATGATACCTCCATGTCATGCATCTATAGTCTATGCCCAGTTGGCTAGTAGATATCTAATGAGGTCCTTTACAAAAGGTGGTTTACATTAGCTCCAGATGATACCTCACTGTCATTCATGCATAGTGTATGTCCAAGTGGCTAGTAGGAATCTAATGAAGTTCTTTTCCAGAAGGTGGTTCACATTAGCTAGAGGTGATACCTCCATATCATGCATGTATGGCCTACGTCCAGTTGGCAAGTAGGAATCTAATAAGGTCCTTTACAAAAGGTGGTTCACATTAACTAGAGATGATACCTCCATGTCATGCATTTATGGTCTATGCCCAGTTGGCTAGTAGATATCTAATGATGTCCTTTACAAAAGGTGGTTTACATTAGCTCCAGATGATACCTCACTGTCATTCATGCATAGTGTATGTCCAGTTGGCTAGTAGGAATCTAATGAAATTCTTTCCAGAAGGTGGTTCACATTAGCTAGAGGTGATACCTCCATTTCATGCATCTATAGCCTATGCCCAGTTGGCTAGTAGATATCTAATGAGGTCCTTTACAAAAGGTGGTTTACAGTAGCTCCAGATGATACCTCACTGTCATTCATGCATAGTGTATGTACAGTTGGCTAGTAGGAATCTAATGAAATTCTTTTTCAGAAGGTGGTTCACATTAGCTAGAGATGATGCCTCCATGTCATGCATGTATGGCCTACATCCAGTTGGCTAGTAGATATCTAATGAGGTCCTTTACAAAAGGTGGTTCACATTAGCTCCAGATGATACCTCAATATCATCCAAGTATAGCATATGTCCAGTTGGCTAGTTGGAATCTAATTATGTTCTTTTCCAAAAGGTGGAGCTAGAGATGATAGAGCTAGAGATAATATCTCCATGCCATGCATATCTAGCCTACATCCAGGTGCGTAGCCAATCTGCAGACTCCATTCCACATAGATAGAATCTAGTGATGACCGAACATCAGCTGTGGCTGTTCGCAAACAGGCGAATCGAACTTTCGCAAATACCCGCTGCGAACATGCGAACTGCGAACCTCCAAAGAATTTAATGAAGGGCGAAATTCTCAAATCTTCAGGTCATATTTGTAGCCAAAATACCATCAAAAGGGTGCGACCACTGGGACAGTGTCATGCCAGAGGGGGGTCATTGGCTAAATTTCTCCCCCAAAATATGAATTTTTTAAAATGCTGTTTTCTTTCTTTTCTTCTAACAAAAGTTACCTGAAAGTACCCTCTGCAGCGCATTACATTTAGTCAGAACTCTCTGCAAGCATAATACAGCATACCCCACCCCCAGAGAAGGACCTTTGTGGCTTAGTAAGGATGAACTACATGTAACAGAACACCTTAGCTATAGCTACAGATCACTGGATGGAGTGTAATATCAAAGTAGCTCAGCCATCCCTCAATCAGCAGCAGCTCTCCCTATCTATCTAGTACTGGAGAATAAATGTAAAATGGCCACTGGGCTGCTTCTTCTATGGGGGGGGGGGTGCTGAAAAATGTGTTATTGGCTGTACTGTCCCACCTGACTATAGGGTGAGGGGTCACACTTTGTCTCCATGTTAAGGTATTAGGGGTGGGTAGAACACCCATAATGTTCGCCTGCATTGCGAACATGCTATGTTCGCCGCAAACTGTCCGCCAGGCGAACTTTTTGGCCATCACTAATAGAATCCCTATTTTCAGTGGATTACAAAAAAGATGGCGTGTTGTCTATGAAATTGCAAGATTATTACCCACAAAAAGTAAATAAACAAAAACAGTTGTGAGTGAGAAAGTACAGATTCTGTACTATAAAAAGGTTCATAATACCAAAAACAAGACAGAAGAGAGCATTGCCACTAAACGCACTTATAAAAACGCATAGACTGTAACACTGCGGATCTTTCACAACCTACCATTGCGGTACAAAAGACAATTTAGCAAGTTTGACATATTTGCCTTTGAATGCAGAACTGCCATCTGTTAACTTCAAGATGCATAGCAGACATGAACAGAATTTAACTCAACTCTCAATAAAGCTTGTGCGGATGAAAATCTGTTTGGGAATAACAAATAGGATCTTTGGTGACCAAATTATTTAAATGTCATAAAATATAGTATTTAGTTAAAAAAAAAAAAGACAAAAAAGTCTTGTTTTATGATGTATTCGGCTTTGGTGGGTAGAGTTGGGAACCTGAAGAACCACGGCTCAGCATTAGGCGACTGGTAATGTTTAGGATTACATAGATAAAGCAGACATGAATGGAAAGCCTTCTATTGTTAGACTTCTATGTGACTAAAGTAGGGTTTTGTTCTGCCAACCTCATCAAATTGTAATCAAGATAAACACAAGTGCGGTGTCCTAGAAATCAGTGTAATTGTGGCTGGTTTTTTTAACCCTGTGCTGGAACCATACATACGTATATGTGAGAAATGGGGGAACTTAATGAGCCTTTCTGTAAATAAACACCAAAAGCCCTAGTGGTTCTCTCCACTGAGTCCTAACAATAGATAGGGTTTTTATTGGCCCGTAAAATGTATCCACATATTAAGCAATATCACCTAAAATAAAAAAAGTCAATATTGTTACATCACAGAGGACTTTGTGCAAAACACATTGTGGGGGGTTGAACTCAAACGGCGTCTGGTACATCCACCAAACATGTCTCTTTAGGGCTTCCTGCCTGTATTTATTTATCCACACCACAGCAGTCCACAGAAAATTTGCCCTCGCAGGGGTTAATGGTGATCCAAATAAAGAAACAAAAGGTCACTTCAAAATACCAAGCATCCTGGCTTTGCACCATTAAACACATAGGATGGTCCTTGGTTCGGCTTCCCAGCAGCAACAGGCCTGTGCCTCACACTCCCTGTGAGCCCCCCCTGTATCAGCTGCTCCAGTAACCACAGGCCTGGGCCCCACACTCCTTTTGTGCCCCCATGTCTATACTCAGAAGCCATGTCTCCAACTATAATCAGGAGCTGTGTCTCCAGCCTCTATCATGACCCCTGACACACTGGTCTCTGATCCTTTTGTGGAGACACACCTGGCTCCACTCACCTGCAAACAGGTGTTAACCCTTTTAGTGGACCCTAGGGGAATAGGGAGGCCCACCCAATTCCATCCTCCATATCCCAGAGTCCGGGAGCCCTGTAAGAAAAACCCAAAACAGAAACACTCAGCAAATTAAAGTGGCTGGGCAATAATATCCCGGATTCCTTCCAGGAACCACCTAACAGTTTAATTTCACAGTGACAGATGACCAGTCTGTCACAACATATACATACATAGAATAATATACATTTAAAAAAACTTCCCGAAGTTAATGTCTATAGTTTCTATATGTCCGACACGTTTCACCCACATAGTAGGCTTCTTCAGGGTCACACTGAACTAGAAAGATATTTACATATGTTACTGGTCATCCATATGATTTATCACAGTTCAAAAATTTTTAATTATTATCATTTCATATCGATGATTCCAATACATTGGTTCAACAAATGAGAATTTGTACACAGATCACGTAGTTCTATCAAACTTCTGTGAATAGATTATGATATACCAGCATGATGACCTAAGCTGGTCTTACTAACACGATGACAAAAGCTAGAGATTCTATGTAGCAGTATAGTTGATATATTGTTACCAATAAAATACTTTATAGCTTAAATAACTGGATAAAATGGTGATTCATTTATATCTTCCATGTGTTATGCCGACTGTACACAAAAAGATTGATGCATTTATCTTACAGCTTCAGATTTTATAAATCTCTTAGGAATATATTAAAGAAATTCAGTGGCAGTGCATAGTGTAGACATCCCCTTTGTGATATTTAAGCAGGGAACACATGGATATTTTTGCCGTCCAATGTTCCCTGTCAGATATCGGAAGAGCTGGAGACACAGCACTCCTGTGTCTCCAGCTCAGCCGATGCTTTGCATGTAGACCTGTGGTTTCCATGTAAAGCAACGGACATCGGCTGTGACTTACGGTCATATTGACTGATATTCCTGTTTTTGAGCAGGATTGATTGGTCCCGCTTGAAAGCAGGGATGGCAGCATATGATATGGGCCAGATGGCCGTGAGCATGCACGGCACTCAAAGGTAATCTCGGCAATCGATCTGGCCCATATCTACATGTGTGTACCCTGCTCTACAATTGAACCAAAGTTTTCATGGTTATGCGCAGGCAATTGAAATCAAGGGAATAATTTATTTAGACAAGAGATAACCTTTGAGAGGTAACATCTGATACTTCACTCTGCCAGAGCTTATTACTGCACTCTGGGAAAATGGACTGTGTATTAAGTGTATGGGTTACAAGGTTTGGGTGTGTGAAGGGTTAACTGTGCTTTGCAAGGGATTGTAAGAGGAAGTGACATTTTCCAGTTGCTGGACAAGACAGGTGCACGATGGGTCATTGTTATGTGTATTGTAAAGGTCAAAGAACATGCCAGAAAGTTCTAGTTGATGTAACTGTGACATGCCATCTGGGAATAACAAGCCTGGGGCAGAGGTATTGTAAAGCCCAAACAAGGGAGGAGCTAGGTCTTTGTCAGGAGGAGAGTGCAGAGGAAAGAGCTCTGTTGGATCCTGTGGGAGGTAGGCCCTGCAGGCCTGCGGATCCGTAGACCCTGAGTTAGCAGGGATGTGATTAAAGACATCTGCTGGGGACAAGGGCAACAATAGCCTAAAGAGTGTCACCTCATTGGAGAAGGGCTAGGAGAAAGATTTGAGCTACCGGAAGTGGCTGATTACAGATGGCTGGCATAGTGAAGGCATGGACTGTGAATTTGTACTATTGTGTCACTGAAAAAAACGAGTACCATATCTTACTGGGATCTTTATTGGGATGTGTGCAACGATCTGCGAAATGAGATCACAGGGGAAGTGTCTATAAGTTGCCAGATTAACCTTCCTAGCGCACAGCCCGTATCGCGCCGTTGAAAATGGGCAATCGAGGCAGTGTACAAAGTGCCTGTCACTCGCTCCCTCCCTCCGCTGCTCTCCACACAGCCGGTGTCATTATTGACGCCGGCTGTGTGGGCAGGAAAGCCGGCGCTCCTCCATTAACATGGAGGTCTATGGCGTCGCACCCCCCCCCTTCCGCATCACCGTGACTCGCTGCAGCTTTCCAGGGTTCCCCTGCAGTTGGGGCGACCCTGAACAGCGAACGGACAGGGTTCGTCTCAACCGCTAGGGAGGTTAATAAATGTATATTTTTATTGTGGGAAAAAATTTTTTTGCCTCTTAGTGATTGATAACTAAAATACATGGAGGAGCTGGCCCTGGGCCCATTAAGGATAAAGAAATGAGCCATAGTATGATCGGATGAAGAATTTTTTCAAGCAGATACAGACAGCTACAGGTTGTTGCATTGGGGTAGGGGTAAAGGGAAATAATTGTAAATATGAAGTGGGGAGGAGAGATGATTTGGACGGTATAGATCTTTCTGCTCTGAAGACACAGTGAAGACAGAGTTTGGTGACAAAAACCTAACCAGCATTGTAGAGAATGTAAAAAACACGGGAGCAAATAGGTGTGAACAATGAAAAAAAGGTGTGATATCGGGGTGCTAAGAGAACGTAGCAATGATAACATTCTACAGTGAGAATAGGAAGTTAAAGATTTCTTCTAATAATATATAGGATGTTAAGACTAGCAAGATGAGTAAAGGGAGTGACATAATAGAAGCAAAAGAGGTAGAGGAATATCAGAGTGGGGATCATGGTGTAGTGGAGAAGTGGCAGAGTCGTGGCAACCTTGTCATAAAAGAAGAGCAAAGGACAGATGCCTAGTAAAAGAATTGCACAGAAGTGGTGGCGTAGCAGGGATTTGAGAATTAAGGTAAAATACTTCATGGCAGATTGCAAATTGCAAACATTAGGAAATAACTAAAGCTGGACATACATGGGTAAATGTCTAAATAGATTCTAGCGCCAGGGCCGCCGTCAGGGGGGGACAGAGGGGACTCCCGTCCCAGGCCCGGGCAGCTAGGGGGGCCTGACGGTCAGCATGTGGGGGCCCCAGCGTGCTGACTGATAGTTACAGCAGCCTCTGCTCACTGTGCCTCTGCACAGCCCGGACTGCCACTACTGTGTGCGATGCGCTGCCGGCAGTCCGGGCTGTGCAGAGGCACAGTAACTATCAGTCAGCACGCCGGGGCCCCCACGGCATGGGGGGGATAGGTTAGGGGTTTGGGGATTTTTCTGCTAGCACCCCCCTGCTCAGCAAGTCCTTCCATGGGGCCCGGCGGACATTTTTGCTGTACCGGGCCCCATGATTTCTGACGGTTGCCCTGTCTAGCGCCATGTGTAATCTATTACAAAATCTACCAGTGTATGCCTTCCTTCGAGCAGGATTGACCGCCCTAGCGGTCAGGACGGCAGCATCGCATCCAGTGCTTCTAGTGCTACTATAGCACTGGACGAGATGGTGCCGTCTAGTACACATCGGGGCACCGGGAGCGCATACTCAGTTCTGCACTGTCCCGGTGTCACCGATGTGACATGCTGGCTGGCAGCATATCCTTCGTCTAACCCCCCCCCCCTCCGAGTGACGTGATGACGTCACATCGAGGAGGCGGCGGGAGATTTGAAAGTACAGTGCATGAAATCAGTTGGGCACCAGAGACTTTATTTGGGCGAGATTTAGTACATAGCAGCAAAGCTTTGTGCCCTGATTTTCTCATTAAATGTATTAAAATTTTAATTTTTTTATTTTACATAATTGTTTGTTTCAAACATTATTATAGTCAGAATGTCTATTAGACCCTTGTACGGACATATTTTGGAAAGTTACATGCCTACAACATAAAGAAAAATGTACCATTGAAGTCTATGGTGCACTTTTGGTACAAAAATCTGGACCTCAGCAGTGCGCTAGGGGGGTTAATAGATCCTGCTAGAAAAAAAATCGATTTAACAGGGTTCCAACATGTTGGAAAACCCTGTTTGATGTCCATTTCTTTGCGGACCGTGAGTCTCCATCCAAAGTAGCGGAGGCAGACGTCCTGTGGCTGCAAAGCCTATAGGCTGTAATTATGGAAAAGGGGCAGGGCCTATCGCGGCTCTGTCTGCAGTGCAAGGGGAGGGGGGCGGGGGGGGCCATGTTGTGTCTGCTCTGCTGGCTGCCTTCAGGTCCTAGCCACTGAGAGCTGACACCGGACCAGCTCTCACAACACCGGGTGTACTGGGTCCTCATCGAACAGGAATTGATGTGCAAAGTGGTGATTCCCATTCGATTGACCTATGATTGAGCGCAGTGTGGTGGCGTTACCATGCTGTGATTGATGGTGGGATTGCGTGGGACTCTACCCGTGTATGGCCTGCTTAACTTAAAGGAAAATCTGTAGAGTGGAAAAATATAAAAGAAAATTTGGGGGTGGCATGGTGCACACAAGAAAAGAAATAGTTCCAGAAATCTTCAACAACTGTGACTCTGTCACTCTTTATGTATACAATTTAAACTAATTATATGAGAGATGCTTTCAACTGGAAACATTATCTACTAATTAGGATTATTTGAGACCTCAAATCTCTGTATACAAGCCAACGCAACGTTGGACGACACAATGATCACACAACAAACAATGCGTAGCAGTCCAATTTCGTGCCAGAGTGCCCTACTGCCATTAAATGCTGTGCCGGGCCAGAGGCCCCTTACCATTCCCCACAGGCGCAGCTCAGTCTACTTCACCCGCTCCTCCGTTTCTCCTCTGAGTCCCTCTTACTCACAGCATTTCGAGTCAGTGAGGTGAACAGCTCTCTGACCTTCTATATTTGCTTCAGGAACTGGTATGCGGCATTTAATCTATAGCACATAACTGGTATTGTCTAATTAGGCGCTGTATTGACTTGTTTGTGTGTGGTTGTTGTATTATGAAATGATATCTGTCATAGGGTTTAACATTTCAAATATTAATTGATCATTACCAAATAGAAAGTACTAATTGGTGTTCATGTGAACCATAGATTACAACATTAGATATCCTAATTTTATTTTTCTGACATCAACTCATTAACATGTTTGTAGCTATTCTCTTTATATTTCCTGAACTTTTTTTATTACAGCAAAGCCTTCTATATTCTGTATGGCTTTGGCACTTTTCCTATTTACTGTAGTTTTATGTCCGGTGCATTCTGTATTTATCATAAAGTCTATCACGCCATTGACTTCCCTTTCTTCGTTTTTCTTTTTTGAGATTCATACGTTCAGTTCTACTCTCTATATACAATTGGAATTGGAATTGTTCTCTGGCCAATGCCATTAGTTTAAATGGGGACCAGCGTCCCCATCCACACGAGCGGCCAGCACACAAAGGGTGCCCGCCGATACTGTTAGCGATGGAGAGCAGCGTGATGATGCTCTCCACAGCTCATCTGTTACGTGTGTGGGGACCTTTAAGCCCAACATTCATACCTTTCAATCCCTCCGTTCAAGTTCCTTTAGATCAACCAACAATTACAGTGGATATAAAAAGTGGTAACACATAGTATTTAAATAAAGGTGGGGCATAGCCTGGTGGTTTACAAGTGTGCCCTAGCCAGTAGGCGTTTTAGAAGAAAAGTGTGCATACCCTAACCGTGGGTCATCAAGTACCCAAAGAGCTACTAATTGGCTGGCATTGCAGGCACAGAGAATCACACCGAAATCATTTTAAGTATAAAATTTCTTTATTTATCAATGGACCAAAAATATAAAGCAATTCAATGTATGAATAAATAGTCACACAATAATGGTAAAAAATTGTATGTGTGGCAATGTCCCCCATACATAGATCACCACACCCAGGAAGCTAGTCCACCAATATCTGGTTTGTTTTAAAAAAGCACATCATATATTACAGAGTCCAACAAGTATGAAAATGTTACAATTGTATTGAAGCATTAAAGGCTCCCCACTCTCCTCCGACGCGTTTCGCCCACTGGGCTTCCTCAGGGAGGTACATGGAGTGGTGTATCTAAATGTGTGCATCAAAAAAATCCACGGTTAAAATTCCTTAAAACACATTGAATATAGGCAAGATTTTTTCATTGTCCATACCTACATAGATGTAAATAAGCAAGAACTCGTTTCAGTGTAATATAGTAGAACAGTGTCTGACGACGTAGGTCAGGCTCCTAGACAGATACTGGGGTGCCAGCTAGGATGGTGCCAGCTAGGATGGGCACCCCAGTATCTGTATATTTATATATATATATATAGATATATATATATATAGTGATTGGTTTTGGTAGAAGAAAAGTTGATTATTCAGAAATGGTATGGTAACATTGTAAGGTGTAGGGGGGGCTTTAACCTGGTCAACTCTACTGGTTCTGTAAAGAACTTTAACTAAATAACTAAATTATCAACCAAATATAAACATTTATTTACTCAGAAACTATAACAGTGTTGACGACCCCCCTAACTTTTTTTAAACTCTGTAATTCCTAAATGCAATCAAACCATCAACACTTCATTCAAAAGACCTATCTAGCAATAATGCAATGAGGAAACCTCCTTGGCTCATGCCGATATCTGATAACCCTTAAAGGATGTCAAGAAAAATTTCAACAAGTGTTGCGAGTTAATTGCAAAGCCATTGAACATGATATCATAACCAAAGCTGTTGCAGAGGTAGAGAAGGGTTTTGGGGAACATTACAAACAAGAAGTATTGCTTTAGCATGTACTTTTTGCATAAATTAACTTCAAAGTCAAGTTGAAATGTCATGATTCCAGCTTAATTTATGCAAAGAAAAATGTATGATAGAGCTACATTTTGTAATGTTCACCTCAACCCTTTCATTAATTTTGGTGACCATACCGTGTTTGGGGGCTTTGCAATTAACTCACAAAGTCAGCTAGTTGAAATTTAAAAAATAAAATTTGACCATCTTTAGTAGCCTGAGGGCTAAAACCATTCTAGTGTTGTTCAGTGATTCTACATAAATGGTGGAAGGTTAGGCTTACAAGACCGAGCACCAACTAGGTATTAGTATGCAGTGGATGAGGGGTGTCTTGATGCTATGGCATTTTGGAGCTTTCAAAATCCTAATAAACATGTAAATGTGGACAAGACCATAACATATATAACATGAGGGGTGTTTTTTTTCAATTGAGAAATTTTGGCATACAGAGCAGCTTTAGGACAGGCAAATAGTAAAACAAAAACCTGGATAGAAGAGCCAATGGTCTCACAACTAAATTGAAGAAGATGCTCTCTGCCAATGGCGCCTCTGATAAGGAAACCTCAAATTCGCATTTCTTGTGGGAATCTGTATACGCCACCAATGAGGCAAAAAGAACATCAGAGGATGAAACCCTAGAGAAAATGTCAGAGAAATCAGCTGCAGGCGGTGACTCAGGGATCCCGCTGTTTGCCATCAAGTCTGCTAGTTTGGAGACGAAGAAGTCAACTTCCCCTTGCTGCTCGTTATGAGCATTAACCACATCATTATGCCCATTGTCAAGCACAGGCCATTAGGCAAGTTTTGCATGTCAGCTTCGGTCAGTGGAGCAGAATTACGAGCAAAACAGTCAGAAACAAAGAGATCCGAGGCTGTGGAGTCCTTTGTAAGCAGAGCTGCCACCATCTTGGGACTTAACCTCCGAGCTGCTATAAAAAGAGGTTTAATGATCTTAAATCATGACTTTTAATGGGCAATGCATATAAATAAAATGATTGCTGTAGCCACCATCTCTGCTTCTTTAAAGGTTTGATATCTGTGTGTTGTAGAACAACACACATCTAAAGGTCAATTGACTGCAATATATATTGGTTAATATTTGGAAGCTATTAATTACCAAGTATAAATAAACAATTAAACAGACACATATTAACACACTGACATATCTAGACAAAATAAAATCTATATAAAATACAATATTTACAAGGTATTCCATAATTTTTACTATTTTGACTATAATGAACTGGATATTTGTGGGCTAATTGAGCAGAATAGCAAAAGAAATGTTCAGATGAACTACAAGTCTCAGTAACATAAATCTTCTTCCAACTCATAAAGTTGAGCTAGTTAAAATTTCAAATAAAAAATTGGTCCATCGCTATAAATGACTCTTAATAACCTTTGAATAGACACAAAGAAAAAGACTTACCATGGGGGGGGGGGGGGGGGG
>CM070034.1:20728682-20760377 GCA_036250615.1 Ptychadena robeensis
GGTGCTATAATTGTACCCTTGCCTACCTTTCATGTTTATATTCCTGCAGGTAGTTGGGCAGAAAGCCCAAATAGTGAAGTGTTTTTCATTCTTGTGTGCCAAAATCTATGCAGCTGTGGAATCAGTACATAAAACATTGAGGTACCTTAAACTCCTACTCCTCTATATGTTACATCTATGAAGTTTTTGCCTCACCAAGCCAACCTGCATAGTCATAGACGCTTAGATCTCCGTTCGATTCCCCAAAGATCGATCTGCGTGGGCGATCTTAAGGGAATCGAGGGTTCCCCACCTCGAGTGTTTGACCAGAAAAGGTCCAAATCATACAAGGAACAGATCGAACAGGGATCCGCCAAGATGATAAATGCCTGTTCGATCCGTATACTTTGTACAAAGTATCAAGCAGAAATTGATGTGGCACATCTCGATTCCCGTTCCTTTTGACGTCACCACACTGCGGTTGATTAACAGCAAAACGAACGGGGATCTAAGCGCCTATGGTCGACTTTACAAAGACAAGTTATCTGTAGCCAGGGTGATAGGTTTCACCTCTACTCTTGATCATGTTGTGTAACAACAAAAGGGGATGAGAATTACTTTGTAAAATTTTTGGTTTTGCCTATCCTGTGAGCCTGGAAATATGTTTATAAGGACCAGGGATATTGAGTCCTATGGTAGCATGTGATTGTAGAGTGCTACAGAGACAGGCAATAGAGATGCTTTACAGAGAAATGTGCTGTATCATTGAGTAAAGAAAGACCCTTACAAAGACAGTTCATGGGGGACCTCTACACAGACAGGTGATGGGGGACCTCTACACAGACAGGTGATGGGGGACCTCTACACAGGCAAGTGATGGAGATCTGTACACAGGCAAGTGATGGGGGACCTTTACACAGAAAGGTGATGCGAGTCGTCCACAGATGCAAGCTTTATGAGAGCTAAGCAGAGGCAGGGAACCTCTACCCTGACAGGGACCTGTATAAGATGCGGACCTATACACAGACAAGTGTTAAGTAATGTCTACAGAGACAGGTTATGAGGGACATTTATAGAGACAAGAGATGGGAATCTCTACACAGACAGGTGATCAAGGAGTTGAACAGATAAAGATTATGGGGAATATCTGTTGATGGGATATGAGGGACCTCTTCACAAGCAGATGATGGGGTACTTCTACATAGCAAGGTGATTTCAGGCCATTTCTCCCGATATGCCGAATATGCATGTGCATAGGGCCCCAGGGACCCCCGGATGGTCCCCGAGGGGCACTGGTGCCCTCTCTTGCGTGCATATCTTTCATACTCCCTCCTGGGATATGTGGTTGCAGGAGGGGAAAGGAGGAAAGGGGAGAAGTGTGGAGACCTTTATAGAGACACAGACAAGGTGATTGGTGAACTGAAAAGAGACAGACTATAGGAGAGCTCTACATAGACAGGTAATAGGGTACTTCAACACAGGCAGGTGATGAGAGGCATTTACAGAGATGTGCAATTGGGGACCTCTACACAGACAAGTGATGGGACATTTCAATGCAGGTAAAGGCCCCCATACACGGGTCGGATTCCGGGCGGATTCCGGGCCGATCGATTCCGGGCGCCTGCACGTGAATCGATCGTGCCGGAATCGTGTGCAGCCCACCTTGTCCGTCCGATCACGTCCGATCGTTCCGGGGCCCAGAATCGGATCCGTCAGAGAACCAACATGTTGGTCTTTTTGATCCGATTCTGCACAGATCAGGGGGAGTTGCCATTTGTGAGGTGGAATCGGAGGTGGAATCGGACACGGAATCGTCCCGGAATCCGTTGGACAAGGTGGTATGCAGCGATGGATACTCTTAATTGGCCGATTGATCACACCTGCGATTCCCGGCAGAATCGCCGGAATCGATCGGATGATGAATCGATTGGACATGGAATCCGACACGTGTATGGCTAGCTTAAGTGGCAAGGTATCTTGGACGGGTGATAGAGTATATCTATACAGACAGGTATTGAGGTATCTCTTTATGGATGGATAATGGGGTGTCTCTATACAGACAGGTGATGAGGTATCTCTATATGGATGGATGATGGGGGGGTCTTTATACAGACAGGAGCTGAGGTATCTCTATACAGATGGGCGATAGGATATCTCCACACAGACGGGTGATGGGCCACATCTATACAGACGGGTGAGGGGGAACCTCTACACAGACGGGTGATGGGGTACACCTACACAAATGTGGGGTATCTCTACACAGATAGCTGATGGCATACCTTTACATAGATGAGTTATCTCTACAAGGATGGGTGATGACATACCTGTACACAGATGGATGATGGGGTACCTCTCAACAAATGGTTGATGGGTTACCCCTACACAGATGGGTTACCTCAACACAGAAGGGTTATGGAGAACCTCTACATATACAGATGTTTAATAAAGGAATCGGCCTTGGGAGTACTAATGCTTTGAAGGACCTGACTCTTTGTTATAGAGAGCTTGGTATATTTTTACACACTACACAATTCTTTGTGAAATGGAGAACATTTCCCCTTGTGCTGACATTGAATACAACATGCCCATTACTTGCCTCTTGTTGGAAGTTTTCTTGCATACAGTGTGGGTGGACTTGTGTGCTATATGTAGCAATAGTTTATTACATCCTTTTAAGGAAATCACATTTCTATACATTCTTCCAGCAGCGTAGGAGTATCTGTATTGGGTACAGTATATTATTTTCTACGTGGTTAAGCTAAATAAATTATGCCAGCACCTTATAAATAATTGACGTTAATTATGTGTGGCGACATGGAACTTGTGAGATATACTCTATAGGTTTCCTTTGTAAATACAGATCTGTTATATAGATATTAAAGGAAAAAATTCCGCCTGTAACCCTGTTTGACATAACCTCTTCCTGCAAATTCCAGAATGACTGTACCTGTCTGCAAAAACCTTCCTCGTGTGGGGCATTCCAGGCTATTCTTTATTTCTACAAATATTGTGTTTCAGAAAGCTCTGCTTGCAAATGTCAAATGTGATGGTAAGCCATAGAGACAGTAGTAAGAAAGGTGTGGGCAGAATTTCGAAACATTCTTTGGACATCATAGACTCAACTTTTAATGAATTGCCAAAACTCATCTATGGTAAAATATAGAACCCCAGACTCATTATAATTTGGACTTATCTGTGAACTCTGTTAGATGAAACCCAATAGCAAACCCATGCTGTACAAAATGACTCAGGATCTCTGAGAATCAGATCGAAGAGATCGAACATGCCCTTGTTATGCCAGCCCTATCGCTCTTCAATTCATAAGAAGCTCTAAATGATCAGGGAGGGACCTCAGAGACCTCTGCCAAGAAACCTCTACTTCCAAAAAAAGAGCAAGGGTCCTATTCTGTAGCATGGTGGAAGAGATTGGGACTTCCTACTCAGGTTCTGGCTGCTTTCTAAAGTACACTCACTACATATTGTAGGAAGTGTAATGGCTATGATACTGGCAAGATCAACAGGTAAAACTACAAGCCATGGGCAAAGGCTCATGGATTCCTAAGCATCACGCATTTATGATCTTGGTGAACAAAGAACATTCAAGTAGTCATGTAGTGATGATGGCCAAGAAGATCTGGCTTGCAATTGACATTACATTTCACCTGAAAGGTCTTCAGCTCAGGTAAGGGGTAGTGTCAGGATCCAGGACAGAGGGGGAACCAGGCAGGCAACACACACTGAGATCCAGACAGAGGTGGTGGTGACAAAAAACGGATTTATTTGCAGACTTACATGCATGAACAAACACAGGTGAAAAAGTCCGAGGTACAGGGGTAACCAGGGTTCAGGGTTGAGGTTCAGGGTTCAGGGACAAGAAGCCAGGGAAGGCATAAAGTCCAGCCAAGCAAAAAGAAACAGCAACAATGAACAGCCAGCGTGGTCTGGATGAAGCACACCTAAATAGCTCTAAGCTAACCCAGCCCATGCTCGCAGGGAGCCACCTGCTGGTGACTGTGGGAATAACCCATGGATGGGCAATCACAGTGCCACCAGCAGGCGGTGACCGGGACAGCCAGGGTCCTAACAGGTAGATAGGGAGCATCGGTATGTAGAGCCCCCTTTTACTCTAGGGGAGGTTGATCACAAACAGTATTAAGCACTATGATAAAATAATAATGGCAATGTGTTAATTAACATTGTGACTATTGTGGATTTTTCTCTGGTTAGAAAGATATCTTTACCTGGATGTAGACCATGGACCATCATTTGTTCAAACAAATGCTTTAAACAATTTTAAACCATTTTTGTTTTGTTAAAATGGTTAATAATCATTGGAAACCCCCGTGTATTCTATTTACAGACTTTTTAGATGTCATTATTTAACCCTCTGAGCGTTTGGCACGTGGCACAATTTTTTTATAACCGTGCCACGGGCAATCGCGGCGGAGCACAATGTGCTCCGCCGTGATTGCCAGCTCAGCTCAGGGATGTAAACAAAAGTCCGGCGTCGCTGGAGACGCCGGACTTCTGCTGAAGAAAGGCGACGCCCCTCCAGTTTGACGGAGGTCTATGGCGCCGCCTACCCCCGCCCCCTTCGCGTCACCGGTGACGCGATCGGGGGCGGACCCGGAAGCATCGGCATACATGCCGATGCTCCCGACCGCTGTGAGAAGACGGCGAGACCTCGGGCGTTCCTCCGGCTAACTCGGGCTGAGTTTCATGATGCATGAAACTCAGCCCGAGTTAATTCGGGGAGAACGCTCAGAAGGTTAAATGAGGATGGGGGTTGACTTGACCAGCAAGGAGTAAACAAGAAGATAAACTCGCTAGCCTTATGCTTTTTTGTTGCTTGGGTGTTTAGTTAAGTCGGGGCCTGTGGAGACCACTGGAGATCCTCCACACCAGACTCAATATACTGTTGCATTTCTCTTCGAGCTAAGTATGTACTTAAGTGAACAAAAATGATCTTAAAAAAATACTTCTAAGATGGAGTTTGTTGACCAAGCTGTTCAATGTGAAACGATTCTCATCAAAAGACAAAACATATAATGAAATATTGATGTGAATCCTCTGGTGGCTAAAAAGCCCATGTGTATGTCATACCACGGTCTTGTTGACGGCCTACATAGCTTTATTCTCCATTTGTACTTTACCAGTGTAAGATTGTGTTCTCTTTTTTGTTTTATATTGTAAATGAAAAAAATATATAAAGTGTTGTTAAAAAAAGTCCATGTGAAATTTATTCGGTTGGTAATCCAACTTTGAAAATTAAGATTTGTGGTTATATTATTAGGTGTAACAAGGTCATGAGGCAAACAACCTACTGCAACAAAGTATAGTACTGTGAATGATAAAACAAAAGATAAAGTGCGCAAAATAAAGGAGGTACAGTTCAGGCTTAGCAAGCAGTGATGTCCTTCAAGGCCATCTTGAAGGTCTCTTCCACCATGTGGTTACCAGGATGACATCACTTCCTGGTTATGAATAAGATAATTTCCTGGTTACAGATGATGTAGGTTCAATAGGATCAATGGGAAGCTGTTTGAGTGGCAGCTCTTTGTCAACCCATATAATTTTTTTTTATAATTAGTTGTTGTCTTACAAAAAAAGGTCTTGTTCAAAGTATTCCCTCAAGGCTGGAAGTTTACATCTGTCTTTGTATGATTAAGTATCAATGGTTTAATTCAATGGAAATATCATGGAATGGAAACTCAATTATTAATTGATTAAGTATCTACAGAGGTTTGGCAATAAAGGAGGGGTGCCCACTCAGTCAGTAGTACTGGGTGAGCTTGGTCCATTTTCACTTTTTGTTTTGTTTTTGCTCAACTTTATTAACAAAGCATTTATGTATACATTGAACACTGAACTGACACTATATAATATAATTACTTTGTGATATAGGACATATTATCATTATATATGAAGGGACCTTTTATTTGTTGGCCTGTATTAACTGTAGGGGCAGTCTTACTGTTGATAGATCATTTTGACTCAATAAAAAAATGGCCAGCAAGCCAACAAAGCCATGTCTTTTCACTTCCTCATTGCCAGATTATTGTGCTCCTGCCAATATCTTGCTGCTGCTGCTTCTTGTGCTTATTATCATCATCCGTGCACCAATCCTTGGCTTTGTATTGCCCCCTCTTCATCTTACTCAATTGATTTCCTGACTCAATTGTCTACTGACCTTGTACCTTGATTTGATTTAAATCGAACTGATTTAAATCACGATTTAAATCACTAGTCAGTAAGGCTTGAACATTTTTGCTTTGAAGAAGAGGCATGCAATCTCTGCTGAGTCAAATTCAGTTTTGAGAACTGCAAAAGTAAACCAAGCATCTGTGATATCTTGAAGGCAGAGAAACTGCCCAATAATCTTACAAAAACCTCTGGAAGAGCATGACATTGTGAATGGATTAATGGAATTTATTTACCCCAAAAATTTAACATATACAGCCTTATTCTACATAATTAAAAAGCTATTCTTTATTTCATGATGGGATAACTTTTGGATGGTAATATATGTATTTTTTTTTTAAAATCCAATTTAAATTAAAAAAAATCCAATTTAAATTAATAAAAATCCAATTTAAATAAAAAAAATCCAATTTAAATTAAAAAAAAATCCAATTTAAATTAAAAAAAATCCAATTTAAATAAAAAAAAATCAGATTTAAATAAAAAAATCATTGTATTGTATTGTATATTACTATACAATTAATATATAGTCCTGCCCAACAGTATATCATATAAAGGAGATTTAGATAAAAAACCAAAACTACTGTGATGATGGTTGTGACAGACAACATCATATATGTCATGTTTGATGTTGCCCACAGTTCTATTTTAATGGTTACAAATGCTAATGTGGTATCAGACACAAGGAAAGTGCCATAGGCATTTGACATACAATCCCCCAAGGAGCTTCCAGCCATACTGCTCATTAGAGAAAGCAAACAGAAATGTAAAATAAAATTATTGTTACAATGCTTTCACAGAATAGGTTTTTTTTTTTGTTTGTAAGTGAATACATTTTTTTTCTAAGCTTTATAATGTCATTATATTGATTCAAAAAGAAATAGAAACGGTCATATTTCTTTTTAGAAGAACTCTATGTTTAAATAACGATTACCCTAACTAATACATGTTTATGCTTCCAACGTAATATATCTGCTATGGCCGGACTCTGACAGCCATATTCCGCCCCCTTAATGTATACAGAGAACTCCAGGGATCAAAAATGTCGTAAATAATTTAAAATTTAATTTTCTTTGATAAACTAAAATGAAACCGAATACTCATTAAAAATGAACTACAACCTATTGTTTTAGTTTTGACTAGCACGGAGAAAGGTTTTAACCTTTCTTAGAACTTCTGTCAGATCTTTTATGCTGGCTATGTCCCTGGTGGGGAGCCTTTTCGCCTCACTCTCTGTCCTAGTGATAATGATCACCAACACACGAAACTTCCTAACGGGTAAACATAAAGTTGTGAAAGCAATACATTTTTGATATAAAGTTGTAGTATATTAGTTATACTATGACAGCTCTGTCTGACATGACGGTGATGCCAATTTCAAATATATATTTTAAATTTGTAACTTGCTAGCTTTATGAGTTTGTATCGTCAACATTCTTCAAGTCAAAATTTCTACTTAACTTTGAATATTAATTATTTACTATTTTATATTTTGTGATGTTCCCACAGCCCTTCTTTGCATCTAGCAAATTAAGTGATAACTTGTTCAGGGGCTCAGAAATATACTTTTGAATGACCATCTGTAGCTTTCATGAAATACTTGGTGGTCATTAGTGATGATCGCGAATATTCGGATTCCGAATATTAATCGCGAATATCGTCAATTCGGAAATTCGCAAAGATGGTGAATATATTGCCGAATATTCGCAATTCCGGATATTCTGTATTTTTTATCCATTACACTTCCCTCTCAATGTGAGTGGACGAATGGGAAGGCTGCAACAAGAGCTTAGCAACACCATCAACAGATTTTTAAATGAATATTGGGGTGATGCGAATATTGCGAAAATCGCCACTTTTAAAATTTGCATACAAATTCGCACCATGTTAAACATATATTGCGCGCGCGAAATTCGCAATAAACTGCCGATATTCGCAATAACAAAAAAAAACCCGAATATTGCCGAATGCGAATATTTTCCGAATGTTTTCCATAAAATTCGCGGCATGCCGCGAATACGAATGTTGCCTATGCCGCTCATCACTAGTGGTCATTTCATTTTGTTCTTTGTTCAGGTTTTAGGATGGCAACGTTTTGTCCATCTCTCAGTTGTCCTGGGTTGTCGCACAAACCTCTGATAGAAATGTTTAATCAGATATTACTCTTAAATATAGGTAGACATTCCATAGGAGGTCAGATAAGGTTTACATCTTGATTATCTGTACATTTTAACTAAAGGTGGGCATACATGGTTCAACGTATAGTATGATCAAATTGAATTTACTGACATCAAACAACTAACAATCACATGTTTCGATCCAATTATTGTGTCCAATTAAATTTAGATCCAAAAAACATGATTGTTTTTAAAGTCAATCAGAGAAATCAATCCATGTATGTCCACCTTTAGAGGGCATGGACAATTGAATGTTTAATCCCAGATGGGTCAGTCCTTCACTGTTTCGCCTACAAATAGTATTAGGCACAAAGAAGGGATCTGAGACATGAATGAATGAAAGCCAATTAAGGGATCACTTGATACTCAATGGCACAGAACACTTTACTACCCTAAAATAATAAAAAGAGATTGCTTGAGTTATGGAATATGGAAGTAATACATGGTCTCCGATTCCCAATGGCAGTAAGGGCTCTCTAGATTGTAAGCTTATATGGTCAACTTCTCTCTCTTCTTCTCTTAGAGTTATTGAGTCAGGATCCAAACCCATGGATGCTTCAGTGTCTGGCTGCAACTCTGTCTGCTGAGCCATGTGAAAGTCTGATTATGCATCCTGTTGAATCCCTTGCACTAAGATATTGAGGTCCCCAATTCTTGTGGAACCATAAACCCTTGGTTCCTCCCATGCACTTGCTTTCGCTTCTTCATTGCCAGACTATTGTGCTCCTTGCTGCTGCTTTTTGTGCTCTTATTATTATCATCCATGTACCGACCTTGACTTTGTATAACCCAACTACTCTTCAGCTTGCTCCATTGATTACTTGACTACAATATACTCCACTATGATCTTCTATAAAATTTAACATCAGGTTAATATACAGTCCTGCATACACAAATGTGCATGTGAAAAGATGTCCGCCCTATATTACTCATCAGGACTCCTTCAATGGCGGGAGCACAAGCATTGCATTTTTACTCTAATTTTGACAACCATCCAAGTTGACACAGTCCAAAAGTTTTTATTTAGAAGACAAAATGTTTATCAAATAGGACCTCATGAAGATGTTTCTCTCCTTCTAAAGAAGAAATATAAAAACAGGTTTGTTTAAGCTGAATTGGTATGCTCATAAAGAATGAATGGGTTAAGCTGGGTATAGACGGGCCGATTCCTGCCCGATTCGGCAGCCGATCAGCCACCGTGCGCGTTCCAGCAATCGATCGGCGGTCAGGTCGGTAGGGAATCGAGTGCGCCCTCTGGTCATATTGACCAAGAATCTGCAATATGTCGAATCGCCCAGTGATCCGGCATGCCGGTAAATTCAGATCCGATCCCATTAGTTCAGAAGGGTGCCCGGACGATTCTCTGCACTAGAGGCTGTGCGTGATGATGGCATCACCCCCGCTATGTCGGCCTGACAGTCGACTGAAAAACGACGCGTCTATGCCCAGCTTTAATGATTTGAAGTGTAGGTGTATAGGAAGTATGTATGTGTACTCCCTGATTTTCCCCCTCACTCTACGATAATGCCCGGTGTGGGTGAAACATGTTAGAGGGGAGAAGCAGCTTCAGAATGTTGTTTTGATATGAATTGCTTATTCTAAATCATCTCTATACAATTTATATATCTGAAAAGGTTCTCATACATCCCAATTGTAGTTTATCTGCAGCGGAAAGCCAAAGTAACTGGACTAGCTGACGTTTTCTCGAAGATGTTTAGAATGAATTGGAAAATCCAGAGGAGGTTTTAAGAAAACGTTAGCAAGTCAATTTCCTTTGACTTACTTCCGCAGGTATACAATTTTAGTAAAACGATGTTCCTATATAATTGAGTATACTTTAAACCTTGATGAGGACGGTGAATATGAAAATATTCACAAATTGCACCAGACTGAGTGTTTGTGTTATGTCAGGTGAACCTGAGGTTGTCTAAGGCGAGGTAGTCACCTGCCGCGTGAGAATGGCGGGGTACGGTGCGTTTCTAAATGCCGAACTTTGTTGATTTCAATGAAGAGAACAGCCAGCAGGCAGCCATTTAAAGGAAACCTGTCAGCTTGTTTTAACTATAAAAACTAACATCAGAGATTAGAAGCAGGCATCAGAAGGTGCCTCCAGGTTCTTTTATTATTAAACATATCTCCTACTGCTTTTAATCTGTAATGTTCATTGTTAAAATGTAAACAATCTGACAGGTTTATATAGGAAGAAAAAGGTTTAAGAGGGTTTTAAAACAGGTTTATTGTCTATTATTGGGATATAGTAGGTTTAGGCTATTTACAATAATATGTATGAGACAAGGAACAATGAGCAAATCACTGCAACACCTCATCCTGATTGGAGCAACATCCGGGGGTAAGAAAGAACAAGTCATTCTGAATTAAAGAGACGGTTAAAAATGTTACCTGAACACAAAGCTGAATTTGGACGGAGAACCCTCAAATCCAAATGCTAATGGGGTGGCTGGCCCCTGGGACTTTAATGGCACACAAATCAACAAAAAGTGTACATTGAACAGGATATAATTTTATTAAGAACAAAAAGTTGAATTGGGCTAAGGGGTAGGTTGTAACTATGTCGTAAGTATTTGTCATAAGTATGCCCTAGCCACAAAATTATAGAAAAAATGAAACCCTAATTGTGGGTGAGAAATTGTCACCCTGGTCACCACTAGGTGGGACCTCTAGAATTGGCACTTGCAGGCAAGTGCCAATTCTAGAGGTCCCACCTAGTGGTGACCAGGGTGACAATTTCTCACCCACAATTAGGGTTTCATTTTTTTTATTAAGAACAACACAAAAAAGAACAAAGAATATAATCAAATATACATCGTAAGATCAACATAATACCCCCATAATAGGAGAATCATACATACAGCGGCTTGCAAAAGTATTCAACTTTTTGAACTTTTCCACATTTTGTCACATTACAGCCACAAATATGAATAAATTTGATTGAAATTCCACGTGAAAGACCAATACAAAGTGGTATACACGTGAGAAGTGGAAGGAAAATCATACATGATTCCAAAAACTTTTTACAAATAAATAACTGCAAAGTGGGGTGTGTATAATTATTCAGCCCCCTGAGTCAATACTTTCTAGAAGCACCTTTTGCTGCAATTCCAGCTGTCAGTCTTTACTAAAATGGTATTCCCCCCTCTGAGTCTCCTGTGCCATTTTGATTCCCCCCTCTGACCCCCCTGTGTCATTTTAAGTGATCCCCCCACCCTGATACCCCAGTGCCATATACTTTTTCATGGAAAAATCCCCCAAAAAAAGGACGTTGGCATCTTTGGGAGCAAAAATGTCTTATTTTTGGGAAAACATGGTAATTACCAGGAGCCACGTTCTGATAGAAGAGAACTGGTTGGCCAATAGATGAGCTAATCATTTTACTACATCTCCAACTTACATTCTGGGGTGGGTTCAGGATGACCTGGGCTCAGAGAAAATGTGATGAGTAATGCTGTGCATCATACCGAGGACATCTAGTAGCAGAAAAAGGAACTGCAGCAAAAGCTGACTTTGATATTTTATTTTACAAACTGCTCATTTTCATCTCACATTTTTGGCCCAGAGTCCCGCCTTAAAGTTTTACAACTACCGCTATGAAAATGAAACGCGCGCAGCATGTATGCCACAAGCGGGAAATCTTACAAAGGGGAAAGCTGAACTTTAAGCTTTAGGATTTAAGTATAGGTTTCAGGGAAGGAATGTCACTTCTCTGCGCTGTATTACACCAGTCGGCTTCCTCTTATTCAATAACATCCCACTGAGACATCCACCTGAATTATACCATTTCCGAATTGTTATGCCAGCAAAATGACTATTCCTGACCATTTCCACCGGCCACTTTCTATTATATACCAATTAACCCAACTATAGCTCTTAATGTCTAGAAAGAGGGCACGCCCACCGCAAGCATTAAATATAAGGATGCCATACACCACCAAAGATGGTTTTACACTACTACTCATTTACATCCATTTGGGTGTTTTTTTCCTGGAATAGTTGGTAAAACGTGAAGCCTATACGTTTGCTAGTTTCAGTTCGCCGGAATCCTCCGGCAGAGCGATCAAAGCTGTAATATGCATTATTAGGGATTCATTGATTATGCGTTGTACATTATAGTTAAATCCAGCATTGGTATTGATCTCAAGCTTGTCGCATCATTATTTTCGATATCAAGCAAGAGGCTAGTTTCCTCTCTGTGTTATTTCATGTCGCGCATCAGCTGTATGGTGTTCAGGGGAGCAGGGTGAGATGTTTAGAAAGTCATCAAGATTTACATGTTTGGTTTAAAGCAAAGCTGGCCAACTTTAGTGCTGGAGGGCCACATACAGGAGATACGTCAGAATCCTCTATAGGTGACGTCAGTTGTCAAGTCGATATCAGGGCTTCTTCTCTAATGGAGGAGCAGAGACTGCAGAAGACCAGTGATCTCCCGTTATATCCTGCGATTAGAATCGCGGCACGGAGATTGGGTGGGACAGGACATCTTGCCACACCCTGCCTGATCACGTCCATTCACTCTCTATGTTTCAATGACGCACAATTTTTTACCGCCCCCGTTCACCTTCATGGCCGTGACCACCCGCAGCCCGCGATCAAAAACATGGGGAGATGCAATTCTCATTGTGGTTCGCACCTCATCCAATCACACCCTTTAAAGTGGGGACACGCCGATTTAACTAAATGGAAGCAATCAGCCGCATTCGCCAAGCGCGATTAAAATTGCATCCATGCCGCAGCTGATCGCGTAAGTTGGAACAAGCCCTTATTGGTAGCAATGATATTATGATCAGATGGGAACAGATATCAGATCCCCGGTGTGTCTTTCCAAAAAGCTAGAGATTCTCTCTATTCTAAAGAAATGGGGTTGTTTTGTCCCATCCTTTGCTCTATCCTATGTTGCTTCAGGGCCCCTATACACCTTTAAGGCCCCCATACACGTCTCGATTTTTCGTTCAATCAACTTAATTCTATCAATTTTTTTTGTCAATTGATTGAAAATCTATGGCAGCCCACATGGTTAGATCGACCTAAAACGATTAAAATTGGAAGTTTTAGATCAGAAAATGATCGGACATGCAGGAAAATTTTACTTTAATTCAATTCTGCTCGATCCAAAAAAATTCAACAAAAACAAAAAAATCTGTTACTACAGTTGGCATACATTACAACCAATCACCGGTTTCCCTGATCCAAAATTTTTTTCTTTTTAGGTTGATTGAAAGGAAAATCTAGACATGTATGGGGGCCTTTGGATTTCTCTGTCAGATTTCCTTTAGATCTCCTTTTGCTTTACCAAAACCATGTAATATGAGAGACTTTCTAAACAATCAAGTCTACCTGTGCTAAATCGCAGAGGACCCAGCACTACATAGTTGTTGGTAGATCTAAAGGATATCTGACAGAGAGATCTAAAGGTATATGGCCAACTTAAGTTGTGCAAAATCCTCACAAAATAGCACTTTTCATTTAATAGATCTTGTTTCATCTTGGAAAAAAGTAAGTGTTGCAATCTAAATCCCTGGGTCCACTCTCCACAGTTCTCAGAAGTTGGCCCAGGGTGGATTTTAAGGTGGACTATGGTATGAAAACTAACATGTAAACAGTGTAAAATAAAGTTCAAGCAAATCGACAAGCAAATCAAAATCCAGTCCAGTATATTCCTTTTATGATGAAATATTCAATAAGTCTTGGTCTCACAGGACAAATATTCCATAGGTGAAGATGCAGATATTATACGCAGTTCATACAGGTGATGGTCATACAGGTGATAGTCTACACGTTTCAATAAACTTCCCTGTGTTCCCTCAGCAATCTCATCTCAAACATCTTCAAATGCATCTTACACCCCCTGTCTGAAATTCTTCATTCATTCTTCTGCCCCTTGCGTGAGGGAGGCCATATTGCCAACTCCGAGGTTTCTTTTTCACCCACCTTTCGTCAAACACCTTCACAAATAACTTTACTGACTCAGAGGTAAGCCATCACCTTTTTACCAAGTCATCATCCTCTTAGCGGTAGGTTCTCCACGGGCTATTCCTATCACATCCTCTATGTCCTGGTGTCAGGTATATCCAGTTTGGTCTCTAACATCTTACAAACCCGTTGGGGGTTGAAGCTCGGCACTTATTGTTCTCCTCTTTATGTGTATCCCTTTAGCTTCTGCTCCATCAGGTTCACTCTTTGTGGGTGGGACAGCTTTTGCTTCTGTGAGACCCATAGTAAATTGCCGTGGTGTCACTAGTGGCGTATATGGTGGGCTGCGAGTAACATGGGTGTCAATTGAGTGATAACGTTGTATGTATATATATTTTATTATGCTGTGGTGTTTAATTTTACTTAGCACTGGACTGCAAACATTTTTTTTTCTGACAACTATAGGGATACATGTAGCCAGGGATCCAGGGAGGTGCTGCAGGAACAGGCAGAGAAGACACGACCAAGAAAGAGAAAAGTGTCATGAAAATTGTCTGGGTTACCCGAGGTAGGATTGCCACTGATATCTCTATCATATGGAGGTTAGAAGCACTACTTCTCTGAGCCAGGCCTCCAACAGTATACACAACAGTATTTTTCTTGACCCTGGGTTAAGACGTTTTTTATATATAAAGTATACACCAGGTATTCACAAGGGGGGTGGGGTAGGGCTAGCTAAAGATGAATTGCAAGTCCTTTAGCCCTTGTTAGAAGAAAAAAAAGGCTCTGGCTAGAAAGTTGTGTGTCACTTCTCTGGGAATCAAATGCTGGCACCCTATACCACCGGCACTCCCCACACTAGGCTGTAGTATTGTTATTTACCCATCTTAATCATCAGGCCAGTCTAAGGGTTCCCATACACGTGTCGATTTTCCAATTTATTCCTGAGCAATCGACCACTGTGCGAATTCGTATTTCAAGAATCGATTGCGGCCAGCCTTTCTTCCAGCGGGATCAATCTGGTTCGAAGAAAGGTTGGTCGAACAGGGAACCAACCTATTGGTAAATAACCAGCCTTAAGGTGCCTATACACGCAGAGATATGGGCTAGATTGATGGCTGCTTCAAGCAGCGTGCACACTCACGATAATCTATCTGCCCAATATCTACTCTGGCCATCCCGGTTTTCGAGCAGGATCAATCCCACTTGAAAACAGGAATTTCGGACATGACCGTAAATCATGGTCCATATCCATTGCTATGCATTGCTCAGCATTGCTATGCCTTGCTCACACAGCAGTGCTGTTCCTCCAGCTCCTTTGATATCGCTGAGCTGGAGCTTCCTCGAACCTCTCGAGCTGTGTATGCCCAGCTTTAGACTCATACTTCATGTCTATCACTCATCCATAGCTCATCATGAGTCAATATATCTTTCTTCTTAAGCCGTTGCACATTGTTCCCATATAACTTTATCCCAAAGGTAACTTCCATGTTTACAGCGTTGTGTCTTAGGAGCAGATACCCAGGTTCCAGGCTTTCTATGCATACAATCTGTTGCAGAGATTCTAAAGAGCCCCCGACTTCATGTGGATGTGAGCTTTCCTCCCTTCCTCTTTGATTGTCCGATTTGACTTCCCAAAGTAAATCCCCGTCTGCTTCTGTGTAATGACAGTCTCTTCCTCTAACAATGGCTTCTTCTCCTGTCTTGTGTCACTTTCCCCAGCAGTACTTTCACAGACATGTACTCAACTTTATAGTAAACAAACCGCACACATCTGGGCACACAATAAAAATGCAGCGAACCTGAACATATCAACAGATACTAATTCAAGTACAAAGATTAGTCTAATAGGTAAGTGGCCACAGTGCTACATCCTAGATTTCCAGGACCACTTACCATTTACTGGGTCACATTACTTTTTGTCATCCACAGCGCAATGGGTTAACCAAACTTTGCTTTAGCCACAGATAATAGGAACAAATCTCACAAAGCACAGTCATTCCTCCACAGCTGAGGTTTGTATCATGGAGCTTAAGGCTCACCAGACAATTATCATTATATTTTATTTATGTAACGCTAACATATTATGCAACGCTGTACATTAAATTAAAATTGAGATGCAACACAAAATAACACAAACATACAGGTTATAACACGGGAGGAGTTGAGGACCCTGCCCGATCAGGCTTACAATGTAAGAGGTTGGGGAACTGAGTATATAATAGGTGGGGGGTGGGACTGGGACTGGTATGATGGCCATGTTAGGAATGAGAAGATGGGCAGGTCAGAGTGAAGAGGGGGGTTTTCAGGGCTTTTTTCAATGTGTAAAATGTAGGAGCAAGTCTAATGGGGCGAGGGAGAGAGTTCCAAAGAGTAGCAGCAGCCCTAGAAATGTCTTGAAGCGGCACATGTGAGGATGTTATGAGCTGGGGTGTCATTAGAAGGTCACTGGAGGAGACTATGTAATGTACATAAGGTAGCAAGTGAACATCCCTTCTAATGTATTCATTGGGTGTGTTTTTTAGTCAAAGTCAAAATGCTAAATCAAAGTGTGTGAAATATTAAGTATACCCTTACCACAGTCAAAGGAATAACATGGCAAATAGCAGCCAGGTGCTTCTTATCAAATGAACTCTGCATAAAATAATATTTTGCAATTTTGCTAGTGGTAGCATTCAACAGTCTGTTAACACACTTCCAAGTGTCATCAGCAATGAAAAGTAGCCATTATTAACCTCCCTAGCGGTTGAGACGAGCCTAGCTCGTCCGAGCTTTAGGCTCGCCTCAACCGCCCGGGAAGCCGCCGATGGGGAGACTTTATGCCTCCCCGGAAAGCTGCGGCGATTGTTTACATCGCCGTAGCATTTCCGGATTGGCGGCTCCGATCGCGCCACGGTGACGCGGAAGGGGGCGGGGGGGGGGCGGCGCCATAGACCTCCATGTTAATGGAGGAGCGCCGGCTTTCTCTCCCGCGCAGCTGTTGTCAGTAATGGCAACAGCTGCGCGTAGAGCTCCGGCGGGATGCCGGAAACGGCGGGCAGTGTACTATGTACACTGCCTTGATCGCCCATATCGTGCCGTTGTAAACGGCGCGATATGGGCGGTGCGCTAGGGGGGTTAATTGCTATCAGTCTCGGGAGAGTTATGAAGTATTTTCCAATAATTTGAAGTCTGTTACACTGCCTGGTCAAAAAAAAGTTGTTACTAAAAATATTTTGTTGGATCACCTTTAGCTTTGATTGCGGCACGCATTCGCTGTGGCATTGTTTCGATAAGCTTCTGCAACATCACAAGATTTATTTCCATCCAGAGTTGCATTCATTTTTCACCAAGATCTTGTATTGATGATGGTAGAGTGTGACCGCTCGCAAAGCCTTCTCCAGCACATCCTACAGATTCTCAATGGGGTTAAGGTCTGGACTCTGTGGTGGCCAATCCATGTTTGACAATGATGTCTCGTGCTCCCTGAACCACTCTTTCACTATCTTCGCCCGATGAATCCAGGCAAAGTCATCTTGGAATATGCCCGTGCCATAAGGGAAGAAAACATCTATTGATGGAATAACCTGATCATTCAGCATAGTCAGGTAGTCAGGCTTGTACAGTAGGCACTAGGCATGATGGGTGCATCACTTTTTCACAGTAAAAATGACCAGTTAAAATCCCAGTAAAATCATCTCTAAGCTCAGAGAAATGGCAAAAAATAAATCCGAACTCTCTCTTAGCATGTGAAATGTTAATAAGAACAAGGACAGAGGCGCACAACCTATTACAACAAATGGTTTAATAGTGTGGAATAGGATAAGATAAAATAAATTGAAACAAAATGAGACAAAACAACAGACAAGATGCTCACATTGAGAGAGGTTTACAAGGGTGGATCTCTCAGGGCCGTGTGTTTTCCAGGAGGACCTCACTTCCTGGTTGGGGATGAGATCGCTTCCTGCTTACAGATACTAGGGGGCTCAATAGGAACAATGGGACACGTTTCAAGCAGATGCTCTTTTTCAAAAGATGGTTGAAAAAGAGCATCTGCTTGAAACGCGTCCCAGGTTGTGCGCAACTACCCATTATCTTTCTTAGCTTGTTAAATGTTAATGTATGGCTTTGCTAGAATTGTTTCCAGTAGAGGTGGTCACTGAGATGTTGAAATTTTGAAATTAGCATGTTCATTGTATGCAGACTGAAACTGAGCCAAACTAACCGGTGCTTTGCTTGATTGGCTCAGAGTCGGGTTCCTTTAAGTGTTTTTGTTTACAGCTAATACACTTAATATCATGTTACTTTTGCACATTTCTGTAATGTCAGAGCTTTATTGATGCAGAAATTGGCACAATGCTTCAATTTTTTTTGGCTCCAGCTCTCGCCTTTGTGCGATGTTTATATTTATCTAAGCACGCCTTTGCGAAAACACATCAGAACCCACGCCAACGTGTTTTCAGGGGATGTGTGTTTTTTTGCTGGGAGATGCCACGGTTTATTATATAAATTTTTTTGACCAGACCCACAGTTGTGAAAACATGCTGTTCTGATATGAGCAGGCGGCGATATCTAGTATAACCTTCACCAGCAATGTGTATAATTTTATGATGAGCAGCCAAAACCCTTGTAAGATAGCAGAGACACATATTATGGAAGTTTAAAGCAAATGGCGCAGCAGACAACGGATGACAGACTGACATCTTGTCTAGTGGGATGAAAATACACAGTAATCACATGCATTCCCTACAAACAGAGCTTCCTGAGGAACCTCTTAAAGGATAAGTGCACTTGGAGAACACTCTTTTGGCTTAAAGAAAGTCTATCATACAATCAAATAGATAAGTATAAAATCCGTGGCAGCTATTTAACACAAAGATGTAATATATATCACCTTACTGGTACAGAGATTTGATGGCTTTGTTTTTTTTTTTTACGTTTTTTTTACGTTATTTTCACCCAGTGATCCCGGTCAGTAAGGCTTTGTTTTACACTGCGTCAATGGCACATTAAATATATATTTAATTATCCTGTTCTCACATGGGTTGATGATGTGATGCATTGTGCGAAATTGTACCTTGCGTCGACATTAGGGCGATGGAGCCCATCGAAAGTATGGGGCGCTGACTCACCCATAGACAATGCATTGATTGCGTTACCAGCAGATGGTCATCACTTTCTGTATTTTCTTCCGGTCTCTACACCAACATCACTTATGAGAATGTGACCAACCTCACTTCCTGGAACCATTTTAACCTCAGCAGCGTTCGGCCCATATCGCACTGTTTTTAATGTTGTGGTACAGGCGGTTGCAGAGGAGTGGGAAGGGGAGGGTGGGGTGGAGAGTGGAGGGTGCTATGTGCAATCTGCTTAAATTTCCCACCCTCCCCCTGTCCCTGACGCTGGTGATGTCTATGGAGGTCTATGGTGCGCCATCAGTAATACAGAAGGGGCGGTTCCATAACCCTGAATATACTGCGTGATATAGAGAATTGCCGCAGCTTTCCTGGGGATGAACCCAAACAGCGGACAAACTGGGTACGTCTCAACCACTAGGGAGGAAAAAGGAGGGGAAGAAGAAGCCAAGCTACAGAGCACAGCTGATGACATGTCCCCTTTAAATGAATGGGCTGAAGTAGAACTTAAATGTCTGGGAACATTAGTCTCCATTGCGTTCAAGTTGTCACGGAGCTCCTGGTCGACATCAACACTATGGAGGCTCCGACCATCTAATTGGGAGCTATGGAGCTATGTGTAGACAGCCCAGTCATAGCCCCATCACTGTCAATGGCCGGCTGGTGCACTGCACTTTTAGCACAAGTGGAGCCCTAGCCTCATACTTACTTTATTGTGTATATAAAGGTAGTTGTAGATGTCATTAGGCTACTCATCTAAAAATGACTCCATTATCTCCATAGCTTGGAGGGAATGTAAGGTTGCTGCAAGATACAAGGACACTTCATGTCTTGGAAGATCAAAAGGACTTTTTACGTCTATGCTATGTGGCTTTTATGGCTATGCTATAGTGGCTTAAAAAGTTGCAGGTTGCAGAGGAGTGGGAAGGGGAGGGTGGGGTGGAGAGTGGAGGGTGCTATGTGCAATCTACTTAAATTTCCCACCCTCCCCCTGTCCCTGACGCTGGTGATGTCTATGGAGGTCTATGGTGCGCCATCAGTAATACAGAAGGGGCGGTTCCATAACCCTGAATATACTGCGTGATATAGAGAATTGCCGCAGCTTTCCTGGGGATGAACCCAAACAGCGGACAAACGTCTCAACCACTAGGGAGGAAAAAGGAGGGGAAGAAGAAGGGGAAGAAACTTCCTGCGTCAGTAACACATGCCCTAAAGCATGCCTAGGGTGGCCCTAACCATCATAGGTGCGCTAAATGGAGGGACTGCCAAATGCTGAGAAAGCAGAGCCTAAAGCCTGCCATACACCCACAGACTGGGTGCCGACAGACGAGCTCCGATGAGCTCTGGAATGCAGCGTGATGACGTCATCACGCTGCATTCCCGGGCTGACTTAATTGGCGGGCACCCTTTGTCTGCCGGCCATTACCTTCAATGAAGACGCCGATCTTCATTGAAGTTAATGGCATCGGCCAGAGGACATCAGACATGTCCGTTCTCTGGCCGGCCGAGCTGTGGGAGACAGAGATCTGTTGCCCCATGTAGGCACATGCCGATTGGTGGCCGATTTTGCAGCCGACCGACGGCGCGAGCGCGCACGCCCGTCAGTCAGCGACAAAATCGGTCGCTGATCGGCGTGTGTATGGCAGGCATAAGGATAGGGCTCCACTATGCGCTGACTTTAGCACATCCAACAAGCACAAGTCCCCTCCCTATTTACTCAGCTAGGGCCACATAATCGGCCAAGCTACATAGCACAGCTGATGACATGTACCCTGTAAATGAATGGGCTGAAGTAGAACTAAAATGTCTGGGAACATTAGTCTCCATTGCGTTCAAGTTGTCACGGAGCTCCTCGTCGACATCAACACTATGGAGGCTCCGACCATCGAATCGGGAGCTATGTGTAGACAGCCCAGTCATAGCCCCATCACTGTCAATGGCCGGCTGGTGCACTGCACTTTTAGCACAAGTGGAACCCTAGCCTCATACTTACTTTATTGTGTATATAAAGGTAGTCGTAGATGCCATTAGGCTACTTATCTAAAAATGACTCAATTGTCTCCATAGCTTGGAGGGAATGTAAGGTTGCTGCAAGATACAAGGACACTTCATGTCTTGGAAGACAAAAAAAGGACTTTTTACGTCTATGCTATGTGGCTTATATGGCTATGCTATAGTGGCTTAAAAAGGAACCCAAATCAATCAACACATCTAAAGATTGGTGAACAAAAATATATTATTTTGTTCTTGAGTGTAGACATCCTGAAATAGGAAAACTGAATATCTGCCTTACCTGCCAAATACCAGTAGTTTGACTTTGCACCCCTTCCCTATAGAAAAGGATGGTTATAAAGTATTAACCAGAACTCACACCCAGCATTTGTCTAAGTATCACGCCTAATGACACACGGGATACATTTCCAAGGTGGTTATTTAATTGTCCTTTTTCCTGGCCATCATCTGGGCAAACCTCGATGACCCAATTGAGTTAGTAAGATATTGCCTTAAAGTCCTGGTGATTAGCCACCCCCCACTGAGTTGGCACATAATGACCAACCAATGTGTTTGCAGGTTCTTGATGATGATTGAAAATGTATATTTTTATTATCTCTGCCCCAACAGGGCTGCTGTTAGGGAAGGAGAAAGCTAAATTAAGGATTTCAGATGTTCAGGTAGAACAAATCTTTGAAAGTAAAATAACGAATACACTGTGTTAAAAAAAATGAATGCTTTGCCACCAGCTCATGGCATACTGAATTCTCATTTTACTGTTAACATTTCACATGTCCCATCCTTTATATTGTGAATGGATGCTTGGGGTGAGTTGTTGAAATCAAACACCCTTTCTGCTGCTGAATGTATTTTTTTTTAACCTTGGATGATAACTGTTTTTAAATTTTCAAAAGACAACTACAGTTTTGCAAAAGTTTAATTGATATAACTTAAATGACTGTAATTGCTGCTCCTGTCGTTTTGTAATTTGTGTGTTTAAAAATTAACTTTCCAACTGTAGTTGTCAAAAATATAAAGCCGCTTCTTTGCAGTAAAGCAATCTGTTGACTTGTTATATATTATAAGTCAGTGGTGGGCAACGGAGTTGAAATGGAGGGCCACAAGTGCATCTCTCGGCATCACTAAAGGGCTGCACATATAATATTTTCAATCTACACTGACTTGTGTAACTAGAAGACATTATTTTTCATTTTTTAAATAACATTTATTTTAAATGAAACTTCGAGCATTAGGGAACACTGTGGTATGGTAATGCATATATGTGTCATATATATCATCAAAGGTTATGTGCTTCATAGATATCATCCATTGATTATATCGATGGGGCACATAACCTTTGATTCTACAGACAGGTGGGTTGCTATGCTCTATGCATTAACAGGTTTTGGGGGCCACAAGTGGAGTACTGTGGGCGGCCGCTGAAGAACACCCAAAGGGCTGCAGGTTGGGTACCTGGGTGCACAGACTGACACCAGGAATCTAATTTGGCTCTTAGTAGAAGACTACACAGAGATGCATACATTTTAGCCTAACACCAGACAAAATTTTGGTTTCGTTTTGACCACAGCATGGTAGTAATAATCCTCTGTAAGGTTCATGTGCCTCTTGTTATGCGGTCTATGTCTCTATGGGGCAGGTTACCCTTCACTTTTGGAAGAAATTAGCATCATACAGTTCTGAGAATGGTTGCTGCCTTTGTACCGGACCATGATATTGTTCACCTGCCGCAAAATCTTGTTAAAATTTCATCTAGTTGACTTTGTGAGTTAATTGCAAAGACTCTGAACATGGTATCATCACCAAAATAGGTTAAAGCGGGCCTACCACCTAAAGCCCCCCATACACGTTCCGATTTTTCTCCCGACCGATTTTTTGTCCGATCATGTCACCCCAGTCGGTCAGTAGGCTGGCACGAAAAATGGTAATTCGAATTATGACCGATCGAGCGGCCCGACACTATTTATTAACAGCAGATCGACCAAAATTGACGGACATGTCCGAAGCGGTCCTTACCAATTTTTTGGCAGATTTTGAGAAATCAGGATCGGTAGGGTACATAATTCCACATCTGATTAATCTCCTGATCGATTAATCTCCCGACCACGCTGGTCGGTCAGGCAAAATTCGTACGAAAAATCGGAACGTGTATGGGGGGCTTTACTTGTAGTTTTTGAATAAAATTTTAACCTAACTTTGAACTTAATTTAGAGCAATACCTTTTTCTAATGTTCCCACAACCATTCTCAACATCTGCAGCTATTTTTCAGATGACACTATATTACCCTTCTGGGCGGTTAACTCTGGCTGAGTTTATTTACAAAACTCACCCCGAGCTAATATCAGGGATTTTTACCTGTCCAATGGAAGACCACTGCAGTCACCGCAATCTTTTTGGGTCCACCCTAATGGAGTAATTGACGACACCGGTTTTTACCAGCACATCCCTGGCATCAGCGTTGACACTGGGAATGTGTATGGGGGATAATGGAGGGCACAAAATGTTGTCAGATTTAATTGGAATCCACGGCGATTGCCGTGGCACGCTTTTAAGAAAGCGAGTCATGGCTGAACCGCCCAGGAGGCTAAGGGGCTTTGCAGTTAACTGAAAAATCAACCAGTTAACTGAAAAATCAACCAAGTGTTGGAGGGCACAAAATCATGTCAGATTTTATTGGAACATACCGCGATTGCCCGTGCCACGCTTTTAAGGAAGCAAGTCATGGGCAAACTGCCCAGGACGTTAAGGGGCTTTGCAGATAAGAGAAAAATCAACCAGTTGATATATTAGATGCTTCACTTAAGCCCCCCATACATGCTTAGATTTTCAGCCAATTTTTTGGGATGATCGACCGCCGTGCGCGCTGACAAATTCATTACAAAAATATTGTAAATTGGCAGCCAAATCGATCTAAGCCATTACGGACATGTCCGTAATTCTATTCTGATGTAATTACTTTGGATGGAGACCTAAGCAAGTGCGGGCACACAAAGGGTGCCGATTCTCATCAGGACTGGCCACGCTTGATGACGTAATCACGATCTGCTGTAAAATTTTAACTAAATCTAAACTTATGTGGGAGGCTTTAGTGATACAATAGTGACCAATACAAAGGAGCACCATAGGACGGGGCATGCAGGCATTCACCCTCATAATTCGGCAACTTTCTTATCCAGCAACAGAATAACTTTAAGCTAAAATAGCGGCACAGTTACATTCGTCTCTTTGTTCATTCCCCCCATACAAGGATGGTGATCAGATAACCCTCACAAGTCTTGGTGACAGTAATGTACATGGCTTTTCTCCCATTGTTTTCATTAGCAGATGGAAGCAAAAGTGAGAACTTTTCATTCAACACTTAGAGGAGATCATCTAGAACTAAATTCTCACCTTTCATTGTAGCGCAATGTCCTTCTGATAGCAGACAAGAGGATATGAAAGTCTGTTACTGCATACCGATACAACTAATTCTAGGCTTTAAAGTAAACCTGTAGAATATTAGACACAGAAAAGTGGACACTTAGAAAGTTCTCAAATGTACCTGATGATCCCGTGTTTCCCAATCCTTCAGCAACCTATAGATGTCCGTATGCAGATACCAACTCTCCGACAGTCAGGATTTGCATGAGTAAAGTAAGAAATGTTGACAATGTTACAGTGCTCAATCCTAGTAATATCTTGATCGGTCAAAAACCCACTATGGAGAACCAAGATATGTCCTAATTCTAGTAGTAATTATAGGGCATAAAACAGATACTTTCTGGTACATTATGAATCCTACTACCATGGTATTCAGTGTAGAAAACAGAATAGTATGGTGTCCAAATGTTTGTGGTCACCTCACCAAATGATAGAGTTCAGTATATTCATTAAAAGTAATAGGCAGGGGTGCACATAAGTGGTACTCTGGTACTCAAAAGGGGCCAAAAACTAGCTCTGCGTACCTGTATTATTGTTACACAGCTCATATGTGTACTAACAATTTGTAGGCGCTCCGTGTCTGGGCGGCCGTAGCTAAATGTTACATGTATACAATTTATGTCACGTGGATAACTGCAGGGAAGTATGCATAACTATGAAAGGTTGCAGTTAGGGGTGTGACATTGGGAATGTAAATTAATAATACAAAAAAAGATTGGACTTCTAAGGGTGTTGGAGATCTGGGGGATTAAAATCAGAGTAGGCATATGTTAGGGTAATATCTGACAAAAGAAAAGCACTGTGTGACAGCTGGAATATGACTGTAAAAGCTTGACATTTGGACTGCTGGTAGTTTCAGGGGTAAGTTACTAAGCCAGAAAATGTCAGGGTTCTACTACTGAGGTATGAGATCTGGGGGTTCAAACGTATTGTACTGTGAGAGTTACATTTGAGCCAAAGCCAGCTGGTGACCTGTGGATGGAGACAGCTAATCGGAGGCTAAATCAGAACAGGGAGGTCCATCTGCAGCAGAATCTACCATGCAGGAAGCTCATGCAGACTACAGTGAGGGAGACAGTGATAAAGACCACCCTACATATGGAGTGAGTACCAAACTCCTGGTACTCATCTGAAGAGCTCACTAAAAAAGTTATGTGCACCCCTGGTAATAGCAATGCTATAACATACAAATATATATTTGATAAGTTTAAGATTCCAACCTTGTCACAACAGTTTAGGTGAGGTCTTTTTCTGTATCTGTATGAATTTGCCCCTTGACACATAGCCAGTAGTGATGACCAAGCATGTTCGCCCTCCCTCTCGCGGCGGACAGTACGGGTGTTCGACCCACCCCGTTCGCCGGCGAGAAGAAGATCTATATTCTTCCTCCGGCAGGATCAGAACCTGCGAGATCGTGCCGGAGGAAGAATCTTTTCAGTAGAAAACCAGGCATGTTTTCTAGTGAAAATACCGGCTCGGAGCAGGAAGTGACGTCAGTGACGTCACATCCGGCTCCCGTAACCAGGAACTATGCGTTCCAGGTTGCGTTCCAAGGACCGGATGTGACGTCACTGACGTCACATCCGGTTTTTCCGATTAAAATTCCCCGCTAATAGCCAGCTCCTCAAACACATGGTAAGTTGTATTCGGTGTGGAGGAACACAAATGGTCTGACCATCTGATGCAGCCCTGACCTCAACAATATGGAACAACACTGACATAAATAATTACAGCCATATCAAGCCAGGTTTTCCCTCCAAACATGGGTAACATAGACCTTTAGATTTCCTTTAGATCTCCTTTTGTTTTACCAAAACCATGTAATATGAGGGACTTTCTAAACCATCAAGTCTACCTGTGTTCAATCGCAGAGGACCCGGCACATAGTTGTTGGTAGATCTAAAAGATATCTGACAGAGAGATCTAAAGATGTATGGCCAGCTTAACTGTACACATGTTCCTTTAGATGGATGCATAAAAATTCCATCAGACGGAATCCAGAATCCAGAAAATTTTTACCAAAAAGAGTGGAAGCTGCTATAGCATAAAAGTGTGGTCCTTCTTGTTATCATTGGCCAAAGTTTTGGAATTGGATGATTCTAAAAGGCTACTACAACCTTGTGCATACAATTTAATGTAGACATTCATTGATTATCACAGTTCAAACTTAAAAAGTAAATCAGAACTAAACTTCTCAGTTTCCCGAAAGTTGATATGGTTTATAGAAATAAGGGTTGTGGCATCATTCATGGCATCATGAATGTGTATCTATTGGCATCATTCAGTTGGTGTGGAAACCACCAACGTTTCTTGTAATGTTGGTCCTTTGAGTCTCTGCAAAGCAACCTCACCTCAAAAAGGTTGACCTCTGCCATTGTACACCCCTAACGTATTATCTATTCCCTATACATTTGTCCATACAGTTTATTTTATTATAGTACTGCTGGCAGCTAGCCATTGGCTCAGACTATTGGTAGGGGCACAGTATCAGAAATGGATGTGTTATGGTTAATTAAATGTTTATACTTCCACAGTTTGGTCCTTTTACATTACAGCAACTGTAGACACTGTTGTACAGGACGATATTGAACATCCATAAAGCTTCTTCATTATTCCTGGTCTGGACGTGCCCGATCCTGTTGGCTCATCTTCCCTTGTAAGAAAACCCCGGTGTAAAGAATTGTGTGAAACATTGGCGCTGTGGAAATTTATAGCAATAAATCCCTGGAGTTTTAAGCTACTTTTAATTGAAGATGAGTATTAAAGATTAAACAAGATCTTAATAATTAAGTTTGGTAAAACCATTATAATTAGGGTGATAGCTAGGACAGCAGAGATAGTACCATGCATGAGGTGATTAGATCTACCTATTAAGCCTGGAAATGTACCTGGATATTATTTTACATCTTAGCAGACTGCCATCCACTGTCCGTCGGTTACATGTTCTCTTTTGGTAAATGCAGAAATACAAGAAAAATTCAGAAAGTTAAAGACAAGAAAGCGGAAAATGGTCATGTGTCCAGTGAGAATAATGAAAATAATGGTTATATTTCGTACCTTGTTGGTGACTCAAAGAAGAAGGTCCGGGCAATATCATCCCTATATCAGTCTGTTTGACATGCTAATATGGAACCATGGGCAAAGATATGGAGCTGATCACACTTTGATGCTCTATCAACCTCCGGAGCTTGTTTGGAGCATCTTTATACGAATTTGTGCCCATTCAGCCAATAAAAGGATATATGAGGTCAGCTACTAATAGTCAAGACCTGGTGTGTGATGGGCATTGTCTCTTGCCAAATGTGTTCATCAAGGTTGAGGTTATGGCTCTGTGTAGATTCCTCCACACCAGCACCATATTACCATGTCTTCCCTGAGTTTGCCCTCTTGTCAGGGGCATATTCATCTTAGAACAGAAATGGACCTGCAAAGACATAGTATCCATTGTCACAGGAGCTTCTGAATGCTAATCCAATGATGGGTTTTCATGTCCACCTCATGCAGGCATTAAGCCCAGACGATCGACTTCACTACTTAGATAACATGTAGTATATCCTGCTCTATTCAAACTTGGAAGCTGTATAGCTTCACTGCCTGTGATCGATTAAAGTTTACTGCTGGGTATGATGTGTTTGGCTTTTTATTGGAAATCTGTAAATTTCTGACTATTCCCGCTCCCGCTACGTCTTTTGCCTGCCCCTTCTAATACCTCATTTGGACTCTGACCTCCACTTTGTACCTAACCATCCTCTGTCAGCCTTGACCCTGCTTTGACCTGACCATGCCAGTGCCTTTTCCTCCTTAGCGGTTGAGATGAACCCAGTTCGTCGGTACTGGAACGGGGATCGATATAATCCCAATAAACTGCAGTTGTATAGAGAATCGCCACAGCTTTCCGGGGGTATATCGTGAATACATTCAGGATCTCTAGAAATGGTAAATGACATGCAAACATTTGGACATTAGCATGCAAATTGTATTTAGTCTGAAAGTGAGCCAATCAAGTACAACAGCAGCTGCACTTAAGGGATTGGCTCAGTTTCATTCTGCATACAATTTGCATAATGATGAATCTCATTGACCATCTCTAGTGATCGTGGTCTACACCTTTTGATAATCCTCTCAATCCCCTCACAATGTGCCATACCCGGTTTTTCCCATTGGCTGGTAAATATGTTGGGCTTGTTTGTAATGATTCGGAGGAAAAAGGAAATATCATTTGCCACTATGGCTGAGTGATATCCCATAACCGGTTAATATAACTGTGTATTAGATTAAGACGTGGAAGAAATTAGATAGATGTATTCGCTCAGAATGTGAGAAATAGATTCAATAATACCCGCTTTGTAGCAATAAACTTCTCCTGGAAAAAGTTTTTGGAAATTGCGCTCTATTACTAACTGCGTTAGATGTGTTTGCTTTCTGGAGTTTTGATCAATAATAATTTAAGAAAAATCCTGCGGTGTCTAAAATTAAGCTTGTATATTAAAAAAGTTTTACACTGCGGTATGCTGCTAATCTCTTATTGTTTTACCCTGCCTCTCAATGGTAGAGTTTGGGGAAAAGGAACACATTTTGAATGATAAGAAAACGGTGGGTAAAGGTAGATGACTGTAAGTAGATGCTAGTGGAGCCATACCCCTGTTTTATTGCAGATGGAGGTTTCATATCTGGGAGGATGAAAGAACATTTCTGCGTTCCAACACCGTACCAGTCCTAGAGTAGCTTTTTCTTCATCCTGTCCTAGGGTGGCTTCTTCTTCATCCTGTTCTAGGGTGGCTTCTTTTTTATCCTGTTCTAGAGTGGGTTCTTCTTCATCCTATTCTAGTGTGGATTCCTTTTCAGCCTTTGCTAGGGTGACTTCTTCTTAATCCTGTCCTAGGGTGGCTTCTTCTTCATCCTGTGCTAGGGTGGCTTCTTCTTCACCCTGTCCTAGGTTGGCTTCTTCTTCACCCTGCCCTAGGTTGGCGTCTTCTTCATCCTATTCTAGTGTGGATTCTTTTTCAGCCTGTCCTAGGATGGGTTGTTTTTAATCCTGTTTTAGGGTGGCTTTTTATTCATCCTGTGCTAGGGTGGCTTCTTCTTCAACCTGTCCTAGGGTGGCTTCTTCTTCATCCTGTCCTAGGGTGGCTTCTTGTCCATCCTGTTCTAGGGTGGCTTGTTTTCATCCTGTCCAAGGGTGACTTCTTCTTCATCCTGTCCTAGGGTGGCATCTTTTTCATCATGTGCTAGGGTGGCTTCTTCTTCATCCTGTTCTTCTTTATAATGGTCTAGGGTGGCTTCCTCTTCACTTGTTATAGGATGGATTACTCCTCATTCTTTTATAGGATGACTTCCTCTTCTGCTAGGGTGGGTTCTTCATCATGTCCTAGGGTGGGATCTTATTAATCCTTTTTTTGGTGTCTTTTCTTCATCATGTCTTAGGGTGTCTGTTCCCTTATCCATGACTTCTTCATCCTGTACAAGGGTGATTTCTTCATCCTCTCTTTGGATGTTTCTTCATCCTGTCCTATGGTGGCGTCTTTCTCCTCCTGTCTTAGGTTGGGTTCCTTTACATTCTGTTCTTGGGTGACTTCATCTTGTCCTTGGTTGGCTTCTTCATCACCCTTTCTTAGGGTGTGGTTTTCTTCATCCTGTTCTGCGATGGCTTCTTTATCTTTCAAGCATAGGCTGCCTTTTTCTTCTTTATAGATACAGAACAATTTGTTATTTTTTCACAAGATGTCAATAATTATTTCTGTTCTCCAGAATTCCAGTAACTTTACACCTAGTGATTATTAAGAGTGGTGAATTAGGTACTTTTCATTCTAACTCTATTAAAAAAAGACAAAGAATCCAACAATCATAAATTTTGAAGCCAAGCTAGTTTGGTTGTTGGGGGAAGCTTGCTAATGGTCATAGGGTACACTATCTAGCACATCCCGCAGGCTTCCAGTGGTATGACTAACAAAACATATTCAAGAAAATCTTAGCAAGTCTAGTTGCTTTGACTTACTACAGCAATGAGCTATGAATAAGAACCTACATCGACATAATCTATACCATAGCATCTAATGGCTGGTAAGCTGCAATATATTACATTTTTCTTGGGTCTTGGGTTTTGATATTTTTTAAACCATATTGCCTGTTAGCAGTACCAGCTATTAAACTGTATACAGATGGTAAAGACAACCGCCTGTGCTATGTAAAGTCTCCCCTGAGGTCTCTGACCAAAGTTGGCAGCTCTGCCTTGCTTGGGGCCTCATGGCATTGGCACCAGCATCCAGTGATTCAGTCTTTCAGAGAAATGCTTACAGTCAACAAATGCACTGAAATGTGTATTTCTCAATCTCTTGTTCTAAACACAGACATCTGACGTTGCCACATATTATAGGAATTTAGAACCGATGATTAGATAATTTTCCCACTGAAAGTATACTTGTTCAAAAATGCTCAACATCTAGAGTCATGAGGGTCCTCTTCTCAATCGTTTTATACCTGGTCTGTTCTAGTCAAACATTCCAATAAATATATATAGTATCTCCATACACTAATAATGTACACTGTGCTCTGTATAATGATGTATAGTATCTCCATACACTGATAATGTACACTGTTCTCTGTATAATGATGTATAGTATCTCTATACACTGATAATGTACACTGTGCTCTGTATAATGATGTATAGTATCTCTATACACTGATAATGTACACTGCGCTCTGTATAATGATGTATAGTATCTCCATACACTGATAATGTACACTGCACTCTGTATAATGATGTATAGTATCTCTATACACTGATAATGTACATTGTTCTCTGTATACAGATGTATAGTATCTCTATACACTGATAATGTACACTGTGCTCTGTATAATGATGTATAGT
>CM070034.1:20770487-20788120 GCA_036250615.1 Ptychadena robeensis
ATTTGATTTATTTGATACCTGAGTTCAGTGCCTTAAAAGCCCAACCTTTAGGGGGAAAAAACTTTTTGGCTTAACTGTTATACCATAAACAAACCACACCCCCTTTTATTCCATTCCACAGATGATAGGGCTATATTAAATAATTCAAAACAAAAATAATAGTAGTAATAATAAGTGGTAACACAACATGATTGCCATTTCCGAGAAGACAACACTTGGAAGTCCAGGAGAAAGAGACCAATTTACCGAAAGAACATTTTGTATCTGATGTGACGATCCAAGCTGGTGTCATAGATGAGGTTCCTAACAGGGGCAGTTATCTTCTTGTTGGTGACTTAAGTGTAAGATGTGTTGCTTTAGTAAATGGTGTGAAAGTGTCAAAAGAGGTTATTTCTTTGTCTGGCGCTTCTGCCAGGACAGATAAAAGATATATATATAATGTTGTCATGAAAGTTAGTCAATAGCATGGTGTGGAGGTTATTCTACTTGGTAGGCCTAATGATTTGCCCCAGAATGGCATGTTTTCCATACAGGAGGACTTCTTTACAAGTTATCATTGTATTACTGAATTTCAGGTAATGCTGTGGTCATCCTAGGTTATGGACTGACCCCTGCACTGATTAGGGTGGAATAATGGATTGTAAAACCTGCTGTTGCCTTTTGAATACTCCACTGCGCTCACTAAGATTAAAAACATATCAACATTTAGAAACTTTGCCCTGGTCTTGACCAAACCCTTCTCCACATACCAACTTCTTTACAGTATTTCTTCTACTTGTCTTGTCTAAAGCTAAACATACACTGGTCTTTGCCCCTGGCAATCGACCCGCAATCGATCTCAGCGTGTTGCTTGTCAGATCAACCAGTATTTACGGACAGGTCTCTATGACCGTTTAATTGATCCAACTTGAAGAAAGGCATACATATCATGATTTATGAATAGATTCAAGCACAAACGAGTGTGGTGAACGTGCACGTTGCTCGATTGAGTTTGAACCTATTAAAACATTGAGCCGTGTATACTTAGCATAAGTCCCTTATTGCAGTGATCTACAAATAACTGCTGATTATTAATTCACTACAGCAATGTAGTAGATGTCATACACAAGCAACATGTCTCCATGAAAACTGTCTCTTCATCTCCTATCTCATGAACAGTTTATTCTCCTTATTTATATTCCCTTTGTGTTAGTATGAATATATTGTAAAAGTGTAAACCAACTCCTACAAACCTAATAGAAATATGAGCTGGCATTAAGGGTCCTTTGGGACATATTTATTATTTGGTATATGTGTTGTGCTATCGAATAAAATTTAGATTCCACAAAAAATATTCAGTGTTTTTCAAGCCATGTAACATACCAGTTACAACTATTGTCAAGTGAGACAATTATTTATGCATTATTCATGAGCAAAGCACTACAAGATGACTATTAATAGAAGTAAGACATCAGACAGTCATCAAAAGTTATGTTCAGTAAGATACTAAAACACATTAAGTGCAAGGTCACATAAGTGTTTTAAAGCACTTAATATGTACTATTGAGATAATAACTTTGGATATGCATAGTTTATGAACAAAAACTCCAGTTCCCGTCTATACCCATATGTCTGGTCGTTCCCCATATTGGGTAATGCCATCTTCCTGCTGGTCCAACATAATGATAGATGTCATATAAACAGTGACATGGAGCAGTTTGGAAGTGGAGTACAGTTGCCAAGGCACTAAACCACCATCCTTCAACAACAACAAACACCAGATCCAGCACTAGATGGAGGGATAGCTAGATAAGGGAAGGGTTGGCTAGTCCCATAGGATTTAGGTGGTAGGAAGGGATAAAACCCAAATAAATAGGTTAAAAGGTTGCTTTATTAGCACAGTTCTAATCATTTCATCACCCACATTGGTAAATACCCTTGATTCTATTCGATACCTTGCCAAAATTGTGGAGTCAAGGTTGCCACGCCCCAATTTGTATCATATCACTTTCCCTACTGGATTTCTCCTAACCAACTATTCAGAGTAATAAATATATACATTAAAGGCCACAGCTATAAAAATTATAAACAGCATTGAAAACATTGATAACATGTATGGATCCACTGCCCCTAAAGTGCCACCACATAAACAATAACATTTCCAAACCGTACCAGCCATCAGCCCTTCCATAACTAGCTCGATGGGTACCTTGTTATAAAAAAAAGCCATAACTAAAGAGGGTGGGGCTTAACCCCGCCATACCATAGTACAAAAATCTGGCGACTGCCCTTACCAACCAGCACATCACCAAGATCTTGCTCAATGTAATTTATTTCTCCGGTACTGTCAAGGTTCCTCCGAGCTTTGATAAAACCCTAAAAAACAAAGTAACATCATAACATTACAACATATCATATTAATAGGGAAGGAGGGTGGGTTCTTACTGCCGTCCAAAGAGGACCTCCCTTCTGGTGGCTACACATTTAAGCCCTCCTCCTTCTGCCAAAAACCGACCCCCTACCTTAACTATACCCTAGCCTCGCACCATCCCCTCAAGTCAAGGGCCCTCCCACTTACGCCCCAACTCCCAGGCACACCTTTTGTGATCCCCTCTCAGAGCAACCCACATGACATTGTTGGCCTCTGCACCCCAAAAATAATTTGGTAGCCCCCATGTGGAGCAGTGGAGGCACTCTGATGACTACAGTCTGCACATATTTTCCTCTGCCAGAGAATAAGATAAGAACTGATTTTGACACAAAGAAAATTGGAATATTATTATGCAGTTGGGTGCATTTTATATTCATAGATATTTCCCTGGTCAAGAATTCCAAGACAGTCCTTGAGCATTTGTGGATAGATAACAAAGTCAGAACTGAAATCAATCAACTCTTCACTTTATTTAAATGTGTAATAGATCCTACACGGTTGTTCTTAGGATGCTGATTTATAGAAAGTCACTAGACTAGCAAGAAAGTAAATGTCATACATATTTATATATATGTTTTATATATTGTGGGGGGTTCAGCCTCAAATAGGTGCTCTCAGTGACGTCAATCCACACAATATGCATTTATTTAGGGCTCCTGCCCATATTTATTCACGCACCCTTATAGGAGTTAATAGCTTCAATCGTCCAGACAGGAAATGCCAAGCCTTCTGGCTTGCAAACGTCCAACAAATGACCTTTCTTTAGTGTCAGTTAAGCCAATCGAGCCTAATTCCTGTAGTCACTTAGCTTGGGCCTCACAATATTCTCAGTTCCTTTTGTGGAGACACCCCTGGCTAACTCGCTGATGTCCAAAGGATGTAAGTTCCTGGAGTGTACCTGGATGGAATAGGCAGGCCCACCCAGTTTCTTTTCTCCCATCCCAAAGTCCAGGACCCTGAAATGAAAGCTGCATACCAACCTACTTTCACTGTCCAATACTATCCTGGACACCTTCTTATCAGGGAAGGGTAAAAGTCCTGACCATAAAGGACTCAAATGAATGGAGCGGGATCCACAAGCTGGGGGTCAAATAGAAATACAGCAGAAAAACTGTCCCTGCAAAGCATTTTTCTATTGAAATCAATAAGGCAAGTTACCGCAAGTGCGGAGGTAATAAACCCTAAACCGGGGCGATCCACTTGTTGGGCAGCGTGGATGCATCAAGCTGACGTGTGCATGCTGCGCTGTGAAAACACACCCTTAGACCTTGACTCCACTATGCATTAAAACCCTGAATAGCACTGCGTTGACATTAAACCAACATAAGCCAACGCAAGTATGGTGCGTTGACGCACCCATAAAAAAATTAATTGAGTCAGTCAAAACGCAATTATATGCATTTATTATATGCGTTGATCAATCCGTTCATGGTAAAAAAAAAAAACACAAAAAAAACGGATACGTTAAAAATGCATCCCTGACGGATCCCTGGTGCTTCCTTTACGCATGGGTTGCATTTATTGGATCCGTTTACACAAAGCATACTAAACGCATAGTGGAGCCTTGGGGGGGGGGTTCCACATCCGTTGGGACCCCCTACGCTAAGCGTATTGCTTGGCGGGAGGTCCAGACGGAGCACATTCACTTACCTGCTCGGCGGATGCTTTGTCTTCAATGCGCCAAACCGTTCCGCCGATGCAAGGCTGAACATAGTGGAGTACGTTGACCCTCTGCATGGTCTATGTGCAGGTGAAGTCTATGTGCTCCGGCGGGATCCCCGCCAAGCAAGGGGGTCCTGATGGATGTGGAAACACAGCCTAACTCTGTAAGGCATTTTCACCGCAGTATGTTTCCTTAATTTTTTTGCAGTCCGTTGATTTCAATGGACTAAAAACCACGTTGGAACCGCATCCGATCGCATGTTTCAGACGCAGTTGCTATGCAGTGCAGTTTTCAGCAAGCACTCCGCAGCTGTTGAGTTTGCACCATTGGAGACCATGGGAGCTCCCAGTGAAGAGAAGGTTCAGTATCACAAAAATGTAAACATGTAATATTATAAAATATAATTGGTTTTCTTTGAGCTCTATATTAATGTTAATGATCTGTCCAGCATTTCGATCTGTAAGCGGGTTGTGGGACAGGGCGTGTTCATATAGGAGTTAGGGTCCCCATACACCTTTAGATTTCACTGTCAGATTTCCTTTTCTTTTACCAAAACCATGTAATATGAGGGACTTTCTAAACCATCAAGTCAACCTGTGTTCAATCGCAGAGGACCCGGCACTATATAGTTGCTGGTCGATCTAAAGGATATCTGAAAGATCTAGGTGTATGGCCAGCTTAAGTCTTATACACTCTATTTATGAACTCAGACGAGAATGTTACTTTACATTTCAATACACATAAGATCCTGATCTTCATTATACATAGATAATTAAAACATTTCACAGTAGTAAACATTCTTCCTTAGCTCAGAGATAAACATCACGCCCAAATCACAAGTGAACAGCAGGCGCTGGAGAGAGGTGGGGAGGTTCTTGTATGTGGATGAGGAATCTCAACCAAATACCCAACACTTTTCTAAGTTCCTGAGTCGCGTGTTTATCATAGTTGTTAAAGGGGACGTACCAGCGCTGCCAAGAATGAAGGCGGATTGCTGTCAGAAAACAAAAAAAACTTTTTCTGACAGCAGGAAGGGTGATTTTTCTGAGATCGCCACTCTCTCTGTGTGATGCTGCGCCAAGGCTAGGGCACTTAGTCCCAAGTGCCCTAGTGGCTGTATGCCTATATGTTGTCGCGCCTGTCCAGTCCTGCGGGATCGCGAGAGTTTCTGAATCCTTGACCCCACCCGTCCCACAGTGATGAAAGGGGAAGAGCAGCGTCCCACCTGTGGTCTCCGGCAGTGAAGAGAAATACTTGTCTCTGGAGGATTGTGGTTGCAGTGATGAGAGGGCGCATTGGGGGTTGTCTTTGACCTTTCATCACTGCGGGGGGGGGGGGGGGGGGGGGGGTGAATGGGCGAAAGTGGCTTCTGTTTGCCAGTACTGAAGATGCTGGCACCAGCAATGAAAATGTGAGGGAGTTAAGTATGTTTTTTTTTCTTTGTGTAGCCATTTTCCAGGATCTAAACTGCTGACAGGTGAGTATTATGTATATTTTATGTATTTTATTATTTTTAGTTTAAAACCACTTTAAGCTGTGGAAAGGGGGCAGTCTAAGTGAGTATTTGGGAGGAAATTATGTAAATCGATGTACAAATTCAACCCTGCCCAAGTCATGGTAACACGCATAATTTTAAAACGTTTATCTGGATTAATTAAACTATTCAAAAAGGGTATCATCACCAAAGTTGCAGAGAAAGGTTGTGGGAACATAACAACCCTTCCCTACATGTCCAGCAATTTTGGTGATGATACCATGTTTTAGGGTTTTGCTAATAAAGCAGGCAACATGCACTCACGGCCATCTATCTGGCCAATATCTAATGGGGCCATTCAGAGCCGCAGTCAGAAATCTTGGGGCACCATACTGGAAAGCGGGTGGGGATGGGTTGGAGTTGGAGTAGCAGATCAGAGCCATGCCTGTCACTGTCCTCGTGCGGTCAGCATCGCAACCAGTTTCCTGTACAGCTTGAGTCTTTGCCCCCCCGCAGGTGACAACCAGGCCTGGGTCAAGAGTGCCCCCTTTCCCCCCCTGACAGCAGCCCTGCGGCCATCCCTGGCAAATCAATCCTAGAAAACAGGGATATCGAACATGACCGTAAGCCAGGGTCAATATCCTTTGCATGGGGACCCTGTGTCTCCATGCAAAGCATCACAAAGCAGAGCTGTGTTTCCAGCTCCTCCGAAATTGGGCAGCACACGATAACATCATCGCGCTGCTGCCGAGAACCTCAAATGACTCCTATATTGGGCCGTGTGTTCCCAGCTTAACTCAGAGTTTGAAAAAAAAAAAGTTTGACCATCTCTAAAGAATCCACAACCAGCTAGAAAAACCCATCCAGACAGAAAGTTCCATCAGACAGAACTGTCATATTGCTGAGGCAGGTAGGCCGTGTTATTGAACCGCTTCCGCTCTGTGTCCTATGTGGTGTATTTCTAAACGCCGATAATGATATTCAACTCACTATAGCTAGGCAGCAAATCTCTATCTATGCAGTGATAATTAATGTCAATTACACATTTTCTTTACAAAGAGTTAATTAACCTGATCACCCAGCCTGCACCTCTCCGCTCATATGTGCTGCTCTAGAAACACTCCTGTGCCATCACTGTCAACATGCTGCACACCTTCAGGGCTGTTGGTGACAAACCTCCTTGATTAGACTTGTCTGGAGAACCAAAAACTCTCCGCTGACTTAATTTAATTGCCGTGAAGAAAAATTATCATTGATCCTTTCAGAAACGATTCAAGGAATTGAATGTTCCTTCTTACGTAGAGCGTCCATGATTCCTGATGGAGATGCAGGATTAGACGTGACAGTTCAGTTGTCCTGCCAATAATAGGCATTTAAAAGAGACTCGTTGCCTGCACAGAAAAGTCGATTATGGAGGAGCGACAAGCCTGATGTAGATGAATCCAGAGTTTTTAAATCTAACTTTAAATCATGAACTTTAGGTTTTTAATATAATTAAGTGCATCAAATCAGCAAATTTTAAAGCTTTGGCTAGAATAAAGGCAATATAGAACCATGTCTATTTTGTTCAAGAGCCCAGGTGCCCAACCTGCGGCCTGGGGGCCACATGCGGCCCTTTGGGCGTTCTTCGGTGGCCCCCGAAACCTAACTGTTAATGCGTAGGGCATAGGAACTCACCTGTCTGGGATCTTTTTAAGATCCCCGCACACGTACCGACAGACAGATGAGCTGTGGAGAGCTCTCCATCGCTCACAGTATCGGCAGGCACCCTTTGTGTGCTGGCCATTACCTTGAACGGGGAGGCCGGTAGGCCGTTCCCCTTTTAAACTAATGCTATTGGCCAGAGATTTATGGACATGTCCGTTCTCTGGCCAACCGAGCCCCATGTGGGCACCTGCAATCCGCAGCTGATTTTGCCGCCCACTGATGGCTGTGAGAGCGCGACCCTTAGAGTAGGAAGAGGAGGAGAGGCGATAAACTTACGTGAAAGGGGTCTGTAAAGCCAATCAGCGACCCAGATGATGCCTGAGCAAGTCCCTTGTCTGTCCTCCTCTAATCGTGGCGGGGGTCAGCAGACAGGTGAGTGCCTATGCTCCCACTATTTCACGAATGAATGGGGTCGATAGTATTGTATGCGGCACACAACCTATGAAAAGTATTTGATGATATCCACGAGACACATAACCTTTGACGATATATATGACACAAAATGTGCATTACCATACTACAGTGTTCCCTAATGCTTGAAGTATCATTTAAAACATAAATAACATCTTTTAGCTCTGCCTGCTGTTATTACAAAATGCTTATACAAGTCAGTATGGGTTGAAAATGTGCGGCCCTTTAGTGATGCTGAGGGACGCACTTGTGGCCCTCCATTTCAACTCAGTTGGTCACCACTGATTTTGTATGTTTGCCCTCTGACAAAGAAATCACCAGTAGGGTACTGTGTGCATTCGGAAGAAACAGAAGAAAAGGGACACCACAGGGAGCCAGTAAGCAGCTGCAGTTCTCTTCTCTCCTCTTTATCTGCCTCTGTGCTGACTGACAGCTCGGGTGCCCACAATGAGAGCTACGAGTGCCACCACTGCCACCCGTGCCATAGGTTCGCCACCATTGCAATATACTGTATATAGACATTTCCTTTGATATTATATTTTCTCTGGGACATTCAGAATTGTTCATTGGTCACCCAAATAAGAAAACATACAGGTAGACCTTTTCAGGTGGCATCTGTCTAAAATTGATAAAGATTTTCTGTTTAAAAAAACAGGAAAACTTGGAAATGAAGTCCATCTTATCCACTCTGTGATGTAGCTTCACTTTCATACTTTAGGATATAATTTTGTTTTGCATTTCAAAGTGTAAAAAATCCCCAAGTAACGCCAAATAAGGAACCATCGAGGTGATATTTCTATTTGTGCCTGAACGTGTCCTTCACGGGTAGGAAATTACTCTCAGCTTTGAACCTTTGGCTGAATTAAAAAAAAAAAATACCATTTGAGATATGTTTCATGTCAGCATCCCATAATGCACAGCTTTCTAGACAAAGCATCTAAGTGTGACGACACGTAATGCATTTTTCATGCCATTCCCACAAGATATCATTCAACGGGCATGTGGCGTGGGCCCGGGCACATTTGCAGGAAAGTTACCCTGGGGGTGGGTGATGAACTGGTACATATGCAGTTGATCTGTCCTTAGGCATGACAATTACAAGTCTCATACCATTACTCATTGCTCCGATGGCACCGGTTATCAATCTTCCAGACAGTTCTATTTTATGACACGCTATTATACATATATTTGACCTGTGTAAATGCTTCCATAAGTGATGTGCCTCACCTCAGGCTGTCAGGCCTCTCTTGGCGATTCTAAACACTTCAGGTGACATTCTATATGGAGAAGGAGAGATTTGTCTGAGGGCTTTGCTGTTGGCTTGACAAATATTTAGCTCTCTCGAAATACGTGCACAACGAGGAAAAAATCATATGACAAAATGGTTTTGGTGAGTAACTTAAACATAGTTTTTTTCAGTTTTATACTAGTTTTCTACACTTTATTTAAATGTTTAATGCTTTCAAAGAGATATAATAATAGCAATGAGTAGAATATGCATTTAACGTCAACCTTTTACCACAGGGTCAGCGTGCACCTGTTACCCCCATGGACTCACTGTGGACTCTCCTCACCTAAAGCTAGCCATACATGTGTCGATTCCATGAATGATCGATCACCCATCCAATCGATTCCGGCGTTGGTTGGTCCGGTTGGTTCTCTGGCCGATCCGATTCGGGGGCCCATATCGATTGGCCGTGGTCGATCGGGCAAGGTGGGCTGCACACGATTCCTCGTCGATCGATTGGCGTGCATGGGCCCGGTGATCGATCGGCCAGGAATCGTGTAGGAAATCGGCCCGTGTGTGGCTACCTTTAAAGATTCATGACCAAAACTGACCACATAGTTGTTAAATAGCATTGAGCTCAAATATACGAATTGTGAATGTGTTCAACAAATATCAGCTATTTGAGGATTCGCAAAGTTTGCGCATATTCACAATTTCAAATATTCGAGATATTGTGCATTGGTAAGCTTATGGCCATGGACTGGGAATTAATATTTGCAATGGAAAAATAAATACAAAAATAATTTTGCAATACATACACTTGAATTGTGAATGTTTGTGAATATCTTTGCAAGTCAGTTAGTCGAAAAATTCGACCTTCTCTAGTGATGATGCCGAGGGAAGTGGGGGGGTACCCCTACCATTTAGGTTTAATACAGAGATAGGTTCCTCACGACCCTGGCATCATTGATGATACTGGAGATGTTAAGGGGTACTTAAATTTACGTACCAGTTCAAAAAAAAAAAACTGAATTAACTGAACAGCTAGGAAATTTAAGCTAGCCATACACGTGTCGGATTCCATGTCCAATCGATTCATCATCCGATCGATTCCGGCGATTCTGCCGGGAATCGCAGGTGTGATCAATCGGCCAATTAAGAGTATCCATCGCAGCATACCACCTTGTCCGAGCGGATTCCGGCACGATTCCGTGTGCGATTCCACCTCCGATTCCACCTCACAAATGGCAACTCCCCCTGATCCGGGCAGAATCGGATGAGAAAGACCAACATGTTGGTTCTCCGTCGGATCCGATTCTGAGCGCCTGAACGATCGGACCTGATCGATTGGACAAGGTGGGCTGCATGCGATTCCGGTACGATCGTTTCGCGTGCACGCGCCCGGAATCGATCGTGCCGGAATCCGGTGCGAATCCGACACTTGTATGGGGGCCTTTAAAGATTTTCTTTTCACATGTCGAACCCTTCAGACCCTTCACCACTTTCCTGTGGACTTGAACTATTATATATATATATATAATACATTTTTGTAAATGAGGCCTCCAAAACATGGACACAATATTCCAAATGTGGTTTCACTAATGATCATTACAGACAAAACCAAACCTCATTCCTAATTCTGTGGATCCCCCTAGTGATGCACCGCTGAATTAGCAATACATGGCCATATACTTGAATTGCGAATATTTGAGAATATCACAAATTCAAATATTGCCTGTGCCACTCATCACTATTGTTTAAGTCTATTTGCCCTAAGAAGGTTTAAATCCACTCACTGGTGACACGTCTGCTGCAAGTCTGTCCCGAATATCAGCTTTCCTTTATGTAGAATAACACCTTCCAAGGTTAGTTGTGAACTTTTCTCTTGCAAGTCCATGTGCTAAGCTTCATAATGAAAATACAACACCTGGCCAAAAAAAGTCGCCACTTGGATTAAACTAAGCAAATAGGTATGAGCCTCTTATTAGATACATCTGGGGTTGCTGCAGTTGGTCAGGTCTAGGTTCAGCAACAGTATGTGCAAGAATGAGGTCAGCTGACTACCTGACTATACTGAATGACCAGGTTATTCCATCAATGGATGTTTTTTTCCCTGATGGCACGGGGATATTCCAAGATGACAATGCCAGGATTCATCGGGCTCAATTTGTGAAAGAGTGGTTCAGGGAGCAGGAGACATCATTGTCACACATGGATTGGCCACCACAGAGTCCAGACCTTAACCCCATTGAGAATCTGTGGGATGTGATAGAGAAGGCTTTGTGCCGCGGTCAGACTCTACCATCATCAAGATCTTGGTCAAAAATGAATGGAACATGAATGAATGGAAGATGGATCCAGTCTTCTTCCTGATCAGTGATGATAAGAGATGGTCGAAAAAGAAAATGCATGGAAATAATCGTGTGACATCGCAGAAGCTTATCGAAACAATGCCACAGCGAATGCATGCCGTAATCAAAGCTTAGGGCGGTCCAACAAAATATTAGAGCATATGACCTTTTTTGGTGGCAACTATTTGGGCCAGGCAGTGTACCTTCCTTAATATTATTTATACTGTATTTTACCCCCGTCCCCTGAGGTATTCCAACGTGCAGCTCGAGGTAAATTTTAATTATCAAAAGCCACGCTTGGGCTGCAAGCCGTAGCAGCAGCAGTGTCCTCCAGTCTTCTTCCTGGATCCATCTTCCTGATGTCAGTGATAATTAGAGATGGTCGAATTAGACAATTTTTACTTAATTGCAAAGCCCCTGAACATGGTATCATCACCAAACCTGTTGGAGATGTAGAGAAGGGTTGGGGTATACTACAAAAAAGTATTGCTCTAACACAAATGGTTTTTGCACAAGTGAAGTTCAAAGTCATGCCAAAATCTACATGTTTGAGCAAAACTTTTTTTTTTTTTGCAATGTTCCCACAACCCATCACTACATCTCCAGCAATTTTGGTGATGAGACCATTTTCAAAGGCTTTGCAATCAGTTTACAAAGTCACTTAGTCGGAAAAATTTTACCATTTGGTAAATATTTAAAGTGTACAATAGACACTTGTGGATGAGGTCAGTTTAAGGTGGCTATGGACATTCAAGTATGGGAAACATAAGGGCCGTCAAGATACATGTCGGCAGTACCACACGCCTACTACTTGAGATTGATTTAACAAACATGAGAGCATGGAAAAGTCCACCTGAATCTTTTATATCACCCTTGTATAATAAAATTTGTGCAACCTACTAATTAAAAATATCCTTTAAGTTGCAGCGCTCCTCTTTAATCAAAACAAACAAATAACAGAGAGTGGTGTGTATTTAATCTTACATGGGGACAGGGGATTGTGGGTAGGAAGGGAAGACATGGGCGATCCATCGCTGCTGTGGTAAGCTTTGACCCATGTGGTTGTAAGAAGTAGTGGGGAGCCAGTCACACAGCGCTAGAGGTGAACCACACACTGTTCTTCAGTCTGTTCTCCTGATTTTCATCACTTATGCAAATGTGTTCTAATGAACAATTGCATATTCATGTCTTCTTTTCTAATTGGGCATATCATTAATTAATATTTTAATAAGAAATTGAATATTCATCTCCACGAACATCGTTATGCCGTATTTAAATGAGCCTGCTCCTTCTCAGCTAAAATAATTTTCTTTTGGCGGCTGATAGACAGATCGGTGTCAAAATAACCTCCTGTGTGTACTGTGCACAAGGCAATCACATGTTATTACACACGGAAAGGAACTTCTGGGACGGATGTATTCAAAAACAAGAAGAAAAAAAAGAAAATGTGTTGCTCATAACAACTGAACTTCTGCTACTACTAGCCAAGGAAACAGCTACTGTATTGGTTGAGGAATTGCCTCTTAATATGGCAGATTGTAAAATGTATTCCCTGGCTCCATGTTAACTTCAGAAACTTCTAATAAAGTTTTTTATTTAAAATGTTTAATCACCAACTCCATACAACTTCAGGAAACTATCGAGAATAAGTTCAATACAAAACAGGGTAGAATTGCAACCTTATAACTGGAGTTTTTTATTGAGCAGGGCCAGAATGCAGGGCAATATATATTCAGTGGACCCTTGACCTACAAACTTATAATTCGTTCCAAAGGGTTGGTTGTAAGTCAAAAAAAATTTCCCATTGGAAATAATAATGACAAGTTATAATTTCCTAATTGGAAATTATTAATGGAAATGCCAATAATTTGGGATCTCCCAAATTACCACTTTCCTAACCTTTCATTTATCCATACTGTGACAAGTTGGGGAATTGCTCGTGGGCTGCAGGGATCGGGGTCAGAAGTAAGAGGCAAAACACTGTCCTTGAACTCAACATCAGGCATCTGCCTGTGGCTTTATTGTCCGCCAGATTAACAAAGGAAAAACAAACCAAAGTGCACAGCCAGACTGGGCAACTAGCTACCTCACTCAGGTAGCTAACTAACTACAGAACACCAGCAATACAGTTTTGTACTCACAGTACATGGAGTGCTTAGTCCTTGCTCTCAGCTTGTCTCCAGCAAGCTTGTGTATGTTCCTCTGCACACACCCCCAGTCAGCTAGCAACTGACTACTCTTATCACACCTGACACCTGTGTGAACCAATCCTGGACCTGGTGGCCAAGGGACCCTCCCTTCTCTTCCCTTGGCCGGCTCCAGGGGCCTAAACTCCGGCTCTCGCTCTGAGCCATATCAGAAACCAAACACATAGGTTTCCCTGGAGCCTCTATTGCAAAAAGTACCTGAACCTAGGTACAATATATGCACCATCAAGTACCTTCCCATGCAAATAACGGGACACCCTGTCACAATACTAATAACAGCCTTTCTTCTTGAACTGTTGAAAGTGCTTTACTTAAAGTAGTTGCTCCTTTAGCAATGATGAGCGGCATAGGCAATATTCAAATTTGCGATATTTTGCGAAATATTCTACTAATATTCAATTCGGTATTAGAGAATATTCGAAATTCTAGTGTATGGCCATGCATTGTGAAAATATATGTGATTACCTTCAAAATCAATAGTGCCATAAGCTTCCCAATGCATAATACTGTGAATATTCGAAATTGAGAATATCCACCACCAGAATTTGCGTATTCTTGAATAGCGATATTCGTCAAATACATTCGCAATTCGAATATTCAAGCTCAACACTATCCTTTTGCAACACAAACTTTCCTATACAAAGTTTTTCTTTGTAAAATTGATGAGATCGTGGATTTTGCCATACTGTACATTTTGGAAAGATCTGTCAGACGCATACCACTCTCATCTCTGCACAATATCTATCTTCTGCTCAATTGTAAGTGTCCTCTTATCTCTCTTCTTTTTTCCATCTGATCTAAATTTTTTAGGGTCATGATGCACTGATAATGCACTGATCGTCCTCAGCAGAGGGGAATTCCTAGACACCTCTGGGGTCCTTGCTTACACCCCGTGTATGCTCATATATGTGGGAAAGTTTCTGGACACCTTAAGGGTCCTTGGGTGCAAAATACCATACAATAGCTTTGGGCCAGAAATATAGTATGTAAGTCAAAACTTTGGTCATGTGTCAAAATGAAAATTTTGGTCTTATCTCGAACTGGTCATATCGCGATATCTTCCATATATTAAATGTCTCTTGTAGACTTAGCTAGGATATTACATTTCTCAGGTTGTGGATTTAAGGCCCCCATACACCTTACAATCTTACCATACAATTCCTGTACAATCAACTTTTCTTCTACCAAAACCATGTAATATGAGGACCTTTCTAAACCTTCACTATGTATTCTATCAGGGAGGCTACTATACTACATGGTTGTTGGTAGATCTAATGGAAATTGTATGAAGTGATCTAAAGGTGTATGGGGGGCTTAAGTGGCTATGTTTGTCATATTTCCCAGCAGTCACAATGTTGGTGGGCTTTCTCAAACTTCTACATTCTAAAGCCCCCCATACACCTTCAGATTCCTCCATACAATTTCCATGAGACCTACCAACAACTATGTAGTGCCGGGTCCTCCCTGATAGAATACGTAGTGATTGGAAGGTGTAGAAAGGTCCTCCTATTACATGGTTTTGGTAGAAGAAAAGTTGGTTGTACAGAAATTGCATGGTAATTGTATGTGGTGTATGGGGGGGCTTAAGAGACGGGATTTATACAATTAAACTTGTATTAGCTTTGCAAACAGAAGATTTCTTATCAAGCATACTAGGATTTTAAATCCTTTGCTGATTTTATTATTTTAATCTAGCGTCCTTTTCTTTAAAGTGGGCCTATGCTCTAAAGAAAAATGTAAGAGAAAATAGTTTGTCAATCGTACTTACCACTAAGCCTAGATGATCTAACAAACTGCCAAAATTAAGCATACTCACCTGTGCTTCCCTTTTGTGCCTGGTGCCACTATGACTGGGGTAGTGTTGACTTGTATCAGTCATTCAGATTTATAAAAACCATATAAATGACTAAACGTTTAATAAAGAAACAACACAGAATTTCGATATAAATTGGATAATGTATTCAGCCACAGCTTATACAGTATAACAAACTACAAAACCTGAACCCTGACAGTGCCATTGACCCTGTAAAGAGCTCAACGTTGTACTTGTACTTATTTCCCCCTCCGCCAACACATCACCAATATACCTTAAACACCATTCTCCTTCCTATGCACTGCTGCAGGACCCGCACCTGCAATGACAACCAATACAAGAAACAAATGTTACATTACCATACAACAACAATCCTACAGGTACAAAATCAACTCCCATATCCACCAAAACCATACCTAAATGAGTGGAATGAGGCTGGGGATGATCTCTGACAAAATGGCCGCCATCACTTCCACCCAAGTCTTTTTCCCTTCTGGTCCCACCTCTTCCATCGCTGCAACACTCCCCTAGTCAGGCAGCCTCCCGCCCAGGGTGCCCTGGCTGCAGGTGTTATGCTTCGTGTTGGCACAGCAAAGCTTCTATTGCAGTTTTCCTTCTTCTTCTGTGCATCTGCTGTAAATCCCACCCCTGCGCAGTAGCATACCCCAGGGTCTATGGCCAACTCTCAAAATATTACTAGACTTGGGAAAGGAGCATCATTAACATCATTAGTTAGTGATGTAACCCTTTCCAAGTTTTTCTTTGCTTCTGGAGCCCCAGTACTTAATCATTTTTTAAAAGTAAAATGTATTTTTTATATCTCCAGAAATGATTCCAGATCTATCATCAATCATATTGTCCAGAGATGTATATCAATCATCAATAACAACAAACCAATGACCAATGTTGTTTACCAGTTGCGCTCCTGTCAGCTAATGACAGATATGCTCTTCTGCAGTAATAATAACAACAAATCCGTAGTGGCGCACTAACCAGTTTTGGTCAATGATGTCACTCAGGATTCCGAGTACTATTAATAAGCAGATCTGTCACTGAAGGGTCTACTTCAGATTTATTTGGAACCTCGCTGCAAGAAAAATATCCATGTTCAGATTTAATGCATTGCTTGAGCAAGTTATTTGTGTATTGCTGATTTTTCCATTAACCTCCCTAGCGGTCAGCCCCTACCATGACGTTTTTTATGGGAGATAGCAGCAGAGTAGAAAGTACTCTGCTTGCAATTCCCCCCCCCCCCCCCCCCCCCCCCCCCCCCCCCCACCCAAACAGCATGACCTGGGAAACCAACGCACCTCCGTTATAATGGAGGTCTATGGTGCGGAACTCTACAAATGCTGAGCCGACATAGAGAATTGCCGCAGCTTTCCAGGGGTTTATCAGGTTTGTCCGATCCCCGCTAAAGTAGCAGTTGAGAGTAACCCAAACTGTGGATGAACTGGGTTTGTCTCAACCGCTAGGGAGGTTAAAGGACCATGAAAAAAGACAAGGGAACAAGTAATTTCTTTATCCTAAAAATTATTTTCATGGATTTCATTGTCCCTATGTTTTTTGTGTTACAGTACCCTTCTTTGGCAAGTGTTGCCAATTAAGGGTTTATTGGCAATAAAAAAATCTTTTTTTGGGGCACTTGGCAAGCCCACTACTTCCAATAGCCCTCTATGAGTAGAGATCTATCCGACATCACTGTGTTTCAACCAATACAAGAATCAAATGTTACATTACCATACAACAAAAAACTTACCAGTACAAAATTAACTCCCATATCCACCAGAACCATCCATAAAAAAGTGGAAGGGTGGGAATGATCTCCGACAAAATGGCTGCCATCACTTCCGCCCAAGCCTTTTCTTCCTCTAGTCCCACCTCTTCCACCATGTCACATCCGGTGATGCTTTTGTCACCGCAACACACCCCCAGTCAGGCAGCCTCCCGTCTAGGGTTTGTCTCAACCGCTAGGGAGGTTATAGGGTCATGAAAAAATACTCTAGGGACAAGTCATTTCTTTATCATAAAAATAATTTTCATGGGTTTGTGCTGCTCATGTCCCCTATGTCATGGCCCCTATGTTTTTTGTGTTACCGTGCCCTTCTTTTGCAAGTGTTGCCAATTAAGGGTTTATTGGCAATAAAAAATCTTTTTTGGGGCACTTGGCAAACCCACTACTTCCAATAGACCTCACTGTGTTACTAGACATCCTGTATACTAAAATATGTAATTAGGCATGGACACACACAGCTAGAAGATTGATCCCGGAGCTCTGCAGCCCATGTTGTTATTCACTCTCCATGTTTTAAAGTCGTTGTGCCACACCCCCCAATGTATACATATACAATAAAAAAAGGGAAAAGAGA
>CM070034.1:20809227-20823682 GCA_036250615.1 Ptychadena robeensis
GGTTTTGGGAGAACAAAAGTTGATTGTACAGAAATTGTATGGAAAGATTGTAAGGTGTATAGGGGGGCTGTCTTAAGCATACCTGTCAACCCTCCCGTTTTGCCTGGGAAAGTCATGTTTTTTATGTCACTTTTACAGATGGTCAAATTTTTCGACTAGCTGACTTTGTGAGCTGAAGGAAAAGCCCCTGAGCATGGTATCATCACCAAACTTGCTGGAGATGTAGAGGGGGGCTGTGAGAACATTGAAAAAAAAAGTTTTGCTCTAGCACATGGAGTTTTTACATAAATTAAGGTCAAATTCTAAATTTCGACGTAAAAATTTTTGACTTGACTTTGAACTAAATTTTTGCAAAAACTATTTGTGCTGGAGCAAAACTTTTTTTGTTGTTGTAGTAGTAAACCCCAACCCTTCTCTACATCTCCAGCAAGTTTGATGATGATACCATGCTCTGGGGCTTTGCAATTAACTTGAAATCGTCAAAATGGTTGAATTTTTTTAAAATATATTCAACCATCTCTAGTGACTTTCCCGGCCAAATCCTGATTTCAATAAATCCCAGATTTTCCTAAAGATTTTGATATCAGCGTTACTTAAGTGGTAGGGTAAGTTTCCACTGCTTGGGTGGGACATTAGAAGGGAGAGTAATGGGTAGTTAAATCTTCTGACGAGGGTAACAGGGAGTTAAATCTCCTGATCCTGATCACAAATCCTGATCACAATTCCGGTATTTTGAGCGCAGAAGGGTCACAACAAATTGCCGGACGGAAGTGGCGTCACTTCCTGTAATTTGTTTGGGAATCGATTGGAAAATCGACTGGTTTATGGCCATCCATCCCTGTTCGATTGCTATTACTTTGGATTGGGACCTAGATAATGTCCTAGAGAAGTGATCCTTCTAGAGGTAGAACTGCATCAGAAGCAGATGAAATATATAGAGACCACTTGTACGCGGCTGGGCTCTTGCATTCCTTGCTGTGTTCTGTATGACATATGCTGTTTCTCAAATAATTACCATGTAACATACTGCTAATAGCTTCCCAGTAATATCGGCAGCATGATTTGCAAGGTGTTGACAGGGTAATATTATATTATATAACACAAGTTGGAGTGTTTATCCCAGGTGTCTGTCTAAGTGAGATGAATAATGAATTTAGAACCTGTGTATGTATTCTCATAGAAGCATGTAGAGCACCACAGCGATGGGTGTACCAAGGATGGTTCACACTCTCATTGGCTTCTATTAATTAGCAACTCACCTACTGTGGCTTATCTTTTTCTTGTTACATTCGTTAAAATGTTCCCTCATGATGCCCTAGAGCAGTGGTTCTCAAACTTTTTAGATCTGCAACCCCGGGAGTGATGTCGCAACGAGTCATTTTCTGTATTTAGAGAAGTATGCAGAGTATCACTCCATGACATCCCTTCCAGGTAAGTGTAATGTCCTCTTCATTATATTTTCCCACCCCGCTTGTGCAAATGATGTGCATGGGGTGAAGTTAGGAGGGAGCGTATTTCACTATTGGGTTATTTTGAAGTAGGTCCACAGGTTGCAGACCTGGCATAGACCTTGTTAGAAATAAATTTGATGGTAATACCTTTGCAAAAATTACTTTATACTGCCTCTGTGAATAAATATCTACCACTTCTCAAGATGATGTCGAGGTGGTATGTGGCACAGAAAAATAGTCACATAGACACATGGACCAGTAAGCAAAGCTTTGAGGGAAACTGCATACAAGTTGGAAGGCCCGACATGTGAAAACTACACTTTAATCCCTTATCAATTCCTGGACATAAAATGCTTGATTGATATATACAATATTGTAAAGCATCTCATCAACTGAAGGATTTGATTGCACACTTTATATGTCATCATGATTTTGATATTGATTTTCCATGCAGAATGAATGGCCTGGTAATGGTGAGCTTATTCTTCACCTTCTAGCAGACAGTGACACATTGATTTCATGCCTTAAGTTGCATATATTTGCATAGTTGTGAAATTCTTATATCCTCTGCTATAGCTCCTTCCATATTCTGTGGTGTCAAGGTATAGGAAAGTACATCAGTAATGATAAAGCCAGTACGGTCCTTGGCTATCGTATGATTAAGGGCTGAGCATAGGGATATTATTTTTATAATAGTTTCTTAATAGATCGCCAACATATTACGCAGCGCTGTACAATAAATTAAAGTGGAGCTACAATACAATACAGTATAGTATTACTGTGTAGTACACACAGGAACAGGTTATGACACAGGAGGAGTAGAGGACACGGTCCGATCGGGGTTACAATCTAATAGGTTGGGGAACAAAGTATACAATAGGTAGGGTGGGTGGGACTGGCATGGTTGTGATGTCAGGAGTGAAAAGATGGATAGGCCAGACTGAAGAGGTGGGTTTTAGGGCTTTTTTTAAAAGTGTCAAAGGTATGAGCAAGTCTAATGGGAGAGGGAGAGAGTTCCAGAGAGTAGGAGCGACCCTAGGGAAGTCTTGAAGCCGCACATGTGATGATGTTATGAGTGGGGATATCATTAGTAGGTCACTGGAGGAGCGGAGGGGGCGGTTAGGGGTGTATTTACGTACCAGGTTGGAGATGTAAGTGGGACAAGAGGTGTGGAGTGATATAAAAGCGAGACACAGAACTTTGATTCTTTGAATTTAATTCTCTGGACAATTGGAAGCCAGCGTAGAGATTTGCATAGAGGAGCGGCAGATGAGGTGCAGATAGGTTTGAAAGTGAATATGCTGTATTTGTAGATTGGTATTTCACTTTAAATTAGCAAAGGAGAAGTCAAAGAACCCATTAATTTTGCTATTTGCTTTGCATATACACTTTTTCAAGTCAACGTTATTGAGCAAAGAGATCTAATATATTCCACTACACAGATATAGCTAAAAAGAGAAGAGCAACCATCAGAAAAATACAATTAGGAATAGAGATGGTCGAGATATAGTGTGTACTTTGAGTAAAAGATAAGTAAAAAGAAAGGTTGGTCATCCTGGCTCCCAATATCCAATCAAATTTGTCCATATAATTCTATGTTTGTAAATAAGTGTCTCCAACCCAATAGTCAAGTTAAAGCGGGTGTAAAATCCTTAAACAAATAAACATGTATACATAATTAACCTACATTCAGTCTTCATCCTGTGCACTCCTGCACCGCCATGCCTGGAGTGTCCAGTCCTCCAGGCTGCAAGATGGAGGAGCGAGGCTCTTCTGGTCTTGCTCCCTCCACCAATCCGGATTTAAATACGGTGGCGCTCCGCCTCTCTGCTACTCCAGATTCAGATGTAGCTAGCTGTGGGCGCATGACATGGTAAGGTAGACCTCAGAAGTGATGTCTAACCTCCCATGTCCCCTTGCTCGTGCTGTGGCGGTGTGTCATTGGGGGGATTGAGCGTCGCAGCATTTTGAGAGCTATGCCAGGTTCATGCATAAGAAATACTTCCATTATACTATCCTCTGGACTGACAGCAACTTCCATCAGGACACACTTTATGAAAGTCAATTTTACAAATATCCAGAAAATTTTCTTTTTACTGGTTCAGTGATATGTTTCTATAATATAAAACACAAGAAAAGACTAGAATCCATGGAATGGGTACTTCTATTGGCTCAAATATATATTTCTATAATGTAAACTATATCCAGGAAATGGTCTTTTCTTACTGGTTTAATAATATGCTACTACATTATAAATTATTAGTAAGACAAATGATCCATCCAATCATCAGGCTCTTTCAGGGTGTTCATCAGGTGTGAAAAAAACATTACATCTCACCTTAGACATGCCAAAGGAGTCGAGCCAATAATGTTGTTATACACAATCATATTAAAACAATTAAACAGGCGATTAAAAACTTTTATCATAAAAGACATCTTGTTCTTTGTTACAGTATCATTCAAAAAGATGGTATACTCGTGAAACTCGTGAGAGAGGATGATGGACTATCTGCATTGTATTGTCTGTATTGTGGCTTTTGTATCAGATATTGAAAATCAATAAAGATTTATTGTTTTAAAAAAAAAAAAAGATGGTATATAATTAGGGAATTCATGGAATCCGAAATCTTCTAGTACAAATCCTATATATATCTTAAGGTAACATACACCTTACAATTCCACCATACAATTTTGATCCAAAGGAAACTGCACAGTGATTGAAAGGACATGGGGGGCTTCAATGGTCAGTTGAGCCATAACTCTAAAACATATGTTTATACCTGCAATTAATAAATATGAAATGTATAAACTCTATATAAATGAATGTACATGTAGATATAGATTTAAAGCCATGTTTATCCATTCATGCAAAATTTGACCTCCTATCAAATAATCAAAAATAGGTCCTTCCATTGGTTGTATTATAGTCTCCTATACTATAAGAAGAGACAAATATTCAGGAAATGGGCACATAAGTGGTATTCAAAAAGGGCCAAAAACTAGCTATGCATACCGGCATTATTGCATATTTAAAACTCATATGCGTACTAACAACTTGGAGGCGCTCGGCCTACATTAGTCATCCAAAATAAAATGTAAGGGTAACATCTGACAAGAGAAAAGCACTGTTGGAATGTTGACAGTTGGAATATGACTATGAAAGGTTGGACTGCAGGTAATCTCAGGGGTTAGTTACTAGTTAGTTACATTTGACCCAAAGCCAGCTGGTGACCTGTGGTTGGAGACAACTAATCGGAGGCTAAATCAGGAACAGGGAGGTCCATCTGCAGCAGAACCTACCATGCAGGAAGCTGACACAGAAGGACAGGGAGGGAGACAGTGAGGAAAACCACCCTACACGTGGAGTGAGTACCAAACACCATTTCCTGGTACTCATCTGAGGAGCTCACTAAAAAAGTTATGTGCACCCCTGCTTATACTGGTTCAATGTGTTCCTATACTATAAAATTGTAAATATTTGTAGTGCAATGGGCTTCAAAACAACAATAATCTGTAAATAGTTTGTTTTATCTTTCCATGCCATAAAGAAACTTTCTTTCTGAATTCCTCTCTACCATTTGAAGAACACAATTCTTGAGCATTTTGCTTTATTGAGTATCTCCACTCAGGCCGTTCCAGAGTAATCCTAACTGCAGGTTTTTTACAACCAACCAAAAGGGTTCCTTCACCAATAACAAAAAATTCGAGTCCACAGGGGAGAATCATGACCTTTTGTTTGAACAAACATATAAAATTTTCTTTTAAAGGTCAGCTTCATTTTTACTTCACTTTAAGTTAAAGTTGTCCTTTACTGCTATCACCCTCAGTTTAACTAAAATAGCAAAAAGAAAATATCAAAAACAACACATAAAAACTACCTTTATTCCCACTTTGCAGGTCTTCCCTAGGCAGTCCTGCCTTGTATCGCACATCCTGAGTGCAAGACATGTTCCAGCAGTCACCTTTGCCTACTGAACATTAATGTCCATGCTGGAAACTGTCATGGCGGCCTTCTATATATGAATGAATGGGCCAAGAAGAACATAGGTGTTGCACTGAATTAAGATTTTCTTTTTTCTGTATATATTCATTGAAGTCTAACCTAACATTGCTAACCTACACATACTGCAGAAGACAGGTTTAAATCTTGGAAACCCCCAAAATTCTAGGTTTCTAGTAAAGAAAGTAGTGTCTATTGACTGGGTTAGAAAATGATCATGTACACTGCGCTCTGTATAATAATGTGTAGTATCTCTATACACTGATAATGTGCTCTTTTAATGGATTTATAGTATCTCCTATAATTACACTGATAATGTACACGGTGGCTCTGTATAATGATGTCTAGTATCTCTATACACTGATAATGTCCACAACACTCGTATAATGATTTATAGTAATCTCTATACACCTTATATGTACACTGCGCTCTGTATAATGATGTATAGTCTCTATACCTGATAATATACACTGCGCCTGTATAATATGTATGTAATCTCTATACACTGATAATTGTACACTGTGCTCTGTATATGATGTTATAGTATCTCTATACACGTAATTACATGGCGCTGTATAATGATGTATAGTTCTCATACACTGATAAGGTACAACTGCTGCTTTGTATAATGATGTATATATCTCTATACACTGAATGTACACTGCTCTGTTAATGTGTTAGTATTCTATAAAGAATGTACACTACCTCTGTAAATGATTAAGTATCTCTATACACTGATAATGTACACTGGCTCTGTATAATGAATATTCTCTTACACGATATGTACACTGTGCGTTTAATGATGTATAGTATCCTTACACTGTAATACACTACCTGTATAATGAGATAGTTCTCTATAAATGTATGTACCGGCTCTTATAATATGTTAGTATCTCAACACTGATATGTACACTGGTCTTATAATAATTAGATCTCGTACACTGTATGTACACTGGCCGTAGAATGTGTGATCTCTATACACTGATAATGTACCTGTGCTCTGTATAATGTGTGAGTATCTCTATACACTGAGAATAGTACACTAACACTCCTGTATAATGATGTATAGATCTCTATAACACTGATAAGTACAACTGCGCTCTGGATACTGATGTAATAGTATCTCTGTACACTGATAATGTACTGTGCTCTGTATACCTTGATGTATAGTAGCTCTATATACTGATAATAGTACACTGTGCTCCTTGTAATGAATGTGTTAGTTTATCATCTGTACCGATTCATGATACACTGCGCTCTGTATAATGATATGTATAGTATCCTTCGGTACACTTGATTAAGTGTACACTTTATGCGACTCTGTATCACCTTAATGTGTAGTATCGGCTCTATACACTGTATAGAGTCCATCGCTTCGTCTATTCTGTATAGTAATTGTGCTTTAGTCTATTCTTATCCACTTCGTATAACGTGTACCCTTGTGCTTCTTGTATTATGATGGTATAGTATCGCGTTCTATACACTGATAATCTACATCTTTCCTGCTTTTCCTTTGTCACATGTATAGTGCGTGATAAAGACTGCTGCTATACACTGCTAATGTCGTCACTGCGCTCGTAGATCTGGATGGTATAGTACTTTCGATACTACTGCGATAATGTAACTGTGGCTTCTGTAGAATGATGTAGGAGGAGGACAGTCACGAACACGGGATAACTGTGGACACTGGCCTCGCTGGTAGAAGTAAGTGGCGTAGTATGTCATACACTGGATGAGCTGAACGACTGCGTGTCGGGTATAGGTAAGGAGGTAATACAAAGGAAAGCTCTGGAGACACGGATAATGTTACCCCGGGGGCCTGGGAGAATCACAGGGAGCCGGTAGCTCTAGAACACTGATAATGGACACGGGTTGCTCTGATATAACACAAGGGATACGTATCTTGCATACACGGACCAGGTGGGCGTGGCACACGGTGGCGCGGGTATAGAGAGGGATAATACGGCGCGATACACTGATAAGGTACCGTCGGGCCCGCGGCGAGGAAGGAGGGAGCTAGAATCGCTAGACCACAAGAATCGGGACACGGAGGCGGGAGCCGGGGGTGGAACTGAGAGAGATGGAGCAGGCTATCGACGGAGAAGGACATTGCATGTGCTTCTGGTGATAATTAAGGCATAGGGGCGCGTGCGAATAACACATGAGGAATGATCTACACTGCTGGCGCGGGATAGCAGGGACTGTATAGTAATTCAAGTCGGATACTACGGTGAGAATGTAACCCCGGTGGACCGCTGGCCGTATGGAGGTTCCTTAGTAGCCTTTGCTAGAATACACGGGAATGATATCACGGTGCTCTTATAACATGAGGTATAGTAGCTCGATACACTGACCAATAGGCACCTTTGCTCTGGAAATACGAGCCTAAGGTAATAAGAGCTCGTAACCGGAGTACCCAGGACACTGCCCTCTGTAAGAATGATTATGAAGATCGCGAGAGAGAGCACGTAAAGCATTTAACACTGGGGAGCTCTGTATAATGAGAGAGAGGTCAGACTTCTCTACAACTCTGAGAGGGACACGGGGCTCATGGAAATGAGGCAGAGTGGAGAGCGACTAGACGGAGCTATACAAGAGCTCCGGGGTAACACTGTGGCTACTGGGATAATGATGGATCAGTGATCTCTAACACTGCGAAGGGACACGGGTGCTCGGGATAAGGCGGGCGTAACATATGATACGCGAGACACGGGAGAAGGGACACGGTGCTCTGTAGAAAATGAGTATAGTACTCTATACAACGATAAGGTACACTGTGCTTCGTATAATGATGTATAGTATCTCTATACACTGATAATGTACGCTGTGCTCTGTATAATGATGTATATTATTTCTATACACTGATAACAAGCATTGTGCTATGTAGATGTGTAGGGCACCTATATACATTATATGTGAGCACTGTTTTCATATTCCTATATTCCTGTTTATACTGATAATGGTCACTATGCACTCAATAACAATAATCATGTTGGTTATCCCTGAATCTACAGATAATGAACCTGCGTCTCTATATAATAAGCTTGCCCCTCTGTAAACTGTTGATGTATTCCGCCGCTGAACATGTTAACCTGTAAAAAGTCAACATATTGGAGAAAGTATATTAGGCCCCCCCAGTGCGGCGACACTGCTTCCCTCCCTGTCCACAGCAAGGGGTATATTGATGCAGTGGGGGGGTAGATCAGAGCTGCCAGTAATTACAAACTGTGTTAATCGTTATTCGCTCTGCACAGATTAGACTGACATAGATCCATCTGTATTTAATCACTCCAGAGCACAAAGGGACACATATACTATGGAGCATTTACCTTCGCTGCATTCGCTATCCATATGTGTATATATATGTGTGTTGGCATTGGACAAAGTATAGGATGTGTTGGCCATGGTGGTGGTGCCACAATGGCTACCAAGATCACCGCCATATCAGTACCCAGCTCCAGATGCTTCATATCGGGCCCTCTGTAGGGGTAGGATCCATACCCGCATCCTATGTAACTCAATGGGACAGCCGCCTCTTCTACCTGTGCCGATGTGTGGGCGGTTGGATGTTTATTAGATTGTTTCCTGAGCTAAATTTATCTGCAGTGATTGTGAGCTCTCCAGAGACACAAGGGGCTAGAGACGGAGACATAGAAAAAGAGAGACAATATGTGTAGGAAGAGCGAGGACATTGAGAGAGAGAAAAGAAGAAGGTCCCCCTGTCCTCCACAACAATGGCGGCCACGTTGGCCATGGTGGAGAAGTTGACGTAGAATTCTGAAATAGATAGATAGATAGATAGATAGATAGATAGATAGATAGATAGATAGATAGATAGATAGATAGATAGATAGATAGATAGATAGATAGATAGATAAAGCTTCTATGTCATTGTAGTGTGTGTTGATCACCCCCGGGGTAGGTCCCCCCACAGTTAAGACATATACAATGGGTCCCCTCCTCTCCAGTGTCACAGCTGCCGCTCGGTTTGAGCTGTCTATGGTACTGAAACATTTACTGGAAGAGAAGAGGAGGGGGAGCACAGGGAGGGGGAGCAGCAGAGCGAAGTCATGGAGGGAGAAGAGGGGAGCTGTGCGTTTGGAGGAGAGGAGATGGGAGGAAGCGAAGAGAGACGCTTTCTACAAGCATTCCATTATACTGTACATGTGTAACACTCTATTAGCGTGTTCTCCGCTCGCCATATTATCTTCATTATGGTAACAGGGTAGCAATGGGTGGCGGGGATAATGCAGTACTGGGGTTGTGTGATAAAGAAGGCTCCAGCTGAGAGATATGGAGATGTAATGTAGGAGGCAGTCTGTGTGTGTGCCATAGAAGCGCACTATGTTATCCTACTTTCATCAGCTCACAGTGTGTGTGTATTGGGCAGGGTACTCGTCTCCACCTGGGTCATGGTTTGTACTTGTTATGTAGGCTGCTTTGTCTTCTGCAACCTTTATTTGGTGTACTGGGCTGTGTAACACGTTGGAGCTTTATAAATAAAAGATAATAATACAAAGAACCAGACAGAATCGGCTTAGTAAAAAAAAAGGTCTCGCTTTGACCGCTTCCAGCCTTGTTATTTTACCAACTAAAGCTGGCCATAGACGTCTGAATTTTCCTGCGATCGATCGGTTAAGCCAGTGGCAAAAGGTATTCCAGGGGGGCGCTAGTCCTCATTCATAACCTGTGTTTGAATAGGGAGAGGGGCCTCAATAATGTTCTTAAAAAGAAAAGGGGTGCCCTGCAAGGAAAGTTTGGCAACCACTGCTTTAAGCGATCACAGAATCGATTCCAATTAGAAGATCGATCAGGCAGTACACTATATTGCGCGATCGATCATTAGGACAGTGAGCGGTCGACCATTCTCCACCTTTTAGATCGGAAATGATGTTATGTGGGTTGGACGTCAACAGGTCGATCAATAGGAATGATCGAATGTCTCCATTAATGTTCTGTGATTCCCAAGCAATCGACGAAATTTTACAGACAGGTCCGATACTTGAGCAATCAACGTTTTGCGCGATTCTGGGAGTTTTCGATCAATCACACACTTTGTGCATGCATCAATTTCTGCTTGATCGATCGCAGCATATTATATGCAAAGTTAAAGCATGGGGCCCCCCTGATGGCCGAGTTCTTGAGGCTCCCGCTAAAGAACCCGGCCATCAGGGGGGCTCTGTACTATAACTGTGTACATCCCACACCCACCATACTGGATTGCCCTGTCAGTACTGATCGGCAGGCGGATTATGTATGCAGGATAGAGCACCGAGGACCATTGGGGCCCTATGTCACCGCTTACTCCACATAGTGGGAGAAACGGCCCTGGTTACAATTGTTGTATTGTTGGCTGGTATTGATAATGGGAGGATTGAGCCTCTCTGGGATAAAGCATGGACTCTGTAGTGAAAATGATGCACATGAACCACACGTTTGTAATTTGAGTCTAAAGAATACTGGCTTTGTGATTTTTACATATGATTGTGCCGTCAGGGAGGTGAAAATCTACGGATGGAAAAACCTGGTTAAGCCCCCCATACACCTTAAGATCAATCCATACAATCTCCATTAGATCTACGAACAACTGTGTAGTATAGTGGCCTCCCTGATAGAATACATAGTGATTGGAAGGTATATATCACTGCTATGTAGTGCCGGGTCCTCCCTGATAGAATACATAGTGATTGGAAGAATTAGAAAGCTCCTCATATTACATGGTTTTGGTAGAACAAAATCTGATTGTACAGAAATTGTATGGAAAGATTGTAACAATTAATAATAAGGAAAAAAAAGGTCACATAAAGTGGAAGCGCTAAGAGTCAACTTTTGGCATAAGATTGCATATTCATGGTTGGGATACCTTGCGGTTCCTGTCTTCAAAGAAGGGATCCATAAACATAGTGTAAGCACCACAATCAATACATTAGAAGATAACAGTTATTCAAAATAAATAATTATTAATAACTATATTACTGTCTTTGGACTCAAAAAGCCAATCGAGGCATTTATGTACCATCATGCGGCATCCCATCACAACCCATTTTCGGTTTAAAAAAACTATTCTTGAGGCCACCTACTGTGGTGGATGATATGTTGGACCCATGTGCTCTTCCACCCAAACTTGTATCATTACCTTCAGTGGAGGTTTCCTTTAATTGGCATAGGTAAGAACGTCATTGTAATCTAGCCCCGGAGCTTGTTGATGTTCATTATTATTTCATGTCCATTATTCGAGGCAAGCCCTGTGTACAGTACATCATAAAGTGATGTTGAGTGATACCACCAGCTATTAGATAACAGCGGAGGGTTGCAGCGGTATTTCAGCTAGTGATACAGTTGGAGTGTTGCTGATGAAGGGTCAGTTTCTGCATGGAGAGGCCTGCATGCGTGGGCAGACTGGGAGCACTGGAGATAGCGGCGCACAGAGCTGCAGTATGGAAAGAGAATCATAAGACAAGGTCTCGTCTCTCTGTTTAGGTCGAGTAGACTGTAAGAGAGAAGGACAGAGTGAAGGGTAGGTTAAAGTAGGTTAAAAATGGCTGTTTTATCAAGAATAGGAGATGTCACAACATATTCTGACAAAAGATATCAACATTTACTCTGGTTCCAGTCTGTCCTCTGTGGTAAATGTCCATCTCTTGCCATGATTGCCGGTGTTGTGAGATATATTCCTATTTGAAAAATTTTCCTATTTTTACAACTGCGCATGTGCAGATAGTCCGAGTTTTGGGGTTTTCAGGGTTATTCTTCCGATTTTCGGGTGTCAAGGTTAGGGGTTTGGGGGGGATTAAGGTTAGGGTTAGGGGGTTCCGAGGGTTAAGGTTAGGGTTAGGGGATTGGGGAGGTTAGATTATTTTCAACCCCCCGAACTCCTAAACTTCACCCCCGATCCATAAAACCCATACTATCAAGCACCACTCCCCCTAACCCTAACCTTAATCCCCCCCAAAACCCTAACCTTGACACCCGAAAATCGGAAGAATAACCCTGAACCCCTAAACTCGGACTATCTGCACATGCGCAGTTGTAAAAATAGGAAAAATTTTCAAATAGGAATATATCTAACAACACTGGCATTGTTTAAGGGTGGGCAACAGCCTTCAGGACCAATATGGGTATAGAGTGTAGTGAATGATATAAGTGTAGTGCACAGTGTATGTCGTGAATGATTTTGGTTTAGTGTATAGTGAATGATATGTGTAAAGTGTACAGTGTGTGTAGTGAATGATATTGGTGTAGTGTGTGTAGTGAATGATATGTGTAAAGTGTACAGTGTGTGTAGTGAATGATATTGGTGTAGTGTGTGTAGTGAATGATATGTGTAAAGAGTACAGTGTGTGTAGTAAATGATATTGGTGTTGTGTGTGCAGTGAAGGATATTGGCATAATGTACAGTGTGTGTATTGAATGATATTGGTGTAGTGTTGTGTGTGTGTGTGTAGTGAATGATACAGGTGTAGTGTATGTAGTGAATGATATGGGTGTAGTGTATATGTAGTGTATATAGTAAATGATATGGGTATGGTGTGTATAGTGAATGATATGGGTATGGTGTGTATAGTGAATGATATGGGTGAAGTGTGTATATGGAATGATATGGGTGTAGTGTGTATAGTGAATGATATGGGTGAAGTGTCTATAGGGAATGATATAGGTGAAGTGTGTATAGTGAATGATATGGGTGTAGTGTGTATAGGGAATGATATGGGTGAAGTGTGTATAGGGAATGATATGGGTGTAGTCTGTATAGTAAATAATATGGGTGTAGTGTGTATAGTGAATGATATGGGTGTAGTGTGTATATGGAATGATATGGGTGTAGTGTGTATAGGGAATGATATGGGTGAAGTGTGTATAGGGAATGATATGGGTGTAGTCTGTATAGTAAATAATATGGGTGTAGTGTGTATAGTGAATGATATGGGTGAAGTGTGTATAGTGAATGATAGGGGTGAAGTGTGTATAGTGAATGATAGGGGTGAAGTGTGTATAGGGAATGATATGGGTGAAGTGTGTATAGTAAATGATATGGGTGTAGTGTCTATAGTGAATGATTTGGGTGAAGTGTGTATAGGGAATGATATTGGTGTAGTGTGTATAGTAAATTATATGGGTGTAGTGTGTATAGTGAATGATATGGGTGAAGTGTGTATAGGGAATGATATGGGTGAAGTGTGTATAGTAAATTATATGGGTGTAGTGTGTATAGGGAATGATATGGGTGAAGTGTGTATAGGGAACTTAATAACGGCAGTAAGTTACACCTATGACCTCCTTTTTGAGCGCCTCACCACTATTTCTTTCAATAAGCCCCTTTCAATGAATGATTCAGCTATCAGCAACATGCATGTCCTGACTGTTAGGTCTGTTGCGTTTCGATCACACTTCTACAATTACCAGTCAAATATTTGCTTTGTATCATTTCTACCAAAACATGCTTGGTTAGGTTAGTGATGCCAGACTGCTATTATACAGATAGTCTGTACACAAATGTATATAATATATAGTATATAGAGTGCAATATATATAGATATATATATTAATACATATATAACAATAGTGAGAGATAGGAGGACGTAGTCCAGTGTGCACAGTACATATAGAATATGACATAAGAACATAAGTGCATTCCATGCATCCAGTATGGAGAGTAGCATAATGTAGCGTGTATTATATGTGAAGCGGGTGACACGTATGTAAAATGGTGTGCATGGTGTTGTAGGTTGGTATGTCATTGCCATAATAGCTTAGATTTGCAACCAAATGTGGAGGAGAGATGAGGAAAGGTGTGCGAGAGAGAGAGAGAGCGTGCCAGGATTAATAAAGAAGAGGGGGAGGGAAGGTATGAACGAGGGGAGAGGTATACAGGAAATGTAGAGCGAGCTACTGATATTAAAGGAGGAGAAGGGAATGGGAGAAGAATATAGAGGAGACAATGACGTAAGACGATAGATAGATAGATAGATAGATAGATAGATAGATAGATAGATAGATAGATAGA
>CM070034.1:20836534-20854746 GCA_036250615.1 Ptychadena robeensis
ATTGGGGTCACCGGTGGTCGCCACATCCTGTCCCCAGGTAGCACTGACCTTGCAGATGGTGGGATCCCCTGCCCATGGGGTACCCCGGACGGGTTCCCGGTCTCTCACGCAGCCGGGGTGGTGCCGAGCAATGGCGCCGTCAGAGGCTCTCGTCTGCTCATTGCTCGGACCGGCGTTTCCTATGCGGCGCGCGTCACAGCATTGCACACTCTTAAAGACTACACCCCTCCCTCGGCAATCACTTCCCTGCAGAGGGGGGGTCAACATCAGTGCACACCATAAATAGTCAGAGCAGGCACAGCAAGTGCTGTTGTTATTGCAGTTATTGTGTTAACCTGAGCTTTATGCGTATTCCTCTCCCCATACTTGATCGACCTTCCTGTTTAACCGAACCTTGGCTTGTTACCCTTCTACCCTAACTTCTGGACCCGACTACTGCTTGTTTTTACAAACCGATAACCTCTCGTCTGCTGCCAGCCCTGACCCTTTGCTGAACTCGACTACCCCGACTTCTCTAAACCCTTGGATCCCCTTGAATTGGACCGACCACTTCTTATCTCTCTCCGATCTCTCGCGAGGCCTCCACATTGGGGGCGATTTACCTAACCTCCTGTCCCATCGGGGTAACGACCACTGGGGAGACCTGTCCGACCCTGCCGCGGAAACACCACCGTGCCCCCTCCTGGGACATCGGCGCATCTCCCATTAGGGGGCTCTGGTGGAGACCAGGTTCCCACGGATTAGACTCCTCCCCCTGGGTTCGGGTTCTACCTATCATCACAAACCCCGTTGGAGCGGTGGACAGAATACAACATCCCATAATACTGCCTCTGGAGAACGACCCCAGATGACATCCGTGGTAAACAGCTTGAAGACTAAGTGGTCATGCACCATGCAACAGTACCACCCATGTTCCTTGTGGAACGGCTCAAGCTACAATAAGCTCCCTCCAAAACACCCTTTCATCGCGGGAACCAAAATCTCTATGCCAGAGATTTTTTCCGGGGCTCCTGGAACACTATAGGACTTCAAGCATGCGTGTTAGCTTCATTTTTCCCTGTTGCACTCACTATACCCATGACAAATACGTGTGGGCACTATCATTACCCTACCCACTGCAAGGCGAAGTCCCAACTTTGGGCGTTTCAGCTCATGAACGGAAGGCCCATGTTTGACCTCTGTTGCCAGGTTTTGTCAAGAAATTGGGTGAACTTGTACTCTGACCCTTTTCAGGTGTAGACTGCTGAAACGCTCTCCTTACCCTCAAACGAAGGAGCGCACAGCTGAGAATATAGAAGGGAGTTTCCGCCGTCATTCCGCCGATACATCATGGATAACCAGCCCTCAGGTCCATCTTCAAACGGGCTTTCGGATCGTTAACGGATGAACTCGCCAGATTTGGGGTACCCGAGTTCTTATCTGCACGACAATCTCTGGTCAACCCAGATTGACAGGCGCGTTAGAGAAAAAGGTCCGGGACCGTTCCACACCGTCCATGAGAGCCCAGTCTAGGACACCGGGAGGCCCTCCAAGGTTCCGTCCAGGACATACCCCCGATTGGCCCCAACTTTTCACATCCTCTGGCCCTGGGGCTCCGCCTCCTCCAGAACCCATGCAGATCGGAGTTCGCCCGACCAAGCCTCACACATTGGAAGAAGATCCCGCAAGGTTTTACAGAACTTCTCTTATTATTGTGGTACCCTGGCCACTTCCTCCGTTCCTTCCCGGTAAAACCCACAGGTTAATTTAACCGACCCTCTCTTACGCAGCTCCCCCCAAGTGTCTCACGCCCACCAGGATACTCACCTTTCTATTCTCCGTCTTCTACAGGTACATGGAAACCGACATGAGATCCAGCGATAATCGTTCAGGTTCATGTAACACTGTCTTTATGGAACGTCATTTTGGCTACTTCCGCCGGGGACTACCTGTTTAGACCTCTGAACAGCCCTCTGACGCATTTCCTAAGACGGCTCTCCTCTCAACTCCGACCTTGTCCTCCTGGAACAATGCCTATTTCCACTTCTCTCCCCAAAGGGACATACTGAACATTCATCAGTTTCTCCTTATAAATCCCTCTGGTTTCCCCATCATCTTGGAGAACCTGGCTAAAAACTCACATCCCGAACATTGACTGGTGCTCTGGGTAGGTGCACTAACTTCTCCCTTCCCCATACCTGTAAAGTTTTCTCTCCTGCTTTAATTCACTCAGTCTCACGGAATCATTCCTTCTGATAATTCAAGGACATCCCCGTCATTACCGGAATTCCTGGAATGTATTTGAATCCTAAAGCTGTTGTGAGCTTTACCCCCAATCGTCCATCTACGGCGCGATAGATCTTCTCCTGGGGCAGATCCATTCGGTAGGACCTAATCCTCTTTGCCTGGGCAGAACAAGCCACCCTGAAAGAATACCTGGAGAACCAACTTAAAGAAAGGTTTTATCTCCCTCTAACATCACAGCAGGAGCGGGGCTGTTCTTTGGTTGAGAATAAGGATCAACCATCAGGCCATTGTTGACTACCGGGAACTGACTCTCATTACCATCAAAACAGTTACACCACCCCTTCCGTTAATGAACAGATCTATGCAGATGCTAACTCATGCAAAACCTTTCACTAAACTCGAGTTACGAGGAGCATACAACCTCATTCGCCTCAACAAGCCAGGTGATGAATGGAAAACCTGCATTCGTCCATTTGGGACACATTTCGATATTTATTATGCCATTTGGATTGTGTACTCCCCAGCAGTATTCAGCCATTCATCAGATGAGTCTTTTTCCGTGACATTTTAGACCTGTTTGTAATCGTCTATCTTGACGATAATATTATTTTTCTCCCCAGACATCCGTCTCAATCGTCCTCCTGTTTCGTGCTAGTGTTTGGACAGGCTAACGCAAAATTCGTTGTCGCGAAAACCATCAACAGCGAGTGGGAACAGACCTCACCAAACACCCGATTTCTCGGTTATTATCATTCCTGACGGGGCTCCATGTACCCTCAAAAGGTTTCGGCAGTGAAAGGTTGGCCTAATCCCTCATCCAGGAAAAGGGGTTCAAAGATCTTGGGTTTCGCAAATTTCTACAGACGCTCATAAAAGGCTTCTCCAAGACGTGCTCCCCCATCCATACAGGGGACCCCGAGGGTGCCGCATCTCCCCCAGGGGACCCAGGAGGCTGACATACAGCAGGAGGAATGACAAGATCAGCTCAACAGTTCTGGGAGGGGTGAGCTGAGCTGCTGAGTCACTAATGGGAGGTTAGAAAAGATGATGGTGAGAAGTTGTGCTTCTATTGAGAAGTTGGAGTAGGGTGAGCTGAATTGTTCCGATGGTACAGAAGGAGGAATGAGAAGATCAGCTAAACAGTTCTGGGAGGAGTGAGCAGGGTGAGCTGAGCTGCTGAGTCACTAATGGGAGGTTTAAAAGGAGGAAACTGAACAGCTGTGCTTCTGTTAGAAAGTTGGAGACGGGTGAGCTAAGCTACTCCGATGGTACAGCAGGAAGAGTGAGAAGATAAGCTAAACAGTTCTGGGAGGAGTGAGCAGGGTGAGCTGAGCTCCTGAGTTATTGCTGGGAGAGTAAACCGCATGAGCTGAGCTTCTTGTAGATATGTAGATATTGTAAATAGCCTGGTCACATGCATCTTTACTAATTACATTAACAACCTATGAGGGCAACTTTTGATCTATAACGTGGAAATGGAGCCAAGCCTGACCCCAACAACAGGTTCACTTTAAGACGATACTAATGAAATAAATGTCGGCATATGTTGGGTCCCTTTAAACGTTCCTTTCTACCCGGTGTAATAGCATGCTATTTATATATACAGTATATCTAAATATATATATTTCTCCCCTTTACAAGTCTTCCCATGCTGAAAATAGCTCTGATGATGCCGCCCAAGCGTGCAGTTCACACCACCAAATGCAATTATTTCATTTTTCCAGAGATGCACTTGAACGGCGGACTTACATGTTGCTGCGGGTTGTACGGTGGAGGCTTTCATGTCACCTCCATGACCCACAATAATTTCACTTGTGTACCTGCTATGTTGCCTCATTTCAGCTTCATTCGCCCCTCCAGCACATGGCACGCCAGGGCAGAGGTGTACCGGGCTGTGCCACGCTTTATAGAAGGAAACTGTAATTTAAAGGGCTGAAACAGATGTGAGTAGGTTGTTCATGCGTTAGCTCACGCGGCGACTTCTGAGCATTGTTAAGACTCAGCAATGCAGAAAGGTCTCACGCCGGCCTGTACCCACAATGCCGTGCTGCAAGCAGGGAAGAGAGATTTGTCCTCCACCGAAAACAAAACATGCCGACGTCGTGAAACGCGGGCTTCGGTGGCTGGGACCTAATTATGCTTTAATTGGGTTCTGGATCACTGTTCAAGATTGGATCGTTCTAATTCCTGTTATAAATAATGATATTCTCTGTCAACTCCTCATAACGCCACATATTTTCCATTAAACAGACAAAGAAACAGAACGGTGTAATTTATCAGCTGTGACAAGTCTACAAGCTGCGGAGATCCCGTTATTTAAACGTCCTGAAAACCCAAATCCCAGGCGCGGCTTTTCCTTTTCTTTTTTTCTTGAGAAGCATTAGGCTTGGTTCACACCTATCCATGCTGGCATGTCCAGGGGCCGTCCTAGCTTGTCTAGTACCCTTGACAATCATCCCCTCTCTCCCAGTGTCACTTGGTGGGGAGGGGGGCTGGTAAAAATGTTGGATGGGGGGGGGGGGGGGGGGGGGGGGGGGGGGGGGGTCGGTGGTGCTGATATCTGAGGGGGTGATAGCAGTGTTGGGCCTGGTGTCAAGGTAAGTGGTCGGGGGGGTTAAGGTTAGGGGGAGTTGTGCTTGACTGTAGGGGTGAGCTTTAGAGGTTACACTTAGGGGTTTCAAATTAATCTAACCTCCCCTAAACCTAACTAAACCCCCCCAAACCCCTAACCTTGACCTGAAACTCATAAGACTAACCCTGTAATTCCAAAAAATGGCAGAACACCGGGAGTGGGGTGGGTGTTAGCAGCGGAAGGGGTTCGACTAGGTTCTGCAGTAGATCAGGACCCTGGTCAAGCTGCGAGAATCATCAACTCCACTGGGAGTTACCGAAAGACACAACCCCACCCTTCTTCAGTCTCCACCCTCCAAACTGAGCACCTCACCCCTACTGTGGGGTGCAGAAGCATGGGTGGGTGAAACATTTTTTTTTAACCCCTTGGTCCCCATCCAAAGAAATGTCTATCGAACAGGGATTTACCAACTAGGGATGGTCGAAAAATTTTAGAAATATCCAAAATTTCGCCGGGTTGAAAATCGACCCCAAATTCTGTCTAAAATCTTAAAAATATGTTAAAGTGTTGATTGAAAAAATCATATATTTTTATATTTTTATTGTAATTATAATATAATTGAAAAATTTGCACCTGAAAATTTGCATGAGAACTCGAAAATTTGCAATCTATTTCAAGTAAAATTGAATCTACATTTCGACCATCTATATAACCACGAATCCCTGTGTGACCGCAATTTTCTTGGAGTGCCGCAGAGTTCCATTCCCAAACGACTGTTTGCCAAACGGTCGCTGTCAACACGCACATCGATCGATTGTTCGGTATCAAAAGCTAAATTGACCCGTGTATGGCCAGCATTGGTTGCTTGTCTAAGGCTCCATGGTATATGAAAAATGTTTACATACCTGATCCTGTGCTTGTTCACCTCTTTTAAAACAGCACCTCCCTTAAATCTAAAGCCCCCCCATACACGTTTAGAATTCAGGTCGATCTCCCGGCAGATCGACCGTGCGGGATGACGTCACACACGGCCGGTCGGCGGCTCACCCTTTGTGTGCCGGCATTTACTTTTGATGGGGACGCCAAGTAAGTTAGTAAGGAGATCGATCTAAAAATTACAGACATGGGCGTAATGTTTTAAATCGGTTTATGGCCTGATTTACGGACGGCACTTTTGAATTACCCAGCGGTTGATCGACCGCAACATCGGGCGCAAAGCAAAGCGTATATGGTGGGCTTTAGAGATGGTCTGAGGCAGTGAGGACATCACTCTCAATGCAAAGCTTATGGGCTTGCGTTGTAAAGGGAGAATCTCATGTGATTCCTGGCTGAAACCATAACATACTCACAGGTTAAATATCTTCAATGAGCATAACTATACCGAGGACGTTACGCCCTGTCCCAGCGAGCCTCAACAAAGAGCGCTCTGTTTGGGAGAAATATCAAATTTATCGACAAACCATTATCAGCTTTTGGTGAGCCTTGCGGCGGGAGGGCGCGATCGACATTCTCTTCCAATGTTATCGCTCTATTAGAACGCGTTAGGCCAGGCTGGGCTTTTCCGTCACCGTAAACAATAGAGACGGTCGTGAAATTTCGACTAGTTTATTTGTGAGTTCATTGTTTAGCTCCTGAACATGATATCATCGCCATCATTGCTGGAGATGTAGAGAAGGGTTGTGGGAACATTTACTCTAGCACCTGTAGTTTTTGTAGTTTCAAAGACAAAGTCAAAATTTTTACTTGACAACCCTTCTCTACATCTCCAGCAATTGTGGTGATTATACCATGTTCAGGGGCTTTGCAATCAGCTCACAAAGTCAGCAAGTCGAAAAATTTGACTATCTTAGTGAGTTAACTGCAAACCCCTGAACATGGTATCATCATCCAAATAGCTGGAGATGAAAAGGTGGGTTGTGGGAACATTTGAAAAATGTTTTTAGCTCTAGCATGTGTAGTTTTTGCACAAATTAGGTTCAAAGTCAAGTCAAAATTTTTGAAGTTTGAACTTAATTTGTGCAAAAACTACATGTGCTAGAGCAATACTTTTTTTGCTTTACAATGTTCCTCACAACCCATCTCCATGTTCATGGATTTTTTAGACGCTTGGTATTTTCACTGGGATTAGACTCCGCTGGGTGCAGAATTAGGGTGCGTCCTATACAGCAGAGTCTAATCCAGGTAACAATACTGGGGAACTGCCTCTCGACCAGAATGACAGACCGGGAGTTTAACCTCCCTAGCGTTATCAGCTTTTTGCGCCACTTTTTATGGCACGAAAAGCCGCTGCACAGGCAATCACGGCGGACTACATTGTACGCACAGGAAAACCGCGCAGAATTCTGTAGGCGCAGCCTGTATATCTCTTTAAGAAAAGGCTGCTGGGAGAGTCTAGAAGGTGAGGTCAGGCTCTTACATCTGTTATTTTGAGTAAGTTATATGCCCAGCAACCGCTAATCCACACCTTTGGGCAGAGGTGACGGTTTCGTTTGTTTGGCTTTTCTGCCACTAATCTCTGGAGCCAAGAGCTCCCATGCTCTTTCTGGGTCCCCCACCATCATCCACTTAGCAAGTGCCACAGGGAAACTACACACCCATGACGAATAAAAAGGGCCGCTTTGGACCAGGGCAGCCTCTTCCTCATCTTGTCCAAGTGGGTGCAGGCAACTACCTGCCTGAGGACTACTGACACCAGAGGTCATTAAAGGAGTGTACCCTGGGTGAGCAAAATGTATCTTGCCTCTGTCATGACCATCTGTCCTTTCTGTACTCTGGGTAAGAGCCTCAGCACCTTCCAGCAGCTGGTTAGGAAACTATTTGAAACAATTTTTGACCCCATCCCTGCTTATGAGTGATGGAGATTTGGACTGCATACATTATATAGTAAATGTATAGTAAAAATTTATTCCCTACCACAGTGGTGGGCAACTGAGTTGATATGTAGGGCCACAAGTGCGGCCCTCTGCATCACTAAAGGGCCGCACATAACATCAATCCAGACCCTCCCCCTGTCAACATATCTCAGCAGGCGGTGGACCAGATCCCGTCAGGCAGTCAAAACCCGACAGCACCCACCCCCCTCCTGCCCTTGGGTGCAGCGCATATATGTAGACCTGGTTTCCCTGATCAACATTGGCAATTTTCCTGATGTAGGAGCGCCAAAGTTGATTAGAAAAGCTGGATTGGTATGCCCCATGCATTTACAGTTTGGTTTTGGGGGCCGCTGAACAACTCCCAAAGGGCCGCATGCAGCCCCCGGGCCACAGGTTGGGCACCTAGGCCCTACCAGCTTGTGTGGACATTTGTTTCCTGTGCGCAGCCGTATGAATGACAGTAAACCTGAGTATAAGCATGCACACAGAAAAGAACCTGGTTGCTCCGATGCGTTACCCCGGCAATGCTGCAGTGACCTCAAGAGCCAAGACAGACCATCGTTGTCATGGCACGAAGGAAATGTTGGGTCTTTGGATGACTACAATGACCAACGTTTCCTTTATATTTAAGCAGTTGTCTTCCGTCCCAGCTGAGAGCCCACCAGCCTTTGATCTATATTAATGTCCGATAGTAGGTTTTCTTGCTCTTTAACACGGTTAGATTTGATTGGGGAATATACATCGCAGAAGTGACTTTCTAGGCGATCCATCCACATTACATTGATGTATGGCGTTCTCGTGTGCCGGAGTTTCTTGTAGAACGCGCTATGCATTATTCATGGATCCAGGAGCATGTCTGATGCGCCACATCAGTGGCCTCAGCATCATTTGCATGGATAGCCAATAGCGTCTGCCAGATAAAGAGACGCAGGTTTCATTTTTTTTGTTTCCTCTGTCCTCGGCGAGAATATGATTCAGTTTGATGCCGCGAAACACTTGGAGGATCATGGGCTCTTGCCTTCAGCGCTTCTCTCATTAAAGCGCTATGACTACAACTCCCAGAAGCCCTTGCTGCTGACAGCTCTCTGGGATCACATATCTTTATAAAAAGCAATCAGCGCAGTGACACAAGTTATTGTAGCGGATAGGGAACGACTACCTATGGCATTTTAATCTTGTTACTGTGTGTGTACTGCCTTCCGGAGCCAAGGCGTATTTATGAATTTAGATGTAGGTATTGCTGTCAATTATCCGGCACGTTTAGAACATTGGGGCTTTCTTGGATATGAAACCTTCCTATATTGTGGAGGAACATTGCCTGCAATAAATTGGATGCCATGAAATATTGATAATATAGGAGTACTATATAAGCTGTAGGTGTCACAAGAGGAACAATATCGCCCTTATGGTGTTTTTTTTCTATTCTTTTATTTGTAGACCCAATATTAAATCCTATTCTATAGCCATTTAATAGGGTAACTACCCCCCACCCCCAAAGTGACAAACTTTGTTTCAGTCTTTGTTTCTATTTGTTCAAATGTAAAGCTACATGGGAGCTATTGGAAATTAAAAGCAATGCTAAATGAAACTTTGGCTGACCATGTGGTAACCCATTCAACCTCTGTTAAAGTGCTCAACCATTATATTTATTATCAATCTCCTCTGGAAGGGAAATTGTGTCACCTGGTATAGATTGCACTCCCCAAGTTGCTAGTGACCCCACTGGAAAACAATTCATTTAGGAAATGTAAACTTAGGGCTCAATAGGGTTTCCCATCTCATTTGAGAGATGACCATATTGTAAAGTCACCAACCTGTCTTTTCTTATTTGGAAGGTGACCAGAATGTAAGATCACCAACCTTTCTCTTCTCATTTGGGAGGTATGCAGATTATAAGGTCATCAACCTTCTTATTAGGGAGGTGACCAGATTGTAAGGTTACCAACCTTCCTCTTCCTATTTAGGAGGTGACCAGATCGTAAGGTCAACATCCTTCCTCTTCTCATTTAGGAGGTGACCAAATTGTAAGGTTACCAACCCTCTTCTCATTTGGGAGGTGACCAGATTGTAAGGTCACCAAGCTGCCTCTTCTCATTTGGGAGGTGACCAGATTGTAAGGTCACCAACCTGTCTTTTCTTATTTGGACGGTGACAAGAATGTAAGATCACCAACCTTCCTCTTCTCATTTGGGAGGTATGCAGATTAAAAGGTCATCAACCTGTCTTTTCTTATTTGGAAGGTGACCAAATTGTAAGGTCACCAACCCTACTCTTCTAATTTGGGAGATATACAGATTGTAAGGTTACCAACCTTCCTCTTCTCATTTAGGAGGTGACCAGATTGTAAGGTTACCAACCTTCCTCTTCTCATTTGGGAGGTTACTCAATTATAAGGTAAACAACCTTCCTCTTCTTATTTGAGAGGTGACCAGATTTTAAGGTTATCAACCTTCCTGTTCTCATTTAGAAGGTAACTAGATTGTAAGGTCACCAACCTTCTTGTTCTCATTTGGGAGGTGACTAGATTTTAAGGTGACCAACCTGCCTTTTGTTAATTGGAAGGTGACCAGATTGTAAAATCACTAACCTGCCTCTTCTCATTTGGGAGGTGACCCAATTGCTAGGTCAATAACCTTACTCTTCTCATTTGGGAGGTGACCAGATTTTTACACCATCAACCTTCCAGTTCTGATTTAGAAAGTGACCATATTGTAAGGTCACCAACCTTCTTGTTCTCATTTGGGAGGTGACCATATTGAAAGGTCATCAACCTTCCTGTTCTCATTTGAAAGGTAAACAGATTGTAAGGTCACCAACCTTCTTCTCATTTGGGAGGTGACCAGATTGAAGGTCATCAACCTTTATGGGCATATCTCAGAAGCATGTGGACAAATGTTGAATCCATAAGCAGTTAAAACATCTCCCTTTTCTGCAGCAATGAATTTGGGTATTTAAGTATTCGATCAGCTTTCATGTCACTTTATGACTAAGCGGCACCATTCACCATTCTGTCCTTCGGGCTTTCATACCTTTCTGCATGATGCATTTTATTATACGATTCCCCCTTTTCCATTCCTGCTCCACATAAAAAGCTTAAATCAGATAGAAAATAGGTAAACTCATTTTGTCGGCACTTATTATGCAAGACGTAGAGCGCTGTTGTGTGTTTTTAATCTTTAACTAATTATGAATAAATTGCACATAGATTCCAAACTTACCTGATTGTGCTGGGAAAGCAAGCGATGAATCAGTCGCTTTTCAATGAATTCAAAGCCATTCCAGCGTGATTTTGCTCCAGTGTGTATGTAATTTGCTCACAGTTTGGTTTGTTATACTTTGAAAAATCACTAATTTGTTCTTACAATTGATATTTTGCAGAGAATTCATACATTCCCATTATTTTACTTTTTACATGTTTAAAGAGGAATTTCAGCCTAAACAATGTGTGTAAGTGTATATAATGTATGTATATTAGATGAATGGACACACACTTCCCACAGACACACTCTTAACATTTCTAGGAAGTCCTTCCAGAAGACTGAAATATAATGGCTGCAAAGGGATGATCAACTCTATATTGATACCTGTAGGAGTAATGGCCAAGTGTACCATTTCTTCTGTCCATATAATGTGTGTGTATGTGTCTTATACCATCTCATATAGTCATACTCATTGTACCAATATTCCATACCATGGTAGGAGCAATAAAACAAATACATTCTAGATAAGTCTATCCTCCATAACTTCATAGCTCCATTCTTTAAAACTCCATCCTCCATAACCTCATCCTTCATAACTATATTCTCCAAACCTCCAAAACTTCATCCTTCATAACTCCATTCTCCAAACCTCCATCCTCCATAACGTAATCCTTCATATACTACATAAATCCATTCTCCATAACTTCATCTTTCGTTACTTAATTCTTCATAACTCCATAATTTTACCCTTCATAACTCAATTCTCCATAACTACATCCTCCATAACTTGAATCCTTCCTCCATAATTCCATAACTTCATACTTCATAACTCCATTCTCCCAACCTCCATAACTTTATCCTTCATAACTCCATAAATCCATTCTCCATACCTCGATCCTTCATAACTCCATTCTCCCAACCTCCATAAATTTTATCGTTCATAACTCTATAAATCCATTCTCCATAACTCCATCCTTCATAACTCCATTCTCCCAAACTTCATCCTCCATAACTTTATCCTTCATAACTCTATTCTCCCAACCTTCATCCTCCATAACTTTATCCTTCATAACTCCATAAATCCATTCTCCATAACTCCATCCTTCATAATTCTCCATTCTCCATTCTCCCAACCTCCATCCTCCATAACTTTATCATTCATAATTCCATTCTCCCAACCTCCATAACTTAATCATTCATATCCTCCATAAATCCATTCTCCATAACTCCATCTTTCATAACTTAATTCTTCATAATTCCATAACTTCATCCTTCATAACCCCATAACTCTATCCTTTATAACTCCATAAACCCATTCTCCATAAATCCTTCCTTCATAACTCTATAGGTAAATCCTTCATAACTCCATCCTCCATAATTCCATCCTTCAAAACTTCAAAGCTCAGTCCTCCATAATTCCATCCTCCATGACTCCATAATTCCATCCTCCATACGCCATTGCTCAATCCTCAATAACACCATCCTTAATAACTTCATTCTCCAGAACTCCATCCTTCATGACCCCATTTATCTATACTCACTAACTCCATCCTCCATAACTCTTAAACTTCATCCTCCTTATCTCCATAGCTCAATCTTCCATAACTCCCTAAATCTATTCTTCATAATTTTATCCTTCATAAATCCATAACGCTATCCTCTACAACTCCATTCTCCATAACTTCTTAACGTAATCTTTCTCCTCCATGACTCCAGCCTTCATAACTACATAACTCCACCTTCCATAACTTCATCCTTTATAACTCCATCTTACCTAAGGTCTTTCTTCAAAACTCCATAATTTCACCCCCTAAACCTCCGTCCTTTATAACTACATGACTTCATCTTCCACAAATCTCCCATCTCTATCCTCCTAATTTCCATAACTTAATCTTTTATAACTTCTTACTCTCTAACTCAATAACAGCAGCCTTTATAGCTCATCATCCTAACCTCCATATCTCCATCCTCTTAATTTTCATAACTCCACCCTCGTCAAGAAATAAAGGTGCCATATTTGCCCCTTTTTGGTTACCCATCTTTGGTTGTCCATCACCCCAAATCGGGTTTTGTCTGATAAGCTTTGAATACACACTCTGAGAAGCTGAGTGTGAGCAGTGAAATCATAGTAATGGATTTCAGCAGAGATGTATGGTAAGCCTGAATTTTAGCTTTAACTTATAATTTTACTATGATTGAGCTCTATATGTAAAAAAATGCTTTGTGCATAGAGGGTTCACACAACGTTGGTATACCATAACAGAAATCTAGGTGTATGTGCACTCTATGTAAGTGTATGGAGATACCAATGTACTTCCAGGTACAGTCAGAAGCTGTAGTGGTAACTTATAACTGTGATGTTTTCACAATGAAATATTCACAAATGCTCAAAGCCCTTTTTTTTGTTATTTACATAAATTTGCATATGATATTTATTGAGCTTCTGGGGCATTCAGGAGGTGTACAATCACACCTGGTGGATATGTACTGGCACCTTATGGTGTCTGCAATGCTATATGAATATTGATTTGGACGCTGTTTCAGCAGGAGACTTCTACTCAAAGTATATAAACCTTAATTGAACTACATTTAGTTTTCTATAACCGGAAGTATTGCAGACATTTTGTTTTATTAATAAAATATTTGGTCCCTCCTCGGCCATTGTTGTATCTCATTGCGATGACTTTGCTACGATGTGTCTTTATGCCCACCAGCAATGGATTTTTTTGAGGAAGATTCCCTTATGGTAATGGACCATGTTTGCGTTATGTGTTGGTATTCCTTCTTGATACCCATGGACGTGGTGGCATTATAAGAACTAGGAAAAAAAACATGAACAGGTACCTTTGCTGGGTGATCAATCGCAACGTGGTGGCGCAAGAATCGGCGACAGTCACACAACGATCATGCAAAGTAATGGCGATCGAACAGGAAAATACAGACATGGCGGTTCCCTGATCTATCAATATTTTGTTGGAGCGGGATTGATTGCTCAAGGTGTGCAGCGTTTGATTCTTAAACAATTAATCACCTCAAACGTGCACATCAAATCGATTGTTCGGGAATCAAACGCAAAATCAACCCGTGGATACCTTAAAGCGAATGTATACCTAAAAATGTGTAAAATGAAAGTTTGACTTACCTCGGAGCTGATATGATGGTGGCAGAGGACTCCACAATCCTAAAAACACTTACCCACTGTTCTGTGGAATAGTATGAGAGATTCCATTATTATTTTCCAGTGGTTAATACAGAGTGCAATATCCGAGTGGCCACTGGGGGCATTTATAATGGTTTTCTATGGGAAAATGTGTGCAATTCGGTTTAATATAGAGCAGAGATTAGAGATTTACCTGTTTATCTTTGTGGTGAATTTTAGGGGGTGCCGCAGCAGCCGCTCATCATAGCCAGGTAGAGAGGAGGGGCTGCTAAGGATATTAAATTACTCCTTACAGGTAAGCTGTTTGGGGGGGGGGGGTTATGCATTCCTCCCTATTATCGCCACTAGTGCCAGTCATGAAAATATGTATTTATGGTGGTAGGTCCACTTTAACGCCAAGCTACACTTGGGGTAGATTACCTGCCTCATCCTGCTGTGCCCTCCAGCGATACCAGCTAGGGTTTGCTTTCTTTCTGGGCACTATCTGGGTCAGAAAATGCAGGCATAGACGTGGGTCATAAGTGACACCAGGAACATGGGCGGGCACCCGGGCGGGCATCCGCCCACCCGTCCCTTTTCTTGTATTTTCTGACAAGCATAGGTGACCCTAGTCCTTACCTCCCCGGCAGATGTGTGGAGCTTAAAGTGGGCACTTTTAGCAACTTATTCCTGATGGAATCGGGCCACCAGGAAGGTTAGGCACATATGTATCCCACATCCCACTCCAGAAAGAATTACTGTCGATCTTTTTCAAAGGAGACACCATCTCCTGGTACTCATCCGAGGAGCTCACTAAAAAAGTGATGTGCACCCCTGGTTATAGCACCTCTGCTTTTGAGCTAAGGAGAAACACTCCAGTTAGAATATAGTTCATATGTGATATTTCCACTTTTATTAACATTCCAAAGCAACTTCGGCTGGGCTCGCAGAAATACATCTTCTCGGATCCTTTGGAAATACACAGCCGAGTCAAGTTCAGCCAAGGTACAAAAACACTTTAAAATCCATGTTTGCCGTCTGTAAAAGTTACTAAGTGTTCTCTGATAGCAGCGCGTCTGCTGTTTTCACCTATAATATCCCCTAAAAATATGCACCTAAAAAGCTGCTCTCCATTCTCCTCTCTAGAAGTCTCACTTTAGGTTCAATCCATCGATTGAGTAAAGCGCTCTGAAATGTCGGCCTGGAAACACTGCGGGCGATGTTACGTTATCTCGGGTTCGGGGAAAACCTACAGGAAGCGTTGGGCAGCCAAGTGCTTGGAGATTCAGCTTCCACCGAGCATCCATCCCCTCTCCTCCTGCAGAATTCTCATTTCAACATTCGGTATATAAATATTGGCTAAGAAAAAAAAATCACTTAGCCCCAAACCACAGAATTAATAATTTACAGCAAACATGCACTTAGAACGCCTGGCTTTTCACATGCTGGAGGATGGCGTGCGTTAGAAGTTAAGTGTAGAAGAAAGGGAAAAAATGTTCTTTTGTAGTAAAAATGAGACAATAGCATATTATTTCAATTAAAGGGTTTCGTCTATTTCAACGCTTTCTTTGCAGCTTTTAAGGGTGCTAGTGATTAAGTCGCCCGCTGGCTTCTTTTATCTGTGGGGGTCTCAAGCAGTGAGATCTCTGCACTTAAAGCTTAAATCCAGGGGGAAATAATACATTCAAATTAATCCAGCTCTATAATCAGTTGTTTGTGCTTTAATGTACTTAAATGTATTTTTATTTAATGCAAATAGTGAACTTGGTATTAGATTTGTTTCCTTGTACAGCAGTGCTCAAACTGGAGGAGGAAAAAGCGGTAAAATAAGCCAATAATTTGGCCGGTGGTGTCATAAGTCTGGTGTAGGGAGTGCACATCGGCACTGGAGTGACACCATTTCACTCCCAGAGCGGTGACACCAAGCTTTTCAGTCAGGGCCTTTTAAAAGTGACTTGCAAGCCAGCAAGAGTACTCTTAAGCAGGGTACACACGTGTAGATATGGGCCAGATCGATGTGGGCCTTGTGGGCTCACGGCCATCTATCGGGCCCACATAATATGCGGCCATCCAAGTTTTCGAGCGGGATCAATCAATCCCGCTCGAAAACAGGGATATCGGACATGACCGTTAATCACTCCATGCAAAGCATCAGCTGAGCTGGAGAGATAGCAGAGCTGTCTCTCCAGCTCCTCTGGTATCTGACAGCAGCGTGGTGATGTCATCACACTGCTGCGGGGGACATCGGACGGTTCCAATATCGAGCGGCCTGTACCCTGCTTAATTTTGTTCAAGAACCACAGCTGCAATGCTAGTGTGACAGTATTTAGCTTGCCCCCTCCCTTGTGAATGGTAAAGTCCTGAGTTCCTCCACTACACTTAAGGGCATGTTTACACTAATGCTGGCCATACACATGCCGATAAACGGCCGGATTTTAATCTGACCGACTGGCGTGCGCGCTCTCGCCGTCGGTCAGGTTAAAATCCGTCCGTTTATCGGCATGTGCCCACATGGGGCGACAGATCTCTGTCGCCCGACTTCTCGGCCGGCCAGAGATCCGACATGTCGGAAAATCTCTGGCCGATGGGAGCCGATGCCATAAGCAGCAATGAAGACGGCGTCTCCATCGCTGCTTATGGCCGGCACACAAAGGGTGCCTGGCCGATTGTGGGGCCCCAGAATGCAATGGGAGGCTAACGTGATGACGTCATCACGTTAGCCTCCCGGAGCGATATCGGAGGGCGATATCGCTCCAGCTCGGCATGTGTATGGCCGGCATTAGGCGATCACCCACGATTCTAATCGTGGCATGGTGATCCCTAGCCATTTTGCTTGCTAGCGATTTGGGCACCTTTTTGGAAGCGCTTTTCTGGGCACACAGGACTGCGCCCGATCACCACTGATCGCTCCCATAGAGAATGAATGGGGGTGCATTTAAAACCACACACATTCATGTCTATGGACGCGATCAGGAGCATTCAGCTGCGATTGCTCGCTGTCCGTGATCCAAAACGCTTAAAGCTACTTGTCCATAACTACTGTGACCAAATGACCAAACATGGCTACTTTGTTCACAACCCAAGAAAATGGAAATTCTGGGGCCAGGAGTAGATACATTTTTGTTCCAGGAAGTCCTTCCATCATTACTCCTGCCATTAGAAGTGCCATCTCCTTCTAACTTTAAACTTTTCCTTCTGCAGGAGTTGACATCACTATTCTTCATAGCGGCTTGTGTATATAGCCTATTTCTCTTTTTTGTAAGTACATTTTCAGGGCTTTGGGTTGAATTATATACAAGGTCTCTTAGCAATCTGTGCCTTCATCCCATGGCATAACAAAGCTGACTTTTCTCAACTTCTCAACCCAGTTTTTTTTGTTTATTCCCTGTTATTAAGATCACGCTAGGGAGGATGACACCAGGACTTGGCTCTGTATTGGCCGTGACAGCTGGACTGAGCTGAATTTCTGCTGGAGATATCTCCATTGGAGTCCCAGAGAGATTTGATGCCAGTATGTGATACGGCATGCCAGCACAGATCTGATGCCTCATATTTTCACATTCACCTAATCCTATTTAAAATGAGTCTTTGTGGATTTGTTTTGCCAATCTGACCAGCATAGCCATGATGGCAGTCATTTATGACATCACTATGTTGACTTCTAACCCAGAACAAGGAGGTACCATGAGACCATGACTGTGATAAGGCCTTTCTTCCTCTCCAGCCTGCTATGAGTAAGCTTCATGTGTTGGTTTTCTATCACATTGGTGTAGTAGATCATGATTAGCCTACAGCGCTATCCTTCTTCTAGGCAGGATGCCAGAAGACTACCTATACTAGTGTTAGAAGTATATTTAACTATTGTAATGCATACTTAATAGTCCTCATTTACTATAATTTTGGGGGCTTTGGAGAGACCCTGTCTCCATCAATACAGGTCACCCATACCTATTGTAGTGGACTGAAACTTGCACTATCTGAAGCCTATAAGAAGAAATAGTAGGTGGTGGTCAGCTTTATTTTTCTGGAAAACCATTATGGAGTACAAGTTCTCCAAGATTTAGCCTACACAGAAAGCACATGATCAAATGATCCTTGCAAGCAAATCAGGCTTCTCCAAGAGTTCTTTTGCAGGAACTTGTCATCCCTTAAAGCGGACCTACCACCAGGAATCTATGTTTTCATGAATGGCACTAGAAGTG
>CM070034.1:20867949-20895905 GCA_036250615.1 Ptychadena robeensis
GGCGGCAAATTTCCGGTCGGCCCCAGGCGACGAAAGCCCACGCTACGCCACTGGATCACCTATAGGTTGTTTAACATACTCATACATATGCATCCAACCAGAGAGTACCCACACATAATAACATTCCATTACGAACAATAGATATAAACTAAATACAGTATGGAAGCTTTGTGAATGTTATTGGAATGTATGTGATGTGCAGATTAACATCATATAATATTGAATTCCTGCTAGAACAGGGCTGGGCAAACTTTTTGACTTGTGTGCCACAATGGGTTTTTAAATGTGATAGAGGGGTCAGAGCAAGAGGCTGCAAGGGCCGCCGGGATAGGGGTCCTAAGTCCTCGTAACCAGCACAGGATGTTTAAAAAAATAAAACAAAAAAATTAATACATAGCAGCTTTTCATGGAGAAGCTTAAACATCCTATTGCAGCAAACTATGGCATCTAGGAAACAATCCAACCAACTATCCTCTAGGTGTTATCTTCACTTATTGCAGGGAATGAGGGGAGCCAGAGCGTCTTGACACCAAGGTGACAAAGGGCCAAATGAAAAGACTAAAGGGCGGTCTTAGTTGTTTTGGCTCCCAGGCCTTAATATATGTATAACATATATTGCTCATCTAAATACAATGAAGATCTTATTGTCACCACAGTTGATCATCCTTGGTGGTAGGTCAGGTTCTTCTAGTGAAAGTATAAACATGTAGCATTGGATTGTACAAGTAGACATCTTTATGTGCTCTCTACAGTCTGTACAAGATAGACGTGTACATCATTAGGTCTATTTTGGGTGGGCTTCAGTCCTCGCAAAATGATCCCAAGCCTCCAAAAATATACATGCTAGTTCCTTCAAACTTGGAAGCTCACTCCCTCTTGTCTTAAGGAACCAGTGACATCCCTGCTGTACTTTCTAACTACAACGTATATCTATGGCCAGCCTTAAAGGAACCCCTTTAAGTTCTATCGATTGACTACCCCCAACCACTGCCCAGTAACATTTCTGGAGTCCTCATACACAGGTTGATTTGTCATCGATCAATTCCCAATACGATCATTCCCGGCGGTCATGGAATCGTCGATTGAGCGTTTTGGAATCGATGGAACACCACCTTGGGAATCCGATTTGTGGTCGATTTGGACATGAGCCGATCTCCAAAATGGCCGATTCCACAAAATTCATCGATAGGAAAGGCAATAGGAAATGGCAAACGATTGACCAAAAAAACGACATGTCGGTTCACTGTCCGATCCAATTTTTAGTCGAGTGGTGAGCAGAACTCAATTAATCGCTGATCGCTGTGATCGATGGGTCAAAAAGAGAATGACCCATATATGGGAGCTCTAAGTCTGATATCTGTCTTGGGTTAATGTAAGAGCAGTGATGGCAAACCTATGGCATGCGTGCCAGAGGTGGCACTCAGAGCCCTCTCTGTGGGCACGTGAGCTGTCAGCCAGCACAGAGGAAAGATCTGCAGCCTATTGACTCTCAATGCTGTCAGTTCTCATCTCCTCTCTTCTGATTTCAGTAAGTAGTTCTGTGTTTACATGGTTTTGTGTGTGTATATGAGGTGTGTAATGAATCATATTACCATGGTGGCACCTTAGATAAATAATTGGGTTTTGGGTTCTAAAAGGTTTGCCATCACTGTGTTAGAGCATACACAGAAATAATGACTCTTCCATCCCTCATCTTGTAGCTTCGGAGCTGAATTGGTGAAAAGGAAGTTTACTCTAAAATAACTCTTCAAGCACCAAACATCAATAAAAATAAAAGATAGTATGGAATCCTGCTTTTCATGGAAAAGGGTCAGACCAGCTGCCTGTTGTTGTTGTCCCTAATATTATGATAGAAAAGGTTCAATACTCCTAGAAGACGTCTTCATGGCCCCAAGATAGATGGACTTCTGGCAGCCAAACTCCTGTGTTCTTGTCAGTAGAAACTACATATCATAACGAACTGTGGTAAGCTATAGGAGTTATATTAGGAGTATTTTTTTAGTTAGATATTAAAATTTAATTAATAATCTAAGGACAGGTAGAGAAGGTTTTGGAAAATGGTTCTGGTTTGTTTTTTTTAACTGGAATGAAGCACTGAAGGTGGCCCAGAGCCTGCACCTTGACATGCAAATCATAAATTGAAGCTTTCCTTTCTTTCTGTTCCCAGAGGTTCCCTTGAAGTGCGTTTACCAGAAGTGTGTTTACAAGAAAGGGTTAATGAGCTTCTTGTAATAAATGATTAATGAGAGCTGATTTCCCCTTGGGAAATGCAGATGTTAAATAAGTAAGAAACAGATTGTCTAAATGGTGCTTTGCAAGGCCCTAACCGGTAGATGATCGAAAGTATTTTGTTCTTAAATAGATAGGATACCTTTTATTGTAGTTCTATATATATATATATATATATATATATATATGAGCCCAGTCTGGGGTAATCATACCTCCTCTGGCGCCGCTTAGACCCCCTCTGGTGCCTCCCCGGAGAGCACCTTTTTGCACTCCTGGAGAGCTCCCCCGGATGGGGTGCGGGTCAGTCACAGACTTATGGACTCTGTGACTCACCTGCAGTCTTCCAGAGGCACATGGGGGGGGGGGGGGGGGCATCTGAAAAACATTTTGCTGTCCAGATGCCACCCCCCCAGCATGATGCCACCCTGGCAACCGCCCATATTGCCGAAAACCGCCACTGAGCCCTGTCCCCCTAAGCCTCTGACATCTACATGATCAAATTATACTAAGAGATCTAAAGCGGTAGATAAAAAAAATATTTTATAAATAAATTACCCACCTCTTCAGTCTGGTCTACCCATCTTCTTCTCACTCCTATGGCCAGCTTTTGTGTTAAGGAAGTGTGAACTTGGGGGGTCCAGGGGTTCACCGTCATTACACTAGAGTTCAGAACAAGTCCAAAAAACCCACTTTATTGTGCCCACAAAACAAGACAAAAGGGCTTTACAGCAGCCGTTCAAATTTACTGCGGTGTGCTGTGGTACAGGTGACCCCAAAACAAAGAGTTACCTTACTGTTCTCTTGAAGCTTTGTCGCAGCACAACAGTCCATGTATGCAAACAGCCATCCAGCATGGTTTGCTCACTCCAATGTCTTCCAACAACACCATTAGATTCCCCCTGATGAGATCACCTGACCTCATTACATAGCTGCTGTGCAGCCACAACCAACACCTCTCCAGCATACCAGGGGTTACCTAAAGGTTGCCCAGCCTAAAAATGGGTGACACATACCTACCATTCAGGACCCATCCCTGGCGTCCTGTACAGAAGGTATAAAAAAATTTAATCAGTCATTTGGGTTACAGGATAATTTTCACTCAAATCCCTCTGATCCAATTCCGGAGATAACTCCCTAAAAATTGAAAAACATCATATGTGGCTTTCGTTGATAAAGTCCAAATCATCCCACGGAATTACGGCGGAAAAGACAAAACTCCTATTTATATATTCTATAATATTTCATCCCTCTCTAGTGGTTGCCCATAGGTGTAACAAGTGGGTGATTGGCATGGGTTGACAACCTGGTGAATTTAACCCTAAGCATTCAGCCGTTAGACATGACCATTGGCAAATTTTCTTCAGCGTTACATTTGAAAGCCAATTAGAACAGTGAAAGGAAGTGCTAGGGTATAATAAGGTCAGGGAGCACAGACTATACCTTTCTTGCACAGCACGGACAAGGATTCGGTGTCTCTTTAAATAGAGACACCAGGCAACAAGTAAAAGCTGTAACAATATGCAGCAACCACAACGCATAAACAAATTATTTATTACGAATATACTTGCCTACAGTATTGGCCTAGAATACAAACCACTCTAGCGCTGCAGTGAGAAGAGAAGTGGGAATAAGGATAAGAAGAGATGGAAAATTGCTCCAGGTGGCCACCTCCACAATTAATCCATACTAAAATATTATTTATGAGCAATCAAATATCCCAGTTAATAAAAAAATATAATCCGTACAGTAATAATATCTATCTCCGGGATTTCTACATCCAGTATGTTCATATTTTTATTTAACACACATTTTTGGCATTCTAAAGTAAAGTGATGCACTCTCCAAAAATGGCCAAAATGACCTGCAACTGCTCCATAGGACCAATGCTACTTCAGGTAGCGTCAGGATTTTGTAGAGCATTAACCACACTATGATTGCCCTGGAACGGCTAATGAGAACAAAACCAGGACTCTTCATCACTGTTTCCGTATGTGAAGGTGGATCTTGTAGAAGAAGAGCTGGACTTACTTCTTTGTGTCTGTGTTGCAGCCACAATGAGTTGACAACCAAGGCTATACTCATTACACTTTTTCTATGTGAAGGTGGTGGGCCTCCAGGTAGAGGAGCAGGGCTATACATATGAGAGAGCTGCCCCTCAATTATTAATAGGGGAATGATCAAGCAGCAGCTGCATGTCAGGGGATGCTTACTTTAGAGGTCCTCAGGTATAGCTTGATCTCCAGCAAGAACGGTTAGCGGCACAATAGCAACAACTACACAAGTTCCTAGGAGTTTGCAGGTATTAAGTTCACTAATAGTTTTTCAGGAGGAATTCCAGACAAATGCTTATACATTTTCAAAGTAGTAATTATGCTTATTTATAGATATTTCATTTCAAATTTCAAATGTTTACTGAAGTGCAAAGTAACTAAAGCCAAGTGTTGACCCTAAAGCTGGCCATACACCTGCAGGATTCTCTGTCAGATTTCCTTCAGATCAGATCAGATCTACCAACAACCATGTAGTATAGTGTCCTCCCTGATACAATACATAGTGATTGGAAGGTGTAGAAAGGTCCTCATATTACATGGTTGTTGGTAGATCTGATCTGATCTGAAGGAAATCTGACAGAGAATCCTGCAGGTGTATGGCCAGCTTAAGGCTGGCCATTCAAGGGTTCGATAAAAAGTTATCGATATCAAACAAAAAAGCGGTCTAAAGTTATCGGACATGTTGGTAAATTTTGATCAAATTGGTAATCATGAAATGTAAATCGAACATGTCAAATTATTTAATTAGATTTTTCCGATCGAATAAATTTGAAATCCAACAATATTTCGTTAGAGTATATCCAAACACAATTTCATTCAGTCGAATGAAAATAGAGTGTATACATTCGATATAGGCACAATCTACACGTGTATGGCTAGCTTTGTTCACAAAATGACCCTCTATTAAGTCGACCATACATGGCTCAATTCCCCAGGTATCGTTGTGTGATCAATCGCAACAGGGTGATGCACGAATCGCACAATGGTCATTTGGTGATCAATGGGCACTACCTTGGGCAATCAAGTTCTGGCAGATACTTTGGAGGGAAATGTCAGATCCCTGTTTGATCGACAGGGGGATCGATTGCTCCAGGTGGGCTGCGTTCTATTCCTGAATGATCGATCGTTGCGAACACATGCAGTGATCAATCATTCTGGAATTGAACTAAAGATTGTACGGCCAGCTTTAGATACACTACCCTCTATGTTTGTTCTTATAGCCATGGGGACGGAAACTGGTTAGAAATAATTAAAAAAACTGCATTTGTCAACAGTAGATTCTTTTTCAATTTTTAACCAGTCTCTGTTCTACCCAAAGCTTAAAAAGTTCTAGGTATAGATAACTTTTAATGCCCAATACGGAAATGGTATACACATGGTAGTTTCAAAAAGTTCACTCCAGTTCCAAAAAGTTTATTTAGATTTTTATCAATTATTTATAGACATGGACTGACACCTCAATGGACAGATCATTTCTGCAGCTTCTTTGAGTACCCCCCCCCCCCCCCCCCCCCCCCCAATGTTAAGGTGGGGTTACACAGATAGATTTGTTCGTCAATTAACTGCCAATTAGATTTTATGTTCGATGTCGTTGTTGAACATCTTTCATTTATCGAATGTAACATTAGATTTTTTGATCGTCCATCCCGATATCAAATGAAAATACATTAGAAATTAGAACGACAGATAAAAATTTACCAACATGTTCGATGACCATTTGAAAGATTTTTTGTTCGAGGTCAAAACAAAATGTATCCATCGAACAAATTGGCCATTCTAGATTTTTGTTCAATCAACCAAAAAATCGTTTTGTTCGAACAAAAAAAATCCACACATGTAAACCCACCTTTAATGGCCATTTGTAATCTCCAACTGGAGGATATGAGATAAAGTGGAGTTCATCTTTAAATAACACGGGCACTTTAAAATACGTCTATCACCAGACTGAGGGGATTGCAAAGTTCTATGAGGCGTTTATGAGGACGGCAGAAACGGACCATTCACGGCAGAGTGAAGCTGATTCATGAGCAGAAAATATTGATTCATATGAAGTGAACACATGTTATAGTTAAGTTACTGTTGCGTGTGAAGGAATAACAATTTCACACCTATGTGGTATTTACGTACGTGACCTAAATGCCTTGATGAGAAGTAATCATTGAATAAAATAACAGATTATATGAAAGAGTGTTTAAGGGTAATGTGCCCAGTCTTCTCATCTCCATTGTGGTTGTTCGGTGCTACAGCGCTTTGCTGCTCCGTTGCAAATTCCACATTTACCTGGAGACGGTCAGGCATATAAGCCCTAGCTCTGTCTATTGTACAGCACATGACCACTACTCTATACAGTCATATTTTGCCAAATGTACCTTTCTTAATGGACCACTTACTTCACAGTGTTTGACATAGTAAGATTAGAGATGGTCAGGAAACTTGGTTAATATTTCAAATCAACTTTGAATTGAGTAGTCACAGATCAGTGTCATCGAGCGATCTGTGACTGCAGCGGCACCCTCTACCAGTTCTGCTGTGTCTCTTCCCAAACCTCAGAGGACCAGGACCTTTTGTCGATCAGCTCCCTCTGCTGGTGAAAGAGATAGTGGAACCTAATGTGGCTCCTGCTCCCCCTTCTGGAGGATACCGGTTACCGCTCATTATCACACACCTGGAGCCTTGTCCAATCAGACCACCTTATCGTGTATTTAAGGAAGTGTAAAGCTAGGCACACATGGGTAGATTTGTAAAAGATTTGAGTACAATCAATCAACGTGTGCGGTCACGTGATTGATTGTACTCTTATCTGCTTACAATCCTACCAGTGTGTGCTGTCCTTCGAGGGGGCTTTATTGAACCCGATTGAACGGGTTTCCAACATGTTGGAAAACCACATTCCATCTCCAATACTTTACATGAAGAAGAATCTTCATGTAAAGTATATGAAAAGCCGACTCTTCATCTTCACACAGAGCTGACAGCCCGGGCTGTCAGGAGGGGAGTCTGTGTGACGGGGGCGGTGTCAGCATTCTTCACTTCATCACTGCTCTACGGGGAGAGAGGCTGGATAGATTTCTGTTCATCTTTCAGCATGTTCGGATTCACATGCTGGAAGCCGGAGAGAACTCTGCTAGCCGGAAGTCTTCATTGAACGGTAATCGATGTGCCCATGTGGTGCACATTGATTTCTGTTCAATTGATCCCCGATCAATCACAGCATGGTGATGTCACCCCGCTGTAATTGATCGAGGGTCGATTGCACAGGAATTTACCCGTGTATGGCTAGCTTTAGGCAACAGGGAGCCTGAACAAAGAGGTCTTTCAGTCTCTGATCCGCAGGCTCTGATTAAATCTGTTTTATTCTTACTGGCCCCAGACATTTTTTGACTACCGTATTTGCCACCTGCTCTGACTCTTGCCTGTCTGACTATGACGTCTCTGCTCTGACGACTCTTTACTTCGCCTTGGAATTCTGCTGTCAGCGGCTGCCAGTAAGTGTAACTAGGGGCCGCAACCCGGGGGTTTCCCGCAGCAAAATCCATCACTCCTTGAGGGATGCTCTGGTGATTACCAGGGGGCTCCTTACACTCTGCACCCTTGTTTATACTGGTCTGGTAGCTCGGTGGACCCACTGGGCTAACTGCACAGTTGGCAAATGTGCAATCCGAGAGGCAAAGTCTAAGGAACCACCTGGTCCAATGCTGGTGACATCAATGGGCATTTTAACAAATTTGAACTAGCTTCTTAGTACAAGAACGTTCAAATAGATCAACATTATCTCCCAACTAATTTCAGTCCAAAGCATATAGTTAAAATATACACTCCTGCCTGGTCTACATTTAGGCAGATCATGAATATGCAAACAAAATGATTGGATAGACCGTGTGAGCATTTTTTTGGCACTGTCAAGGTTGAATGAAAGTTTTAGCTCTGAATAACACCTTTAATAGGTTTTGGATAAATCTTATGTTCCTTCTAAACCGAATTGTCCAGAGAATCAAATGTAAAGTTCCTTGCCTTGCTTTTATATCACTCCTCTCCTCTTGTCTTACAACTTACATCTCCAACCTGGTACATAAATATACCACTTACTGTCCCCTCCGCTCCTCCACTGACCTTTTTAATTGTATTATTGTTGATTTTATCTGTATCTCAGTAATTCAGTAACACAAATATACTTTTTTCTTGAAGTTGCTCAACATTTAGGATTCACCGGGACATATTGGCATGATAGTAACAAAAATAACAACTTTTATTATGTCAGTTAGGAAATCAGTGAAGACCATTAGTGTTAAAAATGCATGCAATCATACAGTTTGAGTACAAAATTTCTGTCATATCAACTCATGACGCATTTCGCGTAGTGCCGCTTCTTCGGGAGAGCTCAATGACATCTGAATATTACAGAAACAGTAAATATTTAAAAATTTGTTATAAGAAAGCAAATCTAATTGTATCCAATCCCCATTACTTAGATAAGTCAACTGTAGATAGGATCAGTCCTATTTTACGATGTAAAGGATAAAGGAATCAGATAGGGGGAACTGACCTATTTATGACTCACTCTAAACCATTAGCTTTGTTCCTACTTTTAACACTTCCAAACAATGAAACTCACCTTTTCAGTCTGTCCTTCCCATTTCTCAATTCTAACATCACCACCTAGCCAGTTCCAGACCCCCTTTCCTAGTGTATATTCTGTTCCCCAACCTCTAAAGTTGTAAACCCGATTGGCCAGGGCCTTCTTTTCCATCTGGGGTAGATTGAAGATAGGATCCTTATTTAACCTCAAACACAGCTTGGGATAAGTGTGCTTGCCCCACAAACTCTCCCTGAGCTATGTTCATGGATACTCACCTATCCTTGGAGAGCCTGGGGCGAACCAATCTCTTCCGGGTCCGCCTCTTCGGCATCTTTTTATAACACAACATTCAAGGCTAAGCAGTTTAATAACCCCTGAAGAGGCAGATACATTCTGCGAAATGTGTGGGATAATGCTGTAATTATGTATTTTGTCATATAATTTCTATTCTTATTTATTTTATTTGCTAAGTATTTATTATACTGTTTAAGACTATTGCCGTGAAGGGTTTCCAACCAGACATGGGCAAACTACAGGCCTTATCTGTCCCATTTAGTCTTTTAATCTGGCCCTTTGTCACCTTGGTGTGAGTATGCTCCGGCTCCCCTCTACTCACTGCAATAAGTGGAGGATGAATGTTATAGTCTCCTAAAGTTTGCCCAGAGATACGATTTAAAGTGGTATGGAAAATGTATCAATTTATCAAGGTTATCTGTTTAAATTTCCTACCCACGCTGGGAGGACTTAGCCCTTGTAGGTTCTTAGTTCGGCCCACGAGTCAAAGAGATTGCCCGCCCCTGGGTTAGACAGATGTTGTCTACTTGTTTGTATATCATATCATTGGCAATTAGGGCTTGTTTCCACTATACATTGGAACTCCCTCCACTAAGTGTATTGCTTGATGGGGATCCAGACGGAGCACATAGACTTTACCTGTACTCGACTACGTTCAGCCCTGCATCGGCGGAACAGTTTGGCGCAGTGAAGACACAGCATCCACCGAGCAGTAAATATGTGCTCCATGTGCTCCATCGGGACCTCAAGCCAAGCAATACGCTTAGCGGAGGGGTCCCGGCCTATAGTGGAAACATAGCCTTAGACCAATAGGATGGGAAGGAAATCAAATGCGCGACTTAGACATCCCTTACTTTCATTATCTGGCATTCCTTTCCTCAACTGGTTTGAATGATAACTTGACGTCTGAAATAAAATTCAAATCTCCAAAGAAAACATTTGCTGAATATTATCTGGTGGATGTTCCCTTTAAAGCAGCTTGGTGCCTTGTTTTGAATGTCAAACGTGGAAAATATGTTTGATTACTCTGCTTGATTGCCCTGTTACACTACAAAATTCAATGCAGGGCCCCTAGGAATCCAAACTGTGCGTTGTGTGAAGTATTCTTAGTTAATGAATTTCAATGACAAAAAAAAAAAACAGTTCTTGGAAACTAGGACACAGGAGCTGTGGTTACGGGGCAGTTAAGAATGAGCAATGTTCTGTAACTATGAATTTTCAGAATGTACGGGTTTATAGGTCAATCAGTTTCTTACATATCAGGGAAACACATCACTCTCACCTTTGTCTAATGAAGCGTGTAGTGTTCCAGTGGGCCACCTCCAAGTTCCATTGCAGCAATTAACTCTCCAAAGGTGAGATTACATTTATACGTTTGGAAGTCGAGACATTTCAGGGCATTTTAGAGAACTGACCATTATGAAGGCTGAAACCCCTGTGACACACTACTGGTGTTTAATGATAAACCGGCAATTACTCACAGGAGAGAGCTAATGTGTTAATTTGGGGTTCCAAGTGAAATGATAAAGACTATGGCAACATTAGAGTTTGGAAAGTGCAGTTGTTACCCTCAGTGGCTGGGTCATGTGACCCAACTCATAACTAAATCCTAGTAATAATCTCACCAAGACCATCAGAAACTCTGAAATCCTTACAGCTCTCTCTATATAAAACCTGTGATTTGGTATAATGGTGACGTACTGCAATGAATTCATTTCTCCAGCTGGAAAGAAGATGGCACTTGCAGAACTTACTGCATTAAGTGTATGTCCACCCATATATATACTATTATCTCGTATTTTTTAAGCGCCGACATATTAAGCCCTCCATACACCTTAAGATCGATCCATACAATCTCCATTAGATCTACCAACAACTGTGTAGTATAGTGGTCTCCCTGATAGAATACATAGTGATTGAAAGGTATATATCACTGCTATGTAGTGTCAGGTTCTCCCTGATAGAATACATAGTGATTGAAAGGTATATATCACTGCTATGTAGTGCCGGGTCCTCCCTGATAGAATACATAGTGATTGGAAGGTATATATCACTGCTATGTAGTGTGGGGTCCTCCCTGATAGAATACATAGTGATTGGAAGGTATATATCACTGCTATGTAGTGCCGGGTCCTCCCTGATAGAATACATAGTGATTGGAAGGATAAGAAAGCTCCTCATATTACATGGTTTTGGTAGAACAGAAATTGAGTGTACAGAAATTGTATGGAAAGATTGTAAGGTGTATTGGGGCCTTTACGCAGCGCTTTACAGAGCATATATAGTCATATAACTAACTGTCTCTCAGAGGAGCTCACAATTTAACCTCCCTACCATAGTCATGTCCCTACCATAGTAATGTACATGTATCTAACAGCTTTATCCTGTATCCTATATTGATATCCTAATAGTATCATAATAATATAAAATAACCTCCTATCTTGGGGTTTATTGATATCCTAAAATATCCTAATAATATCAAATAACCTCCTATGTAGGGATGTCCTAATATCCTAAGAGTATAGTAACCTCCTATCAAGGGGTCTTCTGATATCTTTATAGTATCATAATAATATAAAAAACCTCCTATCTAGGGATGTTCTGATATCCAAAAAGTATCCTAATAATATAAAATAACCCCCTATCTAGGGGTGTCCTAATATCCTAATAGTATATTAATAATAAAAATTAGCCTCCTATCTAGGGGTGTCCTAATATCCTAATAGTATCATAATATCATAAAACAACCTCCTATTTTTCTGTATACTATATGCAAAACTGTGCTATCCCAGGAGTTATTGAACTTTAAAAAAAATTTAATTTGTCAAATGTTTTTTGGCACAAACAAATTCATGACCTTGTCTGGGTCCCAATCTGTAGTTTAAAGCTAGCCATACACGTGTCGGATTCCATGGCCAGTCGATCACCCATCCAATCGATTCCGGCGATTCTGCCGGGAATCGCAGGTGTGATCAATCGGCCAATTAAGAGTATCCATCGCTGCATAACACCTTGTCCAACGGATTCCGGGACGATTCCGTGTCCGATTGTCCACCTCACAAATGGCAACTCCCCCTGATCTGGGCAGAATCGGATCAGAAAGACCAACATGTTGGTTCTCTGTCGGATCCGATTCTGGGCCCCTGAACGATCGGACCTGATCGATCGGACAAGGTGGGCTGGATGCGATTCCGGCACGATCGTTTCGCGTGCATGCGCCCGGAATCGATTGTGCCGGAATCCGGTGGGAATCCGACACGTGTATGGGGGCCTTTAAGAACACTGTACCGGCCAAAGAGATTAATGAGAGAAGTTTGAAGTACTTTTGCTTTGAATTGGACCTGCAGGTAACATGGCACATTTTTAGGGGTACCCTGTATCTTTACTTCTACCTGATAGTAGACAATAAACACTTCTTTAGCATAGACATCCACCCCCAACCTTGCTAGTAGTTATTTCTCTATGTAAAACCCCCTCTGAAGTCATTAAGCCTTGTTTTTGAATAATCATTATAAACTTAGTTTCAAAATTGACAGAAACAGATAAGCAAGACGAAAACTTCACAAAGAGCCATCTGGGCACATTTATTGATACTAAAAATTCTGATATAGCACCTGCCACATGCAGTCGGAGAAAACAGACATCTGTAGATATTATATGGACTGCTGGGGGCAAAGTTTTCTCCATATAAGACACCAACTGCACATAGTAACTCTGTGAAAACTCTTGTAAACAACAGGTGTAAACCACAGCAACAGCGAGTGCCTCTCGGCGGGGGTCTATCTGGCGTTTATGGAAACCTCTAAAGTCAACTAAAATGGATGTCTTCCCAGAGTTTGCATTTCAAAATGTCCGCCAAGAACTTTAAACCATGGAATTGTGACCAGGCCCATCAGGTTATTTCTGTCATGTGCCAGAAGTACCAGAAGTGGCCACAGCTGTCTCTGGAAAGGGCCAACAACACAAATCCTGAGGCTGTGGACCAAGATACAAAAGGCACCCATGTATTGAAAATTATAGCATTCCAAACCATTCTTCTTAGATGTTTACGTTGACATTATATATGGAACAATACCTATCCCTTTACTTATTAATTAGGAGATATTTATCATTGTCAACTTTCCTCTCAGGTTCTCTTTTCTTCCTCAGTTGTCTGTTGGATGTAAAGACGGTAAAAGTAACTGGCAGGATGTGTCACTGAGGTTTCTCCTCCATTACCTAATCTATTACTGCTTGGGTCATGGAGCCCGGTGGCTTTGAAGAATGTTGGGTGGGAGAACGGCACCCATCCTAGATCAACATTTTAACTGTCAAGCCTTCTTGATTAGTCTGAGCCTAGTACAGACATTTGTAGATGTATGCTAACTGAGGTCCAATGGCTTTCTTCCGCTATGTAAGACCCTGCTGCTGACTAATAATGGAACATCAAAGGCACATTTCTGTTTGTTTGGGAAGCCTATTAACCCTCTGAGCATGCTGCCTGATTTCAAAAGAGCAGTACGGGTAATCTGTTTGAATTACCTGTCCATCTTCCCCTCCCTTTCACATCCCTAGCATCATTGATGTGAGGACCTAGAGCAGTGGTGGGCAACTGAGTTGACAAGGAGGGCCACAAACGCACATAACATTTTCAATCTATACTGACTTGTAGAAGCATTTTCTTATGACAGCAGGTATAGCTAGAAGACATTATTTTTACAAAAAAAAACAAAACTTGTTTAAAATGATACTTCAAGCATTAGGTAACACTGTAGTATGGTAATGCACATTTTGTGTTATATATATCATCAATATATATAAATCCTGAGCGAGTCACTCACCTCTCCTCTTACCACTCTAAGGAGATCCTGGGCGAGGTCAGCAGGGGATCGGTGGACAGGAGAGTTCCTATGCCCTATGCCTTAACAGTTAGGTTCAGGGGGCCGCAAGTGGAGGACCAAGGTGAGCTGCTGTAAACCACCCAAAGGGCCACATGCAGTACTAAGGTTGGGCACCTGGGACCTAGAGCACCAGTGCCTGCATTCATATGCAGGTCAATGGCACACCCCCCGAATTCCTGATGTTATAAGGGGACTCACCTTTCAAACAATAACCACCTTTGATTTCTCCCTCTCTATCTAAGAGAAGTGCCCATGAAGGTTATGGTGAGAAGGGATGAAAGGAATCAAAAAGCCCTTAACTCGAGTAGTGCATAGCACAATCAAGCCTTCTTAAAACAGAAGGTATTTACATGGCCCAATCCAGCACAAATCCCAAAACTTTAGGTAGAAGCCTTCATTTTGGGACAGTGGGCGGAGCCATGCAAATTATCCCTTTTCGCCCCATCAGCCAGATGCACATCCAGAAACTGCTGGTGTACAGTGCAAATATAGCCTTTTTGGTACAGAGGCATTTATTCCAAACTGCAAACAGCTGTTTCAGGCTACTTGGCCATCATCAGTGCCGTGCATGGAAACCATGGCTCTATGGTGTGGGGCTTGGAAGCCGAACAAAGAGAAGTACCCGTGAAGGTTATGGTGAGAAGGGATGAAAGGAATCAAAAAGCCCTCAACTCGAGCAGTGCATAGCACAAATCAAGCCTTCTTAAAACAGAAGGTATTTACACGGCCCAATCCAGCACAAATCCCAAAACTTTAGGTAAAGATGTCACCTTTAATCTTACAAATTTTTGTTTCCGTTAAGCTCTGTTCAATCTAGCTTTTTGTTGAGAACAGCAGAAAAATTATTGGTGTTTCCCATAAATGACACATATCATACAACACTTTTTATTATGAAAAGGTGAGGTAATGGGGGGCTTTGGGAGGTTCAGAACACATTATGGGTATTTTCAAATAATCTTGACTTACAACCAACCCTTGGGAACCAAGTAAGTTCATAAGTCAATGGTCCCCTGTATAGCTGTGTTAATTCATCCATTCTTCCTCGTCCTTTTGGCTAATTGCATTTTTTATCATAACATTCTTCTCAATAGTCACTAGTGAATTGTTAACGAAAGGGTTTCCTTCATCTAAAAATTATTTTAAGGATGTCTCTGGTGTAAATTGTTAGGAATGCCAGATCTAAAGAAAGGGTTATCAGTGTGACTTGTGGTTTCAGAAATTATACATTCTCATATATTCATATGTATGTTCTGTATATGGAGAAATGTTACCGGTTGGGTTTGCCTATATTTAATGTGCACTCTACCTAAGTGAAGCTTGTTAGCAGCAAGTTCCATTGCATAGCCGTATCTATAATGAGCATTTCCCAGGAGGTCTAATATGTAAATATCAATCTCTGCTCAATGTGCTTCCCCCTTCTTCTGAGCTCCTTTTGTTCTATTATACAACTGCCTGTTGTAGGTATAGTCCAATAGCTATCAAAGGTAATATGAAGGACCAAACCCAAGTTTAAGTTAAGTTCATGAATGTGACGTTAGTTTATTATGCCGCATTTTGTGGCTCCTGGGGCATCGTGCAGATTACTGAATATGTATACAGGAAATCAGCGCTTGCATCTAGTCAACGATAGATTTACAGTCCCTTGGTGTGTTGCGACCATTATAAAAAACTTAGGAAAGTATACAAGAGGACCTCTGTGCTGCCCCTATAACAAAACTCCCTTAGGCTTCTGTCCAGTTGCCTTACAATCTAGTTGAGCAATGTTTAACCATGGACGTACAGCTGACTTTGGCTTGGCTATCTGCTTTTCTAATCTCCAGGGCTTCCAGTGCTTATTGCATTCATACATTTCTGCCAAACAGCTTCTCTGCCTGATCAGTTACATCTCCATTTCACAAGACACAGTCATTACAACACCCACATCTTTCCTTATTGCCATGCAATTCTTGTCACCACCAATGACAGTCATCAAGACCGCAGGAAGGTAAAACACTCTACTTCATTCACCCATAGACTGCTAGTTCTCTTAATGCACATCAGAAGAATGATTACAACATACGCGTCACATACATGGTAAGGGGACCAAATCTCATCACAGATACAGTATCTTCCAAAATGGAGTAGGTGATGGTTGGGATCTTGGCCAGGTTTTTGTAGTCTGGGGGTCCTGCAAACAGCAGTGGTTTTCTCTGGGATGAGTTGCTATTGCCAATGATGGTGTAAATCTTTTAATTCCAACTGTGAAACACCCACATTCTGTGTCACCAACAAGCCAAGTGACTGATTTAAAGGACCCCCTTCCTATTAAAAAAATGGTCAACGTGTTCACTGTGTTATGATGGACAGCTAGATTGCCGATATTAGGTGAAGGTGACAATGGGAAGGCTTATTCTGTCCACCCGAACCATTCATAGCACAGGACCTTTAGTCTAAGGACTTGTTTCCATTGGGCGGCATGGACATGTCGGCAATTGCCTGGTGTTGGCCCATGGTTTGCTAAACCGGAGGTAAGGCACCCAAACATTTTAATAGCAAAGACACAGAAAAATGACATTTTTTGTCTCCCTTTAACTCCGCAAGGACAATGCAGTGTCTCACGTTGAAAAGAAACTTTCCAATACAATTAAATTAGATGTGTCCTGTCTGTGTCTTTTACATCATGTTGGATGCAGTAGAAACAAACCCTAAATGGCAATGTGTAGTCTACACAAATGATTTCCAATAAAAGGTCTATGGGGGAAGCCAATAGTGACCAAAAAATGTATATAATCTATAATTGTGAACTTCGGACTAGATCGCTTAAGCTGCTGACCAGGAGCAGCTGGAAGAGCTATAGAGAGCAGGGTCAGCATATCTAATTTCATATCCTGCAGACTTAATGGGATAATGTGCAATGATATCTTCCTCATGTAAAGGAAATTCCCTTATAAAATTGTTCTGGATGATAGTATCCCTATTGGAGTGTTTCTACTAGATTCCTGTTCGGATGACAGTGCCTATGACCCATCACCACCCTATATCCCGATGTTATTAAAGGGACACATATATAATAGTATGGATGCTATACGGTTATAAGGACCATTCCAGAAGAACCAAACTTGTCTTCAAATTCGAAGGGAGTCCATCACCAATATTTAAAATATAATGTTTTACCCTCCCTTGAGCAATGGCAGTCCTACAAGAATTATGGTACACTCTCTGGTAACACAACATAGATAAAATGGGTGATCACCTCAATAAAATCTGGCACATAATGTGTCTCCACTACATTGTGTGCTCTGTCAGGTCCCCCTGTGTTAAGCACAGGGGTCCCGACAGAGCACATACATATTACCTGCATATTACCTTACCTGAAAGGAGATCAGCTCAGGGGGACTTCCAGACTTAAAGGCAGTACCACAAGCGGGGCTTCCAGACTTAAAGGCAGTACCAAAAGTGAGCAGAAGATCTGCTGGGCAGGTAAAGTGTATGTGCTCTGTCATGACCCCACCAGGCACTGCGCTTAACGTAGGGGGGTCCCGACACACAGCGCAGTAAGGTAAGGAGATCTGCTCAGGGAGACTTCCAGACCTAAAGGCAGTACCACAAGGCTTTAAAACATCAGCATGAAATCTTCACATACATATAATGAATTCAGTGAGTACATTGGTCTGTACATGTCAAAACAGCATACAGTTGTTTAGAAAGTACACTAGTTTTCTCAACACACGTTTCGCTAAATATTCGCTTCTTCAGGAGATATTGATATTGGATACTGGAGGATGCTCTGCTGTTCCTCCTTCCTTCTCTACACACACACCACCTCCACACTGCTCAACCCCCCGCCCCAAGGCCGCTTGCTGCTATTCTCCTCCGTTCCCCTCCACACACACTCCTCCGCCACACTCCACAGCACCCTGCCCCGCTGCCGCTTGTGCTGCTTGGGATGGGACAATAGTGAATATGTTGACCACGGGGGTGGGGGAGTGGTTGCTGTTGCCCTTTTCAACATCTTCAGCAATATTGGTGATGATACCATTTTCAGAGGCTTTGCAATTAACTTGCTAAGTCAGCTTGTTGAAAAATGTGACCATCTGTATTCATTGTACAAGAAGTTACAAATTCTTCTTTCATTTTTATAATACCAGAATTAATTTTGCTGTATAGTATATGCAACACATCTATATACTTGTTCTAGTTCTGAATTCTTTCTCTTATCTCCCACAGGTTTGAGTCGCGCGGCTCTTCCATTTGGGTTAATGCGTCGGGAGCTGGCATGTGAAGGATACCCGATCGAGTTGAGGTGCCCGGGCAGTGACGTTATCATGGTGGAAAATGCAAACTATGGCAGGACGGATGACAAAATTTGCGATGCCGACCCCTTCCAGATGGAAAATGTGCAGTGCTACCTGCCGGACGCCTTCAAGATTATGTCGCAGAGGTGGGTAGCCAGCTTCCTATCACACCATATGGTTTAGTACGTTTATTAGATGCATTTATACATTGCGTATGAATGTATATATTTTGGAGCGATCCTTTCTAAAGAAATCATATATAAGAGGAGCAGCTGCCTGTATTTTGTAAGCTGTTCCATGGCTTCTGGAGCAGTAATGTGCAATACTCTGAAGTCCCATAAAAATAGAGGCGAGGTAAAATTGCCAGTTTCCATGATTATGCAGCTGAGATGGTCTGAAGATCTCTGCCAGCTTTATTCTGTGATTATGCCGGACGATAACATATATATCTGTACTTTCAGAAGCTTTACTGGGTGTTTATATTCACTGAACTTAGTGAGTAGTTTGAAATGCCTAAATATCAGTATGTTAAATATCAGTAGTTATTATGGTGGACATGAATGGTGCTGCAACTGTCCTGGCCATCTTATTCTTTTCTTTTTTGACCTGGCAGGGAATTTAAATAGATCACATTTCATTTGTTGAAATGGCATTGAACCGTCACGACTAAATAAGAATCAGAGCACCAGGACGGTTAGGCTTAGGCTCCTACATTTTGTGCCGGAACCGTGTCCGATCCACATGCATTGATTTCAATGGATGTGGCCAGGCATTTGGGAAGCAGTTGTAGCGTGGTGCCATTTTAAAAATGTGGTAAAGTTTTTTTTCGCACCTGTGGAGACTGATCCATTGAGGACAATGGGAGCGGATTGGAGGACTCTAAAATTGCGCTCAAACGCAAAGCCTTAGCCTGACAGCAAAAAAACGTATCCAAATCTATCATAAATTTTTTAGACTATCAACATCTAAATGGGACATGATGATGTGGGTGGACAAGGTAGATGGTCTATGTAAGCTAGACCTAGTGTGGCTTGGGTTATGGCTTGGGTACTTCTGGGATATCCGACAGGATGGTTACGTTTTGACTGATTATGGCTTATATCAGCTATACAGCAGCCCTCACTTAGGAGATTGAAGAATGGGTACACATACCTAAATCAGTCGGCATAGGTCCATACAAACACCTAACCATGCAATCTGCATTTACAAAATATCTGTGGAATAATGGATCCTACCAAGTTGATTGTACAGAAATTGTATGGTAAGATTGTTGGGTGTATGAGGTCTTAAGACATTTGGACTAGTTCTCCAACATGCCAGCATGCTCACCAAGCAATGGTTGGGTAAGGTTTGTGTGGAAGAACTTAAATGGCCGACAAAGTACTGACCTCAACCCCATCACTAGAGATGGTCGAATTTTTCGACTTGCTAACTTTGTGAGCTGATTGCAAAGCCCCTGAACATGGTATCATCACCAAACTTGCTGGAGATGTAGAGAAGGGTTGTGGGAACATTTGAAAAAAAGAAGTGTTGCTTTAGCACATGTACTTTTTGCATAAATTAAGTTCAAAGTTAAAGTCGAAATTCAGATTTTCGAAATTTTTACTTGACTTTGAACTTAATTTGTGCAAAAACTATTTGTGTTAGAGACATACTTTCTTTTTTGGAGTATACCCCCAACCCTTCTCTACATCTCCAGCAAGTTTGGTGATGATACCATGTTCAGGGGCTTTGCAATTAACTCGAAATGGTCGAATTTTTGAAAAAAAATTCGACCATCTCTACCCATCACATACTTTTGGTATGGACAAGACATTGCCAGGCATGGAACTCCAGAAGACATTGGCAGGAAGATCTTCTCTTTCATCATCCGTGACCTTACAAATACTCTTCAGGATAAATTTGTCCACAGACACACTCCAATGAGTGAAGGATGGTATTGCTGGTTGGGGTAATTCCATGTTGCTTAAATATATTTGTATTCAAGTTTTACACAGTAATAACAGGCAACAAAGACAGAAACACCGGCCAGTACAAATATATGATAGTGCAAATAACATTATTACAGAAATGAAATGAGAAATATTGTAAAAGAAATGATCAGCTTAGTGCCAAAAAGAAGAGAGAAGAGGAGCGAGAGAATAGTGTTGAGCGAGAACATTCTAAATTCAAATATATTCGGCGAATATCCGACATTCGAGAATTCACAATATTTTGCGAATGTGTGCTCGCATATTCGCAATGGCGGATATTCATCATATTATGCTTTAACATTGTTTACCGGCATACATCGCACATATGTGTGCGCACTGTGAATGGATACGCGCAATACACGCAATGCTCGTACTGGCTGAGATCACAGAATGAAGAAGAGAAGCTGTAGAAGTTGATAAACAAATCTATGCGAATAATTGCAAACAGCCACATCCGATGTAAGGCAATAGAATGCAGTCGAATTGAATTTTACGAATTTCGAATGTTCCTTAAGGAGGAGGTCATAGAAAGGAAAGGGGAAATGAGGATCTGCATCCCACCATTGTAGAAGGGAAGGGGGAGTAAAGAAGTTAAGGAATGGGTTGGAGCTCCACCTCCACCACGCATGAGAATGAGCTAAGACGTTAAGAAACCCTAGGCATCAGACTTTCTAGGTACATGATGTCAATTATTATAGTAGACCAGTGGTTCCCGAACTGGGGGGCGCGAAGGTATTCCAGGGGGGCACAGGCCCTCATTTTTAACCTGTGTTTGAACAGGGAGGGGGGGGCTCAATAATGTTCCTAAATAGAAAAGGGGGGCCCTGCAGGAAAAGTTTGGGAACCACTGAAGTAGACCATGTAGCCAGCGTAGGAGCAGAGGGGTTGATGCCATATTGATGCCATATTAATAGATTTATTGTAACACATCACAAAAAACTTTTTAAGGCCAGCCATAACAATACAAACTTTTAGCGATAAGGACATATTTAATGACATAAATGCAGAGAGCAGTAAGCAATCATACTCAGTAGCCAATAGCAACATTTCTTCTGTTGATCTCCATTCTCTTCTCAATAATTTCATGCTTGGGTGACAGAAATTTTCCATTATGCTGAGTGATATCTGCTCTGAATGCTAACCACTGTGGCTCCATTTTTCTGCTTATCACAAATTCATTGCATATACTATCAGACTATCACAAGCGCTTCTCGAATGTGTTTCCTCACGTAGGAAAACAGTTGAGGTTATCGGTATTTATTTCCTTCCAAAGTATATAAAGTAGGAAGGTAAAAATAATGTGTATATATTATGTGCTGGTGCTAAAGTTGTTTTACTTATACATTGTAGTATAGGACTAAGGAGCCATTAACAGTGGTTTAAGTTAAAGAACAAATATTAATGTGTGGGTCGTAAGTCAGCTAAATGGGACGTCTGCCATTTTTCTCTAGATAAAGGTATGTTCACTGTCATGTGTTTAGTTAAGCGGTGGGCAAGTGCACATCATTGCAACACCTTCCACAGTACCCATTGAGTGCCCTATTTTTCTCATTCTGGTAACTCTAAGGGTATGTCTCCACTGCGTTGTGTGCTCCGTCGGAACCCCCTACGTTAAGTGCAGTGCAGTCACACATCCGCCGATGCAGGGGTTAACATACTGCACTTCAAAAATCGGGGCATCGGCTCAACGCTAGGCGAACAGAGGATCTGCCGGGCAGGTAGTGTGTATGTGCGTTGAGACCCCCGCGCTTACCATAGGGGGTCCTGACAGGGCACACAACAGAGTGGAGACATAGCCTAAGAACTCATGGTGGACACTCTTCCAACTTAATTATCACAATAGAAACAGTGCTCTTTTCTCTTATATGGTGGTGGTAACTTGGCCTCTTTCTCTTGGATGGTTGCAACACTCTCTAGCAACATGGCTCTATCCTTTAATATTGCAGTAGCATGTTAACGCCATGACCATTCTTTCTTGTATGGCTGCAACCTTCTCTAATACCATGACCATTCTCTCTTGTATGGCAGCAACATTCTCTAATACCATGGCCATTCTCTCCTGTATGGCAGCAACCTTCTCTAATACCATGGCCATTCTCTCTTGTATGGCAGCAAGCCTTCTCTAAAACCATGCATTCTCTCATGTTATGGCAGCAACCTCTCTCTAATACCATGGTCATTCTTGTTTTATGGCAGCAACCTTCTCTAAACACCATGGCCATTGCTCTATTGTATGGCAGAACACTCTCTAATACATGGCCATTCTCTCTTGTATGGCCGCAACCTTCTAATACCATGGCCATTCTCTATGTATGGTATGCAGCCTTCTCTAACACCATGGCCATTCCTCCTGTATGCAGCAGCAAAATTCTCTAATACCATGGCCATTCTCTCTTGTATGGCAAGCAACTTTCTCTAATACCATGGCCATTCCTCCCTGTATGGCAGCAACTTCTTAATAAACATGCCATTCTCTCTTGTGGCAGCACCTCCTATATCTGGTTATTCTTCTTGTATGGCCGCAACCTCTCGATACCATGGCCTTCTCTATTGTATGGCAGCAGCCTTCTCTAACACCAGGCCATTTCTCCTGTATGCAGCAACCTTTCTAATCCATGGTTTCTGCTTTTATGGCAGTGAGCGAACTTGGCATATAGCACTCGCAATGGACATTTCCAGGTACTGTCCCGCCCTAATGGGGCTGAGAAATATCCTCTGCTGGTAGTACTCGAATGGGCACACTGATTGTCTCTCGTTGTTAGTGGGCCACTGAGTCGCAATCGCTTTCCGCCTGATATCCATGTGATGTCGATCGTGCTTGCTGATGTGTCGGCAATCGATTCTGCCCGCAATATCACCTATGGTGTCATGTTTGCGTTGCTGTGTAGTCCACCCGGCAGCAAGACATTGCATCTTAATTATCTCGTGCATGTGGTCTTTCTCAGCATGTATTTTGGCAGCTAGCCTTGTCTGTCGTATATTTGATTCCTAGGGCACATTCTCTATTTTTATGATGGCAGCAACCTTATCTATACCTTGCCCATTCTCTTTGTTATGGCAAGCCAGGCAACTTCTATAATACCATGGCCATTCTCTTGTATGCAGCAACCTTCTTCTAATACCATGGCCCTTTTTCTCTTTATGGCCCCCAGTAACCTTTCACTTAATACCATGGCTATTCCCTCTCCCGTGTATGACAGTCAACCTTCCTAATACCAAGGCCATTCTCGATTGTATGGGCAGCAACCTTCTCTTATAACATGGCTACGCTTGTATGGCAGCAACCTTCTCAAAAACCAGGTGTAGATCTCTATATAGTATCTGCCAAGTTAGCCAATAAGATGCAACCAAAGGCAGGTATGTTTTGATTATTTGATGATAAAAAAGGCCTAGTATACAAGTTAGTCCTGAAAGACGCTATTATATAAAGTATTCTGTATATAAATGTGGATTCCACATGAACATGTACATGATAAGAACTGTTCACCTTATCTGCAATTGGGACCAGTGATGATGGTTGAAAACAACCCAACCACCCAAAATACTTTCCTTACTGTCAGGGTAGTCATGGCCCTAAAACGTAATTGCAGCTGTGAAACTCCATTGATGCCCTGTGGTTGAACATCTATCTGCAAGGTCTTTTGTTCTCATGGCTTGATGATCTCTGGCACATCTGGAGTTAAGTGATGTGGTGTTTTGTGTGTCCCCGGGTTCGGAAAACAATCTCACTCTCTGCGACAGGGGAAGCTTGAGGATTGTTATGCTGTTTGGGTCCTGGAAAAAAATAGATTGTTGATGTGATGACCTACAGATGTTTTCCAGGAGAGAGAGAGGGAACGAGAGATGCTCTGCAGTCTCTTGTGATGAGACGGAGCCAAGGTTTTTTCAGTTTTAAGTCTCGTGTTGATTAGCACTCTTGATTGTCAGCTGGAGAAAATGAATGATCTGCATTGCTATAAAGGGAAGGCGAGAGAAGAGACTTCCATATCTGCAAGGCATGGTTAGGATCTTGTATGTTGGTGAATGTAAAAAGAGAGGTGAAGAATGGTCTTTGTGGGGGAATGGGGTGCAGTGTATAGTAAGGGAATAAAATCGAGTATTGAGCAATATTGTTGAGCTCAAATATTCGAATGTTGAAAAATTTTCGCGAATATCTTGAATATGTCAGCTGATATTCACGATTTCGAATATTCGCGGTATGGCCATGTATTGCGAAAATCATATTCACATTTATTTCAAAGATTTTTTCAATACATGGTCATAGCGCGAATATTCGAATTTACGAATATCGAATTGAATATTAGTAGAATTATTCACGAAATATTGCAAATTCTAATATTGCCTATGCCGCTCATCACTATTAAGCAATGATCTCTGAGGAATGATAATAAAAAGAAATGGAATGAAGGGAGTAGAGAGCAATGGTGTGTAAAGGCCCCCATACACCTTACAATCTTTTCATACAATTTCTGTACAATCACATTTTGTTCTACCAAAACCATGTAATATGGGGAGGTTTCTAATCCTTCCAATCAGAGGCCACTATACAACACAGTTGTTGGTAGATCTAATGGACAATGTATGGATTGATCTTAAGGTGTATGGGGGGCTTAAGAAAGGGGAATAGAGAGCAATGATGTGTAAGGAAGGGGAATAGAGAGTAGTATGTGGAATTAATAGAAAGTAATGCTCTGCAATGAAAGGAAATAGAGAGCAATGACCTGTAAGGTTAGACAGAACGCAGCAATCATATGTAATGGGAGGGAATAAACAACAAAACTCAATGGATTGAACTAGAGAGTTCTGTAATAAATTGGGATAGAAGGATAGAGAGCAAAGGCTCTGTGATGGAAGGGCATAGAGGGCAAAGGCTCTGTAATGAAAGGGCATACAGAAAAAAGGCTCTGTGATAGAAGGGCATAGAGAGCAAAGGATCTGTAATGGAAGGGCATTGATAACAAAGGCTCTGTAATGGAAGGGCATTGAGAGCAAAGGCTCTGTAATGGAAGGGCATAGAGAGCAAAGGCTCTGTAATGGAAGGGCATAGAGAGCAAAGGCTCTGTAATGGAAGTGCATAGAGAGCAAAGGCTCTGTAATGGAAGGGCATAGAGAACAAAGGCGCTGTAATGTAAGGACATAGAGAACAAAGGCTCTGTAATGGAAGGGCATAGAGAACAAAGGATCTATAATGGCAGGGCATAGATAGCAAAGGATCTAGTGGTAGGGATTAGAGAGAAATGTCCTGAATTGATAGCAAAGTTTCTGCCATAGTAGGGAATAGAGAGTAAAGGTTCTGCCATGGTAGGGAATAGAGAGTAAAGGTTCTGCCATGGTAGGGAATAGAGAGCAAAGGATCTGTAATGGTAGGGAATAGACAGTAAATGATCAATAGTGGTAGGGATAAGAGAACAAAGGCTCTGTTGTGGTAGGGAATAGAGAGCAAATGTCCTGTTATGTAAGGAATTGATAGCAACATTTCTGCCATAGTAGGGAATAGAGAGTAAAGGTTCTGCTATGGTAGGGAATAGAGAGTAAAGGATCTATAGTGGTAGGGAATAGAGAGTAAAGATTCTGCCATGGTAGGGAATAGAGAGTAAAGGATCTATAGTGGTAGGGAATAGAGAGCAAATGTCTGCAATGGAAGAAATAGACAATACATGCATGGTAGGGAATAGAGAGCAAGAGTCTGTAATGAAAATAGATAAAAAGCAATGAAAGGGAACAATGTCTACAAATAAAGAGCAATACTCTGTAAGGGAAGCAAATAGAGAGTTATTTCCGTTAATAGAAAGGGAAAAAGAGATTACTTTATATAGGGAAGATCTCTGTATGGTAAGCATAGAGAAAGCAATGCTCTGTATCTTAATAAATGAGCAATGTTCTGCATGGGTGGAAGGTAAGTAGTTTGTGGACATTGTATTTCACCTCTGGAAATGTTTTTACAGGAGCAATATCCTATACCTGAAAAGGGAAATAATACTTTATATTAATTACTTTTGCATTGCAGCGCCCTCGCGATCTTTATTTCCTTCAATAAAGTCGGAAGCCTACAAAGAGCGAAGGGTTTAATAGAGTAACCCTATGTCCTATGTTGGAATGCTCTGCAGATCTGATCATTAAGGTTCTACATACATTATTCAAAAGATTTCTGGAACAGAACGGGATAAGCTGCAGCTTTGTGACAGTGAAAGATGAGGAAGCCACATGAAAGGATTCAAGGGCTCATGGAGTAATACTCTGCAGTATTCGTAGATGCCGGTGGCCCGATAGAGCGATGCTCTGAGCACATCTTGCAGAGGAGCAATTAGCACGATCAGGCAATGAATGAGTTGCTATTGTGATGCCCTCCAGATCTGTGGTATTCTCCTGACACCGCTGTTTAATGACACCTGATCCTAGCTGATGCAACTACTGCGGCCCCCCTGACACGCAACCATCCTGTAGACACACACACATATATATTAACAAACAAATTCTCATACACCACCCCTGCACTCACACCAAGTTACAAGGCCCGAGGGGGCCTCCACTCTGAAAAGTTTTCCACCAAAATAGCCGTGTTGTTTGCTTTAGCGCCCAGTGAGGTCCTCCCTTTAGTTTTCCAGTCTGGGTCCGGAAAATAGCAGCTGTGATCGGCCAGCTGTCACGGGCTACAAATCCCAGCATGCTCGGGCAGACGGTCGTGTCAGTTTCCTTTCACAGAATCTGGATGGCCACTGGCTAATGGCAATAGGTCAGGCCTGTACAAAGCGCATGTATTACCGCCGGCAAAGGCACACTGAAGGCCCGAGAATGTAATGTCCTGACATTTATTCAGCCCAATACAAAGAGTTTACATGGAGGAAAGGTCTCCGTCACATTGCAGACAACATGTACATAATAGGGGGCCCTCTATACCGACATGAGGCCGGGGCACAGACAGGCCACACGTCACCACTCACTGATTCCCTGTGACTGACAATACTTATTTATACAGAGGAATATACAATCAGGAGTTTATTATGTCTAAATAAATGTGCAGAATTAAACGCTGCTTCCACCAAGTTTGTGAGGGTTCATCCAGGTCATGGTATGGCTTTGTCAAAGGGGAGACATTTGCTTATTACTGTTTCCAAAGCAATATCTTTCCTTATTGGTGTATCAAGGCCGGATATCACCGCGTATCATAAGACAGTGGTCAATATTCAGCCTTTTTCCTCCTAGGTGGTAGTATATTATTCTCAGATAAAACTCAGATAAAACTCCGCTACAATATATAATAGGTATTACCAGGAATCACTCGAAACTATGCAGATATAACACAAAAGACACCTTTACTTAGTTAAAATAAGTATAAACACTTACATATATCAGGGTCATATAAGTACACAGACAATGTAACTGGCCTATAGATTAACAATATAGACAAAATGATACTTAGCCTCAGATTATGTAGCTCACATCTTCTCAGCCCGCTTCCAAGTTTCTGAATGCCCTGTATGCCCAACACTCATCCCATTGTCCCCGAGATGTCCGCCACAGAAGGGGCGGGATCTTGGCTTACAGGAAGTGATGTAATGCCCATCTGCTGGCAGCCCAGCAAGGGGTGGGGTCAGGATACTCCCCCACTTCCTGTGATACTCTTCTGATCCTCCTGTGTCATTTTGATTGCCCCCTCTGATCCCCCCTGTCCAGAGTTA
>CM070034.1:20914801-20925145 GCA_036250615.1 Ptychadena robeensis
TACAATCGACATACGTTTTAATGATCGAAAACTTCGATCGAATTGATGATCGATTTGATTGAACCATGTATGGCTAGCTTAAAGCTGGCCATTCACCTTTAGATCTCTCCGTGAGATATCCTTAAGATCTATCAACAACTATGTAGTGCCGGGTCCTCTGCGATTGAACACATGTAGACTTGATGGTTTAGAAAGTCCCTCATATTACATGGTTTTAGTAAAACAAAAGGAGATCTTAAGGAAATCTGACAGAGAAATCTAAAGGTGTATGGGGACCCTAAAAGGGCTGGATATGGCCTGGGGGCCGTAGTCATAGACAGTGATCTTGCCCGTATTATGTGATGCAAACATACATGTGCCAGTGCTTCCATGATACCACTTCTTATCTGCTGGCACACATTATGTTCACAAAAACTATTTTCCAGACACAGACAAAGTGTTCTAATGGAAACTAATTGCGATGACCTGACTCCTAATAGCATCAATTGAGTAATATGGAAATAGCACATTTACCCGATTCACATGAAGGTAAAAAGTCTTTGTCGGCAGGTTTAATAACTATACCGTCTGTTATTTTTTAAATCGCTTAATGCCGTACATTCATTTTTAGTTAAAATATCCTCAATCAATGACACTCTGAATGTCATTTTGTACCAGCTCATAAATATTTAAATAAAATCTACTAGTAAGCTTTAAGTCGGTCTCCAAGTTTTAAGTAAATTTTAGAAAAGGATCCATTCATATTCAACAGAGAGATAATATTTCACCTCAGGTGCCCCCTCCTCATAGGAGGACCTCAATAGCACTCGTTAGAGGATTCTTTTTAGATAAACTGATCACCTTTATATACTCCAACCATGACCATAAGTCAAATGATATCTAAAGAAAATAACTTCCTGACCTTCTATTATTACACATTATGGATATAATTCCATTATATTTTCCCTTCTGTATTCTATATTTTGCTCTGTGGTTTCCTGACATTCGACCCAACGCGGTCTCCTTCATTCACTACATCTTCCTTTCTCTGGGGGGCGTTCTCTTTCATTTTTTTCATTCCTTGGTCTAAAAATGATACACCTTTGGGAGTTGAGGGAGAAGGAGATTTTGTTTCTGTTGCTTATTTGTCCTAACTGGTTTATCTCCATCGTGCCTCTCTTTAATATCTACTGCGTTTTCATTGACTTCACTCTCACTTCAGCCCAGTGGTTGAATACACTTTGTTTTGGTGGAGTGTCTTTACACTGTATTGGCCATGATATGGTCAATCTGTTTCCTTGTACTGTAAATGTGTCTGCCCCTTCAATGGGAGGTGTCTTACTCCAAAAGATATTTATTCTTAGATATAGGAGGGGCTAAGCAGTCTTGCCCTGGAAGAGATCCCCACATGGGACAGGCCTAAAACAGGGTACAGACGGCTCGATATTGGAACCGTCCGATGTACCATGCAGCAGTGTGATGACATCATCACGCTGCTGTCAGATATCGGCTGGCTGGGAAGATACGGCTCTGCTCTCTCCCCGGCTCAGCTGAAGCTTTGCTTGGAGACCAGAGGTCTCTAGGCAAAGCATCGGACATCGCCCATATAAACGGTCATGTCCGATAAAGCTGTTTTCGAGCAGGATTGATTTGTCCCACTCGAAAACAGTGATGGGCGCAGATTATATGGGTCAGATAGATGGCCGTGAGCACGCAGGGCGCTTGAAACGGCCATGGATTTGACCCATATCTCCACGTCTGTACCCTTCTTAAGGCCTGGGGGTTTGCAGGACCCTCCATCATCACCATGTGAGTTGACTGTCTTCCCAAAAGTGCTAGGGTAGTTTCCAGTTGGACACCCTCTATTCGCATAGCGCCCTGGGAAACCGACTCACCTCTCTAGGAGCCTAAAGACACCTCTCAGAACTGGGCTTGAGTTTTGACTGTTTGTAACTTGTTGAACCACCAAGTCTTGTACATATGTACAAAGTCCTTCTTATAGTAAAGCAAGACCCCAGTTCTTCAGCAAGCTAGTGTGTGGACTTAATTTACTACAAGTAAGCTGTGCTGTGGTTATACTGATCACTACGGATCTGTGCTGATACAGGAAGATACAGGAAGCTTCTGGTCGCCTGCTGGGTAAGGTGCTGCCTTCCTACTGGCGCTCTATTCTGCACATCGCACAAGATGGCTACCCACAGGGATTGAGGAAGAGGGAAAGTGCGCCAAAGAAGGCAGAGTTATCATTGCACATGGTGTCCCAAGTCACGTATTCCTTCACTAGCAGGCTTCACTAAGATCATCCCTTAGCCACTTTATTACAACACTTGGACTGTCCACGTTTCTGTCCAAAAAACATTATTTCTCATTCATTGAGGTCTTGTAATACCTGAAGCTGTAACATTTATCTCCACAATCTAGTTGATCACACCATTTTATCATGGGTGTCCAAACTTTTTGAAAATAGAGCCAGGTTTGGTAAGGTAAAAATGTGTGGAGGCCAACAATCAATCTAACGTTCTTTTAACCACTAACTTAAAATGCAAATGAACTATTTCATAGGGTATGTCATTCTTCATATGTAGATGGCAATTATTCACTGCCATAAAACTGATGCTGTTCTCCTAACTGTCCAGCCACATCTCACCTAACCCCAGAGTTCCTGACCATTCCCTTAGCTATGGTATATGGAGAATCGGTGAGAGGATTTGCCGGCGCTCAACATAGTGCTGCATCCCGTAATCTGCATGTTGAAGCAGCCAGCACAGACAGTCACAACACATGGCTGCAGCAGGCAGAACTCTGTCTGCCCAACCTGAGGCCGGGGGGCGCATGCGGCCCTTTGGGCGTTGTTCGGCGGCCCCCCTACACATGCGGCCCCCCAAAGCCTAACTGCTAATACATAGGGTATAGCAACTCACCTGTGAAGTGGTCACACACTGACCCAGCTTTTCTAATCAACTCTTGTGGTCCTACATCAGTAACATTGTCAATGTTGATCGTGAAAATCAGGTCTACATATAAGCTCTGCACCCAGTGCTGTTGGGATCTGGTCCATTGCCTGCTGAGATATGTCGATAAGGGGAGGGTCTGGATCAATGTTATGTGTGGCCCTTTAGTGATGCTGAGAGCCGCACTTGTGGCCCTCACCACTGGTCTCAATGCTGGACTGTATCATTTTCATGGGAGCAAATGACTTTGCAGCTATAGGAGATTTGAGTTCTCCTGTTGCATTTGAAGCAAGTCCGTAAGCCATGTATCCAATAAATAAAACAGCTCTAGTTGTAAAGTTTGGTATCACCCCAGTGCATATCATTGATTATATAACTGAGGCTGCTGGTCAGTGGAAACTTGAACATTCCTGGCCCCCGGGAGGGACTTTGGAAATGCCTGGTAAACATTATACTTTACATTTCATAAGGAATCTAGGTGATGTGTTGTAATTATACACTGCCATTGTCACCTCAGTACTAATATTGCTGCTACATAACATTCGAAGGAATAAATATTCCACTTATCCCAATTCTTCATAATTAGGTTGTCAGGTGTTAAAAATAATGTTTTTAGACTCTCCTTTCTACTCATATCACCATGTTTATCATGTATAGTGAATGCAGCCTGGATCTCTCAGTTAGCATCATCTCCTAACACATTAACCATGATAAATATTAGCATCTTCTAATTACCCCTTAAATCAGTGGTAGTAACAGCAACTTCACCTTGGGGGAGGAAAAAGAAAACGTCCAATAAATACTATTAATTTAATTAGATTAACAAATGACAAAAACCTCTATATTGAAACCTAATTATACACTACCTTGCCCAAAAAAAAAGGTCGCTACCAAAAAAAGTTCACACTCTAATATTTGTTGGACCGCCTTTAACTTTGATCACGGCACGCATTCGCTGTGGCATTGTTTCGATAAGCTTCTGCAATGTCACAAGATTTATTTCCATCTAGTGTTGCATTACATCACCAAGATCTTGCATTGATGATGGTAGAGTCTGAGCTCTGGGCAAAGCCTTCCAGCACATCCCACAGATTCTCAATGGGGTTAAGGTCTGGTGGTGGCCAATGCATGTGTGACAATGATGTCTCATACTCCCTGAACCACTCTTTCACAATATAAGCCAGATGAATCCTGGCATTGTCATTATGCAATTTTGCCCGTGCCATCAGGGAAGAAAACATCCATTGAGGGAAAAACCTGGTCATTCAGTATAGTCAGGTAGTCAGCTGACCTCATTCCTGGAGCACATACTGTTGCTGAACCTAGACCTGTACCTATCAGAGTTCAGGTTCTCTGCCAATTTCCTATTCCTTGTTTCTAGATCACAGGTTCTCAAGGTGATGGTGTATTGGAGAGGGGATGACAAAAGAGAAGGAGGAGCGTTAAATCCCCAAAGAAAATGGTAGTGGGAGCCAACAGCTATTTTGGCTCCCAGTTAAGGGTATGGATATGTTGGACAAAATCTTGGTACTTACTATTTCGGCTGTTGGGGCAATACGCAATACGCAACTTTTCTGGCTGTGAACTGTCAGTGAGAGAGAAACGGTCGGAAGAGTCTGGAGACTGCATATCAACCTTGTTACCCTGATGAGAGCCACGAAACGCGTTGGTTTTAAAATGGATTTTACAATATAACAATAAAGTTCAAAGATCAAAACTACGGGCACATCTCTTAAGCCTTATTTTCCACTGGGAAACTTCTTCTTCTATGACAAGGCTTGTATCTATTTGCTTAGTCAAATCCAGACGGCTACTTTTTTTTTTAGCCAGGCAGTGTACTATGCAATCTAAAAATTCTAATCAAAATTTTTATGAAATTGGTGGCGCAATTTAACACCATTGCAAATTTTTGGGAAATATAGTAATCAAATCACTACCATTAACTTTTACTGCCCAAAAACCATTCTTACCTACCACATACATTCACAACATCCCTGTCCCTACAATTGGTTACCGTAAGTCCAATCCTAACCATGGGCTTAGCGCAATGTACAGTATTAAACGTAGCTTTCTATGATACTTAACTGGAATAATTCCTCTGTAAACACAGTCAAATGAATATAATTGCAGCAATGTTCCCACCGAATAGCACGCAGAAGCGGAGTATGTGACAATGAACGCCATTAATCCAGCAATGCGCCGAAGTTCTGGATCTCCAGCCAATAAGCTTTCAGATGAAATGAACTATTAATAATAAAAACTTTCTCCTTCAATTTTCAAAATGCTGTTAACTCTTTCATCAAAGTTAGAAGTGTTATGAAAAAAGAAAGGTGTTTTTCGCTGGGAATGGTTCTGGGGTAAATCCTGTACATCTACAACGGAAAATAGGAGCTTTAAAGCCCTTTCAGAGTCTTTTAAAGAAAGCAGCAATAATCATTTTCTAATCCTGAGTGAGAGCAGTTGAGACTGCTTTAGAGAGACACATACCGTATATTACATTTGTACCAACATGGGTCTAAAACTAAAGGGATACTGGTTTGACATACAGGATTTGTACTAGAGATAGAGAGGAAATTTGTACCGCTATTTTGTACCGCTCTGACCATATGACGCACCTAGGTGTAGGGGAGGAAAAAAATATTTTGAACTAAATAGCTGACTAAAATATTAAATGAAATATACAGAATATTATTTCAACTCTGTTAAGTGAAAGTGTCATTATCTACACAGCAAATAAGTACAGAAAAATACACAAGACAGACACACAAATTTAGAAAGACACATAGACACCCACATGCAGACGGACACATGTAGAAAGAGACATAGACAAACATATGCAGACAGGAAATTGTAGAAAGGCATATAGAAACAGATATGCTGACAGGCACATGTAGAAAGGCACAAAGACACTAAAATGCAGACAGATGAATGTGGAAAGACACGTAGTCACACATATGCAGACGCATTCATGTAGAAAGGCACATAGACACACATATGCAGACAGGCACAGATAGAAATGCACATAAACACACATATGCAGACAGGAAATTGTAGAAAGGCATATAGACACAGATATGCTGACGGACACATGTAGAAAGACACTAAAATGCAGACAGATGCATGTGGAAAGACACGTAGTCACACATATGCAGACACATTCATGTAGAAAGACACATAGACATGAATATGCAGACAGGCACATACAGAAAGGCATATGGACACACATATGCTGACAGACTCATGTAGAAAGACACATAGACACACATTTGCAGATAGAAACACATAGAAAGGCACATATACACACAGGTACATACACTCTACTTACCATTGCATCTTCTTTACATGCTTCTTTTGTCTTAATTCAGAAAAACACATAGTCACACATAAGCAGACGAACACTTGTAGAAAGACACATAGGCAAAGATATGCAGACAGGCACATGTAGAAAGGCATATAGACAACCATACACAGACAGACACAGGTAGAAAGGCACATATATGCAGACAGGCAATTGTAGAAAGGCATATAGACAAAGATATGCAGACAGACGCATGTAGAAAGGCATATAGACACACATATGCAGACAGACGCATGTAGCGAGACACATATACACACAGGTACATACACTCTACTTACCATTGCATCTTCTTTACATGCTTCTTCTGTCTTAATTCAGAAAAACACATAGTCACACATAAGCAGACGAACACTTGTAGAAAGACACATAGGCAAAGATATGCAGACAGGCACATGTAGAAAGGCATATAGACAACCATACACAGACAGACACAGGTAGAAAGGCACATATATGCAGACAGGCAATTGTAGAAAGGCATATAGACAAAGATATGCAGACAGACGCATGTAGAAAGGCATATAGACACACATATGCAGACAGACGCATACGGAAAGACACATAGACACACATATGCAGACAGACACATGTAGAAGGGCACAAAGACACACATACGCAGGAAGACACAGGTAGAAAGACACATAGACACACATATGCTGAAAGGCAATTGTAGAAAGGCATAAAGACACAGATATGCAGACAGACTCATGTAGAAAGGCATATAGACACACATACGCAGGAAGACACAGGTAGAAAGACACATAGACACACATATGCTGAAAGGCAATTTGAGAAAGGCATATAGACACACATATGGAGACAGACACATGTAGAAAGGCATATAGACACACATATGCAGACAGACACATTAGGAAAGACACATAGACACACAGATGCAGACTCATTCATGTAGAAATGCACATAAACACACATGTGCGGACAGGGACATGCAGAAAGGCATATAGACACACATATGCTGACAGACTCATGTAGAATGTCACATAGACATACATATGCAGACACATCCATTTAGAAAGGCACATACACACACAAATGCTGAAAGGCATATAGACACACATATGCTGACAGACACATGTAGAATGACACATAGACATACATATGCAGACACATCCATTTAGAAAGGCACATAGACACACAAATGCAGAAAGGCATATAGACACACATATGCAGACAGACGCATGTAGCAAGACCCATATACACACAGGTGCATACACTCTACTTACCATTGCAACTTCTTTACATGCTTCTTCTGTCTTCATTTAGCTATGGAGCTTCCTTGCCCCAGTCTTCTGCTCAGCTGTCAGCTCGGGGAGGGAGGTGGAGGATGGCTGTGGGCATTTGGCAGAGAGAGAAGGGGGAACTCCTGCCAGCACACACACAGCATTTAACCTGACTTTCCAGCCTGCTTACACTGCTTGTTCCCAATAGACAGTGCAACCTAGCAGCATTCTCTATGCTCTTACTGCCGAGTATTTGCTCCATAAGTTGCATAGACATTTTTCCCAATTACAATCAACTCACAAAGTCAGTTAGTCAAAAAAAATAAAAAATGTGACCGTTCCTCTTTTGGTTATTTCACAGAAGATACACATAAAAGACTCACATCAGCAGTTAAACAAGACAAACAAAAATCAGTGTTATGAGTTGTGTACTTCAGCAGCATGGGTTACAGTTCTCTTCTTCGCCCCCTTCTTCCCTCCGCTTGGTTCAGCCATTTGCATGTTATTATGTTTCTGTATGACCAATATTTATGCATTAGTGGTGCAAGAAAAGTGGAATCTTTATGAGGATCTCCTATGTCCTGAGGATCTCCTATGTGTGTATCATGCATGAGTTTCATACTCGAGAAAACACATTCATGGTTGGGCATGTTAGATAAATAGTCAACATTGTTTCATATTCAACTTGTGTAAATAAACAGTTTGCTTTTTGTAAGGAACATTGCTGAGGTCCCTGAGGGGGCAGGAATCATTTAGTTCTATTCCTATGGCGGTGGCAGATTTAACCAAATACTCTTTGTCATGTTTGATTTTGCACATATTTTTTCTTAAAGTAAAAAAAGGTAAAACTAACACAATTGAAGTAAAAGAAAGAACGCCATTCCTCTTTTATCATTTATGTTTAATAGTTTCCAGTCTTTTTAATTCAGCAGACATGCATTGACCATGTTGTTACCATACCTTGTGTAAGTTGGTTCCTTACCAGGTTACCTTCTTCTGAATGAGAAAACTGAACACCCAAACAGTGCTTCTTCTTGGTGGGACTCTTGGTTTAGGGCAAGGTAGATACTGATTAAATTTCTTCCACACAAGGTTGCTAGTGATATCAATGTAACAGCTATGAAGGATAGACTTTAAATCAGAATCGAAAAAAGCACCACTGGTTGAACTGCCTTTAGGTCAGCCTCTGGTGGATCAGCATCTGGACAGCACTAAAGCCCCCCCATACACCTTTAAGCAGGGAACACACGTATAGATATGGACCAGATCGATGGTTGCTTCGTTTGCCATGTGTGCTCACGGCCATCTATCTGGCCCATATCTAATGTGGCCATCCTAATCAATACCGCTTGAAAAAGGCATATCGGACATGACCGTAAACCATGGTCGATGTCCATTTCTTTGCATCGGGACTGCGGGTCTCCATGCAAAGCATTGGGCTGCTTGGAACTTCGAAAGGCTCCCTGCTCCCTGTGTTCCCTGCTTTAGATCACTCCATACAATCTCCATTAGATCGACCACCAATACTATGTAGTATAGTGGCCTCCCTAATAGAATACATAGTGATTGGAAGGTTAAGAAAGGTCCTCATATTACATGGTCCTGGTAGAACAAAAGCTTAAAGATTGTAAGGTAAATGGTGACCCTTAAGCTGGCCATACAGGGATCGATTTTTTAATAGATTCGAGCACAATCGATTGCCGCGCAAATTCATGGTGATCACTTGTTCTCGAATCGATTGCATCCAGCCTTTCTTCAAGCGTGATCAATTGATTCCACTCGAAGAAAGCTTGGTCGAACAGGGAACCAACATGTTGGTAAACCCTGTTCAATCGCCTGCATCCGATGTTTCGAACTGGATAGATTGCATAGAAGTGCTGCACACCGATTTTCTGTTCAATTGACGTGACGTCTCAAGGGTTCATCGATTGAACGAGTATCGACTTATGGATGGCCACCTTTAGTCTATCAAAGAGAAAGAGCACAATCATGGTCACGATTAAGTGTTATTGGAAATATTGACAGGGAACATGTGAATTGAAGGAATGACCCTTTGGCCAATTCTTCAATGTAGAGTCAAGGTCTAATGTGTTTTTTTTATTTTTATGAATGGACTGTAGAATAATTAAATTGTATATAGTGCGTTCAGCTTGTAATGGCACTGACATTTATCTCTAAATCTGTAGAATGGTCCAGCATGCCTGGCTAGACATGCTGGGGTTTTCCTTAACTGTGAAACCTGCCCAATATTAGGGAATTTGCTGATAGGACACAGAGTCTATAAATATGATTGATGGGATCCGCCCAGGGTCTACTGTAAGCTGCCAGTGAAGAAGAGAGCCGGGGCCCTGAGCCTCTCCAAGTATCTCCCCATGATCTCAGCTTGGCATGCAAACCCCTTCAGTTGGCCATTGGGCTGCCAACCTTACAGTCCTGATAACATTCCTGACCCTTCTAACATTGTGTATTTTATTTTCAGGTGTAACAATCGGACGCAATGTGTTGTCATAGCTGATTCGGAAGCTTTTCCAGACCCCTGTCCAGGGACTTACAAATACCTGGAAGTCCAGTATGACTGCGTACCATACAGTGAGTATATACCATAACATGCATGATGACATGTATGATACACACATACATATCTACATAAATCACAAGTACAAAGTAAGAGAGAATATCAATCAAACACACTGATTGAAACATCCATCTTCATATATATATGTGACAAAAGAATGCAAACCTTGAGACAATAATGGCATAAGCACACTGAGTGGACAATGAAGCTCAATATGATTAAAAATACGGCACACAGCTACCA
>CM070034.1:20925155-20939031 GCA_036250615.1 Ptychadena robeensis
CCCCCACACATCCACTCCTTTATGACTAGATGCTGAAAAATGGTCCAAGCTGCCTATTGACAGAGATGGTCAGGGTTTAGTCATATCATCTATCCATCATGACTTTTCCCTGATGGGAAGTATACAATTATTGGCGCTCAAAAGCTGCCAAATAATAGAGGAGTCAATCCGTGGTGTAAAAACACCAATAAAGACGCCAATTAGGTTGTTTACATATGAAGTCAGGTCTTCAAAGAAATAAATATCCAAAAAAAAAGATACAGAAGACTAATAACTGGCCTGAAATGTTATTTATTGATTAGTGTCTGTTTAAACCCAACGTGGCTTGAGGGTGTGTTTGGACTTCAATTACAAATACAAAAACCTGGACAGACAGAATATTCCTGGCTGGATTGTTTGCAAATCAGCAAAATCACTATCCCCGGTTTGACCGAAAGATTTTCCCGAACAGGAGCAGTAACAGTGGCATATACCTCTTAATAAACTCTCTTGCCTTTGGCACTTAAATGGAAACTACCAACAATAAATAATTTTTAGACCAGTTATTAGTCTTGCGCTCTTCATTTTACACCTTTGGCCATGTAATAAATGTCTAGATTCCATGTTGTGTGTTTTACACCTTATAGCTCAGTCTTAAAGGGAAGTACATCATGAAGAACATTGCCATTTGGAAACAAAGGCTCCACAAGCCTGATAGTTTGAATGACGTGGAAGTGTACCTCATTCATTAGAGTACCTTCTATACCCCAATACAGGAAAGACCAACACCATGCCCATTGGCACAGTCAACCTATTTCAAAATTACAGTCAAAATTACTGATTTACCTCTTACGTGTTCTCACATATCTTTAAACAAGAGAAATGTTAAGAAATGTTTAGAAATGTCAATGCTGGGAACTATATATATATATATATATATATATATATATATATATATATAGTAAAGTGTAAGGGTAAGTATCAAAAGATCAGCCATTTTCAATATGCAAATATTGGCTTTATTTTCACCGAAAAAACAACGATCCGCTGCTTTTAGTCATTGATCCTCACCAATTAGGCTTAGTTTTGTCAGTGGGTTCAACACTCCCCAAGACATGGGCTTTCCATGTAAGCCAGCTGTTCGCAATCTATGGGTCGGGACACCATTTCACAGTGGTCGCCGCGTTCACTAAAACTGCTTACAACCCTGATGCACACAAGCTGGGTGGAAAGTTGAAAGGGAGAGTAACACCCCCCTCCTAATGTAATACTCTCTCCTAAGGGCTTGTTTCCACTACACATGGAACACAAAGACCTTAACTGTTTGGCAGATGATGTGTTTTGACTACACTCAGCCTTGCATCGGTGGAACGGTTCGGCGCAGTGAATGTACAGCATCCGCCAAGCAGGTAAGTGAATGTACTCCGTCGGGACCTCCCACCAAGCAATAGCAGAGGGGGTCCCAACGTATAGTGGAAACATAGCCTTACTTCCACCCTGCACATCATCATCATAAGCAGGGTGAGGCTTTTCTCCTTGTTAGTGTACTAGGTAACCAAAAAATCATAAAAGTTAGTAAAGAGTACCTGATTGGTGGTGTCTGGATATGTTGAGTTGCTAAGCAATGTAATAATAGGTAAACTTTTAATAATGAATAGGGCCTGGTTTGTAAATCCATAAGGATACAGGCTTTTCCCAAAAACTTGCTTTGTCTTTAACAGTCAGTTACAACCATATCTAGGGATATGGTGACATAACACTATATAAAGACATTCCTTCTCATAGGAGCAACAGCCATTAAAGTCTTAACAGTAGAATTAATAAATAAATAGAAAGGGGGTGCATTATACTTACCTGATATTGCCGGAAGTAATGTTGCATGGTGTCACTTCGGGTATTTGGAATGCTGAAGTAACACTCTGCACCAGCCCTTACATGTTCCAAAAACAGGAAGTGACACTTTGGGACATCATTTCCGGTGTCATGGATCTAAAAAGTCTAAGGACCACTGATTTAAGCACACGTTCCAATGCAGAGAAAGATGGCACCATTCAGGTTAGCCACCTGGATACAGCCCCTATGGTCAACTCTCTCTGTCCACCTTGTCAGCCAGTGTTCCTGTCTGGCTGAAGGTTAATGTAAATGGAATGGCAAGGGCAACCCATAATCTTCCCTCCTGTTCAAGAGCCTGGGACCCTGTAACCAAATTAACATATAGCAACCACAGTTGCTTCTGTCCCTGGAGTATCTACCCAGAATTCATCTGTAACCACAACCCATTATATAAAGAGATATTTCACCCATCTGGGACCGACCCTGGGGATCATCTACTGTGTATATAAACCGAAAATTTAGAACAAACATAATGCGTTAATAAGTCAAGGAAACTGGAAATGCTAGAAATTTCTAGTAGACGTTTGTTTGTCATCTATCATTCTCTATTCATTTTTTTAAATAAATGGATGAATGAGAACCTTCACATATATAATGTTATATTCCTAAACAATAAGCCAACAATAAGCAGTGATTGAGCATGAGCCAATTATATTCTCACTTGTGGTGGAACATAGTTTTTGCTATATAGGTTACATCATTATTGCTGGTGGAATCATCTTCTTTCTTGGAGACTACTGGTTTCTGAAGATGGACAGGGTCCCTTTAAATTCAACTATGATGGCATTACGCATTGTGACAGACTAAACCAGGTTTCAGCAGACTGAACATCTTGCATAGTGACAGACATTGACTCATATTTACATTGAGTAATCTAGGCTACACTCAAGACTTACACGTGATGTGGTGTTTATTTAAGATGGTGGAGTCATCTGAGGTAGCAGTTAGAACTGATTATTCCAGGAGAATAAAGCAGTCAGACTTATAAAGATGGTTGTTATGGGTCTGTGCTCTGAATACGTCATGTGGTGCCTTGCTCAACTTACATGTCTTTAGAAGACAAGACCATCTCTTCTTTTCAGGATTGAGGGAAATATTATATGCTCTTAGTAAATGGATAACGAAACAGATCACTGGATAAAAAAATCTTTGTCTTCACCAGAGATGGTCAATTATTTTTGAAATTTTGACTAGCTGGCTTTGGAAGTTAATTGCATTTGAAATTTTTTGCCATCCCAAAAAAAATTTGACTACTCGCCAATAAACTAGTTTCAATCTGGTGACTATCTCTAGTCTTCATGTAACTCTTCCTCCGCATTCTTCTCAAACACAAACTACCCTATACTATCCAACTCTCTTTTGGCCTTTCTTATAGTCAATGGGAAGTTGCAGGAGCTGAGTAGGAGTGGGCAGATGAAAACAGGTGCCAGGACATTTAAAAATTTAATCCAGGGAGTCCAAGGTGGTTTCATATACTACCGTGTTTCCCCGAAAATAAGTGTCTTATATAATTTTTTGCTCCCAAAGATGCCCTACGTCTTATTTTCGGGGCATGTCTTATTGACATCATTACCATTTTAGTAACCCCTTCTGATCCTCCTGTGTTATTTTGATTGCCCCCTCTGATCCCCCCTGTCCAGAGTTACAGTACCGTATCTTCGGGGGGTGCCTCATTTTCTGGGGGATGCCGTATATTTCAGCGTGAGGCAAAAATGTAAGGGTGCCTTATTTTCAGAGGATGCCTTATTTTCGGAGAAACAAGGTAGAAGGGTATAGGGGTTCCTTTTTTTTAGTAACCACACAATTTAGTATTAATAATAAGCTGGCCATACACCTTTAGATTTCTCTGTCAGATATCCTTTAGATCTACCAACAATGATGTAGACTTGATGGTTTAGAAAGTCCCTCATATTACATGGTTTTGGTAAAACAAAAGGAGATCTAAAGGAGTATGGGGGCCCATAGATGTGGTTTAAGTTTGTTACAACTTTTAATGAGCCCCAAGAACTCCTTCTATTGTATCCTGTTTTCTAGATCAGCTTTCTTTCCTCAAATCATTACACATTATACCCATATAGCTACTTTCTCCTTTTTTTTATGGTGTAGTAGCACCGGTAAAATATTTTATTCTCTTATACCATTGCTATGTTAAGCCATCTTTTTCACCAGTTTTATATAAATCCTTATTTCAGTCCACTTTTACCAAAGGCATGTTCATCTAAAAGGTGCTCTATGCTTTTTGAGGCTCTAAAAACTGAAGCATGGAATGTGAATCAGGAATAGGATCAGTAACAGAGGGTTCAAAGCAACCAGTAACAAGGGGTTCAAAGCAATGGAAACCATCAGGATCACATACAGAAACCTTTTCTTTTTTTGACAACGGGACAACTTTTGTAAAACTCTGAAACAAAAAAATGTTGACTTCTTTCCTTTATGGTGGCATCTCTCCTAACACAGGTAGCATGGTTATGGAGATAATATGTAAACCGAAAAACAACCCTCCGGCAAAGTAAAAGCATAAAGATATTGGGAATGATTTATCAAAAACTGTAGAGAATATATTCCTTGTAAATTATGGGCATTTTGCAATCTCATTTGCATAACTGACAAAACACACTCAGTCAGCATTGTAAGTTATGCACACCTGAGTTAAACAATCTGCACTTTGGGATTGAAGCGCTATGAGCTCCTTGGGTAAAGTTTTCATTGGCAGGAGGATTATAAAAGGTAAAGTGGCAGTTTTAAGGACTATGTATCATATTTAAGCAAAAAGAAGGTAAACAGACGAAAATGATGCTGTATCTTTCCTTAGAACATGAGCATTATGTGTAAGAAAGCAGGCCTTTGGGTAGTGAACAGAGGAAACACGCCGGTATTGAGTTTTAACCGGAACTTTACTAGCTTGGTTTAAATACAACTAGGTAATTGTGGAAACTTGTTTGGCGGTTTCCAGTCCTTGGGGAAAGCAACACTAGTCTCTGCCAGGCATACTTCGCTCAATCCGAACGGTCTGTGCCTTCTCCACTTGCTACCAAGGCCTACACGGGGATGGCATAAACCAGGGCTTGATCCAGGCGGTGGTATCAGTGGTCACCGATGGGTATAAGCAGACACCGGGGCTTACCCAGAATGAGGGATTAATGCGAGGACACAGATTGTTAGACCTAAGAGCCACCTGTACACTCAGTTCTCCCTCCTCGTAGGGCCGGGTTTCCTCATACAACTCCTCACGGTCTCCCTTCAACTGGTCTCTGGCAAAAGGCCCCTCACTTCCTGCTTCCTCTCCTTTTATCATCTCTGAACTGGAGCTCCCCTTAGTGAGTTTCTCCTGCATCACAGGCCCTGTATCCACCTGGGGTACCCCCCTTAAACTCATCTCCGGCAAAAGGTACCTCACTTCCTGCTTCCTCTCCTTTTATCATCTCTGAACTGGAGCTCCCCCTTGTAAATCTCTCCTGCATCACAGGCCCTGCATCCAACTGGGGTACCCCCTACATATGTTGTATGGTACTTATCAATGCATCTGTGATGCCAGTGATCGCAGGCAGACTCAGGGAAGCCTGTCCAGCAGGCATCATGGCCAGAGCACAGAGTCTTCCTGCTCTGGTGGAGGAATCTACTTTGGTCAAACTACTTTTCGGGCAAATGGCATCCCCAGAAACCATATAGATTTGTTCAGCACAGTACAGACATTCTCTAGCGGAGATATCCGGTCCAGCTAAACTGCATCCCCAGAGACCATATGGATGTGTTTAACACATTACAAGCCAGGGTCCCTGCTGCCCTGTCGCCCTGGGCAGGAACAGTTCAGCCAAATGTTGACCAATCCTATAGCGCAAGGTGATGTGGTGTGATTGAGTAGTTTGCCCATTCAATGAAAATCTATCATGCCCACCATAGCCGTTAGACCCACTCCTGACCCACATTTGACTTGGTTCAAGTAGGTGGGTTTACATAGAGCTGTATGGGAATGCTGAACCCTTTTGAAACTGACACAGCCACTCGGGATTATCCAAAAATTTCAGTTTATGTGTGTTCTTTTTATTGTCATGTTTAGCCCCTTCTAAGCTTTGACGCTTGTAGAAATTGTGTTGCAGAATATGTTTCATATTGAGAAAGATATGCACCTCATCTTATACTTGACCATGACACCCTTCCTATAGTTTTAATAAACCTTGAGTTGAATATTATGTAGTTTATAGTTTAGCACTACATAACATTGACACATCCCCTCCTGTTCACAGATTTCCTCTCTGCGTTCTTTAGCATAACTTATTGAATGGATCTCGAATGTGATGAGCCAGAATCTTAATGTAATGATAGGGATGAGTAAGGGATTTTGGTGAAAATTTATTTCACTGTTCTGCAAATTAGAACAGAATATCATTGAGATTTTTTGGGGTAAATAAATTGGAAAAATGTATGTTTTACTTAACTTGTTGGGTAATTTGTATGTGTTCTTTTCATCCATTTGTGTATTGTCACCTGACATTTCATAATTTACGCTTGTACACGTGGTATAGGGAGACTAATGGTTGCTATTTTTTGGCACAAGAACAGGTTCACGCCAGTTGGTAAAAGCTTCTCTAATCCTAAAGAGTCAAGTAAAAGCCTACTATCTATTTATTTATTTATATATCAAACATTTATACCAAAACACTTTTAAGATTACATGTAACAGACCTAAAGAAGAGCAGCTGAAGTGAAAACAAGCATACACTTATTTTAGGGTAACCTACACTTTTCACCCAAGTGAAAATTGTAGGACTCTTACGGTTGTGTAATTACATTAGAACTGGACAGTTTCCTAAATCCTTACCTATAGCTATGCACTAGAGCAGGGGTTGAGCAGGGGGGTTTGCGTGATTATATGCCTGCATACTTCGTATAGGGGGAGAAAAGGTCCTGCACTAGTTTTATCTAACCCAGAAAACCAGATAGGGACAAGGACCGGGCACAAAACCAAAAAAATGCATTCACAAGAATAAAGGGGCAATACATCTTAGCAAGGAGTAGTGATCTTCTACAGAGATAGGAGTTGGCATGTGTGCATATCACTCCAGCAATGTGCATACCAAGATGACAGTCATCACTTCCAGGTTATGGATGACATCCCTTCCTAGTTACACGTGCTGTAGGGACGCCAACAGGGAGGTTTCTACATAGTAATAGTCCATAGAGTCGCACTCGCTTCAGTAAGATCAATGTGACGCATTTCTATGTGTATTAAAGCATTGAACAGGGTCACCACACTTTCTTGCAGGTGCACGTCTCACCCCAAAACTTTTGTGGGCCTTAGACTCCTAGCTCTGCAGCGCCCCCTTGGAGCACCAGATTACCTACTGCTATTGGTGTGTTGTAGGGATGCCAGCAGGAAAGTATCTCCTTAGTTAGAGTCACGCTCAGTGTTAAGTACGATCAATGGGACCCATTTTTATATTTACTGTAGCGTTTGTTGGGGTCACCACAAAGTCACTAAATGCAAGTCTCACCCCAAAATTTTTGCGGGCTTTACACTCCTTGCTCTGTGGCAGCCCTCGAATGAACCTGATTACCTACCGGTATTAGCTGTATATAATGATGGAATGTCCACACTTTCTGATATGATGCAAAGAAATAACTTTTCTAGACTATCAGGAGTATATACAACTTCACACGAGCTCTGTAGCGCCAGGGCACAATGCGTAGGGTATAAGCAATTGCAAACAATAGGTACAATAACAACAGTTGAGGCTCTAACTCAGTAAAAAAGGTTGTAATGTCTATTATGGGAGTGAAGAATGAAGAATAGTCTTTATTCCTAGGCTATATTAAATGAGAGGGGTTCTCCTTTCTCAACCCCTAGCTCAGCAGGGAATGAACACTCCTATGGTAAAGCTGGCTCCTGCAATTCCTCATGCCTGCATGGAAGTCCAAATCCCACTGGGACATCCAGGGGACTTACAAAGGGCTCTAGCACACCAGTTGGCAGAAAACCTGGAGCCCCAGTGTCATATTTATACTGCTTGTGACCCATCAGAACCTCACCTGTTACTGGGCAGATACCCGAAACATACTAGAACACACATACGAAAACATAGAGAAACATTTTCTGTCTTATTGCCAATAAAACATTTGAATTCTGGTACATTCCATTAGATTACAGTACCAATGGAATGCGACTTCATTACCCAACCCTCATACTGCCCCATTTTTTGGGGGCCACTGATATCACGCCCACTGTGTGATAACTACTGACAGTTGTGTGCAACATGTGAACATTCAACATTTTTTTTTAACCCTAAACATCTCCTGCTCAGAGATATAGCGAACACCAGTTCTCATATATAGAGACATAGAGATGGACTGAGGCCTGTGAGAGTCAGCAAAGTTGAGTTTTCTTACTGTTTTCTTCTCAACTAGAGGTAGCCAATTTGTTGAGATGTAGAGAAGGGTTGTGGGAACATTTACAGAAAGTACTGCTCTAGCACATGTAGTGTTTGCAAAAAGTCAAAGTTGGATTTGAAACTTCAACCTAACTTTGAACTTGATTTATGCAAAAACAACGTGTGCTAGAACAATACTTGTTTTTGTAATGTCCCCACAACCCATCTCTACATCTCCGGCAATTTTAGTGATGACACCATGTTCAGGGGCTGAAATAAATGAATCTGTTTCGCGACCATCTCCACTGCTCAACACATGGATCATTGGTGGAGAAATACAACACACAGCTTATGTAGAATGAAGGAGATATAACCCGGGTCATCACTCACTCATGGCACTCTCTACAAATTTTATCTGTCCCATTTGTTTCTTAACGCCTGTACCCACCCTATTCTCATTGCTTTTTGCTAACCTCTCATTCACTGCCAAAGAGCCGTAGTACACATAGTCCATGTACATGAAAAACAATTGATGAAACTGAAGACATTTCCAAAGAAAGATGTGTTGTCCAGTCCCATATATTTCCTGATCTCGGTAACCACCCTGTTGTCATTGCTTTTCAGCCTCTCAGTAATTGACATATTGGTACAACAGAGAACTCGTGTATGATGATTCAGTGTAGGGTCAGTGATGTTGCTCAATCAGAACAGTGCCATGTTGGAGATTCATATGTATCTTTGCTAGTTTCTTTGTGATGGTTGCAGATACATAAAGCTAAAGCCTGGAACGTGTTTCCAAGAATTTCTATTTCAGTTGAGTTAAAGTGGCCATACACGGGTCAGTTTTTCCATCTGATTGATTGAAAAAATCTATATTTTAAATTAATTGTTTCAAAATAAATTTTATTGTACCGGAAGTGATCAGCCAAAAGTGATCAAACATGCGACGAGCGGTCATGCCCGTATTGCACCGTTTTCAACACAGAAGTCTGCTGGTTCTGCCCACCTGCCCTCCCCTCTATACATCACCAGTGCTCTCTATGACACCAGTAATGTGGGTCGGAAAAACTGATCCCCGCCTCCAGAGCATGGAAGTCAATGGTGCAGCCGCCTCGGCGTCACTGATGGCGTTGAAGAGGCGATGCTGGAAGCAGTAGGAGTGTCTGCCGTCATTCAGAATCGAGGATAGGTAAGTATGCCTGATCCCAGGGTGATTTTTTTGTGAACTGGGTTCGGGCAAACCACCAAGAAAAAATTAGCATACACACGTCAGCCATAATAATTGTAGTAAAATCGAATGTGTACTAGATTTTTTTTATAGGCTTATCTTTTTTTACAATCTTTAAAATCGATCATGAAAAATGCAGTGTTCAGCCATGTTTGTACTATATAGACATGAGGTGTGCTTCTGCTTCTAGCATGACATGATTTCAAAGCATATTTTAGCACTATGAGGAGGTGTCAGGAAATAGACAGCAACCTAGCTGCTCTTCAACTGCACTAGATATGGATACAACTGTTAACAGGATCACCAAATTGGATAGGTGGGTCTCATAATTGTACAATTTACATCAATATTTAAAAACATAGGTCAGTGGTGGCGAACCTTTTAGAGATAGAGTACCCAAACTTAAACCCAAATCCCACTTATTTACTGCAAAGTGCCAACATAGTAATTTACCTTGAATTACAGATACACACTTCATACAGTGAGGGAATTATTTGATCCCCTGCTGATTTTGTGTCTTTGCTCTTTGACAAAGAAATCAACAGTCTATGCAAAGGTGTGACACTGTCTGCATTCAACAGAGGGAAAAGAGACTGGGAGCCAATAGGCAGCTGTGTTCTGCAGGTCTTTCCTACTGCCCCCCATATGCCTCTGTGCTATGAGTGCCACCTCTGGCACCCATGCCATAGGTTCGCCTCCACTGACATAGGCTAACAGACGACTAATAAGGTACATGGCCCATCTACTCCATAAAGATCTTCTTCCTGTTACCTGGGAATAAACCAAGAAGCAATGATTGAGAACCAACAATTTCTCCATTGAGATTGAGATCCAAAAAGCAGAAGAAGCACAGCTTGATCAAAAACATGGTTACCATGCAACCCAGTATGATAATTGGGTGGAGGAGCATCAGCAGCACATGGATAAGGTCCTCGCTCTTCTTTTATGTCCAGTTCACATCTTCAACATTAATACGGCAAAGGCTGATTTGTTCATGATGGACCTTGCCTTGCAAGTCTTCCGCTGAGGAACAGAATAAGCCGGCAAGAGGGATTTAGAAACTCACACTGGCTGCATTTAAATATAAATTTCAGAGTTTTTAATGAATACATAACTTCATTAATTGCTGTTTTTCCTGCTTGAAGTTCAACATTAATTGGAAGAAATAATATTACAGCAGCTTGGAGATTCGGATGAAGTTTATATCCATATTGGAAAAATATTTAAACACAACTTTAAATTATTTTGGAGTTTTATCTAGAATGTTTGATTATCTCAAGTAACACAATGAAGCTATAATAAAAGGTGTAGCAAAACATTTTCCAAACTTTCCGAATAAAGAAGAGTAAGCCTACCAGTCAGCTTATTAGGAGCATTGAGCTCGCACTTGAGATGCTTCTAAGATCTAAGATCATTCGTGGTGCCTTGACCCACACCATCTGACCTCTTTATAAGCTGCATCAATATGCTTCTCAAACTTTTAGTATCCAGATATGGAAATAGCCTGTCAAGGTGAATTCTTTGTTGCTTTCTTTACCATGGAACTTATCATCCTATTAAATGTGTTGTTTGGGGGGTGGAAGGATGTGGCTTTGTGGGCTACTTCTTCACCAAAAAAACATCAGCACCCCCTACTTTATAAAGTCTAATGCCTCATCATTCATTACTTGAGTCACCCTCTTCACACCATTTCTCATCACCCTACCACCTAGCCTAAGGGTGGGCAAACCTTTTGACTCGTGGACCCCAATTGGTTCCTAAATTTGATCAAGGGCAAATGGATAGAGAAAGTTCCTTAGGTCTAATTCACATGGTTGGTAGGAAATACGTTGTTTCTGCCAACCGATCACCCAAAAAGCAACAGCTCCTAGGGAATGCTGTCCTACTGGTTGTGGGATCATTACTTTAGCTCAGTGGTTAACAACCTGGGGTCCGCTCCCCCCTGGGGGTGCTAGAGATTGCAGGGGGCACATAATCAGTGGCATCGGGAATGGTGACACCCTGTGCTCACACTTCTCTGCTCCCCCCTCTCTCTGTAAGCTTCAGCATGGGCTAGAAAAACTCTGCAAACATGGAGCAAAGTTCATGAACTGACATTGTATTACAATACTTCTCTTGAGATTACTAAGCTCTTCACAACACAATTCATCCACAAATGTTTGTAAATGCAGGCTGCACGACTTTCATCAAAGAGGGTTGCACCAATTATTCTGTCTATATAGTGGGTATCTAATGGCAAAACCTTTTTTTGCCATACAGAATGAAATCGACTCTTTAGTTTTTACTTTGATCTGTGCCCTATTGGGGATATTAACAGTATAGTGGATAGGAAGGTTTACTATAAAATTACAGCCAACGCTCAAGTTCAGACATGGCAGAGTGCTTTGTCCCATTTTACCAGGGGTGGGCAAACTTTTTGTCTCATGGGCCGCAATGGCTTTTTAGATTTGACAGAGGGGCCAGAAAATGAACCTGTAAGGGCCGCCCAGCCCCCCCCCCCCCCCTCGTCCTCCCAGCCTGGGTGGGAAATATAAACATTGATACATTGATTAAAAAAAGTAATAATCATACTGGTTACCAGGGAGGTTAAAAATGTAAATAAAATATACAAAAATAATAATATATATAGAAAATGAAGCTCAGGTAAATCTAAGCAAACTACAGCCTCTAGCAGGAGAACTTTATTATTATCATCAAGGCATCTCCACTTATTGCTGGATATGAGCAGAGGGGAGCCAGAGTATCTTGACACCAAGGTGACAAAGGACCAGATTAAAAGAGCTGGATCTGGCCCCGATCGATCGATGACACAACTTAAGATTGGCTGGGTCAATCGATAGGAACAAGCCTCTAACAATGTCCTTTCATTCGCAATAGATCGACTAAAAGTTACAGACATGTCCGATCGATTTATTGAACATTTTCGCGCCGTTTTGCACACTTTTAACATGCATTGATTTGTGAATGATTGATTGTGCCGGTCAATCTTTCAGCAATCGCATGAAAAATCGAGGCGTCTATGGCCAGCTTTACCCATAGTGTGTAGTGTAGAGTGCCGAGTTAATAAAAGGATTACGCTGTGTGTATCGTTTTCTCTGTCGTGGTCTTGTTGGCACACCGTTTATAACAAATGGACTGCCCTAATGCATATTAACATAAAGAAACACGTGCCAACGCACTGCAACACAATGCTAAAGTGTGAATCAGTCTTAAATCTATTGGGAATTCTGCTGGAGTTCCCGAGTCCACTCACTTGCTGCAACCATTACAAGAGAGCCATTAGCTTGAGGTCTCATTCACTCTGATGAATTATTTAGTTTGCATTACAGAGAATGCAGCAGCAGGATTGAAAAGCTTAGGGTTGATTAAGCCCAGCCTTGTTTATCGATAACTGCGTTCGTCGTTTATTTGTTCAGTGCACTAAAAGACGATTACTCATTGGTTGGATTACTGCAGTTTTATAGGTAAAAAGGAAGCTTTATAGGGGTTACCCAGACCAAGAGCATTTAACCTTTCAGCAGCATATTAACCACTTATGCAACAAAGCATTTTACATTTCCTCTATGGACCTATTGATTGGGCAATTACTGCCAATACCTATAGCAAGAGCCATGAATTCATCAATTCATATAGCTTATTTAAGATGTGTTTGACTTGCAATAAATATGTTCTTTTTTCAACAATCTATAGGTAACAATATCTATACATAGGCCAAAACAAAAACACAATTGTCTGTATCGTCTCGTTTTTTTTTCTTTTTGTATACCCCCAACCCTTCTCTATATCTCCAGCAAGTTTTGTGATGATCCCATGCTCAGGGGGCTTTGCAATTAACTTGAAATGGAGGATCATCTCTACTTATGAGTTATCCACCACACTGCATTGACTCTTGGGCCACAATGGGTTCCTAAATTTGACAGAGGGGCTGGACCAAGAGCAAATGGATGGAGTAAATTCCTTAGAGCTCGTTTACATGTATGATACAACTAGAGCTCATTTACATTGTTGGGTCCCCATATACCTTTAGGGCCCCATACACCTTTAGATTTCTCTGTCAGATTTCCTTTAGATCTCCGTTTGTTTTACGAAACCATGTAAGATGAGGGACTTTCTAAACCATCAAGTCTACCTCAATCTCAGAGGACCCGGCACTACATAGTTGTTGGTAGAACTAAAGGATATCTGACAGAGATCTAAAGGTGTATGGCCAGCTTGAGGGTCACCTACTGTATTATTGTTATCATTTTATTAAAAAGCGCAAACATATATACGCATCACTGTACTATAAAATAGAGTTGATGCAACACAAGATAACATGCAGATACAGGTTATGACACCTGAGGAGTAGAGGACCCTGTCTCATCTGGCTTACACTCTAATGGGTTGGGGAAGAGATTATGCAATGGGGGTT
>CM070034.1:20941626-20955101 GCA_036250615.1 Ptychadena robeensis
AAAAATTCGCGGCATGCCGCGAATACGAATGTTGCCTATGCCGCTCATCACTAATTATGACTCTCCCTACTTGCTATGATGTCCAAAAACAGGGCTGAAACTCCTACCCTGTAACACCCTTCGTTTCAATTTCCTTTACCTGTATATTTCTTTCCATCTCCATCTCCTTTTTCTTATATCTTGTATGCTCTGTCTTCTTGTCCTCGTTTTTTCCTTTAACTCCTGAGTTTTAAAATTTTGGCTTACTCATTTCTTCACTGTTGACCAACATATCTTTATTCACCACCATCCTATGTTCACTCCATTCCACTTATCCCTCATTCATCGCCATCTCTTTCATTTTAGCTTTTTCTCCATTCCTTCTCCTTTTCCTTCATCTCCAGCTCCATACACCATCATTTCTTATCTATAATACTCCACCATACCATACTTTATCTTTGACATCATCTTTATTCACCACTATTGTTTGTTTTATCTCTTCTATCCCATCTCAATTCACCACAATCCCTTCTACTTGTCCTTCAACTCCATCTCCATTCACCATCATTTCTTGTCTACAATAGTCAACATCCATTCTCTCTTCACAAGTGTTGATCGTGAATATTCTCATCTTGAATCTTTATTGTGAATATCAGCACTTCGATAATTTGCGAAGATTCACAATGGCGAATATTCAAAATTTGTTTACATCAGTACCCGGAATTACTGTGCATTGTGTTCACAATATGTGCATGTACAAGTGCCGATTTGGCTGTGAAGTTAATAATCACTGGAAATCGCAAATATTCTAATTGCAAATTTGTATTGTGAATATCGGCATTTCCAGAATTTGCAAAAATCTCAAATATAATGCCATATCTTTGCAATCGGAATTTTTTTAAAAATTTTTACATCAATACCCGGAACTACGGTGCATTGCGTTCCCGATATGTGCACGTACAAGTGCCGATTTGCTCAATAAAGGACATAAATTACTTTTCATGTGTTGATCGTGAAAATGTGAATAGCGGCACTTTTAATTGCGAAAATCTTTTTGCGATATTTGCCTGTGCTGCTTTTCACAGCTGGAGATCACAAATTCTCACATTTATGAATTTAATGTAAATATAAGGCGAAAAATGTGCAATATTTTGCAAATGCGAATATTGCCAATGCTGCTCATGACTAATATTCACCCTAATCATAACTTTTTTTCCTTCTTCATTTACTATCATTCCTTTTATTTTCCTTTGTACATCTGCTACAACCACCACAATATATTTAGGTTTCACTTCTTCATTCACTACTTTTCCTTCACAATTGTAGGATTGTAATATTTCTTCGCCTTTTAAATCTCCCTCCATTTAAAACCATTAAGTTGGCCATACACTTGTAGATATAAGCTACATCGGTGGCCGATTCGAGCACCGTGCACGCTCAGGGCCATCTATCTGGCCCATATCACATGCGGCCATCCCAGTTTTCATGCGGGATCAATCCTGTTTGAAAACAGGGATATCGGGTATTTTTACACTCCATCTGTAATTACCATCATACCCCCATGCTCCAACTTGATTCACCCCTACACATTCTCTTTCACTTCCTTTCTGTTAACTACAGTTCTCCATTCTCTCTAATCATCATCATTCTCCCTCTCTAATCATCAAATTCCATTCTACTCACTCTTTATATTTCTCTGCATTACTCATCTACCTTCTCCATTCAACTTTACCACATTTATCTTCATTCACCTCCATTGTTGGTTATTTTTTCTCCGCCACCTTTTATTTCTTGTCTGCCCTCCCTATAGCTTCCCCTATGTCATCTACTCTGTCCCCCTTCACCTTTATTCTCTTCTTTTTTTTTCTATTTACCACCACCCCTTTCTTCATTTGAATACTGAATGATCCATCACCGTGCAAGTTCACGGTGATCGATCGTTCAGGAAGTGTCCGCTGCCCATTTAGAGCGATTGTGGGTGTGAATCGATTCATGTATGGCTACCTTAACACTTTCTCTTTGTTGACCACCAGCCCCTTTCCTTCTGATCATTCACCATCATCTCCACGTTTTTCTCACCAAGGTTATTTCCATTCTTTAGAATTCTGTCCCCATTTCCTTTCACTCCACCTCCATTCAATTCTAACCCCCCTTTCTCATTCACTCCATCTCCATTCATTACCATCTTCACTTCTTTTACTTACTTTTACTACCATCCCTTTTCATTTTTATTATACTCTCTCTTTGTTGACCAGTGCCACCAGCCCTTTTCCTTCTGATCTGTCTCAATTCACCACCATCTCCTCTGGTTTTCCACCAAGGTTATCTCTATTTACTAGAATTCTGCCCCCTTTTTCTTATCCACTCCATATCCATTCATTACCATCTTCTTTCCTTTACTTCCATACAATCTCTACTTACCACCATTCCTAAGCAGCGTGATGACGTCAGATCTCGGCTGTGCTGAGGAGAGGCAGCTCCACTCTCCTGAGCTCAGCTGAAGCTTTGCCTGGAGACCAGCGGTCTCTAGGCAAAGCCTCGGACATCGACCATATCAACAGTCATGTCCAATAAGGCTGTTATCGAGCGGAAAACAGCGGTGAGCGCAGATTATATGGGTCAGATAGATGGCCGTGAGCGTTCATGACGCTCGATCAGCCAACGATTTGACCCATATCTCCACTTCTGTACCCTGCTTTACTCCCCATTTATCACTACCCCATCAACCTCTTCCTAACACTCCCTTTCTGTTTACCACCACCCCTTCTCATTTCATGTTTACTCTCCTTCTCTTCCTTTCTCTTCCATTTACAACTATTCCTTTTCATTTCCCAATTACCGTATATGCCGGCGTATAAGACGACTTTTCAGTACCTTAAAATCCTCCCCAAAGTCAGGGGTCGTCTTATACGCCGGGTGCCGCAGGCTGGGGGGGTGCAGGGGACCATCTCTGGGAGCCGTTACTGTATCTGTGCGAGCCGGTTACTGTATCGTGCTGCCTGAAGCTGCCAGCGCTGACTAAGATACATTGTAGCAGAGAGCAGTGTTACCATGGCTACAGGATGCTACTCACAGAGAACACACGCTCTGTAGCTCTGTTGTAAGTTTGAACATTCATAGCAGGAAAACCATTTCTAGTATAATGATGAAACTTTCAGGGTCAGTAATTCTCACCTACTACTACTTACACCCCGAGTTTCACCCCTCTAGCTATAATACTTATAAGTTACATTTCAGCTAAATTCCAGCCACCAGACAATGCTTTTTCATGGCCAGTGATATACTCCTATATGCAACATTTAACTTGCCTACATTGAAGACATATATCTTTAAAGCACTACTCTGCTGCATACATGCTTTCACTTATCCTATCCTTACTAATACAAAAAAAGATCAGACTTCTAAGGGTGTTGGAGATCTGTGGGTTGAAAGTCAGAGTAGACATAAATTTTTTCATTTGGTGAGCGTTGGAAGAGGGGGTAGTCTTATACGGCGAGTATATAACAAACTAAAAGTTGGGGGGTCGTCTTATACGCCCAGTCGTCTTATACGCCGGCATATACGGTACTTCGCCTTTTCCCTTGACTTCTATCACTCTTTCCTTCCCATACTTCTTTTCCTTAACCATTCACTACCATTACATTTCCCTTCCACTTGATCCTCATGCCTTCCATTCAGTTCATACCAACTGTGTTATTTCCATCAATTGTATTCCTGCCATTGTTTTACACTACTGTACTTATTATGTCCTCACATTTCACAATGATTTTGAATCCTTGCATTTAAAGTTTGCTTGTATATAAGTCACTGTTTCCCTTATGGTCACCCATTTACTTGTACTTTAATAACAGTTCATTTTTCTGACCTCATAAACAACATTATTACTATACTGCTTTTCACATTCTTGATTTGTTGCTGGTTGGGCTTCTACCTATTCTGTCCTTGTAGGGGACAATGGGATCCAATTTTCATTCTTTACATCCAAGTCATGGATTTCATCTAATCTAAACCATCTCTGCCCTACCCTTCTTGGTCACCACCACTTGCTCCTTCTTTCTCGCTCATAATCTGATGCCATCCGCAACCTCCCGCCTTGCCCAGTTCCCCAATCCCATTCCTTCCTGCCCACCTCTCTCTCTTTACAGGACCTTCCACTGGAAGCCGCGGCTCCCCTTCCCCACCCCAACATCACACAATGGGTATATAGATCTGGGCTTGTGTTGTGTGGTGGGGGGATGTGGGGTGGAGGGAGGGGGTAGAATTCGTAAATACCTTAAAGTGAAGGGGAGGGAAAGGTTTGGTAATGACACTCATGAATATCTTTCTCTCCTTTTTCCTATCTTCTTTTTCATTTGATATTTTTCTCTCTCTTTCTTTTCTGATGCGTGAAATAGAAGTGGAACAAAAAGGTAATTTTCATTAGTCCCTTCCTGTTACCCTCACGGTGACTCGTTAATTCCGCCCATAATTACTGTCAGAATCCTAATTTTTCCTTTTCTCTCCACCTCCCCTCCTCCTCTGTTCCCCCTCGCTGACCCTATTACCCTCTAATCCCTTTCGCTTTTAAGGATTACAAGAGCTGGAGTTTTATGTGGAAAAAAAAATCATGAAAGACTCCACAACATGGAAAGAGGAAGGATTTAGCCATGTAAAGGGTTAGGCCTGTATGGTAGGATTAAAGTTTTGTTAAGAGGAAGGTCAGGAAGTGCGTTATGGGGGATCAGATTTTTTTTTTTTTGTGTAGATAAAGTGCTACATGAAAGTCCTATGTATCTAGAAGTGCCAAATAAATGACTAGGCCACCGTATACAATGATCAGAGAGATTATCAGTAATTATAACAGTAGCTTTTATTTCTCTCAGAAGTAGGCTCATGGGATGAATGGCCAAGGTGCAGCCATTTTGTTTTTTGTTTCTCTGAGGGGGGTCAGAGATGACCGCTTATCCCGGCTCCAGGCTTATGATCCCTGGAATAGAAAGAGTCAGCGAAGCGATCGCCTGCTTCATGTTTTTAAAACAGCTTCAGATGCAGTTAGCAGGATTCAATAAAGTAAAAAAAAAAAAAAGTGCAATATTCTGCAACCTCCAGCCAACCTTCATTCCTCACTGCCCTCCTCTTATCCTGTCATGTTTCCATAGCAACCTTCAGAAACCTGGCCTACCTCAATTATTCCCATCAGCTTTTTTTTTCCTACTTTCTCACTCTAGTCCCTTCGCTCGCTCTCTCTCTTTCTCTCCCACACGCTGTGTCACACTCCTACTTAATTTAATTATATATATTTATTATATTTATTTATTTTGGTTCTTTTTTTTATATATATATATATATATATATATCCTTTCTCCCTCCTCACCCTTTTGTTTTTTGTTTTTTTTTTCGTTTTTTTAAGGAAGGGAACTCCCTTACCCTCACAACATCGGCTTCTGTCAGGAAAGGGCCTATGGGCATCGCGGCAGCACCTTATGTAAATGTACATGCCGTCGCTATCATAACGGAGGAAAAATATGCAGCGGTGTGGTAGTTGGTTTATACCTTTGATGGCTTATTTAATAACGCTGGGCCGGACTTTAGAGAAGCGAGATGTTTCTGCCACCAATCACAGTTGACTTTTCGATACTAAAGTGGAATCTGACTTATTGATTCAATCATGTCCCGTGTTCCAATCATGTGTGTCCAACTCAATGTAACGAGTGAGATGCCATGTTCTATGCACAGCTTGAGCATTGGCCAAGGACAACTTTTTTTATCTTCAGTCTCTAGCCAATCAAAAATAAGCTTTCATGTGGTTGTAATGAGCTGGTTTCTATATGGTCCCTATGCGTTTTTAAATAAGCCATATTACCAAGTCCGTGCACCTCACGGAGAGAATGTGACAGATACGGATGTAGATAATATTTGGCCATAGTACATTTCCAATGGTCTAGCTGCTCTCCGAGGATTTGAGAACAGGATTCTGGGGGAAAGGGGGAGGTTGGTGGTGTTTCGCTGATAACACACAGCACCCCGTGGAGATGATTAACCTCTCATCTGTCTACTCTGTGCCGCACTCTGATTACTAACGCCATTAATCTGGTCTCTCCTTCCGCCTGTGCCCAGACCTGTGTATTGATATATAAAAACGGACGGCGGGAGCTTTCTCTGTGGGTGGAACTATTAAGACATGAAATTTTTCTCTCATTGCTGCATATAATCTTTCTATATAGAGCCTAATATTGATTCTCTACCTCATGAGTTCTCTTGGTATATAACCTCTATATCACCCTGAAATTCCGTATAGATATCCTAGAATTTTGTCTTATTTCAAATAGTTAGACCCCATCATTTTTTCCTGTACACCCTCCATCCACTCTTTACGTAACTCCATATACCCTTTTCTCCTGGTAAACCCTAACCTATACCTCCTCTAGACCTTGTATCTCTTCTGTTCATAGTGTGTCATATATATCGATAAATATCCTTTCTCCCCCTTTAGCTTCATATGAACCGTACCTAAACCTCCTTGTGTAATTCGGTACAAATTCCTCTGTTCTTATTTTTCTTTCATTTCACCCTTTCATGCCATATAATCCAACATTTACTCTTGTAATTTCATAGAAATTATCTTTATAATCTTTTATCACCCTTTTCACTAACTCTTTTCTACGACCCCTTGTCTTACGTCTTGTAACCAATATCTTTCTGTTAGAGTAATTAAAGTTTCTTTTTGTAGACCACCAAACCCCTTTATTGTATTTTGTCCCATGACCCAATATGGGTCACCCATATACCCTAACCTTTAGCACAGTTTCATTTTAGCCTATAACTCCTTTTGAGAGATGATCTCAAAATTTAGATTGCAATGCCCCTGAATAAGCTTGGATATGTAGAGAAGGCATATGGTAACATTACAAAAAAGTATTGTTCCAGCACAGATATGGCCAAATTAAGGTCCAGGGGCCAGGTCCGGAGCTTTGTAATCTGGCCCGTTGTCACCTTGATGAAAAGATGCTCTGGGTCCCCTCTGCTTGTTACCTGCAAAGAATGTAAATAATGTCCACCTAATCTCTGCTAATTGCAGTATACGAGCTGAGCCAGAGTGTCTTGCCACCAAGTTTTTATTGAAATATGGCAGATAAGTATTTGTTTTTATGCTTTTCCTTTTTTTGTAAGTTCCTGTCAGAATATTTTTTTCCACACCCCCAGCATCATCTATAAAGGCAGGCATGTGAGAAATACGGACACCTATGGTAAGTGTCCATTACAGGCTCTTGGCCCAGTCACATTAAAGAAAGAATTATGGCCCACACGTCAAAAAGTTTGCCCACCCCTGTTCTAGCACATGTAGTTTTTGCAACATTACCATTTGCAGGGGCTTTTCAATTAACTCACAAAGTAACCTGGTCAAAATCTTTTTAAATAATTGAACTATCTCTACTTTTTTTTTTTACTTAATGAAACCTGTAGAGCTTCCTATTACTCCCCTTAACTTGCTTTCTCTGTATCTCCTTCTATTACCCATATACCTTTTCCCTGTAGCCCATCATCCTCATATCTTTCCCCATTATTACTCCATAAAACTTGACTGTGGATCCTCCTATTGCTCCCTGTAACCATGCTTTTCCCAGTAGCTCCTCTTATTACACCTTTAGATTTTCCTTATAGCCCAACCCTTTACTCCATATAACCTCTCTGTAGCCCACTCTGTTATTCCATTTGGTTCCAACCCGTTCATTTTATCACCATATAACCCATCCCCTGCCTGTAATTCCCCCCAGTATCTCCACATAGAGTCTTCACCTGATTTCATATAGCCTATCTCTGCAGATCTGGCTGCCTGTTAAAATCCTGTTAGTCTAGCTGTATAGTACTTTCCTTCCTATATTTCCCATTTAATTCCATATAAGCATCTACCTCTCATATAGGTGTTTCTTATATATCCTTCTGCTTGTTTCACTATATTAAGGGAGATACAGACTCCACCAGTCTCCACCCGACATTTCATGAATTGGTGACAAAATTGTCTTTACATTGTAGGCTTTTGTCACGTCTAACGGCTTCCTTTGTGAGCAGGCGGATTCCACACCACCGTACAACACGCACTGTCTTTGACTTCACTCTTCTCCCTACAGGTGTCTGATATTAACCTTTCTTTCTGCGTTGCTGTGTAAGCTGTTTAACTGAATAAAACCTGTTACAAGAACACCCTTATAGAAACATCTTACAGCCAGGCCATTCCCGTTAATATAAGGGAACTCCGGTTACAAGGACACCCCTTTCAAAAATTCGCTTTCAGTCACCTCGTGCCAATTGGCTATTCAATATGTAGATGTCTGTGCAGCAAAGTTCCTTGGGTTCCGCCTAGAGTGGGTGCAATGAACTTCGGCTACAAAAGTCTTTGAATTCTTTATAGTGAGGTCACTAAAAATAGGCAGTAATGCTTTGTGTTTTGTTTTTCATTGTGTAGTTATAAGGTTTTTTGGTTTCCTCTTAGATCAGACCAAATAATGTCAGAAACAGTAATATACCTTTATTGTGTCTCATGTGGTCAAATTGAGGCAATTATCCAATTTCCTTGACCTTGATCCCTCCTTTGGTCTTGATTAACCTTGAATTAGTTCTGATGTTCTCTGTGGTTAGACAATTGTTTTCTTAGGTGATGAAAGTGAAGAAGATAGGTAGGGTTGGCTTCCGATAATTGTAAACAGTTAAAATTGTAAAGCCCCACTTATTGTCTAGCTTTTCCCTTTGTCTCTGGAAGACACTAGTGCAGAATTATACCTTGTATAAAAAACTTCTCCAACAGTCCAGACTTCTGAATTCTAGAGAAAAGGTGGATTAAAACTGCCCAGGTAGGCACATTCATTATGGATGGAGGAGATCTATAGAGCGTACATTGTAGAGTAAATTTGATGTTTTGACACCACTTACCCTAGACTTTGAGGCTGTGGTAGGTGTGTTGAGTCATGTATGAAGAAAAGGCATGTGTTTTTTCAGTTTCTTTCACATTTCTATTGATAATAAGTCCATTTGCACAGAACAATGGATTCAAGAAACATTTTTCAATATGAAAACAAAGTAATTTCCCAAAATACGCTTAATAGGTTGCCTGCAGAAACAACAACTGTCCCATAAACTGTATATATTGATGGGGTGTTCTTATAACGGGAAGATTGCTTATCAGAAGGGACATGTTGGAGCTGTAAGTTTCAAGGGGCTTGTTCTTATAACATGGGTGGACTTGTATTTTTCATGTTGCACTAGTTAGAGACAAAAGGGAGATAGTTCAGAATAAGCAGTATGTTTTCTAGCCAGAATTATATGTTTTATAAATAGATCCTAAAGCAGTGTTAAAGATATGTATTCAACCCTTTGGAAAGAATTGATCCCCTGCTTGATTTTCACACCACTCCATGACCTCATTTGGGGTCCCATGTGCAGACTTAAGCAGGGTACAGACCTGCAGATATAGGCCACTTTGAGCGCCGTCGCTGTTTTTGAGTGGGACCAATCAATTCCGCTCAAAAACAGCCATATCGGACATGAACATTAAATACTTGATGACGTCATCATGCTGCTGCAGGGAACATCGGATCACGCTGCTGCAGGGAACATTGGACGGCTCGAATATCGAGCCATCTGTACCCTGCTTAAGAGCCCCCCTAAACCTTTAGATTTCTCTGTCAGATTTCCTTTAGATCTCCTTTTGTTGTACCAAAACCATGTAATATGAGGCACTTTCTAAACCATCAAGTCTACCTGTGTTCAATCGCAGAGGACCCGGCACTACATAGTTGTTAGTTGATCTAAAGCATATCTGACAGAGAGATCTAAAGGTGTATGGTCAGCTTAAGCAATGGCAGCTCAACTGGGAGCTCCCTTTCCAATATCATTATACAAAATAACTTGTCCACTGTCCACAAGCCATATGTTCATATAGGAATGTATTTAGAGGATCTTCTGTCTGAAAGGAGTAAAGATCTGGCAGGAGATCGAATACTTTCCACCTATGAGGCAAAATTATAGAATATTTTTGAAAGGAGGATCACATAGTGATAGGAGGGTTTTTACTAATACAGAATTTGACATATAGCCAGAGAGACAGGTATAGTGTAATGCAGATTCAAACATTTTTATATAGTTATATTTAGATATATAGTTAGCTATTTAGATATATTTGCAAAGAAAGCCATTCAGAGAAACAAATAAAAGAGAATAACATACAGTTCAGCTACAACATGGTAACAGAGAGTTACACATTTAGTGGTCTTACAGATGGCTTTATAGTGAGCCATGGATATACAGCTACATAAACAGTAAGCCATAAAATTGGAGTTACATTATAGTTACAGAATGCTGTGTAGTGATTCATAGATTCAGAATTACAGTATTGTCACAACGCATTATAGAGCAAGCCACAGATATATAGTTACACAGTTATATACGCTATATAGTTAGAGGTTAATTATAGTAACCGAGAATTACTTAGGAAGCCATTAGATCTTCTACAGTATAGTTACAAAGAATTACATAGTGAGCCATAGATTTAGAATTACAGTATTGTTATGTTGGGTTGTTTCGTGAGCCATAGATCTTGTAGAGAAATACTTAAATACTATATATATATAGTGAGGCCCAGATCTGCCACAACATACTGCTATATAATTTTATAATAAGTAACTCAAGTTCCACCAACAGTAGTCCATCAGGTCCCATCAACAGTGCATGTTGATGGATAACCTTTGTTACACAATGTGGTTTTGTTATTGTGGATCAACTGTCTATGTATTGGAAAATATAAGGACTTGAGGACAGAGGTTTTAAGAAAATTTCCTTGTGGACTGGGTTTGGAAACACTATGCTTCAAGTGTTAGATCCAGAGCTACAGCATACAGATGTTAAAATAATAAGAGTTACTATAGATGCAGGGAGTTACCATATTGTTACAGAGAGTAAAGCCATTACAAAGTGAGAATGTTCAGATTCTAAAAGTTACAAAACATTTACTATGAGTAACAGTATCAGCATAGTTAATACAAACCATAATCAGCATAGTAATACAATAATCAGCTTAGTAGTGCAATGAAATTATGATATGTTATAGTGAGGTATGGTAATGTAAAACATATCTTTCATTTATAGTTGTGGTTGTAAGTTCTACATAAGTTGGGCCTAGACTAGGTGGCCCTACTATTTTCATTTTTTCCTAATAATCTTGCACTCAAGACCATCATGCTTTTTAGGAGACAGTATATTTTTGGTGAGCTTTCAATTAAGTATAGGTAAACAGTAGGTTGCTTTTAAGGTACATTAGGTACAAGTCAGGTCCAGTTGTTTAGGAGAACGGATACAATTGAACTAAGGTCCTGGTGATCTATAGCTGATGTATAGCTGAAAAGTTTAGAGATTGAAATCCAGACAAACGGCTGAACAGTAGAAATACAAATGTTTGTCTTATCTTCTATCAATAAATTTTAGCCATTCTTAAGATTTACAGATCTCTGTCCCACTGCATAACCAATAATATGGCACCACTATTTCCTGGTTAACCGGCTTCTGCTATGTACATGTTTATTGAACATAATAGACAACATGGTTATGCTAGTTCATAGTCCTGTGTAGAGATTGTATTTACGGTAAGCCATGGGATACATTACACTCCTAAGCTGAATCTGGAAGAAGGGCTCCTCCTGCCTCTGTATGGAGTAAAGTATAGCTGTTGAAGCAACAGAAAATAAGAACATTATTACAGATGTCTTTGTAGGTAGACCAGTTTACATGTACATCAACTTTGTCAACATCAACTGGCATCAACTGTCTCTCTAAAGTTTCACTTTATCTTTAAACCTCTAAAAGTTACATAGATTAAAGAACCCTAATTGGACCATTTTATATATAGGAGAATGAGGCAGATCATAAGAGCCCCATCAATGAGCCTTTTTGGCCTTCCATTCTGACTGCATAATATTCAAGCAAATAATTATTAGTAAAAAATCCATATCAACCAGACCCCTGCATTCATATATTATTCACAAGTATGGTGACCTCTAAAGTCCATGTAAACCCTAAAGATAAACTTCACTTACATGCTTCCAATTGGTCTCCTAAATATACATTTGAAATTGGTTGTCAAATCTCTTTAATAAGCACAAAAAGATACCTGTTGATTGCTCCAGAAATCCAATGCTGTCCTGTGGACTCAAGTTTAAGTTTTTGGACTATAGAATTCACACCATCTATGTTATAAATGGCAATAGAAAGTGGTGTTTTGTGGTAAATCGCTAATACACTTCATGTCCTAGGTTGACTCCTAGAACATGAGCAGTAAATGTGTTACAAGAAAATACCAAAGAAGAAATACATTAAAAAAATGCAGCCTCCACATCTGTGGACTGGTGTTCTGCAATATATATCCTGTTCTTGGGTTTAGATACAGTTTAAATGTAGGACTTAGAAAAAGTCAGAAAAACGCTGTTGAACTTTCATGCCAATAGAAAAGGGTCACGGTCTGACCTTCTTTATAAACTAGGTCTGAGATAGGGTTTAATTGGCAGTAGGAATTCCTTAAAAATGGAATGTACCAAAGCAAATCAAAGTAAAAAGGAAGTAGTTGGATCTACTGTAATTCTACAGGGAGGTATTACAGATCAGGGCTACAGGTGCGAGAATAATATTGCCCATTGTGGTCACCAACATTTGCTATTATAGTAACATGTAGACAGTGGCTTTAGGCCTAAAACTTTAGGACAGCAGGACTTGTTATACCAATGATTGGTTAATTCTCTTAAGCCGGTCCTAGACATGGCGATTCCCAGCAATATTTGCAGTCGATTGACCGATGTGCACGCTCACGCCAAACGTGAGTGGTCAGTCGACCGCATCTATAGGGCTGCCCACCTTGCAGTTTCGACCCAAAAATAACTTTTTGTGGCTGATCCTGTTGTAGTCAGTTAATTTGGATGTGGAGTCTCCTCCTCCTTCCAGTTAATAGGTTACAGTCTGCCGAAAATCCTTTTGTTAGTGGAGCACACAGGATTCCTGTTAGTTCTGTAGCCAACTCACCACTGACATCACAGCGTGGTGATGTCAGTGGTGAGTCTGCTACAAGCTGGCCATGGATCGAGACGTCTATGGCCAGCTTTACACCTCTAGCTTACCTACTTCAGCAACTGTTGCACAACTTCTTCCATATTTAGGTGTCCTTTAAGTATTTGGTTATAACCACCTCTAAATTTACAATGTCTCCCTTGGTGGAATCTCTCCCTTCTCCCTCCCTTGGTAGAATTCTCTATCCAAAATGGAATTTAAAGAGTGACTCAACAGAAAAATTTATAGGAATCCACTGACACCTTCTCAAAACTGAACCAAAAGTTTTTGTTGGACTCCCATTTTATACACCTTACAATCTCACCATACAATTTCTGTACAATCAACTTTTGTAATATGAGGACCTTTCTAATCCTTCAAATCTCTATGTATTCTATCAGGGAGGACCCGGCACTACATAGCAGTGATATATA
>CM070034.1:20955201-20976462 GCA_036250615.1 Ptychadena robeensis
TGATCGATTTGATGTCAATTGAACCATGTATGGCTAGCTTAAAGGTGTATGGGGGGCTTTTTGTGGTTGGGACTTTCATAGCACAAAAAGAAAGGTGCAGACATGATGTCTTGATGTCTACAGAAAATGTGCAGAGTCTTCAGTCTTTTCTCGAAAGAAAAGAATGTAAATGTTTTCTAAGTAAGAAGAAGCACGGAATGATCAGCCGGGGCAGAGGTCATCCTTTCAGATGCAATTTAAGACATTTTAAAGCTAGTCGGAGGACGGCCAGTTACAGAAGTCTGGGCAGAAGGTAATGAAGATTGCATTAGGATTTTAGAACAAGCCAGCAAAAAAAAAAGCCATTTTTAGCTTTGTCACAAAGGTATAGTTTTTTTTAGCAGCCTTAAAGTGCCGTAGGAAATCAAAGTAGCCCACGTCTTTTTGGCAAGGTGCTTTAGAGGTTGAGCAGCAGAATAATGATGGGTAGAAAATAAATAATTAAAATAAAACTCCAGCCTAAACAAAAACTTTTACAGCGTGCCTAATAACCTACAATTTGTCTCGGTTTCAAAAGCGAGAAGGGCTTCTAATGTGTAAATTGTCAGATTAACTTTGTTTGTGCATGCTGTGCCTTAAGATGATTGGGAGTCTGTGGGAGCCGTGTTGTGTCCGTACCCTCCTACATCATTAGGTGCTATAACATGCTGAGGAAGAGGCGTGGTCCAAACAGAAGGGAATATGGGGACCCCATAAACTCATTTGTCTTTAATCACATTGCTGTTATGGGGTCAGTATAGCTGGAAATAGTGTGTAGTTGATTTTCCTTTAATATGGTTTTCACATATGGGAACGCTTATTAAATTATTGAGTGACTTCATTATAATTGCTTGCGCAGGACTTCTAACTCTAATACATATTTTCCATTTCTTTTCTGGATATCATTTTCTTTCTTTCAAGGAAGCTTCTGGGCTTTTGGCTTTGCTTCTATATATTAATGTTTGGGTGTTTGTTTTTTGGTTGCTCTTGAAGGCTGTTTTTGAAATACAACAGATTCTTATGCAAAGAGGACATCAGAACTAATCTGCATCCAAAGCCATCAGGAAAAAAAAAGCTTCTTGAAAATGTAAATGGAGATTGTAAAATCACATTTCAAGGTACACTCAGACTTGGACAAAGTAGGTTACGAAGTCTGTAGAGTACTTGTACCCATCCGAGGAGAGTCTTTTTGAGAAAATGGCTGACAGGTTAAAGATCCTGATCTGAATGCTGTTTTACCAATAAGCCTCTCTGTTCCATTTGCATAGGCGGTCCGACAAAGTTTATATTAATCTCTAGTGACCCCCTGTCAAACCTTATGGTAGTTGACTCTTGCTTTGTAATGTATAGGGAAAAACATAAAGAAACGTAAACCCAAGAACAAAAATGTTATACATTGTAAACCATTAGCCCTTACATGTGGTAGCAGCATGGCTGGGACAGGGTCCACCAACAACAGAGGCTGAGCTGCCCAAGTGCACCCCTCTCCCAGCCCAACTTGCATATGAATGTGGGACATTCATATGCAAATTTGGCTGGGAGAGGGGTGACATTGGCCAGCTTAGAGCATCCCCCGGCGGCTGCACAGAACAGTGAGTATGTGCTGCTGCTGGGGGATCTGAGCTTAGCTAGACGGCTCCATCTAGTCAACTGCAATACTGAGAAGAAAGTGCAGGACGAGATGGAGCCGTCAGAAGCGCTAGGGGGGTTAAAGTTTAACCACCTGAGCAGCACCCAGACCTGACCAGCACCCAGAGGCTGGAGCCTCTCCAGCCTCTGTGTCGGCCTGGCCCTGGGTAGCAGCAAAGGGTTTACATTTTTAGGCTATGAACATTTTTGGCAATTACAGAGAATATCTATTGACTTTACCAAATTATTCGTTATTATTGTTTTCTGATCTAAGAGTATTAACAATGTAACCTTCATTCATTGAGCTTCTTGCTGTGTCCCTCTCTTATATTATAGACACAGCCAAGGAAACAGCAATGGCTCCCTCCATATACTCTATATACGTGATTGAGTTTAGCCACCCTACGGCAATTAGCTTATTCATTGGGTAATGGGGTGAAAATAAAATAAAACCCCTTCAATCTTAGGGCCCCCATACACCTTTAGATTTCGCTGTCAGATTTTCTTTAGATCTCCTTTTGTTTTACCAAAACCATGTATTATGTAACATACAAGTCTACCTGTGTTCAATCACAGAGGACCCGGCACTACATAGTTGTTGGTAAATCTAAAGGATATCTGACAGAGAGATCTAAAGGTGTATGGCCAGCTTAAGGACTGGGGAGCTGTAATATGTTAATTTTCCTTTCTTTAAGTGGGAAGCATAGAATTGTGATCATTGAGGATATAGCACCAAATATATATAGGTTATATTGCTGTGATTCAAAAAAGTCTAGATTATAGATAGCATGGCAATGCTTTGGACAGAAGCTATTTTACACCGTGGGTCTATTTATGGATGTTTTTAAATAGGATTGACATGTAGTATAATTAAATGGGACAAGCATATAGTTTAAGGTTTTTAATTGCTTTCATAACCGAAACACTTGATGTTAGTTCAGGAGAAAGCCTAATATAACTGTGGACCTCTGGACCGTACATTTTATTTGACTCTATATTTGTATATTTGTGTTGTTAGTAGAGAAACTTTAAATGTTAACAGTTATAAGAGAGCTGGACAGTCTAGAAGACCATGCAGAAGTCATGGAGCCCAATCTATAAGCCACCGGGCATTTCCAACAGACAGGTAGCGTATGTTTCTACTGATATTAGTTGAGGGGCCATTTATAGGTTTTTTAGGCATATTGGCACTCTGGATTCTGGAATTCATCCAGGCCCTATAAACATGAGTAAGGCTTATGACAGTCTTGGCATACTCAAGAAAATATTTCAAAAACACAATTTTTAACTGTAATGTAATACTTGTTAGGGAATACTTTAAAAGGTGATTTCAAAGACTGTGTCCGTAATTGCCTAGTTAAAACCAAATGACCCTTGGACTGAATAATTTCTCAATTGCTGCTTTTTAAATTAACTCCAGTCCCAGAGAAAGCTCAAAGTTCTGCCTGTTCCGAACCAAAGTTACCCCCAATGGTTAAAACACAGCATAGGCAATAATTTGGTCAATGTTGAGGCCATCTTCCATAGAAGCACCTTGAAGGACTATTGGTTGCCTCTGCTGTGTTCAAGTAATGGGCACATCCAAATTTTGAATTGGGTCTAAATTCAAGCCATCCATTAAGGGGAAAAACTAAATTCATTCTGTCATACGGGGTGTTCTTTTAATGGGTTCCCTTCAATAAAGGGCACATTGGCACAACATTATGTTCCTATAAATTCAATTTATGTTTTCTGCAAGGGTTTCTTTCTCTTAATCAATATTTCCGTCCAGCAGGACAGCGGATGCCAATCTTATTTACCCACAGTGCAACTCAGCAGGTTTCTTTTTTGCGTCTCGCACCTCACGGCTGTCTAATCAGCTCCCCTCTAACCCAATTAGCTTTCAGGATCCCAGCCTGAGCAGCAACAGAGGTCCTCATTGGGGGGAGGTCAACCGCCCATGGTCCATGATTGGCTGAAAGAGCGCTAAGTGTCCTAAGAGGTTCTTCTCTCTCCCTCCCCTAGCAACGTGGTCATGGCAATAAAAATAAATGTTTTCTTTCTTATTATGGGATATGGAAGACATCAGTTATGAAAATGAGGAGGGGGGAGAGAGATGCTTATGATATCAAAGACGTCAGAAAAAGTTTTTGTAGAAATAGATGGGGTAGGAATGGTTTGGTATTTCGAGATTGGGAAAACGGTTTATTGATCCTAGAGACACAGTAGGCTAGTACATGAAGTCTCTACATGGAAGAGGTAGACAATGACATGTAGATAGAAGGTAGGTAGATAGAAAGAAATTATCACCTTGTGTCAATAGTTACTTGACAATCGATGAGCAAGTTAGGATAAAGTAGGGAGGGATGTTTAGTGAGATATTTAATGAAGCAAGTGAAACAAGAACATAATCTAGAGGGTTAGATTTCCTGGGATTGGAAAGTGTAGCGTATGGGATGGCTTCAAGATTAGGAGATGGTTTTCTTTTCTGATTCTCTCTCTTAATCTTCTCCCTTGTCATACCCTTCTCACTCCCCCAGACTCATCCTCCTATAATCACAGGTTAATGTTGGGGGTGTAGAATCTATACATAGCTCATTGCAATTGTTTCTTTTTCTCCCTCCTCCCCTACCTACCCTTGTCTCTTTTCCACCTCTACTTTGTTCACCCACCTTCACCACATTATGTTGTCCCTTTGTTTGACCATTCTTTTTATTTTCATTACTCTCATCTCATCAATTTATTATTTTATACTCAACCAATTTGCTCTTTTCGAAAATTTCATATAACCTTTCCTTGTATGTCCATGTCTTTTATTTTTGCCCATCATTTATGTATTTTTCTTGACTCATATCCCACTTTTTTGTTTCTTTTTTTGTCTTTGTTTATATATACTTAATCTATGGTTTGTTAATTTTCTCCACCATCTTCTGCTACTTTTTGTTCTTCCTGCCTCTGTCCTGTCCCACCTTTTCCCTTCCATACAGTTTTCGTCTGCCCGGGAATGCTGCAAGAAATTTTAGAACCCACCTCCACCCATGAGTCTGATCATCAGTCTGGAGCTTGGTGTCGAGATCCTTTGCAAGCCGGTGAGCGACTTTATGTCATGCCATGGATCCCTTACCGTACAGACACGTTAACAGAGTATGCATCCTGGGAGGACTATGCTGCTGGACGTCATACCACTACATACCGTCTACCAAGTCGGGTAGATGGCACAGGTTTTGTGGTGTACGATGGAGCTGCTTTTTACAACAAGGAACGCACTCGCAACATTGTCAAGTTTGACCTAAGGACACGGATCAAGAGTGGAGAAGCAATTATCTCCACAGCAAACTATCATGATACTTCACCCTACAGGTGGGGTGGGAAAACTGATATAGATCTGGCTGTGGATGAGAATGGGTTATGGGTTATCTATGCCACCGAAGGAAATAGTGGAAGGCTAGTGGTGACCCAGCTTAACCCCTATACTCTCCGTTTTGAAGGGACATGGGAAACCACTTATGATAAGCGTTCTGCATCAAATGCTTTCATGGCATGTGGGGTTCTATATGTGCTGAGGTCTGTGTATGCAGATGACGATAATGAGTCAGCAGGTAATCGTCTGGAGTATGCCTTTAACACTCATCGCAACAGGGAAGAGCCACTGGGCATCAATGGAGCCAATGGATTGGATTTCCCAAACCCATACCAGTATATTTCTTCTGTGGACTACAACCCAAGAGATGGGCAGCTGTATGTGTGGAACAACTATTTTTTGGTCCGCTATGCATTGAGGTTCGGCCCTCCTGATCCAGCAGACGGTAAGTTATGACATTTATTATCAACATATATTATAAGTACATTTTTGAATACTTGTACATTTTTGGATACTTGTTATGCATTGGAGATATAAAAACCTTTTTTTAGACATTTAAAGACATTTTAGACATTTAAAGTGAATCCAACATGTAGTTTTAGGCTTCCAAATAACATTGTCTGCCATTCTTTCTGTAAAGCAGTGGTTCCAAAACTGGGGGGCGGGCGAAGTTATTTCAGTGGGGAGCTCATTCTTAACCTGTGTTTGAATGGGGAGGGTTCGATAATATTCCTAAATAGAAAAGGGGGGCCCTTCAAGGAAAGTTTGGGAACCACTGCTGTAAAGGAAAGAGTCCGGGTGCTCTCGCCAGTCGCTTGGTCTCCTTTATTCCTGGTGCCCACACTCTTCACACCGATATTCCGTCTGCAAGAGTGCTACCAGTCTGAGCATGCCCAGATATCCCACACATATTTCATTGTTGAGGTTCACTGAGTCCCATCCAGTATGACAGTGACATCACTTATAATATTAGGCCCACCCATAGCCCAAATCCTTGCAGTAATGATGTCAGACACATACCTAGTGATTTCAAATATTTTTATTAGGTTCCTCTACCAGGATGAGGGAGACAGATGGCTTTACTGACACTTTAAGTCCATGACTGGGGGTTTGTTAATTGATCATAAATCAAGCTAAAAGAATGTCTACACATATAGCATACCTGTCACAGAGTTAATAAAAGTAGTGTTCTAGATGTAAAAAAAACATTGCAACTTTGCCGTGAGCCCCATTCATTTTTCTTTACCCTTCATTAGCTTTGAGCTCCAGACGAAAGTGCTTTGCATACATATTTATCACCCTTAGCTTGTTGTAGAATTTAGAATTACAATAGATTTCAATAAGATTTCAATAAGATTTATAATTTAAACCTTGCACATAAAATGAAGAATAATTGTAAAAAAAAAAATATTTTTCTTTCAAATGTATTTGTCCCTTTCCAAATGGTGAAAAGGGTCAACTTTCCAATAAGGTTAAAGGGATTTCACAATATGTTTTTTATTTGTTTGTTGTGTCTTCACATTCTGTCTACTGGATGCAATCATTATTATTTTAAAGCGGGCTTAAACAAAAAAAACAACACATTCATGAAATAAACACATTATTCACCTGTCAGCAGTTCAGATCCTGGAAAATTGCAACACATAAAAACCATACTTACCTTCCTCACGTTTTCATACTTGGCACCAGCCTCTTAACTATTGGCAAGCCGAAGCCACTTCTGGATGCACAGCTTTCATCACGGCAGCAGACACCATACCCCGCCCTCCATTCACGAACCACTGAGGTGTTTACAAACATGTCCAAGATAAAGTTCTTTGTGCATTCACTTCTGGATGCACAGCTCTCATCACGGCAGCCGAGACCATACCCCACCCCTCCACCCACGAAGAGGTACGGTGTACTGGGCTGGGCTGCAGTGATGAGAAGTGTGCATCCATGCAGCTGTCGGCTGGGTGATGAGAGGTGAGGAGCGTCCCTCATCACCCATCACAAAGTCTCGCAGTTGTGATGCTGATGTCACAATCCCGCAGGACTGGGCAGTCGTGGCTTTCTACAGCCACAAGGGCTCATGGGACAGATATCCTAAATGCCCTTGCAGCTGTATGACATCGGACTAAGCCACGATGTCAGACAGTGGGAGGGGTGATCCCTTTTTCCAGGTTGGAGTCATCCCAGAACATTTTCCGTGGTCTTAGCTCTGAATGTCTACAGGATACTTTTCCATTGTTTAATTATAGATATATTGGTGCTAGGGCTGGACAGTAATTCAATATCAATATATATCGCAATATAATTTTATATCGAAATATCAGAAATGTATATCGAAATATCGGAAATGTGTTTACAAATTGTATCATTTGTCACAGAATAACGTTCAGTCACGGGTGGTCCTAGGGAGATCGTCTCTCTGGGCCAGCACTCCCTCTGCCATGCCCCTCTTGCCCCCAGAGAGATCAACATGCCATCCCATGCCTCCCCTTTGAGATGTGCAGGCGCAGTGATCTAGTGACTCCTCCTCTATGCTTTGCTGCAGCTATGCACAGGGAGGCACATCTCCAAAGAACAGGGGACCCATCGAGATCAGCCTCCCAGTGTCACTGATGTTCATTCTGCTGGACAGGGGACACAAAGGGGGGAAGCTGATCCTGACATGTCCCCTGTCCATAGAACTCTCAGTTACATGGGGTGGGGCTCCCACATACAGAGATATCAGTTGAGGGGAGGTGGGTGTACTGACCCCCCCTGGTGCTGTTGCGCTGCCCATTCCATAGCGCTACTGGCGCTGTGCTGGGGTTGCTGGCATCTGACATCCATTGTGTGTGTCCTCAGCAGTTTTTTCCTAAAGCTTTTTAATATTGTCCATATCGATATCGGAATTATATCGTATCGACCAAAATTAAGAAATATATTGTGATATAAATTCTTGCCATATCGTCCAGCCCTAATTGGTGCTTAGCATGGCTGGATTATTCTTGGACATGCTTAGTAACACCCCAGTAGTCATGATGCCCTTAGTACAGTGGTTCTCAACCTTTTTCAATCCACGACCCCAGAAGTGATGTCAAAAAGTGTCACTTCCTGTATATGGAACGAGAAAGTGCTGGTGTGGAGTTCCTAAAACCAGGAAACTCTGCAACATCTGGCATGGTCAGGTACGGGAATGTCCCCTTGTGTAAATGATGTGTGGGGTGGGAAGTTAGGAGGGAGAGTTAAATTGGCAAGGAGGGGGCGTTACTCTTCCTCATTACTTCCCACATGTGGGATTCAAAGCTGCTGCTTGTGATGCTTTCAGTGAAAGCAGTAAAATGGTCATTCGACCCCCAAGTGGGTCCTGACCCACAGGTTGAAAACCACTTCCCTTAGTAGAAATGAACACGTTTGTAAAATGACCCCTCAGTTTCCTGTGCTTGGTCTATTACATGGGCATTAAGTTACTTTCCAAAGAACAATCCAAAATACTTTTCATACCTTTTCCTAAGATCCTTGCAGCATACTTTAAACATTTATATCAGTGTTTAATGTTATAGTATCAGTGTAAAAATGTATAATGAAAATCACAAGATATAAACCATTTAAAGCAGACATGGCAATTAAACATTCCTTGAATGAGTAGATAATAATCAAAAAAAATATATAAATAAAAGAATAACCCAGCCCACCAACAGTGTTTTATTTATTTTTAATTTGTGGGGCAGAGGGTTGTGTGATTAGAACATTTGTTTTCAATTATATGTCATATGTATATATTAAATATATAAAAAAAAAATGATATTAATATTACAAAATCACTTTTTTGTATTGCATGATTGGTTTGATCGTGCTGTCTGTTCACCATGGAAACAAATTTGGTTCAGAATACATTTTTGTTATCAGGATTGAGATCTACTTTAAAAAAAATATTTTTACCGAGTGCGGGGTCAGGATCTTTGATTGTCCATGACATAGCATATCTCCTCTACAATAAACTTCATTCCTGGTTGGATTTTTTTAAAAGTTTTATTATAATTGTAGTTTAAATCTGTTGATTTGGAGGGTTTTTTCAGCTGCTTTGTCATGCCATATTTCACGTCTATTTAGGCATGTTATGTCCATGTTGAAGTATATAGAAAGCAGCATTGCTATAATTATAATCCTTATTGATGTAAGTCTGCAACCAATCCTTGTCAATAATCCTTTTAGTTAAATTATATTATATAAATGTTTAAGGTCTCCTTCATACTACCTGGCGGTGTAGTACCGCAGCACAGGGCAGCTAAGTCAATGCAAAGTAGACCTGCGTATGTGTTTCTGGTATCACGCAATGCTCCGAAGGTTCTCAGCAAAAACGGCAACTGCATGTGCAGCAAGGATAGTGTGAAAGGGCCCAACTTTAGGTTAAATAGCACCAGTATAAAGCTGTTCTTTGATTCACCAAAATAATAACAAACTGCTTAAAAAACAAATAAACAGTACTTACCTATCAGCTGTCTTGATTTGGGCAGATGTATACCCAAACCTAAAATCGACATACATATCTTCCCCTCTTCCTTGCTCCCGGTGCCGCCATCCTTCTTTTTCTGATTAACCATCATCTAAGATGGCTCTCTTAACCTTCTTCCAGTCTCTACTCCACCTCTTCAGTGGTTGGGACAGCCTGGAGGGGTGGAAGGCAGCAGAGACTAGAGGAAGGGGTCTTCATTGCGTCTCCCCTCACCATCACAGGACAATAATGACTGGAGGGGCACAACGAAGACAAGATAAAGGGTCTAATCAACACCTCACTCTGCCCCTCCAGTGCACTACCAGACTCAAGAGGACTTGGGAAGGTGGCATCTACCTTTTCCAAGTCCCCTTGCACCTGGAGTGCACCACAGTGCAGCATCACTGGAGGGACAGAGCGTTGTAGGATTTTCGGCTTTTTACCTTTTAGGTAAGAACCGCCTATACTTCAGTATAGGCCGAGTTTTTCAGCCCAAAAATTTGTTGAAAAAGTCCCCCTCTGCTTATACTCAAGTCAGAGTCAGGGTCCCCCTTACCTGTCTTGGGTGTTCGGTGGTTGCTGATTTGCAGCCTCTATGAATGCTCCATGTGTTTCGGACATGGGCTGGTGAAATGTAAGCAAACTTGGACATCAGCGCCATCTTGTGGACTATTTGTTAATTTTTACTGGAGAAGGTGGAAAAGCCCACAACTTGTAGATTTCCACTCCATGTATTGGTCCCAATAATCATAAAAATAAAGATTTTTTTAATGGAAATTTTTTTTAATGTTGAATCATAAACAGTGCAGTGAAAACCCATCATGTTATAACAATAAACCCGTGTTCTCTTAACTTTTTTGAGGGTGCGACACTAAGATTCACCTGTTTGATTCATTCCTAGGTGCGTGGTGCTTTCTCTATATATTAGAAAACTCCACTATCTGACTTTGCATTTCCCACCCTTTTGTAAATACAATTAGGTACCTCGGCTTATACTCGAGTCAATACGTTATCCCAGTTTTTGTAGATACAATGAGGTACCTCAGCTTATATTTGGGTCGCCTTATACTCAAGTAAATATGGTAATTTCTTTTTGAAACCCTGCTCTGCCCGATAGATAACTGTCATCTTCTAGTGTATGTTGATGTCCATATCGGTTGTTGACTGCTCATGTTCCCCTTTTCAAAGAACAGAAAGGGTACTGCACAGCACAGGGTTATTTTAGTAAGCCCCTTTCCTCAGCAACATCTAATCATTATTCAGACTACACTGATACAGTTGCACTAGACGGCATATCTACAAAGAGTGTTGGTCGTGGTGTTTTTTAGCAACTGTACAATAATATAAGGATCCAGGAATATTTAATAGCTATACAGTGTCTGCTTGAAGAACCTAAGCTCTGTTATTTTTCTAACTTCTGCCAGTCTGGCAGAAGTAAGAAGAATAACAGAGCTTAGGTTCTTCAAGCAGACACTGTATAGACTATTTACAATTATGAAACTCTTGCTGTCCTTCTTCTGCCCATCATCCCGGCAGCCGCACACATAAATCCATGACCTCTTGTTCGAGCCTTGCCCCAGCTGAAAATCTTCTGCTACTGAGTCATTGTTCAACAAATATTGTCTTAGAGCTGTCAGTGTTCCCTGATTTCCAGGAACATTTATGTAATATTTTTTTTCTAAAGGTTGTCAATGACACTGTTTGTCTAATAAAAAAAACAAGAGCACATGTCTGTGCTTGTTGTGTCATTCCAAGGAAGGAAATGCTGGTTGGGTTTAGGTGCCCCAAGATCACCTGTGTCACTGGGCAGAGTGCTGGATGGTAGGTACATTGGACCACGGTATCTCAGATTTCCATTTTGAGGTAAAACCAGCAGTGTTATGTTTGCAGGGAACTTTCATGTTCTTATGCTATTTTTCTGCATTGTGTTCTGGGGCTGGTTTTACTGGGAATCTGCAAGAGCAGGGAGGGGCGGATTCCCAATTCCTGGTCCAGTGTTTCCAGAGGCGCAGGAGCCCATTAGAGCACCTGGTGCTGAGTGTCAGGTGGTGTGTGTTGAAGACTCTGGGCAGTCAGAGACAGCTTTTGCATTGGTTTAGAAGCCAGGAGGCTATTGATATAGTTTATGAACATGCTATGTTACCGCTGATGACCCCTGTGAGGGTATCTTCCTCTGTTTGAGCCTGGTATGCTCTAATAAACACGGGCAGGAGCCCTAGAAAGAAGACGCCGAAGAAGAAGCAGACGCCGTTTGAGCAAAACCCCCACAGACATTTAGAGGAACATTAGACTTATTAGATTAGACAGCGTTGCCTTCTGTTTTGCAAAATTGTAGAGGTACTATACCTACATCATATTTCTGATGCGAAAATTGCTTATTGCTCTTACTAAACACTGTGAGCTTCACATGATGAACCTGGCCCATAAATTGCTGGAGAAGATCCTCCATCAACCAAATTATTTCATCCTCAAATTTAAAGTTATTAAACCCTAAATAAAAAAAATCTATAAAGTTAATAATATAACCCCAGAGAAAATGACCTAAGTCCAAATTGTTGAGACCTCTCCCCAGGACTCTATAACTTGTAATCCGTGCCACACCCCATAAGTTTTTGAAGCTATAAAGTGGACAGGGCAACCAGGGCTTTAGAGGCACGTTATTTAATAAGTGAACCAGATAAACATTAAATCCATTGAAAATTCTTTTTTCTTTTATTGAATGCAAGAATACATACGGCCAGTTTCACCGTTCAAGACGCGGCTGGTACATATCTGCTCAAATTTAAAGCATTATTAAACTCTAAATAAAAAAAATCTATAAAGTTAATAATATAACCCCAATAAAATAATACTCCTAAGAGGCCTTCAAAAAAAGTAATCTTTCGGTTCTGTGGTACTACATCTATGGAGCTCCCCAGGTTACCACTAGAGATGGTCGACTTGCTGACTTTATGAGCTGATTGCAAAGCCCCTGAACATGGTATCATCACCAAAATTGCTGGCTACTTCTTTTATAAGGGGGGATGGGGTGTCCTCCAGGAGGGAAAAATGTGTTATTGGTTTTACTGTCCCACCTGACTATAGGGTGAGGGGTCGCACTTTGTCTCCATGTTAAGGTATAGGGGGCGGGTCAAACACCCATAATGTTTGCCAGCATTGCGAACCGCGAACATGCAATGTTTGCGGCAAACTGTCCGCCGGGCGAACTTTTCAGTCATCACCCTTTTTGGAGAGATTACTGCGTTGGGGAACATTTTTAAGTTTCCCCCAAAAATATAGTCAGGGGGGATGTAGCAACCTGTAATGGGGACAATTCAATGAAAGGGAAATTTCTCAGGGAAAGTTTTTTCGGACCTTTTCCTGCAAATTATACCTAGCTGTCTGTTATCAATAAGAGTGCATTTTTCTGGTACGTCTGAGCTGCCAAACTCTATTGCTTCCATTTTAAATAAGACTTCTAATATATATAATATACATAATGCCCTTTTTTACATATAATGCATTCAAGTGTACAATCATTTTAATAATAGAGAAAAGCCAATAACTTATATCAAGACGGAAATCATAAAAGGGAATGAAGTGGATTTATATCACCTGAGCTATTTCCCTTAAAATAACTGACCGCTGCTCACCATTCTATTATTATTCATGAGCTTTTATTTGTTCCTGGTGCTTTTTTCCAAAACCAATAAAACTTCGGTCCCTCTGTTTATTGTGCATCAGGGAACGAGAAGCTTCCCCGCGTATGAGAAGTGCCAAAGGCTGCATGGGGGCCGTCGCTGGGAGATATTTGTTTCTCTTATAGATCTCATTAATTACAAATGACACTCAGTGCTATGCCAAGGATCTAGGATGTGTTTTCCACTGGGCACAGGCCTAGGGGGACATCGTGAAGAGGGCAACAGAGGAATTGTATTTATTTCCTGAACTTTACTCTAGTTTGTGTTATCTTATATATCAAACCAGAAAAACAATCGGTAGGTAGCATTCGTAAAGTTTACTTTCCCATCCTTGGAAAAAAATATGATTCACCTAAACCAACCTTCCACCACTCTAATTTTATAAGGTTTTTTTTTTATTTGTTTTGTTCCTGCTGAGATGAATATATAAGGACGGGGGACAACATAACTTTCAGAACAGGAAAGGGAGTCTTCAGGGCTAAGTACAAAGACATGCCCTTCAGATCCAAAGGGCTGGGGCTCAATGGGCAAAGGGCTCAATGCTAAAGGAACACTTAAGCAGGGTACAGACATGCAGATATGGGCCAGATCGATGGGTGCTTTGAGTGCCATAAAATATGCGCCCATAGCTGTTTTTGAGCGGGACAAATCAATCCTTCGCGAAAACAGCCATATCGGACATGACCGTAAATACGGCCGATATCCGATGCTTTGCATAGAGATCGGCTCTGCCGATATCTGACAGCAGATGTCATCACGCTGCTGCAGGGTACATCGGACGGCTCTACCCTGCTTTAAGCTGGCCATACGCCTTTAGATGTCTCTGTCAGATATCCTTTAGATCTACCAACAACTATGAAGTGCCGGGTCCTCTGCGACTGAACACAGGTAGACTTGATGGTTTAGAAAGTCCCTCATATTACATGATTGTAAAGCAGAATGAGATCTAAAGAAAATCTGACAGAGAAATCTTAAGGTGTATGGCCAGCTTTATGAGGCATTATGAATTGAGTGAGAAAAGAAAATTGGAGACATCCTTGCCATATAGAAATGTTTAAAGATAGCCATACACGGGTCAATACCCGTTCAATCGATGAACCCTCAAGTGCAGCAAGCTTCGTTGATTGAACGGAGAATCGATACTGTGCATGGTCCCTATCCAGCCCTGGTCCTAGGGAGATTGGCACCCTGGACACCCCCTCTGATGGACGACCCCAGGGTGACATCTCTGGTTACACCCGGGGGGGGGGGGTACTGTGCTCATGAGGTGAGACTCTGTTATGGACCCCAATTTGTTCCAACAACCCCCCCCAGAACATCTCCAGAGAGGGCACTGAGGGGGGCTGAGTCTCCTTTACTCCTTCTCACCGGGCGGGAAGTCTGGCGTGCCATGGAGTAAAGGTGGAGAAAAGATTTCTGATGACCAGATACCGGCCCTCAGCATGATGCCACCCTGGGCAACCACCCAGGTTGTCCATGCCTAAAACCGCCATTGGATGGCAGCAAGCGATTTCAGAACAATGAATCACCATGAACGCGGATGGCAATTGATTGCGCTTGAATTAATTAAAAAATCCACCTGTGTATGCACACCTTAAATCCAATTTATATTAAAAAAAATTGTACAAAATTTGTGGTCAGCGTTAACGTTTTACTTAACCTAGAACATAAATGTACTCTTGTGTTGTAACTCATGTTCAAGAGTTATAGATGACTTGTAGGGAGTAGAACAAAGCCTTTTGGCTTAGCTAGAAGAAAATGGAGCCATGCCTGGCTACTATGCTATGCTCTGTATATTGACTTTTTATGTGAATGGTTGTGCTAATTTTATATGGGTGCGTCTTATAGTGTAGACATACACCAGGTGATTCTGCCTCGACAGATGAGGGATCGACTTCAGCGGGATGACATTATCCTGCTGCAGCCGGCCTCTCAGCTGATTGGCAGGCACCCTATGTGTGTCGGCCATTACTTTGAATATGGCTGCAGTCCCAATTCAAAGTAATGGGACCGACCGGAAATTTACCGGCATATCGGATCACCTTGCGATCCCACATGCAGCAGATTCCTGGTCTATCTCACCAGGTGGGGCCATCCGATTTTGGCGGGAGCGTGCACGGTGGTCGATCGGCCCGAAAATCGGGTGCAAATCGGGCCGTGTATGGCTATCTTAAATGGGAATATTACCAGGTATTATTTTAATTAAGTTTAATAATGGAATTCATTTGAATGTTAATAAAATAACTATTAAAATTACATGATCATGCGAGTACTTAAATGAGATTTTATTGATTGCTTCTACATAGGCGTGTGTTAAGGCAAGGCAGGGATCTAATAGAAAAATAATTGTTAGCTTAGGAAATAAAAAAAAAGCAATCTCATTCTCCGGATAAGGCAGCTATATTTCAGTGAAAGGAAAATAAATTATTTCATATGTAGGAATCGGCCAAGACAGTTATTTAAGAAGACATTCTTTTTTTTTGCGTCTGTGTTAACTGTCTGTGTACTGGATTCAAATATGTTTCAAAGCTAAAGACGTAGTCTATGTAAGATAAAATTTATGGGGACACCCATGGTTTAAACCACCTAAAAGTGTAATTACACTCCATTAGTGTTAGATTTGGGCAGTAATTTATGTCTGTGCACCCTCTCATGAGATCATACATTGATATGGAAATGAATAAAAATGCATTATTAGCTGGGCATAGATGTTTAGATTCTATGCTGATTTTGCGGCGCATGTTGACGACATCACGGACGTCGTGATAAAAATCGGCCATGCACTCTTTGTGTGCCGACATTTACTTTGGACAGGGACGGTGTTCCCACATCCAAAGTAATGAGATCAACCTAAAAATTATGGAAATGCCTGTAATTTTGCAGAACAATTGGGAAGATTTATGGTGGGTGTGTTAAGGCTCCCATACACGGGTTGATTTTTCACCGATCGATCACTGCGCGTGTCACCACTGATAGGTGAATGTACTGTCAATCTTAAGTGTGATCCAGGGGTCATCTCACCTGATAGTACTTTATACTACACTTAAGATTGACAGTACATTCACCTATCAGTGGCCCCTCATTCTCTTCACCGGACGTCATGGCGAGCAAGCCTAGACACACAAATGTTATTACTTTTAGATGGGTATCTGCTTAGAATCTACCCCCTGATGAAACATGTATTGGGGTATGATGTAGTGAAAAAACAGGATAAATCAATTTTACCTGCTTGCCACACCTACCCTGTTTCCTCGAAAGTAAGACCTACCCTGAAAGTAAGACCTACCCCGAAAGACCTAGCTGCTATCCCCTCCTGTGTTTCTAATATGAGCCCTTCCTCGAAAAGAAGACCTACCATGTCCCAGAGACATTTTCCATGTTTAAAAAAGACATGGCAGGAGGCGTTTTGTCACCTCTTCTAAACCCAGAAAAAAATTTTCACACCTGTTTCCCCGAATATAAGACAGTGTCTTATATTCGGGGAAACAGGGTAGTTCGATTCACTTAGATTTCAAGGAATAATCGTATTAAAGATTGGACTTTGCATGAACTTTTGGATTTCTTTATGGACATTTTATGACCTATGAACTGCTTACTTTAATTTGGTGACCGCTAAAGTCCCCTTGTCTTTGCACTTCTGCAAAGAAAATTCGGTGTGGGGTAACAGATGGCCCTGTTAGCCCCAACCTTAGCTCTTTATATGTAGTTTGGAATGTTGAGTGGAAAGGTGGTAACATTGTATAAAAAATCGGATCGGACATTGAACCGACATGTTGTTTTTTTTTGGTCGATCGTTTGGCAATCGGAGTAAGTTGGTGGACCCATAGCTCCCTATGCAGCAGCCTTTCCGATCAATGGATTTTGTGGAATCGGCCATTTTTGAGATCGGCTCATGTCCAAATCGACCACAAGTCTGATTCCTAATGTGGTGTTCCATCGATTCCAGATCTGAACAATCACCAATTCCACGATTGTCTGGAATGATTGGATCGGGAATCGATCAGTGACAAATCGACCCGAGTATGGCTACCTTTTGATTTGCAACTGTAAATAGCATTTAAATAGACTTGGTTTGAAACTCTGAAGACATTTTACCAAGTTGCTAGATCACTTCAGATGAGTGTCAGAAACGTTCCCCAGCAATTGCATCCATATGGGAACACAATACAATTCATGCCATCACCATTGTAATATAAGACATGTCAAGTGTCATGTTAATACTTTAGAAATGTTTCATTTGAATTAAGGAGATGACTACATGATAAAAAATACTTAGTCACGGTGTGACTAAGTACTACTTGCTATTCCATGACCTGGATAGATTAGAACCTTCATAGACTTAATTTCACTGTGCTAACCTTTATTCAATGATACATAGTCCTGCGTAGGCAGTGCTTCAGCGCCATTGTGCAACAGACACCAAAAATATTATTAGGCATTCGGAGGAAATAGGAAACTTCTTAAGATTTTCTGGGTTTCAGGTTGGTCAGTGACCTTGTGGCTAATTCAGAAATCGTCAAAGGTGGTCTGAGTAGGTACAAACTAGAACAATATTATCATGGTGAGTCTACAGAAAGTTTGGGGTTGAAGTGATTCATTGGCTAACTAACTAAAGAAGCAAGTTTTTAGTGTCTTCTGTTTCAATTAAGTTTTATTAAAGGTTTTCCCAAAAAAACGTAAGATTACAAAGTGTCGTTTATGACACTTTGGGTACAAGGCACAATCAGTGGCAACAGATCAACAGTTAAGCAGGGAACACACATATAGATATGGGCCAGATCGATGGGCACTTTGAGCGCTGTGCACACTCACGGCCATCTCTGTGGCCCATGTTTAAGACGGCCAACCCTGTTTTTCAGCAGAACCAATCAATCCCGCTTGCAAACAGGCATATCAGATATGACCATAAACCACAGTCGATATCCATTGCTTTGCTCCTCTGATATCGGGCAGCAGCGCAATGATGTCATCACGCTGCTGCAGGGAACCTCCAATGGCTCCTATATCAAGCCGTGTGTTCCCTGCTTAAATGTAATACCCATGATCAGCTCCCAAAACTAACAAAATATACAGGAAGTTGAGGTAATCAAACAACAATAAAAGTAACGGGGAAGGAAGGGGCAGTGGTGAAATAAAAGGGGGGGGGGTCAGGGCCCTTGCCCCTAAAACGTGAATATGAGGGCTGTACAGAAGGGTAGGCGTCTGGGTATGACTCAGGCATAAAAGGCATGTTAGAGAGAGGCATGGCCATGCCTGGTTGAATTATAGGAGAGAGACACTGTTGTTAGTTAAAGTGGAATGGACATGAGAGATCTATTGTGACCATATCTTAAGAAATTTGGGGTATCTATCCAGTAGGATACTGATCAACTTTTCATCAATAAAAAAGGAATCCATGTGGTTTACTACCTCAGAGAATTGGATCAGTTGCCATTTGCATGAGTGGCCAATTGTTTGTTTACATGCTAAAAGGACTCAGATTCCTTCTTCAAACTTAAAGTGGACATATCACCTCCCTTTCTACTTTCTATTATCTGCATCAGAAGTACACAGAATAGGGCATATCGGGGACATACCTGGGTGAAAGTCTTCTCCAGTGAAGTCAGGCTGGCTCGAGGACACTTGGGAACAGTGATGTCTACCTTACCAAGTCTCCTGGCAGCCTTCCCCAGAGGCCATACCACACTGCCACACTTAGAACGCGGAGTACTGGACCCTGTACGTATGGTGGTATGGGAGCAAGAAGGGGAAAAGTATATAGGATTGATATAGGTGTACAGGGTTTTTTGTTATTGTTCTACAGTATAAAATCACTTTAATAATATAAATCTCTGAAATACTTGCTCACAGATTGTTTTCTATATATGTCTGAAAAAATATCAGCAATCAGAGCTTCTTATGCATACTTGGTAGTTGTGTTTCCATGACTTCATTCACACACTATTATGGTGCTGTAGGAAAAGGAAGAAGCAGATATGGATTTGTGTTGCTGCTGCACAGTTAGTGCCCCATAGTTTTTTTCAATGCGAGTAATAGTAACCCTTCTTTGGTATTAATGGGAGGAATAGTAGTCCATTTATTCCATCAGCCAAAACATGTAGAGGGAAGCAACCTTAGTGGGATCCCCTGTTTGAGTATCCCCTCCCAATTCTTTAAAATTGACCATTTATAAATAAGTACAGTGTATTGTATCATCTTTGATGGCGCTTTGTATACGGACCCTGGGCCCTTCTAACCTTCATTATGGTTAGTGTTGAGCTCGAATATTCGAATGGCGAATATTTTTTGCTAATAACGGCAATTCGAGAATTCGCCAATATCTCGAATATCTCGGCGGATATTCGCAATTCCGAATATTCGCAATAAGGCCATGTATTGCGAAAATAATATTCGCATTGCGAAAATAAACATAGCATGTGACCATTCATTTTAAAGATTTTCGCGATGTGAATATGATTTTCGCAATTGCACAATTGCGCAATCCATGGTATTACCTCGAATATTCGAATTTCCGAATATAGAATCAAATATTAGTAGAATTATTCGCGAAATATCACAAATTCGAATATTGCCTGTGCTGCTCATCACTAATTATGGTATAAGATTTTGGTACACCCTCATTCCTGTGTCCCTACTTCTCTGCCATGTTAAAATATCCCCTGGGGCTAGCCACCCCACCTGATTCGGCTTTGTGCTGAATCAATTTGTTTTTTGTCATTTATTGTTAAACTGATTAATTGTGTCAGAGGAATAGCACCCTATTAATTGTATAATTTGGAGGAATAGTACCCCATTAACTGTATCAGTTGGATGGATAGTACCCCATTAACTATATCAGTTGAAAGAATACTACCCCATTAATTGTATCATTTGGAGGAATAGTAACCCTTTAATTGTATCACTAGGAGAAATAGTACCACAATAATTTCATCATTTAGAGGAATAGTACCCCACTAATTGTATCCATTGGAGAAATACTACCCCAGTCATTGTATCAGTTGGAGGAATACTACCTCAGTAATTCTGTCAGTTAAAGGAATACTACCCCATTAATGTTATCAGTTGGAAGAATAGTACACCATTAATTGTATCAGATGGAGGAATAGTACCCCATTAATTATATCATTTGGAGGAATAGTACCTCAATAATTGTATCTGTAGGAGGAATAGTACACTAGCTTTTTTTCTGCCCCACTATTAATGTCTTGGGCAGAATTATGCTCCATTGTAGATAGCAATGGCTGAAATTGTCCTTCAACCTTGGTATCAGTAGAAGGAATAACAGCTATAAAGAACAGTTAAAAATAAACTATTAAGTAAAGTATACTATATCTTTACATGTATATAAAAAACTAAAGACCCCCTAATGTGTATATTTGCATGCACACAGCTAAGTTTCCCTTTCAAGTGGCAAAAATGCAACACATAGTAATTTGCAGTAAATTTGCACTTTCATGTGTCATATATAAGTTTGTATGTAAAAAAAATGTAAAAATATTAAGAAAAAAACACACACACACACTGCCAAGTTTATTTAAATTAAGCTTTTATGGATTCCCTTCAAATGGGTTTTCTACTTTAGTAGAAGATGATACAAAGTCTTTGAGGGAGAGCCCTTGTAGCAATTCTCCGCAGCTATTTTCCTTTGATTGTAAGAATTCTGTGACCAGGAAAATGCCGGGTTCTGAAGCCTTGGTAAGGGTTACAGTCAGTATTTTTCTCCCTGAGCTATAATGGTTTCCAGTCAATTTCATTTTTATTTTTGAAAACTGGCATTGTATGTTCTCTGTTATCTATCCAATCTTTGTTTTATAGCAAAATAGTTACGCTGGGCATACATGGGTAGATTCCTGTGCAATCGATGGGTCTATTGAAGGGGAATCGATGTGCACAATTCCCGTCCGATGGGACCTGGTTTCCCCGTGTTCCCCCAGGTCTCTGCACGCCCCCTCCTCCTCCCTCCCCTCGCAAAGAGACGTGCTGGCCATGCCCCCTGCAGCTAGCTGATCACAGCCCCCTGTGTGCCCTTCAGCTGGCAGCCCAGCCATTACTTTGCATGGAGTCCTGCTGTCCCCATTCAGGTCTCTGCTTCTCCCAAGCCAGTGATAGGCAGAAGCAGAGAGAGAGGCCTG
>CM070034.1:20976472-20987634 GCA_036250615.1 Ptychadena robeensis
CCTCCCCTCGCAAAGAGACATGCTGGTCACGCCCCCTGCAGCTAGCTGATCACAGCCGCCTGTGTGCAGCTCACCTGGCAGCCCAGACATTACTTTGCATGGAGTCCTGCTGTCCCCATTCAGGTCTCTGCTTCGGCAGAAGCAGAGAGAGAGGCCCACCTCTCACAGAGACGTGCTGGCCACACCCCCTGCAGCTATCTGATCACAGCCGCCTGTGTGCTGTTCAGATGGGGACAGTCCTACTGTCCCCATTCAAAGAAATGAATTTACAACATGTTGGAAACCTGTTTGGTTGAGTTCCTTCGAACTCAAACCTCCAACTTTGTTGGATGGCTCAAATGAAGAAACAGAGTGCTTTGAGCGAGCACGGCGCCCGATGTTGCTCTAATCCGTTTTTTCATCGAGACGTGTGTGCCCAGCTTTAAACCTAACATGGACTTTACTACAAAAGTGTAAGCTTGAGCTACAGAGCTCTGTAAATAAATACAAAATAACCTAAACCTTTATCTGCTATGATAATGTATTTATATTACAAATATAGTTATTTTAAATGTGTTGTCGACCCCTCATTTTATAACTTCCTTTTTGTGTCTCTTTTATTTATTTTTTTATGCCTGGAGAATGGTAGCATATCCAGTAAGATGGGTTTTGCCCTATAGGGGAACAAGATAAAATACCCTTAAGCTGGCCATACACCTTTAGATCTCCCTGTCAGATATCCTTTAGATCTACCAACAATTATGTAGTGCCGGATCCTCTGCGATTGAACACAGGTAGACTTGATGGTTTAGAAAGTCCCACATATTACATGGTTTTGGTAAAACAAAAGGAGATCTAAGGCTTTGTTTCCATTGCGTTGGGACCTCTCCGCTAAGCGTACACGCTTAGCGGGAGGTCCCAACAAAACAGATAGACTTACCTGCTCGGCGGATGGGTCTGTCTTCATTGCGCTGAGCCAATCCGCCGGTGTCAGGCTGAACGTAGTCGAGTACGTTCAGCCTTTACACCGGCGGATGTGTGAACAGACCATCCGCCGGCAGGAAAAGTCTGTGAGATACGTCGGGACCCCTGCTAAGCGTATACGCTTAGCGTACGGGTCTCGACGTATAATGGAAACAGGCCCTAAAGGAGATCTGACAGAGAAATCTAAAGGTTTATGGGGGCCCTTACACATAAACTTAAATTCAGAAAAGTCATATGAAACTCGATTTTCACCCAATTCTTCAGCCGATCAACCGCCATCACACGGCAGTCGCTCGGCCAAAAATCGCGGACCCTAAAAGGTCTTTATGAAATTTTCACCGCACCAAAAAATATATATATGTTTTCCCTATTACACTGAAGAACTCTATGTGTCATCATACACTTTAAAATAATGTTGTTGAAAATATTTAAAGGTTTATGTAATTGATAGGTACATGATGAGTTCATTAGTGTAATAAGGAATACATGTTTGTATATTTTGCTGTAACTTTTTAAGACTTTTCTGTGCCTATAAAGCCCATTAGTTTATAAGTAGGGGTATTGTTTCTTGTTCCCCTATAGCAGTGATGGCGAACCTTTGGCACACGTGAGCCCTCTCTGTGGGCATGCGAGCTGTCAGCCAGCACAGAGGAAAGAACTGCAGCCTATTGACTCTCAATGCTGTCAGTTCTTTTCCCCCTCTCTTCTGATTGCACACAGTGCCCCATACCCTCTCCTATTATATCTTTTAAGAAAGTAGAGTGTGTGTTTACATGTTTTTCATGTGTGTATATGATGTGTGTGTGCAATTCAGGTTAAGATGCCAAGTCGTCACTTTGAAATAAATAAGTTTGGTTTGGATTTCAGTTTGGGCACTCAGTCTCTAAAAGGTTCGCCATCACTGCTCTATAGGGTATCTTATATATTTTGAATTCTTGGGGTGGGGCACATAATAATTATTTTTGAAAAGCACCCATATAGAATAACAATATCTTATATCTTATATTTGTCATATAACATTCCTCTATTTTTTGTATTACCAATGACAAGCCATCAAACCTTGTTTTTCCAATGCTGGTGAAAAGACACAAGCAAACACAATGCAAGTTACTATGGTAGCACACCTTATTGTATAGTTCTATACTTGAGATATTATCCATACAAGTGTTACATAAGCAGTTGCCTTATTTCATTAGATTGTATTATTATATTATAACTTTGAGCATATACCGTGTTTCCTCGAAAATAAGACCGTGTCTTATATAAATTTTTGCTCCCAAAGATGCCCTACGCCTTATTTGTCCATAAAGAAGAACACAGCACTGGGGTATCAGGGAGGGGGGATCACTTAAAATGACACAGGGGGGATCAGAAGGGGGAATCAAAATGGCTCAGGAGACTCAGAGGGGGGATTACCATTTTAGTAACCCCTTCTGATCCTCCTGTGACATTTTGATTGCCCCCTCTGATCCCCACTGACCAGAGTTACAGTACAGTATCTTCGGGGGTGCCTTATTTTCAGAGGGATGTCTTATATTTCAGCGTGAGGCAAAAATGTAGGGGTGCCTTATTTTTGGGGAAACAGGGTATCATGACCAGCCAGAGTTAGGCAATAAAATATTTTTTGGAAATAGCGATCTGGTTTTATATCACTGGGGTGAAAGTCTAGGTCTCCCTAAAGCTGGCCATACACTGGGTGATTTAGTGTTCGAATCCCGAATGTTTGCACACCTGAAACTATTAATCCTGCTCCAAAGAAATGTTGATCAAACAGGGAACAACCCACATGTTGGTAAATCCCTGTTTACCGAGGACGAGGGTCTCCATCCAAAATATCAGCCAGGAATCAATTGCCAAAGGTGGTGCTCATCTATACGATAAGTTGTGCCACCATGTTGCGCAGGAATCGCCCCGTGTTTGGCCAGCTTGAGTAGAAGTAGGACTAAACTTTATGGCAGCAAAATTTACTGATATGGATTCCTACAGGGATATAGACATTTGTTGTCTGGTTTTATGAGATCCTACGGCTGGGGTATCTGGCAAAAGTAGTTTATTTCTTGTATGACTGTGAGGGAGCATGGTAGTCGGAGAAGGCTTTGTTTCCATTATACTTCTGGACCCGACATAGTACATTATTGTGTTTTTTGTTTACACATCCGCCGGTGCAGAGGCTCAACGTACTCGACTACGTTGAGCCTTAAGGCTGCCATACACAGCACGGATTCGTGCCGGATTCCGGCGCGATGGATTCCGGGCGCGTGCACGCGGATCCATCGTGCCGGAATCCTCTGCAGCCCACCTTGCCCGTCCGACCGCATCCGATGGATCGGGGGCACAGAATCGGATCCGAGGAAGAACCAACCTGTTGGTCTTTTCGGGTCCGATTCTGCTCTGATCAGGGGGCGTTGCGGTCAGGGAGCCGATCCATCGGACACGGATCCGGCCGTGCAAGGTGGGCTGGCACGATCGGATTCCCTAATTGGCTGATCGTTCTCACCTGTGGATGCCGGCGGAATCGCCGGAATCCATCGGTGCTGAATCGATCAGCCAGGGAATCCGTGCAGTGTATGGCTAGCTTTACATCGGCGGAGCAGCTCGGCGCCGTAAAGACACAGCATCCGCCGAGCAGGTAAGGCTATCTGCTACGTCGGAGGGGGTCCCGACGTAAATGGAAACAAGCCCTTACTTTGAACAGTGTGCCTCATATAAACATAATATTTTTTTTAATTAATTATTGTGTTTTTTGTAATTGTTATAATCCTTTCTGTTTTTCTTTGTTTAGGTCCAGTTACTCCTACCCCACCGGTGGTTACTGTTACTCTACCTCCCCCTCCAGTTACTGTTACCACTCTACCTTCTGCTACCACAACTGTCCGCCGCCCTCCACTCACCACGCACCCTGCCGGGGCTATAAATCAAGTGGGACATGACCCACCTACGCCAGGCACTCGTCGCCCTCCTCCTTCCAACCAGCATTCGCACCCTGAGGTCTTCTGTCCTGCTCGCGAGGAGAGGAAAATCCAGTGGCCAGCTACCCAGCAGGGCATGCGAGTGGAGAGACCTTGCCCAAAAGGCACCCGCGGTGAGTTGTTACTTTATTTTTAAAAAATTGCCTTGAAATAATTCAGTTTGTCTAAGGTGGTGCTATCTAGTTGCCAAATGAATTAATATTGTCAGCATGCTACATGGTCTTGGCTGCTCTTGATCAAACAAAACCAAACATGGCCCATCTCCAAAGTTGGGGAAGGGTTGACATTAAGACCTTTTTTTTACTGTTGACATCACTATCAAAGAATAGATCCTCCATATGAGGGACAATTGTTCATATATGACTATGATATGGGGGGGGGGCTGTTTATATATGACTATGATATGGGGTAGCTGTGTATATATGAAGATGATATGGGGTAGCTGTGTATATATGACTATGATATGGGGGAGCTGTGTATATATGACTATGATATGGGGGAGCTCTGTATATATGACTATGGTATGGGGGAGCTCTGTATATATGACTATGATATAAGAAGGCTGTGCATATATGACTATGATATAAGAAGGCTTTGCATACATGACTATGATATGGGGTAGCTTTGCATATATGACTATGATATGGGGTAGCTGTGTATATATGACTATGATATGGGGTAGCTGTGTATATATGACTATGATATGTGGTAGCTGTGTGTATATGACTATGATATGGAGGAGCTGTGTATATATGACTATGATATAAGAAAGCTGTGCATATATGACTATGATATGTGGGAGCTGTGTTTATATGACTATGATATGGGGGAGCTCTGTATATATAACTATGATATAAGAAGGCTGTGCATATATGACTATGATATAGGGTAGCCCTGTATATATGACTATGATATAAGAAGGCTGTACATATATGACCTTGATATAGGGTAGCTCTGTATATATGACTATGATATAAGAAGGCTGTGCATATATGACTATGATATAGGGTAGCTCTGTATATATGACTATGATATAAGAAAGCTGTGCATATATGACTATGATATGGGGTAGCTGTGTATATATGACTATGATATAGAGAAGCTGTGTATATATGACTATGGTATGGGGAGCTGTGTATATATGACTATGATATAAGAAAGCTGTGCATTTATGACTATGATATGGGGTAGCTGGGTATATATGACTATGATATAAAAAAGCTGTGTATATAAGACTATGATATTGAGAAGCTGTGTATATTTGACTACGGTATGGGGGAGCTGTGTATATATGACTATGATATGGGGAGTTCTGTATATATGACTATGATATAAGAAAGCTGTGCATTTATGACTATGATCTGGAGAAGCTGTGTATATATGACTATGATATTGAGAAGCTGTGTATATTTGACTACGGTATGGGGGAGCTGTGTATATATGACTATGATATTGAGAAGCTGTGTATATTTGACTACGGTATGGGGAAGCTGTGTATATATGACCATGATATGGGGAGTTCTGTATATATGACTATGATATGGGGAGTTCTGTATATATGACTATGATATAAGCAAGCTGTGCATATATGACTTTGATAAGATTTGATGCCAGAATCTGGCGGCTGGCGGTGTAGTATGTCACACAAATCTTTCATTTTTTTATGTTGCGTCCATGTTTCAGGGTTAAAGTCATATTCTAAAGGTCAGTCAAGTAATTAAGCCTGGCACACACCGGAGATCATGAAAAACATATCAAACAATGTTAGCCAAAGAAGAGATTAAGTCAATGCTAAAACGAGCCGTGTTCCGCACCCTCTCATCTAATGTGCACCGTTGCATGAAAAGGAGATAATTTATTCTTAGTCTAACTCTTGCCCAGATTTGCAGATTCACATTCAGCTTTAACCAAAGTGTTTTGCAGAAAAATTGCAGTCATTCACATAAATATTCAGAAAATAACAACATGGTCTGTGGTATTGTTAAGCTGTCTGTATAGTCTAGCCCTTAGAAAGTTTAATTCATACAAAAATGTTGTCTGGTGCAGTCTAAACTGGACCATATACCGTATTTTTCGTACTATAAGACGCACCGGACCCTAAGACGCACCCAGTTTTTAGAGCAGGAAAACCAGACAAAAAAGATTTAATATATAAGTTTTCACAACAATTGGGTTAATGCAATGTATTCAATGAATGCAATATTCAATTAAGCCAGTAGATGTCACTAGCTGCAGTACAATCTCAGCACAACACGTCATTCTCCACACTGATCAGGAGTAGAGATGGTCGATTTTTTTTTTCAAAAATTCGACCAATTCGCCGGTTTTGACTTAATTGCAAAGCCCCTGAACATGGTATCATCGCCAAACTTGATGGAGATGTGGAGAAGGGGGTATACTACAAAAAAAAGTAAGTCTCTAACACAAACAGTTTTTTCACAAATTAAGTTCAAAGTCAAGTAAAACATTCGAAAATCGGAATTTCGACTTTAACTTTAAACTTAATTTATGCAAAAACTACATGTGCTAGAGCAAAACTTTTTTTTTTTTTCAAATGTTCCTCCAACCCTTTTCTACAACAAGTTTAGTGATGATACCATTTTCAGGGGCTTTGCAATAAGCTCACAAAGTTAGCAAGTCGAAAAATTCGACCATCTCTAATCAGGAAGAGGGGGGCCGGGCTACACAGTCTACTACTCTCCCCTTTGCTCTCCTCTCTGGCTGTCTATTACTGAGACCGTGGGAGCTGCAGAGTGATTGCAGTTTCCACAGACATGGAGAGAGGGATAGAGGGCAGTTCATCTATGCCTCTCTTCATTGCTAATACCAGCAGGGCTCTAAGTTTTGCTGGCATAGGCACAGATGGGAGAGCCGGACACCAGCTGGCATCTCTCAACTGACAGCTCCTCCAACTCCCTGGGTAATCTCTGTGCCAGGAGAGCTGGCGGGAAGCCAAGGCCGAGGGGGTTGCGCATCCGGACTATAAGACGCAGGCAGAGTAGGTCAACTAGCATTTGCCAAGACAATAAAAATCATACAATGGTGACTTACATTGAAAATTTGTCTATTTTGTGAACATGGTACATAATGTTAAAGCTAGAAATTTACTGCCCAGTTTCACTAGTTTCTGTTGACTACCAATGAACTGGACATAATATATAATGGACTTAATGCTCCTTGGCACACAATCAGTGCACCACCAGATATCCAGTTAACAGGCATATAGCTGGCATACACATGCCGATAAGCGGCCGATTTTTAACCTGACCAACGGGTGTGCGCGCTCGCGCCGTCGGTCAGGTAAAAAATCGCCCGCTTATCGGCATGTGCCCACACGCCCCACAGCTCGGCCGGCCAGAGAACGGACATGTCCGATATTCTCTGGCCGATGCAAGCCCATACCATAAGCTTCAATGAAGACCGGCGTCTTCATTGAAGCTTATGGACGGCACACAAAGGGTGCCGGCCGACTGAAGGGGCCCCATAATGCACGTCATGACGTTTGCATCCCGGTGCATATCGGGACTGGTCTGTCTGCACCCGTCGGGGTGTGTATGGCAGCCTTTAATGAGGTAATCCAGAACACGAGCCAAGGGTCGTACTCAAACGTCAGTCAAGTAAAGTACCGTATAGATGGATAAGGCAGGAGACATAGTCAGGGCCAATCCAAGGCCAGGGCAGGCAGAGTTCAAGTAAAATCAGAAATCAGGCTGGATGGGTAAGAGCTGTGTCAGGGCTTTGCAAGTGGTCAGGGAAGGCCCAAGAGACAAAAAATAAAAGAAGAATTATGAGCAAGGTAAGGAGCTGAATATTATGGATGCAAATTTCAATAGGATCTGGTTGGTGTGGTAAGATAGATTTACGTTTTGGGTTGCTAGTCATTGGTTCTCTATATAGAGAGTGCCATTAGTTACAGCAACCTTTGGAGTATATATGCCTGGGGAGATATTAAATCACCGTCTCCACTCTTTTGTTGATTGTTGATATGGGTCCTGGTCGCTGTTGTGTCTGTTGGGGTTCCTGTAGGCATAGGCAGCTGGGTCTGTGCTTACGGTGCTAGGTATGGATTTTAGGGGGGGATCCCACATAAAAAAAGGCTCAGATAGAGGCGCCCCCATTGTCGAAGATTTGCGTGCTTTATTAAAACAGGGAGGTTGATAAATTAAACATGCCTATCTTCGACCCCCCAAAAGAAATCAGGCTGGGTCACTGTTGGCAGACAGACTGGTAAATCAAACACAGGAGCACATCCAAGTATACTGCTATACAGAGACAGGCAATGGGGTGCAGATTGCCCAATCACATTTTGCCACTTATCATTGGTGAACAATTAGCTGGAGAATCTCCTCCACCCAGTAAGACCAAAGCAAATTTAAACTTAACATGTCCACCTGGACTTTACTGTGCTAAACACATCCACATGGTCTCTGGGGATGCAGTTTTAGCCAAGCAGTAGTTCAGCCAGAACTGATCTTTCTGCCAGAACAGGCATGTCTGTGCTGTGCTGAACACATCTGTATGGCCTCTAGGATGCTGTTTGGTCAAAAAGTAGTTCCGGCAGGAGGGATCCCTCGGCCAACGCAGGGAGACATGATTTGGCCATGATGCAGGTTCCTCTGACACTGCCTGCGATCCCTGGGGTCACCAATGTGGGATCGCTGGTGAATACCTTATGATGGAGTCATACACTGTACAATTTTGGAGATGATTTTGAAAATCTATTAATATTTCCATGTCAGCTAAAAGTTATTTCACCCCCAGTTTCTGGAAATGAGTTGAATCTGGCTCACAGGGTAACATACTGCTCATATCATATAAGGATTTTGGAGGACCTTGTTTACTGCACAAAGCTCCCTTCAATTTAGATAAAAGCTCTTTCGATGGGGAGCAATAATCATCCGTGATATGGATAGAAACTACAGCAATCATGAGCTTCATCAGACAAAGACATTATATTGTTAGGGCTAGTAGTATTTACTGATGAACCTGACTGACACCAAAGCAGTCATACAATCACTCAATGCTTCACAATAAAGGCCCCCATACACGTTTCAATTTTCCCTTACTTCAATGTCAGATTCGATCGTAATTTTTGATCGCCGTTGGTTGGATTGATTGAAGTACGATCAAACTACCTCCCACATGGAGAAACCGATATTTGATAATTGAAGGGAGTCAATCATAAACACACCAAAATGTCTGCCAACCGATGTATAAGTATGCTTATTATTTCAATCTAACCAAAATAACATTTGATGTATACTCGATCGATCAAAATTTTCTGACATGTCTGATCACTTTTCGATAGATTTTTTGGTCAATCTCGATTGAACCTTGTGAACAGGTGTCGATTTTTGGTTAATTGACCGGGATATTGTATGGGGGCCTTTAAGCTGGCCATACCCTGATTTTTGGTTTGATTCGCAAAGGATCGATCACCATGCGCATTCGTGGAGCCGATGTTTTAGATGGGGACCCTCAATCCCTATCCAAAGCATCGGTCAGGGAACGAGCACACACAGTGGTGTTTTTGCACCACCGATGCGTGTATGGCCAGCTCTAGGGCATATCCCCACCGCGGCGGCATATCGGCTTTTTGAGAATTCACAAATTTCGCAAATATGGTGACAGATATTTGCAATTTCGAATATCCGAGACATTATGCATTGGCGATCCTAAGGCCATCCATAGTGATAATAAAATCGCAATGTGATAATAGGTACCACTGGTGACCATTTAAAAGACAAATAAGAACAAGGACAGAGGCACACAACCTAGTACAACAATTGTACAACCATATGGTTGAAAAAGAGCATCTGCTCGAAACGCGTCCCATTGTTCCTATTGAGCCCCTCAGTATCTGTAAGCAGGAAGTGATCTCATTCTTAACCAGGAAGTGAGGTCCTTCTGGAAAACACATGGCCCTGAGAGATCCACCCTTGTAAACCTCTCTCAATGTGAGTATCTTGTCTGTTGTTTTGTTTCATTTTGTTTTATCGTCTCCTATTCCACATTATTTAACTAATTGTTGTACTAGGTTGTGCACCTCTGTCCTTGTTCTTATTTGTCTGTTACAGGGGGGCACACTCCTCCATTTTGAGAGCTGCACACCAACACACAACTTAAACACCCATCCCTCATACTGACTCCATTTTACTCTGTGATCCTTGCTCAGGCCCCATACACCCACTGAGGGCCTTTCTGGCCACTGACATCACTATAGCTGTGTAATCACTGCTGAAGGTTGTGAGCAACTACCCATTATCTTTCTTAATAAGATAATGGCAATGCAATTATAATTGTAATTATATTATTAATATATTATCAGCAAAGCATGGCCGTATGCGTGGATTTCGTATTTACAAATTTAGAATTGAATATTTGTAGAATTATTTGCCAATATTGCAAATATAATTATTGCCTTTGCCGCTCATCACCAATTATAATCTCGGTTACCATCTAAGGATGACATGAAGCTGCCCTGTATGTGAAACAGCAGCATATTGGCTATCCAGAACAAACTTCAACAGTATCCCACTTCACAAATAAATAAATGAGCAGTTTTCTGTTGTAACATGAAAGAACACCGCTCAGCGCAGTCAGAAATGCGGCGAGGGGAAATGCCTACGAGTATGCACCCTAATGAACAACAAAAAGTGTTTAGTTTTTTTTATTTATTTTTAGTGATATATCTTATCTAAACAGATCTCTGGGAAATAACACAAACCCACATCGTTGTGTATTCCTTAAACTATGTATAATCACATTCAAACATTTTGTCCTGGCATTGTCCATTTGTGAAGCACAATTTAAACTAGGAGAAGGTTGTGTAGAGCTCAATCAGGTGCTACACAATGTTATCCCATTCCATTATCACAGTGATGGCGAACCTATGGCACGGGTGCTAGAGGTGGCATTTGGAGCCCTCTCTGTGGGCACCGGACCTGGCAGCCAACACAGGCTGATGGAGGAAAGAACTGCAGCCCATTGGCTCTCAATGCAGTCAGTTTTCTTCCCCTTTCTCCTGATTGCACACAGCACCCCATGCCCTCCACTAGCACTGCCAGCCAATCAGAAGCCCAGGGAGTGACAAGCAGTAAGCCGAGAAAAAGGTGTGTGTGAGTGTGAGTGTATGTAATGTGTAAAGCCCCCCATACACCTTAAGATCGGTCCATACAATTTCCGTTAGATCTACCAACAACTGTGTAGTATAGTGGCCTCCCTGATAGA
>CM070034.1:21013745-21030440 GCA_036250615.1 Ptychadena robeensis
CCTCCCTATTATCAGCACATCTAGTGCCATTCATGTCATGAGTAATTTCTGGTGGTAGGTCCACTTTAACTTTACCTTAATTTATGTAAAAACTACATGAGCTAGTGACACTTTAAACAAATCTCCTACAACCCTTCCCAACATCTCTAATTATTTTGATGATATTATGTTCAGGGCATTTGCAGTTAACTCAACTGAAATTTCTGTGATTTGATCATTGATTCGATTCCAATCAATTCCTTTAAAGAAATCGATTCCTTCTCCAGAATCAATTCTTTCCGTATGTGCATGTACCACCGACCTTTACTAACATGTCCAATCACTTTAGACCAATTTATTTGTTGGATATCGATAATTTTGGTCAATCATACCAGGAATTGAGTCCTGGAGCCATAAGGTAACCATAGATGGGTTGATTTTTTGGTCAATTTTAAACTATCGATTGTCTTGCGCTTTAGCATGGATCGATTGACCATGAATCGACTGCTACCCACCTTGAATGATTGACCCCAAAAAATTAAGATCAACCACCCCCCCCAATTCCTACCTGATCACGTCCATAGAGAGTAATTTGGCGCGGTTAAGAATCCATGGATGGAGACGCGATTTTTAACCGTGTCCATTCATCTCTATGGCTGTGATTAGGGGCCATCAGCTGCGCGCGGTCTACAATCCAAAGTGCTGTAAGCTGGGGCCAACCACAGCTGTGGAGGTGACCCCAATCAAATGGGCCCAATCGGCCGCAATCACTGTGCCACAGTTAAGGGGATCGCTCAAGTGGAAACAAGCCCAAAATCGGTTGCCCAAGGTGGTGGGCAACCGATGGCAGCACGATCAATCGTCGATTGAGCGTTGGGAATGATTGAATCGAGAATCGATCCCAGAGGAATCGAGGCGTCTATGCACCTATACTCTGGTGACCATTCCATTTTTTTTATGATTTACTTTATCAGTCCTAGTCGGAGTGGTCTCCTAGGAAAGGTTCTCCTGTAGGAGAACTCATGGAAAGGCACATGATCGGTCTATTGAGCTGATCAAGTTGATTCAGACTTTTTTTCAGACTTGCTGGTCAGGATCATATGATCACGCCTCATTTCTGCTTCCTGTGTGGGCTTAAGCAGGGTCAGCCAATCAGAGCTATACTAACTAACCAACTGATCAAAGTGAGCATGTGGTTTCCCATGAGTTCTCTTGCAGGAGAACTTTTCCTAGAAAGACAAGATTTGGGGCCCTGAATACACGGTAAAGCCATGACACGTCGATACATCGATAGGATGAATTACTGTTAATAATCTTGAGTGTTTTTTTATATTCAGGAATATCAAGCAACCTTTTCTTAACCTGTTTTATGAATTTTCCTCACAAGCCTGGCCCATTGTAAATATTGCTCTACAGCTTGTACTGTAAATGCTTTCCTTTGTACTTTGATTGCAGGTAAAGTGCAGACACAGACAAGCTCAGTGTAAACAAATCAATGTGTACACTGTCTGGGGCCTGCTTACAAATCAGAGAACAAAAGAGGTTATATTAGCAAAATTGCTTCCTGTCCCTGAATACAAAAAAAAAGTTGAATAATAATTATATTAAACGTTTTTAACAAGTACAGCTATTATTTGCTCTGAACTCAAAAAGTAAATATTTGATTGTTTGTAGTGAACCGCTAAAATTGTTAATTGTGATTAAATTGTACCGTGAAATCATTTTTTCGTGTTGCATTTCTCCTTGAAAACAATAGTTTACCTTCTGTTCCTTGAGCTTTGTGGCTGCATACATGCAGTGGTAGATCATTTCAGACTGTATCAGCCAGTCCCAAACGTTTCACACTCCTTTCTGAAGAGGAAGCTGTAGCTGAGGAACCTGCAGTGCAAGGATCTCCCTGCTTCTTGTGTCATTGATTAATTTGATTCCCCTGCCTCTCTAAAGCCCCCCATACACCTTTAGATCATTCCATACAATTTCTATTAGATCTACCAACAACTATGTAGTGCTGGGTCCTCCCTGACGGAATACATATGATTGGAAGGTTTAGAAAGCTCCTCATATTACATGGTTTAGGTAGAAGAAAAGTTGATTGTACAGAAATTGTATGGAAAGATTGTAAGGTGTAAGGCTTTATTTCTTCCTTAATACCATCACTTATCAGATCACTAAATCAATCCCTGGTTCTTTTACTATGGGCACTTCCACATCTAAACTAGTGGTGAGCAGCATAGGCAATATTTGTATTTGCAAAATATCAAAAAATTTTCACCTAATATTCACAGTATGGCTATGTCCCCACATGGGCGCACTGCTGCAAATGTGGCAGCAGGGAGAATGTGGGAGATCTCCCACTGTCTCCCGCAATTAGAATCGTGGCATGACACCTGCAGGCACAGGGCATCTTGCCCCACCCCGCCTAATCATGCCCATAGAAAGTGAATGGGCATGGTTAAAATGAGACACAGTTTTTAACTACGCCCATTCATGTATACGGACAAAAAACACAGATCGTGGCCAAACTCAGCTGTGGCCCATTCAAATACATTGGTGCGATCTCCATGCTGCGATTATAATCACGGGAGATCGCTAGTGGGGACAAGCCCTATATTCCTCAATTCGTGATCTCCATTATTACCTTTATTACGAAAATCGGCACTTGTACACGTGCATATCTAACGCAATATGTTGGCACGGCGACATCTAGTGGCAGAATGTGAAATAGGAGCAGCAGTGCAATCACCACTTCTCATAGAAGTAATACATTGCAAAAATCTGCACTTGTATATGTGAATATTGTGAATCATGGTACTTTCCCTAGAATCTTGAATATTCAAGATTGCGAAAATAAAGCACTATATTTGACATCTTCACAAATTCTCAAAGGCCGATATTCACAATAAAAATGTGTGATTCGAATATTTGCGATCAACACTATTCAAGATGACTTATGGCTGGGTCTACATTAGGCAGCCCCAGAAACCAAGAAACACTTTAGATGTGGGTTGGCCGTCTGCATGTCCATATTGCTCACCCGCAGTTTGTGCGCTATTTGGGCACTGTTTCTGAGAGTTTATGGCGCGATATTTGGACAGTAGTGCGCCCTATACTTATCATGAGAAAGGGTTTTGCTCATTTCACAGAACGAGACCATTGTTTACCAACCTGCGCGAGGCAGACGGATCCACAACACTCAGCTGGGCCATTGCCTTAGTGTAGACCCAGCTTTATACAGAAAAGGTCAGCTGCAGGAACCTTACAGGTAATGCAAGTCAATGGTCCTCTGTCTGCCTTTTTGGGCACAGGGTTTGTAGGTCAGATCCTCCATATCGTATATACCTGGCTTACACAACAACCCCATGTATGCTTAGTTTTATCCGGGTTCTGCAGTATATAGTTTTCACAAGTTCCAAAGAGTTTCTGAGAAGATGAAGGGAAAAAATGGAAGTTTATAGAGAACTGGGAAGTGTCAAAAACTTGCCATCTCTGTACCCAGAACAACAGCTGTACCTGTCACATCTATCTCGCCCTCTTCCTAACTTCCAAGTGCAGCCATGGTAACATGCAAATTGGACTGAGCTTATACAAGGCTTTGTAGACCTTAATGAGATACTACACACTTTTAAATAGGTGTGTGAATTGCATAAAGTGTTCTCTAGCCTTTCTAAACCAGGGTTCTGTGGAAGTTGTTAGGGGGCCGCAAGTAATGAGCAGCTTCTGAAAACTTACCATTGACCATTGACACCAATTGGCATTGACACCAATCATTTTTGAGCTTTCTTTAAAGGGGAAGATTTTATTTCCTGACCCTCATGAGCAGATATTCCCTCTCACAGCTTGTCCTCCTCTTTCCGCTAAGCACAGTGCTTGGCTGGCTAGAAAGTGAATGCACAGCTGAATAATCTTATAGCCGCAGGGGTTTGCACATTCACACTATAAAGTGCACACTTTTTTCCCCCAGATTTTTCTAAAAATACTGCAATATATAGGGAGATAGAACTGCCACTACCAGAATATAACTTTCCATGTTAAGGTTGCCCGATTTTTTGAAAAATACTGCAATAGGTAGGAGAGATAGAACTGCTACTACCAGAATATAACATTCCATGTTGGGGTTGCCCGATTTTTTGAAAAATACTACAATAGGTAGGGGAGATAGAACTACCACTACCAAAATATAACTTTCCATGTTGGGGTTGCCCGATTTTTCGAAAAATACTGCAATATGTAGGGGTGATAGAACTGCTACTACCAGAATATAACTTTCCATGTTGTGGTTGCCATATTTACCTCCTGGGCCTTATGCATGTGGGACTCTTTTTTTAAAAATTCTGGGTCCTCCTCTCGCCTTCACATTCCCAGCAGCATTGTGGAGGCAGGGGATGTGCTAGAAAAATGTGACCCGCCTCCTTGATTTGAAGATCAATGGCACCACCGTCTCTACCATAACTCCGGCATCATAAATGACGCCATTAAGGTGGACCCGGAAAGATCAGCGGGTCAGCTGATACAGAGAAATGCCATGGGCTCCCTTTGGATACATGAGTATGCTCCAGGTTAGCTTGGGGTGAGTGATGTTAGTAAACAGATTGATCCAAATTGGTTTATAAGTTTAAATTACCGTACATGGATGTTTTACTGCTGTCTCTCTTCTGTTGGAAAGATTCTCCCTCTCTGTATTTCATGGGGAGGGAAACCCAAAATTGTACTGCTGGCATCTGTCCTTCGACAGCTTAGAGGGACTTAACTTTCTTAGGAAGTGAACAGAAATCTCTTCAGCATGTGATTGACTAAGAGGGAGAGAGATCCTCACTCAAACCTGTGAGAAGCCTATCCAAAATAAAGCAGCTTACCAAGACAAAAAAAAATATTAAATTCTTATAAAAGAGTTTTTTTCTGGAATTAAGGAAAAAAGAAATGAAAAGTAAAATAAGTGCAATAGAAGTATCCTTCCAATAGAGGAATGTAAATGATAAAACTTAATGTCAGGTTTGTCCCAACAAGTAGGACCCTAACACTGTATGTGGCCAATTCAGGGAAATGAATGTAACCTTATTATAAATATGAAAAAATGTATTCACTACGCTAGCAAAGGTTTAGGTCCACACCATTCTGTGTTCTGTGCTTTTGTAGACTAACAAGGACATGTTGCTTATACATGGCCTGTCCCCCCCAAAAAAGTCACCCCCTGGATTTAACTAAGCATATAGGTACAAGCCTCCTATTGGATAAATCTGGGGTTGCTGCTGTTGGTCAGGTCTAGGTTCAGTAACAGTATGTGCTCCAAGAATAAGGCCAGCTGACTACCTGACTATACTGAATGACCAGGTTATTCCATCAATGTTTTCTTCCCTGATGGCACGGGCATATTCCAAGATGGCAATGCCAGGATTCATTGTGCTTAAATTGTGAAAGAGGGGTTCAGGGAGCATGAGAAACCATTGTCACACATGGATTGACCACCACAGAGTCCAGACCTTAACCCCATTGAGAGTCTGTGTAATGTGCTGGAGAAGGTCAGACTCTACCATCATCAATGCAAGACTTTGGTGAAAAATCAGTGCAACACTGGATGGAAATAAATCTTGTGACATTGCAGAAGCTTATGGAAACAATGCCACAGTGAATGCGTGCCGTAATCAAAGCTAAAGGCCCCAGTTGCCCAACCTGTGGCCCTTTAGGCATTTTTTGGCGCCCCCCCCCCCTCAATTCTCTATCTGCTGCTCCCGAAACCTAACTGTTAATGCATAGGAACTCACCTGTCCGCTGATCCCCCATTGACAAGTCCTCGTCCGGGATGTTCTTAGAGTGGGAAGAGGAGGAGAGGCGATAAACATACGTAAAAGCCAATCAGTGACCCTGATGTCGCCTAAACAAGTCCCTCACCTCTCCTTCTCTTCTCCTCTAGTGTTGATGGGGGATCAGCAGACAGGTGAGTGCCTATGCTCTCACTATTCCACCAATGAACAGGTGTGATTGTATAATAAATATTGCGGCACATAACCTTTGACAATGTATATGACACAAAATGTGCATTACCACACTATAGTGTTCCCTAATGCTAGAAGTATCATTTAAAATAAGTTTTGTTATTTAAAAATGAAAAATAATGTCTTCTAGCTCTGCCTGCTGTAATTTCAGTACAGTTTGAAAATGTTATGTGCGGCCCTTTAGTGATGCTGAGGGCCGCATTTGTGGCCCTCCATTACAACTCAATTGGCCACCACTGCTATAGGCGTCAAACAAGATATTAGAGTGTGTGACCTTTTTTTTGGTGGCGACTTATTTTCTTGGCCAGGCAGTGTATAGCCACCAACACCAATGACTTTACAAACAATTTCATACTTCCAAATCAACTGAACTTTACAAATCAACTTTCCTTTACAGTGGCTTTTTAACTCTACCTTGCAGTCAGTCTACAATCTGTGAGTAAACTGTGCTTAGTACGGCCTAATCTGGCAACAATTTTAAGGCCAGTTATTTATAATCAAGCTTGATGAGTCCAAACTGATTGTCTTATGTCCTGTGTTCGACAGGAACGTTATCCACAGAGAATCACAAAAGACATTTTATAACATTTCATTGTGGAGTCAAGGGGGTTCTTTATGTCTAGAATCAGGAAAGAAAAAGATTGTTACAAGTAATCAAGGCAATTTCTTAAGACGCGCTTTCCATTCTTTGTCCCTGAGACTTAATAAACCAGAGGGGTGGCCGACCAGGTCACAGATAGCAGGAGATAGAAGTGCTGATTGAGGGAAAACTGGAGCACAGAAAAATTGTGGGAAGAAACAATTACGAGAATCCATGCCGTAACTTGTTGGAAAATGAAAGCATTTGGGATTTACCTTTCCATGAACGTAATTTCATAAAGTGAGGTAGGAGAGAAGATAAACTATGAAAATTTTGACGACTTAAAATACAATCGTATTCCATCAAACTTCTTCATAGATGGTATCTCACCCCATACCTCATTGCCAAATTTAGCAGCGCAAACTCTCCACTTTGCTGGAATGGGTGTAAAGAGACAGGCACTTTGACCCACCATTTATGGTTCTGCGGCCAACTGCGCCCTCTATGGAGTAGAGTAGCAACCATAGCTTCTGAACTGTTGAATACAACAGTAAATTTCACATGTGAGCTGGCCCTACTCCATATTGGCATTCCAACTTCCCGGTAAAACACAGAATCCTCCTAACACATCTACTACTGGCGTCGAAGCTAGTTTTAATTAATTCAATTTAATTTAATTTAATTCTCCTCCCTCGTTTCAGGAAATTGTTAGTGCATTTCACATGCAAGGCTCTATGGAACTCATGCTAGCAAAAAAGAACAACACCGTTTCCACATTCACTACTAGGTGGAGCCCTTGGTTAAACCACACTTTGTGTTCAATAGTTTGAGAACTATTTACTCTTGCTATATGTTTAATATGTATATTATGAAATGCCACATTTACCCTGTTATTTCTGGTTGTTCCGATTACTGTTGAATCGGACAGTGCTTTGTGTCATATACGATGCTTTCCATACATCCTCTCACACCATAATACTGCTATGTATAATGATATAATGTGTATGGCATATTGCTTTGCTTCTCCTTTCCTCTCTTATTGTTAATCCAATAAAAATGTATTATGAAAAAAAAAAATACGATCGTATTAAAGTGGTTTTAAACTTAAAACAAAAGACATACACACATTACTTACCTACATGGAGTCTTGATCCAGGCAAGTCGATCCCAACAAGTTCTTTTTCAGATAAATAGTGCTTAAAGCTTAACTCCACCTTTAACTTAATACTTTAATACATAATCATAATGTACAGTACATTGTCAAGAAGAGCAAGGAGTTATACAAGATAGTGGACAGGGTATGTCCATACGCTAAGGCTATGAGTTGGACAAGTCCTTGCAATTATATAACCCGACTTTGGGGTCAGTTTCTTCCTCCTCTCTACAGTAGGCACCTGTCAGGATCCAGGCAGAGGGGGTGACCAGACAGGCAACACACACTGACAAAACAGGGATATGGTGGTAGCAAACGCGTTTAATGTGCACTTAGGCAGATAGGAACAAACAGGTGCAAAATAGTCCAGAGTTCAGAAGTGTCCAGGGTTCAGGAGATAGATCAGGAGTGATAGTCCAGGGTACAGGCTCAGATAGGGATTAGGATGGAGAAAAATGCTCAACCAGCATGGGTGGGTGAGGCACACCTATATAGCCCTAAGGCTAACGAAGCAGGTGTGCTCCACCCAGCCCATGCCTGCAGGGAGCCACCTGCTGGTGACTGTGGAACCAACTCAGGGAAGGGCAAGCACAGTGCCACCAGCAGGCAATAACCAGTTCAGCCGGGGTCCTCACAGCAGCTTTCTTAAACTTTACAGTTCTCTCTTCAGCTTAAAAAGGGCAAAATATCTCAAAAACGAATAATAAAATATATACTGTATGAATTTATATATTCTTAGACAATTATTGCAATGAAACCCCCATTACTGAATAAAGTAAGGTAAATCCAGTCATGGTGGTGGGGTGGGGTTATATTTAAGTAAATTGAACGTATTATGGAAGAACAGGATATCAACGTTTTTTGAAAGATGGTGTGAAAATCCTGGGATGCATTGCTTCCAAACAAATTGAGACTCTGTTATACACATTTTTTAATTACTCATATTTCTTTTATTTCTAGGTGAACCTACTTATCCTCCTTGTTACCCTACATAAGATGCTTCGTTCCTCTTCTGTCCTGAAGCCAGACTCTAGCCGCTTGGAGAACATCAAGTAAGAATTTTCAGTAACTCCCAGTATGTGGGTAGCTATGTAGTGAGGTAAAAATGCATTAAAAGTTACTCCTCTGTATTGGTATTATCCATGCAGAGGGTGATGCTGAACCCCCAGGGAGGTAGGTAAGGTCCAGATTAAGATTAAGGGGCCAAGAAGTTTCTTATGGGAGACAGGCTTTGAGAGTAGCACCCTGTGGGACTACAAGCACCAGTCGGCAACATATGAATGTTGAAGATCCCTTGTCCGGGCATAGGGTAGGGTAAGGGACAGTCCCATAAGGAAATGGCCATGGAGTCTGGATACAAACTCACTTCTTTCATGGGAATAGGAAATAAGGATTGTTCTGTTACTGAACCCTAAGAATGCACCCTGCCGACTGGAACAGTGGCAGTGAATACATTTAAATTATTTCCAACCCAGTAAAGGGACCCCTGTTGATATGCCCAAGGTGTGGACATTCAAGTTTCTCTACCAGAAGACCTGTGTATTCTATATTCGACCTCTGAGCTTGGGGAGACAGGGGAGAAGAGCACCTAAAAATTTACCTAATGTAACTTTGAGTTTTAATGTGGTCTGAAACTGGGCTTGATATGTCAGCCAGTGGTCGGCCACAATGGCACCTCCTCAAGTACGAGTACAGCAGGTGATGTTGACCTCTATGTCCAGGGCCTATCCCATGTAGCTGTCCCTGACAGGCTACTCAATAGACAAGATGGAGTCTAGATATGCTCTAAGGTGTATGTGACTGAAGAAAACCTATGCAAACAAGAGGTCAGCATCCCACTACTTGGCAGACGCAACAGCTATACTATACCCATTTGTCTATATGACATAACAAGATCATTTTCATTCTTAACTATGCTTAGCAAATCAATTTCATACATTTCATATATTATAGAGTAGAGTATCTGAAAAAGTCTGTATATTTTCTACATTTTCAACCTGCAGAGTCCTTGGCTTTTCAGCTTCTCTGTTGTGCCTTCAAAAGGTACTCCTTCGAAACTTTAATTATATTGTTTGTTTTCCCATCCAGGTCATGGGCCCTAGGAGCAGTTACGCTTCTCTTCCTTCTCGGACTCACCTGGGCCTTCGGCCTCCTGTTCATCAATAAAGAGTCTTTGGTCCTGGCATATCTCTTTACAACCTTCAATGCCTTGCAGGGCCTCTTCATCTTCATCTTCCACTGTGCTCTCCAGAAGAAGGTTAGCATGCAACCCGTAGATTTTGGCAGCATGTCTTGCCGCGAGCCTCACAAATAACAGAGGCCTAGCGGAAGGCTACACCACTGCAATTACGCTCTGCGGAAAGCTCGAGAACACCTACACAGGGAAATCATTGACCTGTATGCACTTCATCATCTCCTGTAGAGCGTCACAACACAAACCAACATCTTGTCAGAACATGACACAGCAGTGATCAGCTCCAGTATGCATTGCTACACAGGAACCCAACATTCCTGACTCCACCACAAAGACAATACTAGACAAAATCTGATGTATGTTTGAGTCACGATACACATTATTATTCAGAACTTACTTTCAGAATGGCACCTTTCATGTTTAAATATCTGGTGCTTTTCTGTCTGTCTCCAATACATCAAGAACATTGTGCTAGTGCCAGTGTTTCTCTATGACTCCCTGCAGAAGGCCTGTCAGTCACTGTAAATTGTCTCTTCGTTACCCGCTCCCATTTTTCTCATTTCCCCTATAATTACAGGCACATAAAATGTAAGAACATGGTCTCGAGCTGAAAAAAAAAAAGATATTTTCTACAGTACATTAACTTATTATTCTACATATGTAAATTAGATTTGGATTTCATCCGCTTCCACAAAACAGTAGGCTACCCATATCCCATTATGTTCAAAATGAAGCTAATATCAGCTAATAAATATTATTTGTGCTAATTGCAACATCATTTAACCTTTGCAGGATAACATTTTGCTTTTTATTTTTAATGTGATGGAGCTGATCTAGAATTTAGCCCACAATAGTGAATCAGCTTTAATTTTACAGTTTAAATGAGTTTTCAAACATATAATTGTAATAATGTTCAGTTTATAAATGTGTGTTTTACAGTATGTATGTGTCTAATGTCGAAGGGCACCTTTCAGTGAAACTGGATGTTATCAAAACCTGAAGTTATAAGCTAGTGTGCTACCTGCTTTTATAATCTAGTATTGGAGTAGATGTAGAGTACATTTCTATGCCACCTATTGCTAACCATGGTTCCCTTTAATGGTGGCTTCATAACTGTGGGTCTTACTCCACTTGTCAAAGCCAGAAGCATAGCACTTACAATCAGTGGCGGTTTTAGGCATGGGCAATATGGGCGTCTAGCTCGCCCTCCTATCAGCCTATCAATTTCTCAGCCGCCCGGGAAAAGGGATGAACGTCTGGAGGAGGTCTGTGTTTCACCAGCGCCACCCCACCAGAGACCTCTCCATCAGTGACTGGTGTTCTGAGATATTTTGCTACCCTGAGTTATTTTCCTACCCTTACAATTGCGCGTGGGCTGATAGCCCTAGTTTTGGGGCTTTTCAGGGTTAATCTTACCAATTTCAGGTGTCAAGGTTAGGGGTTTGGGGGGGTTAAGGTTAGGGGGAGTGGTGCTTCAAAGTAGGTGTAAGTTTTGGCGGTTCGGGGGGGTTAAGGTTAGAGGTTTGAAATCTAACCTCCACAATCCCCTAACCTTAACCCTCGGAGCCCCCTAACCTTAACCCCCCTCCCCCCCAACCCCTAACCTTGACACCCGATATTTGTAAGATTAACCCTAAAATACCCAAAAACAAGGGCTATCTGCACATATGCAGTTGTAAGGGTAGGAAAATATTTCAGGTAGTAAAATATCTCAGAACAGCTGTGATTTTTGGGGGAAGCTCGCTTGACCAGGGCACCGATGATCCTAGAGCCGCCCCTCCTTACAATGTTATTATGCATATGGAAAGTTGGTATTCTATGAAAACCATTCTTCGTATTGGCCTAAAGTTTAGGGGCCTTTATCCTATTGACCCTGATTATTTTTGCTGGATCATTATTATTATAAGGGTTTTTTAAAATTCATAAATTGCTTTATCCTATCCTCTTGTCCTCTTTATTATTTAGCTGATAAGTGTAGGGATATTCCATGTTACTACAGAAATTCATTGTCCCTCAAAAGAGCTTACAATCTAATATCCTAACCATAGTCATGTGTCACTACCATAGTCTAAAGGCCCCCATACACGGGTCCGTTTCCCATCGGATTCCGGGACGATCGATTCCGGCGCGTGCACGCGAAACGATCGTCCTGGAATCGTGTGAAGCCCACCTTGTCCGTCCGATCACGTCCGATCGTTCGGGGGCCCAGAATCGGATCGGACAGAGAACCAACATGTTGGTTTTTCTGATCCGATTCTGCACACATCAGGGGGAGTTGCCATTTGTGGAGTAAGCGATCGGACACGGAATCGTCCAGGAATCCGTGGGACAAGGTGGTATGTAGCGATCGGACACACTTAATTGGCCACTCGATCGGACCTCCGATTCCCGCAGAGATCGCCGGAATCGATCGGATAGGTGATCGATCGGCCATGGAATCCTGTGTATGGCTAGCTTAAGGCCAATTTGGGAAAAGACAGTTAAACATATTGTAATTATTTAAGCTGGGGTTTGACCCACCTTGGCGGTCCCATAATTTTTGTAAACTGCTTCCTATAGCAGGCAGAAAAATACAAACTGATCATGTAATCATTAAATAAACTTGGACAGAAATAAAAGTAATGTTGCAGAAAAAAAATCCCCTGAGGCTAGTCACCTCTGGTATTGCAACCTTTTGGTTGGATCCTCCTTTTTTATACTGATCATGTAATCAGTTGGTATTTCCGGCTCCCTCTTTCCCCTTTACACATTCCTGGGGTCATCACCGACACCAGGGATGTGAGGACATGGGATGCCTATGTCTGTAATATAACTCATATGGCAAAGGCAACCCCTATCTCCCCCAGTGTCATCAGGGAGGTGGGTCCAATGATGAGCCTGAAGGACGTCGACATGGAGGGACAGCGTGGGCACAGCTGGAGAAGGTAAGCTACCAAATGTAGCTCGGGATTACCACTATTGGTAACAAAAATCAAACCCAAGTGAAGAGATAAAAGATTTTTTTTTAATCAATACTGGATTGATATCCACTGTAATTGTATGTAGAGCTTATTTTTATTGAATTAGTTTGGCTTTGCTTGGGGAACTAAAGACTAGAAATACTTGAATTTTTGGGGGTAAATTCGAGCAGTTTAATTTGTGAGTTAATTGAAAAGTCCTAACCATGGTATCATCATGATGTAGAGAAGGGCTGGGGGTATACTACAAAAATAAATTAATGCTCTAACACAAATAGTTTTTGCATAAATTACATTCAACATCAAGTCGATTTTTGTTTTTTGAAATTTCGAGTTCGACGTTGAACTTAATTAATACAAAAACTACATTTGCTAGAGCAATACTTTTTTTTCAAATGTGCCCACAACCCTTCTATACACCTCCAGCAATTTTGGTGATGATGGCATGCTCAGGGGCTTTGCAATCAACTAGTTGAAAACATTTCCCCATCTCTACAAAAGACTTTGGTCCTTCTTTGAAAGAACTGGAAACGTAATTTGGTTATGAATTGAAGGAAGATGTTTAAGCAATTCTTATTACCCCACATCATACTCTTCAGTCCTAATTTACCAAGATGAGGTAAGGTGTGTGTCCTGGGGGGAGTGCGGCGCCCTCGGGGTCCCCAGTATGGCTAGTGGGGTCCCCGAGCGTCACAGCCTCTCCCCCAGCTCAGTACTCACCTCCGTGTGGTGGGGGTACCCCTGCCATGGGGTACCCCGAGTCAGCTGTGGGCTCTGCACGCAGCCAGCGTGCAGAGCAATGGCGCCCGCCGTGTAGCGCGTCTGTGCATGTGCGGGCCGGCGCTGCTAGGCGCGCGCGCGCACAAGAGTGCACATATTTAAAGTAACATACCCCTCCTTTCTGCAGTCACTTCGTTTTTTATGGGCATGTTTGGCATGGCAATGCCGGCCGAACTCTGCAAATCGCTTAAGAGGCAGCTCAGGCGGGGCAAGGGGCCCGACGTGCGGGCCCTGATCAAGCGCGGCAGTGGCTGAAGTAGGCAAGCTCAAGCCAGCCAGCCGAAGGCCTCCCACAAGGAGAGCTGGCATGCAGACCAATGTCCTGTATGTCCCTCAAGCTGTGGAGAGCCGTTCCCGCCCCAAGCGTGGAGTTGCCCGGATTCGGGAGTCGCTTGATTTTCACCGTCCCTGTTTGTGGATCGGGGACACGATTGATTGGGAGAGGCCTTCGTCCCCTCCTCCAACACTTACCCTCTCCTGGGCTGAAGCACTCCTGGCCTTGTTTTACCTTGGTGTTGGAATTCGGTCTCAAAGATGTCGGGCACCGCGATTTGTGCCAAGCCTACACAATAGCATGGCAACCGTTACCCCTTTCAAAAGGGATGTCTGTATTGGCCTCCCCGCCTGAAGTGGACCCTCCTTGCTAAGGTTGGCCGACGCAGATGCTGTTACCGACCCAGGCAGAGACTCGTGGTCTCAAGGACCCCGGTGGACCGCAGAATGGACCCGATCTGATGAATCAGCTTTTTGCATGTGCCGGGACTGCAGCCCCAAGACCACGGTGTTACCCTCCATCTCTAGGCCTTCGTGTCTCCTATTCCTCTCCCCCACCCCCCCGCTTACCTCCATCCCTCCCCTCACCCGCTGTTTCCCCCCAATTCCTCCACCTCCCCAGTTCGGTGGCGGCCGGTTGATGTCCTCTCTTTTGACCAGCCAGAGGGGTCCTGGGCTGAAACATCAGTCGGCCGACACGGCATCAACGCAGAGCCACTGTTTAGTCCATTTCAGAATACTGTTGTGTTTGGCAAGCCATAGTGGAACTACGTATTCCAGCGGGAAGTCCGGTTAAGCCCGCACGAACCTCCAGGCCCGAGAGACCTAGGCACAAATGGCTGCGCAGCCCTGCGCGTATGCTAAAAATCTGGAGGCGCCTACTGAGAGGCTATCCTTCCCCGGTCGGCATTCCCCAGCCCGGAGACCTATGCAATCCTCCGTCGTAAAGCAGGAGGGGCTGGTGGCCTCCACCACGGCCGCAGACACACCACCCTCTGACCGAGCCTGACCCGCATCCTCCTTGGCCCGCCCCCACACGGACACACCCCCCTCTCTTACTCCGGCACCTCTTGCCGCTTCTTTCCCTCTTCCGCATAGAGTGGTCGCCAACGGCCACCGAAGTGTGTTTGTCCGGCCAAGGACTCCAGATTGGCGCAGGCAAGCATGTCTGGAGCATAATGTCGAAGAACTCGGGGCAAAGCCGTCGTGCCAGTGAAACACACGGGCCACAGGCCGGATAACTCTCCCAATGTTCTCGTGCAGGCCACGGGCAATTGCCCTGTCTGGACTTAACGCTCTCTTGCCTTCCCCGGGTGTCACCATCCAGATGGCGTCCCGCAAGACCGTCATTGGTGTACAGGTGGGACTGGATGGCAAGGCGGTGTAGAGGTTGACCGGCATGTTGCAAGCGCCGTTCCGGCCGGTGCCCCTGCCAGTGGCCCGAACCTGTCAGGACATTTCCTTCGTCGTGGGACCGATCGTTGACCCGACCCATCGCGGTCACCACGAGTAGTACACAGGTCTCTCCTGTGAATGTTGGATTCAGCGAATCTGAAAAGCAGGGGCAACCCTATCGGTCCGACATCAGAGGTAGTGGTCACCCAGATGCGAAACCTGGCAGAGGCCAGGCCCAGGGCCCGTGCGGGCCGCCTTTTCAGGCATCCCGATCACTGACTCTGGCGTTCTGTATGCGTTGCACATTTCAAACGGACTTCAGGGTTCCAGGTGCGGATCACTTTGGACCATTAACGCGGTGGCGTACCTAGCAAGGCATGGGGGACCAGGTACCCGCAGGCTCCTACAGATGCAGGAGAATCTTTGTCTGGAGACACCTCGCGTCGCTTGGGCACCTCTCTCTCCTGGGCGCGAACCAGGGGCAGCCATAGGCTCAGCCGGGTCTTTTTCTGATCCGAACGAATGGACATACGGCCTGCCTACCTGAGCCAGTCTTGCGAGATGGGGGATGCCGGACACACCTCACATACGCCGCCAATGCCACAGGGCCACGTTTCCACGTGGTGTCCGGATCCTCCTCCCGGCCTATCCCCACTGACCTGGGTCCTACACTCAGCTACATCTTCCTCCATGTCTCAGCACTCAAGGTCCTCTTGAAGATCCGGGCCGCGGGGGTGAGGGCCTAGTGGTCTCCCCTCCATTTGGCCGCGCGCCCGTGTTTTCCCCTTCTGTGGGCAAGGACGACCGAAGCGCCAATCCCCTTCCCGTTGGAGAACCGGTCTGTTCGCTACAAAGCGGGGGTGAAGCATCACGACGTCGGTCCCTCCTTTCTCTGTGGAGTGGCGCAGGTTTCACGCCAGGCCATCCCGACTTCGGGCTCTCGACTCGTGGGTGGCTAAACAGAGTTCTACCATCATGCGTGCCCCAAGGGTCTAGGGCGGCTTTCGGCGCTTTGCCATCACCCTCCTCTTGATCCCGTCTCCCTGACGAGTCGCTGGGGTGCACTTCTTCCGGCCGGGGTTGAGAAGGTCTCGGCCTGATTCCCTGACAGTCCGATCCTCTGCTTGTCGGCCTCGCCGGGGGTTCATTGGGCAGAGGTCTCGTCTGCATCGCTAATTCCTTCCTGCAGGCGGCCTTGTGAATTTCGCCCTCCCTCATGGACCGGTTCCCAAGGGACTGCCCGTTGTGTTTCGCCTATCCCTCCCGGCCTCCCTTCCGTCTCTTTCTCCTCCTGTCATCCTCCCTGAAAGTGCGCGTTCGGGTACGGTGACTCAGCATGCAGGAGTTGGAGTCGCGCTTCCTCCTGGTAGGAGCCTTTTTGTACCTTTACCACC
>CM070034.1:21032578-21054760 GCA_036250615.1 Ptychadena robeensis
AAGGAAACCTCAATTCACATTACCCTTCAGCCGAAAGCTACTGACAGCCTGGACCCACTGAACTGAACTGTCTACTCCTGCAGCCTTGACTCAGCCTACAATGCTGCCAATGCTTCCTACCAAGCCACTCACCAGCTGAGGTGTCTGCCGAAGCCGGCGTCCTGCCTGTCTCCCAGCCATCCTGGATGAATCGGACGCCAGCCACGGCAAACTGCCGCCATTGCACCACCGCGCGCACGAACCCGGAAGTCCGGAAGCTGTGCTAGCAATCATGCACGAGTGAGAATGCTGACGGGGAGGAGAAGTTTACCCCTCCCCCCCTCCACACGTATCCACATCTTGGAATGCCTAGCGAGGACAAAAAAAAAGAACATCCGAACGGCTGGAGGTGAGGGGATTTTATAGAGCTTGTTATGGGATGTCCTAGGGTGTCAAGGGGAGGAGTGACCCGTGGTGGGCTGACATGAGGTGAGCCAGGAAATTATATTATATTATATAGCTAGGACTTATAATTTTACATTTGTATTTGAAGATAGGTTTTACATTTTAATAAAAGAAGCGCCTGGCTCTGAATAGACAACCTGACTCTTTTTTTATTGTCCTCCAAGGCACAATGGGGAACCACTTACTGACGAATCCTGTGCTGCAAAGCCGTGTAGGCACCAGCCCATATAACACACTCATCACAGAGTCGGTGGGCTTTAGTCCATCCTCCCCTGGATACAACACTACTGGTGAGACAAATTATATATTCTTTTTTTTTTTCTTTTTTATATATTCTTATATTTTGGAGAGACATATGTATTACAACTTATATGTATATAATGGATACCATGGATTTTTTATAGAGATGTATCACTTTAAATGACCAAAATTGATGGTAGACATGAATGTAAAGTCAGATACAGTTGAGGCCAAAATTATTACCCCCTTTTGTTTGTTATTTTGGAAACAAATACATTATACAAAACCCTTTGAGCCCCCACCACAGATCGTCAATGGCTTTGAGATCTGGGCTCTGTGCGGGCCTCTCAAGGATCTTGGTTTTAGTATCCTTGAGGAACTGTTGGACAAATTTCAAAGCATGATTTGGGTGATTGTCTTGTTGAAAGACCAAACAACGACTTAAGCCTAGACTACTTAAGCCTAGCTCCCTCACAATGTCAACATAATTTTCTTTTCTTATGATGCCCGACCAAGGCTCCCTGTGTGTAAGGCGCCAAAACAGCCCCACAGCATGATGCTTCCACTGCCATATGTAACTGGGAAGTGTGTTCCTTGGGTACCACTATAGTCACCCAGAAAATAAATGTTTTAGCTGATCAGGTTTCTCTAAATTTGGTCAGTCAGAGAATTTCATTGATTCCCAATATAAATAAAAAGATTAGATGTATATTATAATATGATACAGATTCTTATAATTTATCCTACAAATATACCCACATATGTGATGCTTAGTCTTTTATATTCAGCCAGGCATCATATACTTATTCCTACAGATATGCAGAACAGTGTTTGGTGCCTAGTTTACTAAAATAGAACCTTAGCATTCACTTTGAACTTCAGTAGAACTCCATTGATCAGTCTAATTTAGAGGAACGAGAACAAAAGCATATAAAGATTTTACCTTTTACCTCAGCTATCTCTTGTTGTATTGCCAGCATCATTTTCCTTCCACTAAGTCTTGCCAATCATGCTGTGCCACTCTAAACTCACTTTACAAATACTGACAATGAAAGCCCCTGGCTATAGGCCATATATATGCTTTTTTTAATTTACTTTATTTGTGTAAAAAAATAAATAATAATAAATGAATAAATATGTATATAAATAGGTATCCTCCATGATATAAATATGTATATAAATAGGTATCCTCCATGATATAAATATGTATATAAATAGGTATCCTCCATGGTATAAATATGTATATAAATACCTCCATGGTATAAATATATATATAAATACCTCCATGGTATAAATATGTATATAAATATGTATCCTACATGGTATAAATATGTTTATAAATAGGTATCCTCCATGATATAAAAATGTACATAAATAGGTATCCTCCATGGTATAAATATGTACATAAATAGGTATCCTCCATGGTATAAATATGTATATAAATAGGTATCCTCCATGGTATAAATATGTATATAAATACCTCCATGGTATAAATATGTATATAAATACCTCCATGGTATAAATATGTATATAAATACCTCCATGGTATAAATATCGTATACATATGTATATAAATAGGTATCCTCCATGATATAAATATGTGTAAAAAAAAAGTATCCTCCATTATATACATATGTATATTAATAGGTATCCTCCGTGATATCAATATGTATATAAATAGGTATCCTCCATGGTATAAATATGTATATAAATAGGTATCCTCCATTATATACATATGTATATAGATAGGTACCCTCCATGATATAAATATGTATATAGATAGGTATCCTCCATGATATAAATATGTATATAGATAGGTATCCTCCGTGATATAAATATGTATATAAATAGGTATCCTCCGTGATATAAATATGTATATAAATAGGTATCCTCTATGGTATAAATATGTATATAAATAGGTATCCTCTATGGTATAAATATGTATATAAATAGGTACCCTCCATGATATAAATATGTACATAAATAGGTATCCTCCATGATATAAATATGTACATAAATAGGTATCCTCCATGGTATAAATATGTATATAAATATGTATCCTCAGTGAATGTTTTCCTTCTATCATGTAATGTGTATGTTTCTCTTCCATCCCGTTATGCCATATAGTTCCTTATGTCACTATGTCATATATATTCTGAACATTGGACCTAAAGATGTATTTTTATTTCTCATTCCTCCTCCCTCTCCCGAATTTTCGATGTTGGATATACAGGAACATTCAGAGATCCCAGTAAGTGCCTCATTTAACCTTTATAAAAGTTTTAATCAAATCAAGAGAACGTTGGACAACAAACAAAAAGGAAACAATGACAGGGAGTCTGAAATAGGAAATAATATGAAAACTTTGTATTATAGACTCTTAGGAATTTTTAGAAAGTCAGGCAAATTTTGATGTTTGCAGATCGTTTTAGATATAGTTGGGAAAGTCTTGTTAGCTGTCTTTGGTCCTGCTGGAGAACCATCAGAATAACAGAACAGTGGTTCTCACCATTCCTCAGTATTCTAAATTGCAAATGACATTGTTAAATGTAACTTGTTCAATGTATATCCTGTAAGTTTTAGTTTTAGAACTCATGTCTTTAACTGTACATAACAAAATCTTGAGAGTATAGTCTCAGTTAACACTAGCCCTAGTGGGGACCATAAATCAATAGTGATACAGATATTTTTCCAACATTTATTAATCAATCATGTCACATCACACTTATTGCCCTTAAGGCGTCCGGAGAGTACAGGATTCCAGTTGTTCCACCTGTTTCCTGGTTTATCTTCCAGTCTATTTAGATTGCTATGTCCTGTTCCATTTGCCAACGCGTTTAACACCATTCTGGGGCTTCTTTGGGGAGTATTAGGACCCTGCATAAAATTCCGCTGTTGGGCAAAAAAAATATGCCAAACAAAAGGGAAAACTTAAATGAAACATTGTCAGAGTCCGGAGAAGGGAGCGACCAGACAGGTAGCACACACTGACAACCCGACAGAGATATGTGAACCAAAAAGTGTTTATTGTGCACTTACATAATAGGAACAAACCAAACAGGTGCAAAAATACAAGACAAGAGTTTAGATATTCAGATGTTCAGGATTTAAAGTGGAGTAAAAATGCTCAGCCAGCATGGGTGGGTGAGGCACACCTATATAGCCTTCAGGCTAAAGAGGCAGGTGACCTCCACCCAGCACACGCTTGCAAGGAGCCACCTACTGGTGACTGTGAAAACAACCCAGGGAAGGGCAAGCACAGTGCCACCAGCAGGCGGTACCTGCTACAGCCAGGGTCCTCACAAACATCAATGCATGCCAATCAAAATCAATGTGGGTATAGTCAATCAACGCATGTCAATCAAAATCAATCAAAAATGTATTTTGATTGTCATGCATTGATTTGGTTGTGTTTCATTTAAGTTTGCCCTTCTGTTTACTTTCAAGATAAATTGGCTTTTTTTTTTTTTTGCCCAACACGGAATTTAACTCAGGGTCCTTATATTCCCTGAAGAAGCCCCAAAATGGGGTGAAACATGACCCATGTCCTCCCTGTGGTGTATTGTATGAAATAGCAATCTTGCTAAATATACTGCAAAAGCCAGGAAACAAGTGGAACAATGTCACCACCCAAATCCTGTACTCTTAGGATGCCTACGAGCAATAAGCACGATGTTACATGATTGTTTAATAAATGTTGGGAAAATATCTGAGATATTCCATAACGTAATGTAGGAAAAATTTGCAAGGTGATCAATCTTTCATTGTGGCTTTCTTTGTCTCACAGAACACACCTTAAGTCGAGATCCATGTGGAAAGGATGCTCTTCCACCGCTTCCTCTCAATGGCAACTTTAACAACAGCTATTCGCTTAGAGCCGGAGACTTCCCACCTGATCCTTCCAAACTGGGCGATGGTGGACGACGTAACATTACTGATGCTGCAGCCTTCGAAAAGATGATCATTTCCGAACTGGTTCACAGCAACCTGAGGGGCAAATCTCATCAGGGGAACACAGACAATGGAGATGAGGAGGTAATATCGGGGGCAATTGCAGATGGAGAAGTTCCTACCCTGGAGATGGAGCGCATGTACAAAGCTTTGGAAGAACCCCTTCTCTTACAACGAGCTCAGTCCATCCTGTACCAGAGTGACCTTGAGGAGTCTGAAGCCGAACCCGCCCCTCGTGACTCCCCCAACCGCGACTCTCTCTACACAAGCATGACCAACCTCAGAGACTCTCCCTACCCAGACAGCAGCCCTGAACCAGGCCTGCCATCTTCTGGGGAAATGTTGCCGTGCCACCAAGGGGTCCCCCCACCTTCAGGGGCAGATGCCATGTACTTCCCTGGCCGGCTGGGTTCAGTGCCCAGAGGGCAGTTGCAAGCATTCTATCAGATGCCTCAAGGGTTTCTGGGTCTAGAAGGGTCAGTGCCTGAAGGTGACGGGCAGATGCAGCTCATCACCAGCCTCTGAACTTACTTGTCCACCCCTGGCACCAACTCCATTACTCCCCTACAAAAAGTAAATGAGAGATACTGCCTTCCCTCTCCATCTCAGAAGAAAGCAGGGTCATATGGTGGAAGGAAGTGGTATTTAAGTAAGGGGTGATTTTGGTGGAGTAGGGGTGAGGACACAATACTGCCTTGGTTGATGGACTTTTGGTGTTGATGGCAGGTGATATATGGGTTCAGTCTGTTTGGACTTCCTCTTGATTGCAAACATTCATCTGAAAACGATGTATATTGCTTGTGAGGGGCACAAACAGGAAGGGGTTTGGGTGCCAAATAAACTCCTTGCAACACAACTATCTGCCCCAACAAGACCTGCAAAAGATACTGATACAACCACCAAGTCTGGTGCTGACATTTACAGTATTGCTGCAAAGCCAATGTATACAAACATGAAAAGTGACAGGCAGAGGTAGTGATTAGCCAACAGTAATTGTAGGCAGCCCGTATGTGTTAGTAACACCAGGTGCCATGAAAGGATACAAGCAGTGAAACTGGTCATTTATTCTTGGTCAGGAATTCATTTCATGAGCTCATTAAGAGGTGCCAAACAACTCATGGGCTTGCTGAGTAATAAGAAGGTAGAGGACATTTGTATTTTTGAAAATGTCACAGCTTTCGATTTGCATTCCCATAGAAAGTTAAAGGAAACACAAACTGAACAAGAGTTTTGCGAAAGTTATACATTCAGAAAAAAACAACAAAATCCACTTTTATTCACCACTGAACTTTCGCCTTGGCCTTTGTAACAAAGTCCTTGGTGCCATCTTCTCTCTCCGCCCAAACCCCTCTGTCCGCCACAACAATGAAATCTGAAGCTTTTTTGTTTTTTATCCGGTTCAGAGGAGCGTGGTTTGTAAGTGGAACAAAGGAAGAGGAAGCAACCAGGGAGACAGGAACCTCTGCCAGGAAGGTGGCAACATCACTTAAAAGATAAAGGCTGGGGTGAAAAGGACCAGTTGCCCTGCATATTCTTTATTTAAGCACAAAACATCCCCCACCTCTGTTAACGGAGGATCATCTGAACTTTATCAATGGGGGAAGCGAGTGTCTTTTCCGACTGCTGTAAATAACGGACTTCTAAAAAGGGGGGGGGGAAAGGGAGAGATGAGGGGAGATGCCTAAAACCCTCTTCAGACAAATATCAGAGGTGTGGAAATGGTCAGCAAGGGGCATTTTCTTTTTTATTTATTTGTGTCTGCCTTCAGCAGTGTCTCTTCCTGTCCGAATCTGCCACTGTGCCGTACTCTCTGTTCATTCCACTGCAGAATCATGGATGATCTTCACCAGTCCCAAAGAGTCCGCCTTTGTGTTGTTAGCTACCTGGTTTGATTTTTCAAACACCTTTTGGTTTGTTTTTTTCAACGTATTTATTAATTTTTCTGCATGTAGAGATCCAGAATTGTACAGGTTCTTCATATATTTGGTCATCTACCTGCCTGAAAGAAAAAAAACAGATCAAGATTTTATAAAAAAAAATTACGAAGAAGCGCTTTTGTCATTGATAACCTCGAATGAATGAGGACGAAATGTTTTCAGTCTATAATATATGCAGTATTTAGTCCCGTAAGATCTTTCAAAATACAAATACCCATTAACCAGCCCTCTGCTGCTAAATAAAGGCCATGAATTCTAGGGAGCAGTGCAATAAGGCATTACCATGGGGTCACTTTAGCCAATCACTTTACCAAGCCTCATGCTGCCTCAACACAAAGTCAAGCATGGTGTCGGCCATTTTGTCTAACCGCGGGTTTTGTTAGGCCTTGGCCTTTTCCCTGTGGTTTCTGCACACAGCTAAAGCCAAAACCTATTTACTGGCATATATCAGCTTTATGTTTGCCCTGTAAAGGTCTATGCATCGTTATGCATTTACATAGATATATGAAATGTGAATATTTGCCATATGGAGGGGTAGTAGGTACGGAGATGTAGGTCCTGATGTAAAAGGGTTGCAGGGCTTGTAGTTTTTTTTTACATACTGTTCATATTATTGCGTCGGTCGTCAAATCGTTACATATTCTTAACTGCTAATATTCAGGTTGACTTTCCACATTTTGCATTCATGAGCAAAAGTGGATATCCAATGCACTGTCCATCTTCAGAAACAACTTTCATCTCTCCTGTGGTATATAGCAATTGTAACTGTGGCCACGTTACCAGAAAGGAAATATGGACAGTTTGAAGGATCTCAAGATGTGTTCTCGTTTACTAACCAGCACAGTTGTCTCGTGTGCTTCAGGGTTTCTGTTACCTAATGGAGAAAGCAGCCATTTTCAGACTTTCGGGGCAGGACTGGATCCGATTGGTGCTGTTAGGAAAGGAGCTCCGGTTCTTAGTACTAATATTAGGATACATTTGGCCTTGTTTGTGGGCTTCTTTAACATTCATTCTGTTAGTTCAATGGAAACTACTGAGGGATGTCTTGGTATTTTTAATGGCTCCTATTCTACAGTAAAGCCTTGGGAACAGAGGTTTGGCCCTCGGTTTTGCCTGCTACCCCCCACTGTAATACTGGTAGTTTGTCATCAGCTGGAGTTGTAGGTAGATAAGCCTGTGGTACCTTATAAATTGTAACCACTGGCTTTGTTTATTATATAACAGTCATAGACCTTAGATGTGGAAGTACAAGACCTGCCTATAAAATCCGGCCATATCCCATTGACCTCAAAGAGACACTACAGTTAAGCTGGGAACACATGATATGGGCCAGATCAATGGCCGCTTCGAGCACCGTGCACGCACACGGCCATCTATCTGGCCCATATCTTATGCGGCCATCGCTGTTATCCTATATCGAGCCGTGTGTTCCCTGCTTACGTTTCCGGTTGACCTTCTTTCTCAGAACTATTACGCACACTCGCAAAATGGCTGCCATTATACCATATAGACGTCAAGACTGCATTAATATATTAATCCATTATATTAATAGCAGCCATACTCCTGATACTAAGCGACCGATGGCCGCTGTCATATATGTTTTCTGTACTGCTAACACTGTGTGAAATTCCACTGACCAGTCAAGATGGCTCAACTAACTAATTTGCATGTTGCCCCCAAACAGAACTCAGCACTTTCAAAGACTTATTTTTGTGAAGCTTGTATTTCAAAGAATATATGTATACAGAATGGTTATTTATGTAAAATCTCTTTTAAAATTGTTTTAAAGCAACCCCTGACAATATTGATGTAAGATCTAAATAGGTGGAAGACCTGTATATTATTTAGAGATTTGCTACGTCTCGTATGGGTCTCGTAGACTTAAGATTAAAAGAACCTTACGTCTTTGGAATTTTCTTTCACAATATAAGTGAAAGGTAGAACTGAACATGTTAAAATGGGTCTCTAGACTTGACCAGCTCTTGTTGCCCGTAGTATCCAGCCTGTCCTACCAATGGGATTGGTTTAAAATGGGCAAGAAGTGCAATTCTTTAGTTAGACACTTGTCCTTTGGCCCAGCGCATCTATAGCACATATCTGAGTTGTATATCTGTCCCGTTCTGTTTTCTGTTGTTTGTTGCCAACCACCATGGAACCCCATAGATTCTGACAAGAGCAAAGGGTTAAATACCTCCGCCCCCCTCCTCTCTCTCTCCTTCCTTCATTTTCTTTTTCATATGCCAAAACCAGAAATGGGTCGAACGCCATTCTACAAGCGAACAAAACAAAAAAAATTGTCGTACGAAAGACTGAAACCAATGTCGTACGCAGAAAAAAAATTACACAAAAAAAGGCAGAAAAAATGTTGACAAAAATACAAAAAATACAAAAAAAATGATTATCGCAACTTGTGGAGTGAAAGAAACACACCAATAAAAACATTTTGATTTCTGAATGGTTGTCTTCATTGTCTGAATGGCTTGAGCCTTTATTCACACAGAGATTTGAGATTTGAGTCACTCACTGTTATGAGTCACTTTTTCTGTTCGGCACATATGGCAACATATACTATATGTTGGGTCCTCAAACTATTGTCTTGCAGGCCATATATGGCCATCCAAAGCTTTAAGTCCAGCCCCCGAAGTCCAGTCACCTCAGTTTAAACTGTTAGGGATGTGGAGTATATGAGCTGTGATATACAGAGTGATATATACAGAGCTGTGATATACAGAGATGGTAAGGGTAGACCGAGGGCATCTTATGGCAAAAGATGGTATTCCAGGGGTATTCATTTATACAATTAAACTCAAACACAGCTAACCTTATCATGTTTACACTGTAAGATAACCTTTTTAGAATACCATAATTAATAGTTCCAGCTATAATTGTGCATACCGTTTATATCCAATGAATAACCTCAGTCAGAGAAACATTAATATAACTTTGAAAGGTTGTAGTTAGGGGTGGGAAATTTGGAGGATAAGTACTCTCAGTGGTAAATGATTTAGCACCCCCCCCCCCCTCAGTTGCAAAGCCAGGCATTTATATGCAGTGGTACCAAAATCACACTTCCGATCGTTCTTTTTAGGGATTTTTGCCCTACAAGTAAGATATGTGCAATGCGCGTGGGAATTTGTTAATTATCTTTCGAAACAATAGTTTGGTCCCCCAGCATCCAAAGGGACCCCCTGTTTAAAAAGTTTGTGACCTCCATACTATATGGACAAAAGTACTGGTGTGCCCACATAAACCTTTATAAACCACCATTCCCTATAAACCACCAAACCCATAAGCATCACAATAGAGTTACCCTCGGCATCTATGATGGCTTCCACTCTTCTAGGAATGCACAGGACTTTGCTTATTCACCCAGAAGAACATTTGTGGGGTCAGGTGCTGGTTTGGTACAAGGATCAGCTTGCAGTTTCTTTTTTTGTTCATACAAAGGTATTTAAAGTCAAGGCATTGTGCAGGCCAATCAAGCTCTTCCATACCAAGCTCACCAAAGCAAATATTTAAAAAACACATAGATTTCATAGACACATTGCTCACCAGTCAGCAGTTTACATCCTGGAAAACTACACACAAAAAACATACTTCCTTCCTCACGTTTTCATTCCTGATGCCAGCATCTTAAGTGCTGGTGAACCAAAGCCACTTCCATCTCTCATCCCTGCAGCCGAAGTCCCCCTCCCATCCTACAGAGACAAGCTTCTCTCTCCTCTGCCGGAAGAGAGATGCTATCATCACTGCAAGTCACTCAAATGTCTCTGATTTGATGCTGATGTAAAAATCCGGGACTGGGCAGGTGCAACTTCCTACAGCTGCAAGGGCCTTTGGGACAGATGTCCCAAATGCCATTGTGGCTGTGGGAGGAGAGACCTTGGAAAAATCTTACTCCTGCTGTCAGAGTTTTTCATTTTCAATTGCAGATCTCCGCAGTATCGGCCTAAGAATAAAGGAGTCTTGTTTAAGAATTAATGGGCCCAGCCCAACAGTAACCATTCCATTACGATTCTTCCACCAAAGTTACAGTTCCGTTAGTTAGGTAACATTCTCCTGGTGCCTGCCAAGCCCAGACTCGTCCATCGCACTACCAATTAGAGTGTTGTGTCACTCGCTAACACTGTCCACTTCCAGTCCAGTAGTGATGTGCTGTATTGCATCTCAGGTTGGTAAATCTAAGCCTTGGATACAGTTGTTCGGCCATAAAAACATACTTCATGGAGCTGAAGCTTAATGGCAGAGAAAGTTTTGAACATTGAGTCTACAGAACATCATTGACTTTTACACTGTATACACCACTCAGTAATCCTGCGATGTGACTGTCTATAATTAGCCTTTACATGGCTACGTTTCTGTCTAATGCTTGGCCTTTGTCATTAAACCACTCACAGATGACAATTGAATATCTATTTCAGACATGTACTCCATACAAAGGCATTCTATAATAGTACCGTGTTTGAATTCACTGAGCTCTCCCATCCTTTCACCTTCCACCTGTGGCTGGCAATGGGTTTTAATAAAACACCTAAACTGATTAAAAGTTGTGCCTACTTAAGCCCCCCATACACGTCTAGATTTTCATCATTTTTTGGGGGTCAGGAAAATCTGTGATTGCTCGTATGTTTGCCAACTGTAGTAACAGATATTTGGTCATTTTTTGGGATGAACTGAAAGTGTAATGCTGGCCATACACTGTGAGATTAAAATTACGATCAATTAAAACCGACCAATGAAAGCATTTTATCGGCCTGAAATCCGCACATGTCCACATGGTACAACCGATAAAATATGATCCTAATTGCCATTTTTTTTACGATCGTAATTTATTGGACATGTTGAAAAATTTTAATTGGTCTGGGAACATCGGGAAACTTCATACTGTTTTCATAGTGTTTACCGACCAATTACTGCCGAGGCTTCCCCTTTAAAAAAAAAAAGACATCTTAATGGCCGATATAAACGGCGATTCATTTTGATGACATTCTCGTCAAAAAAAAAAATACGATCCTAAATTGGATTTTCAATGTGGTAGCTTTTTTGCCGAATATTACGATCCAAACCGATACCGCTGTCGGGATACATTGGTCTGTTTTTATGGATCTTAATTTTAATCTCGGAGTATATGGTCAGCTTAATGCATTTCAATTCAACCAATTAAAATTTACCAGCACGTCCAATGCTTTTTCAATAAATTTTTTCCCAATTTTAATTGTTTTAGGTTGGTCTAATCATGTGGGCTGCCATAGATTTTCAATCAATCAACCAAAAAAACGTATTAAATTTGGTTGATTGGATGAAAAATCTAGACATGTATGGGGGCCTTTATATAGCATAACTTAGGGCCCCCATACACCTTTAGATTTCTCTGTCCTTTAGATCTCCTTTTGTTTTACCAAAACCATGTAATATGAGGGACTTTCTAAACCATCAAGTCTACCTGTGTTCAATCGCAGAGGACCCCGCACTACATAGTTGTTGGTAGATCTAAAGGATATCTGACAGAGAGATCTAAAGGTGTGTATGGCCAGCTTTAGGCTAATGCCTGCCATACACATGCCGATTTTTCACCTGACCGACGGGCGTGCGCACTCGCGACGTTGGTCAGCGGAAAAATCGGCCGCTAATCGGCATGTGCCCACATGGGGCGGCAGATCCACAGAACGGACATGTCCGATATTCTCTGGCCGATGGAAGTAGATGGCATTAGCTTCAATGAAGACCGGCGGCGTCTTCATTGAAGCTAATGGCCGGCACACAAAGGGTGCCGGCCGACTGAAGGGGCCCCATAATGCACCGGGATGCAAACGTGATGATGTCATTACGTTTGCATTCCGGTGCATATCAGAGTAGGTCTGTCTGCACCCGTCGGGGTGTGTATGGCAGTCTTAAGTTTTCATGGCGTTATGGGCTGCGCCGAACCCCCCTGTGTTATGTAGGCAGAAATTACACTCCCAACGACCCTTCTGCTATAACAACAATAAAGAATAAAAAATCTTTTTATGATTAAGAGGACAAGAGGAAAGTTTCCTCTAATTAATCAAGTGTCACAATCTGCCAACATCCCAATTTAAATCAAAATCTTTAAATCAAAGCAAATTGCACCCGTCATCTGATATAAGAATCATTTCAATTTATTAATCAGCCGTTTAAGTCCCCATTGGTCATTCTGATTCTTATATCTTATATATTATATTTGATTAAAAAATTTTAACCATTTAAAATGTAACTATTTTGGCAGGTACCGTATATCCAAAAAGAAACCCTACACTCGTTGTGGGACTCATGTACATGCGGAACTTATATTAGAAAAGGGAAATGGCATGTGCCTCTATACATTTCTTTTATTAGACAGGAAACATACATTTCATAAGAATTTGAATACCAAAGATGTTTAAATGTGTCAACGTGTTTCACCTGCTGTGGGATTTCTCAGATTATTCTTATAACTGGCTGGGTCCTGATAGTGGGGGCATACCCCAATATGCAGAGGAAGAGAAAGGGAAGTCACAGACCTATTTCTACAGGAAGGTGATGGGGGGGGGGGGCAGACAAAATTGTCCTGTAAATTTCTTTACATTTAAATATCTAGTCAGAACAAGCTCCGGGATTGTATAAGTGTCTCCCTTTGCATATGCAGTCACTTCTGCTACTTTTGATTCGGATAGTATATTTAGACTATATATTTAAAATTTATGTAAACCCAGCTGGTAAAATTTTATATAACCATTTTCAATCGTTTTAAATGTTTATATATGATATACACTCACCGGCCACTTTATTAGGCACACCTTGCTAGTACCGGGTTGGACCCCCTTTTGCCTTCATCCTCTGTGGCATAGATACAACAAGGTCCTGGAAACATTCCTCAGAGACATTGCTCCATAGTGACATGATAGCATCACGCAGTTGCTGCAGATTTTTCGGCTGCACATCCATAATGTGAATCTCCCGTCCCACCACATCCCAAAAGTGCTCTATTGGATTGAGATCTGGTGACTGTGGAGGCCATGTGAGTACAGTGACCTCATTGTCATGTTCAAGAAACCAGTGTGAGATGATTGGAGCTTTATGACATGGTGCATTATCCTGCTGGAAGTCGCCTTCAGAGGATGGGTACACTGTGGTCATAAAGGGATGGACATGGTCAGGAGCAATACTCAGGTAGGCTGTGGCGTTGCAATGATGATTACAATTACTACTAAGGGGCCCAAAGTGTGCCAAGAAAATGTCCCCCACACCATTACACCACCAGCACCAGCCTGAACCATTGATACAAAGCAGGATAAGTCCATGCTTCCATGTTGTTGACCCCAAATTCTGACCGTTCCATCTGAATGTTGCAGCAGAAACCGAGACTCATCAGACCCGGCAACATTTTTCCAATCCTCTATTGTCCAATTTCAGTGAGCCTGTGCGAATTGTAGTCTCAGTTTCCTGTTCTTAGCTGACAGGAGTGGCACCCGGTGTGGTCTTCTGCTGCTGTATCTGCCTCAAGGTTGGATGTGTTGTGCATATAGAGATGCTCTTCTGCACACCGCGGTTGTAACTGTTGCCTTTCTATCAGCTCAAACCACTCTGGCCATTCCCCTCTGACCTCTGGCATCAACAAGGCATTTGCACCCACAGAACTGACGCTCACTGGATGTTTTCTCTTTTTCGGACCATTCTCTGTAAACCCTAGAGATGGTTGTGCGTGACAATACCAGCAATCAGCAGTTTCTGAAATACTCAAACCAGCCGTCTGGCACCAACAACCACGCCACGTTCAGTCACTTATATCATCTTTCTTCCCCATTCTGAAGCTCGGTTTAGACTGCAGCGGTTGGTCTTGACCATGTCAACATGCCTAAATGCATTGTGTTGCCACCATGTGATTGTTTGATCAGTAATTTGTGTCAACGAGCAGTTGGACAGGTGTGGCCGGTGAGTGTATATATGGGGTAATGGTGTATGTAGGGTAACGGTGCTCCGTTCTATCTATATCTGCCTATTGTTCTCCTGCGTTGTCACCCTGCCTACTATATGTAGCCGGCCAATTGAATTGGAATTGGAATTTTGGAGACACAGCCCTCTATTGTCACCCTGTCTTCCCATGGTACACCCCACGGAGACTACAAGAGGCTGCTATTACACAAATTGCCTGCTTCACTGTTATCACTATCAGGAAAGTTTCCCTGAGAAATGCCATATGTAGACGCCATATGCTGATGTACTTTACAATGATTTTTATAGATGTCTTTGCATCGAACCAAAAATAAAAGAGTAGCAGAGAAGGAAGAAGGAACGGACGGATATGGATTCAAAAGAGAAGCAGTCCCTCCAAATGATTGACAGTCAGGAGTAATGAATATATCTTACAAACATCATAATGTCCATAAAATCAAATATGAATTATTTATTGTTCATCCTACCCAACAGGAAATAATAGGAAGAAATAAAAATGTACAGACCTACCCTAGACCTAGAACCTGAGAAAAGAGGGGTGAGTAGGTAATCAAATAGATTTAATGTCAGGAAAGTAACCTGCACAGCTTTAAAAGAGTTATGGAGTCCACTGCTAACTTCATGTCCATCTATGACCACTCTTGTTATACTGCAGTGGTGGGAAACTGAGTTGATATTTCTTTAAACATTTTGAGCAGTGATTGCCTAATTATCAGCAGTGCTGCTGCTGATAGTGTAAAATGCCCAGTGAGGTGGTAGGTCCGCTTTAAATATTTTTTTGGAAATAACACTCATTAAAGCCCCCCATACACGTTCCAATTTTTCGTACGAATTTTGCCCGACCGACCGATCGGGTCGGGAGATTAATCGATCGGGAGATTAATCGGATTCGGAATTATGTACCCGACCGATCCCGATTTCTCAAAATCGGCCGAAAAATCGGTCGGGACCACTTCGGACCTGTCTGTAAATTTTTGGTCGATCTGCTGTTAATAAATAGGGTCGGGCTGATGGATTGGTGATAATTTGAATTCCGATTTTTCGTGCCAGCCGACCGACCGACCATAACATTTTAGGTGAAAATCGGGTGACAGGATCGGACGAAAAATCGGTCGGGAGAATAATCGGAACGTGTATGGGGGGCTTTAGCCTGTTCTCTGTAGCCTTAAGTCCATCGTTGGCTACCAATAACAAGTCCTACCCCATGGGACTATTTTTGTCAGGAAGTATGTTATAAAATATTACAATTATTTGACCCTACAAATTACTAGTCTTTGAAAGTTCACTGGCGACCATGAAAGCCAATCAGCGACCCAGACAGTGCCTGAGTGAGTCCCTCACCTCTCCTCCTTTTCCCTCCACAAGAAGATCTTGGCAGAGGCCAGGTGAGTAACTATGCCCTATGCTTTAAAAGTTAGGTTTGGGGGGCCAATGAAGAAAGCCCAAAGGGCCGCATGTGGCTATACTGGGTGACATTGCTGATCATTCTGCAGTGACATTACACAACATTTTTATCACGTTTAAAGAAAGTGTACAAATAAAGAGCTTACTGGCAGGACCAAGAGACATTAACTTTGGTAAAGACAGACTGCGTCTTAGATGTCATTCTTTATTCTACTCATAGCTCTGCTGGTTAAATATCATCTACGAAACAAGTCACTCTTCTATGATCCCAAATAATGTTCCATATTACATGGAGCAGAGAGGAGTGTCAGCTGGTAGGATACTCTCCAGAAAAATTCTCATGGTACGGTGAGGGCCCAGGAGGCCATGGGGACCTTACTGACACTTCTTGAAAGCCCAGGACCCATGTGAGTCATTTACCTTTATGTTAATGTTTAAATACTCAGCTCTTCATCTGAAGTTTAGTTGGCTGGTCCTTCCAGTGGGTGGAGCTGGGAACACATTGGCTCTGTCCAGAGAAGTCCGTGCACCATGATAACCACAAGAGCTCATTGAACCTGGTGGGACAAGTCAGCCTCTTCAGCTATGGTTATAGTATATTCTGATTGGGTCTTCGAATACAACTCTTGGCTGGAACGTTGCTTAGTTACTGCTGATTACTTGCAATCATAATTGTGATTCTTGGAGGCTGGAATCAGTGGAAATTGACTGAAGATTGCCACATGTTTGGTCAGCTCGGGGATGAGGATTCTGGCAGTCAAAGGGATTCAGTTAGCCGGGGGGCCAGGTGCACATGATGAATACCAGAATGACAATTAAAATTAAATGCTACATTTTCATGGATGACTAGAGCGTTCCTTTATTGTAACTCTGCATATGCCAGGATTTGGGGGGAAAAATGCAACATCATTACTACTGGAAATTGTGTCCATATTTCTTATAGGTTGTCTCATGCTTTAGAAAGTTTAGCTTGTCAACTGATAATGTGTCTTCAGTTTCTGAATAAATGGTAGACAGGTGAAAGCCTCCTGCTCTCTTCTATGTCTGTCTATGCCAGTGGTTCCCAAACTGGGGGGCGTAAAGGTGTTCTGGGGGGGGTGCTGGCCCTCATTCTTAACCTGTGTTTAAATAGGGAGGGGGGGGCCGATAATGTTCCTAAATAGAAAAGGGGGGGGCCCTACAAGGAAAGTTTGGGAACCACTGGTCTATGCCAATGTCTGGCTTGGTACTGCCATGGAGCAAGTGTGCAATTTACAGTAACTGAAGCAATAGTCGTTATGGTGAAAACCATCCGGGCAAATTCTGGACTTGTCTTTGCTTGGGCAAGGTCTTTTATCAAAGTGTTTTCTTGTATTTTCGAAGCCCAACCTCTTTCCAAATTCAAATTGTGGGCAGTTTTTCCACTACTAGCTACTGGTCGCTTGTCTGTGAACTTTAAAAGACCAGTAATTTGTAGGGTCAAATAATTGTAATATTTTATAACATACTCCCTGACAAAAATAGTCCCATGGGGTAGGACTTGTTATTGGTAGCCAACGATGGACTCAAGGCTACAGAGAACAACGGACCTACCACCTCACTGGGCATTTTACACTATCAGCAGCAGCACTGCTGATAATTAGTAGTGTTGAGCTCGAATATTCGAATGCCGAATATTTTTTGGGAATATCGGCAATTCGAGAATTCGCCAATATCTCGAATATGTCGGCGAATATTCGCAATTTCGAATATTCGCAATATGGGCATGTATCGCGAAAATAATATTCGCATTGCGAAAATAAACATAGCATGTGACCATTCATTTTAAAGATTTTTGCGATGCGAATATTATTTTTGCAATGCGAATATGATTTTCGCAATACATGGTCATACCGCGAATATTCGAATTTCCGAATATAGAATCGAATATTAGTAGAATTATTCGTGAAATATCACGAATTCGAATATTGACTATGCCGCTCATCACTAATAATTAGGCAATCACTGCTCAAAATGTTTAAAAAAATGTTCCTTACAGAGAGGCAATGTTCGGGCTCAATCATGGCAGGGGCATCTGGGATGACGTCTGTAGTCTTGTGTGAATTGGAATGCAGCTTCACATCTGCAGAATCTAACGTGATGTAATCGAAGCTCCATCTAGTGGCTGTTTTATAGAATTACAGCCCCATTGACAGAATGTCTTCCTGAAGTGTGGGCGGAATTGCTTCTGTCTGCCCTTAATTAATATGATTTCCCCGGGACAACCCTGAAACTTGATTCCAATCTATCCAATACAATGCACATCACTATGCTCCTAACATAAGGCTGCTACCTCAGACACATTTTGCCCACTGACTGGACTTAGTCGTAGAGTTGAGACCGCGGGGTCTCCATGCAAAGTGCAGTGCAGTGCTGTCTCTCCAGCTCCTCTGATATCTGACAGCAGTGTGATGTCATTACGCTGCTGCAGGAAATCTCGAACAGCTCCAATATCGAGCCGTGTGTTCCCTGGTTAAAGGTACCCATACATGTATAGATACACGTGAGATCGATGACCCTTCCGATTGCAGAGCGGTGGCGTCACAATGATTGGACGGGAATCAAGGCGCACCACTTTAGGTGTTCAATTCTGTTCGATACTTTAAATCAATTTGGATAATTTGTCAAAGAGGGATTTAAGAACATGTCTGTTCCCTGTTCGACCGATTGATCCCGCAAGACAGGGGTTGCCGCAGGATGGCCAACGATCGAGTGGCTATACATGTGTATGAGTACCTTAAGCCCTCTCTTTATGTGGAGAGCAGTAATATGGGCAGAGGAGTCTTTAGAGGGGCGGTGAGTGATAGATTGCCCTTCCCTTTGCTGTACTGGTGGTAAGATGGCAGCACCCAATGGGGGCAGAATAGAGCAAAGATTTTAGCCAACTGCGCAATGGTAAGTTTTTTATAAGTCAAAGAGTTTGTATTTGAAAAATGTAAAAAGTAAGGCCAAGTCTTCTTTAACATTAGGGACGTGTAAAGGTATCCATATATGGGTCGATTCCCAAACGAACTATCGAATTTGTTGGCTATACGTACACTTTATTAAAGCACAGAAAATAGATCTTACAGACTAGATCAAGTGACGAGCATATGATACCTGCAGACTCTGGGGGATGTATGTACGCAGCAGGATTTTCCAGCCAGTCCAAAGGTTCTTGGCGTACAGTGATCCTTGGACACACACGCAACACATGGACACCTACTGTATATTGTGTGACTAAACATACATTGTATTTTTCCCAGCTGAGGATTTCCTTATACCACACAAGGAGGGTTACATGGCCAGATGATGGACAGCATCCTAGCTGGTTAATAGGAAATGCAGACTAACAGCAGCCATTGCCGCTTGTGGTTAAATATCACTGGCACCGTCTGAGAAGCCAGGAACTGCTCATGGGGGGGGGGTTGCAATTCACATTCTGGCGGAATATTGTCTTGATACGCAACGTATATCAACAGACAAAACAGCAACACATTATAAACCAAAAGTCATAGATATCAGCAACACAAGAAGGAATGTTTAGCTTTTAATAACGATGGAGGCTTGCTGGCTTCCCTGATTGCAGTATATACGGATAACCTCACATAGGGAGCATGACTAAATAACTATATGTGGTACTATACAGCCACTAAGAATCTCCTACTGACTTATCCACCAAGGTGGCTTGTCATTGGCATCTCCAAACTTACGAACATGAATTTCTTTAAAAATAAATTAACATGTATAGAATTTTAACAGAAATACAGTAAAAGCTATGTGTCAAATCATCTGAGATCTTTATCAGTAGTCGAATGACCTTTACACAACAAAATCAGAATATGAGTCCATGGTTCTCAATAGGAAAATCAGGGGAGAGGTTCCCAAATTCTAGCATCCCAACGGCTATTTATTGTATTGTTTGTGCAGATCTCAGTCTTCCTATATCCACATCACCATCTAGTGGCTGCATTGCCGACACACAACACTCCAGGTCTCAGATATGCATTGTATGACTTGTTATAAACATACATACATCATACAACATTCATACACAATACAATATACACTCACCGGCCACTTTATTACGCACACCTGTCCAACTGCTCGTTGACACAAATTATTGATCAGCCAATCACATGGTGGCAACTCAATGCATTTAGGCATGTTGGCATGGTCAAGACTAACCGATGCAGTTCAAACCGAGCTTCAGAATAGAGAATTTGAGCTTGGCATGGTTGCTAGTGCCAGACAGGCTGGTCTGAGTATTTCAGAAACTTCTGATCTTCTGGGATTGTCATCTCTAGGGTTTACAGAGAATGGTCTGAAAAAGGGAAAACATCCAGTGAGCGGCAGTTCTGTGGTCGCTAATGCCTTGTTGATGCCAGAGGTCAGAGGAGAATGGCCAGAGTGGTTCAAGCTGATAGAAAAGCAACAGTAACTCAAATAACCAGGGGTGCACATAACTTTTTTAGTGAATTTCTCAGATAAGTACCAGGAGATAAGTTTTGGTACTTGCCCCATATGTAGGGTGGTCTACTTACTGTCCTCTGCGTCAGCCTCTTGCATGGTAGATTCTGCTGCAGATGGACTTCCCTGTTCCTGATTGAGCCTCGGATTAGCTGTCCCCATCAATAGGTCACCTGTATTTGAATTAGTAATTTGCATTCCCAATATGACATCCCTAGAAGGAGGAGGAGAAGGGGGGGAGCCCCGTCAATCTGTACCATTCTGTGTCTGTAGAGGGACAGAACTGGTACGCAGAGCGGGTTTTTAGACCCATATGTGTACCAGCGGACCAGTTATGTGCACCCCTGCAAATAACCACTTGTTACAACGACGGTATGCAGAAGAGCATCTCTGAACGCACAATATGTCCAACCTTGAGGCAGATGGGCTACAGCAGCGGGTGCCACTCCTATCAGCTAATAACAGAAAACTGAGGCTACCATTCGCACAGGCTCACTGAAATTGGTTGCAACTATGTCTAGTAAGGATCCTTAAACTATTACATATTTGGTACAGTCAGGGGTGCACATAACTTTTTTTAGTGAGCTCCTCAGATGAGTACCAGGAGATGGTGTTTGGCTCTTCCTCACTGTCCTTTGTGTCAGCCTCCTGCATGTTAGGTTCTGCTGCAGATGGACCTCCCTGTTCCTGATTGATCCTCCGATTAGCTGTCTCCATTCACAGGTCACCAGCTGGCTTTGAGTCAAATGTAACTCTCACAGTACATCACCATTTGGACCCCCAAATCTCATACCTCAGTAGTACAAAACTGAAATGTTCTGGGTTAGTAACTAACCCATTTTTTGGATTATAATTTACATTCCCAATTTCACATCTCTAACTGCAACCTTTCATAGTTATATTAATGTTTCCCTGCGGTAATCCAACCAACATAAATTGTATACATGTAGCAATAAAAACTGAAAGAATTCTGGTAATCTAAAAAATATAACTTTTACAGTAGTGTATACATGATAAAGTGAAGGTTGTGTACAGCTATTTAATGTGTTTGAAAAAATCTCTCTGCAGAAAAATGTTCCCTAGTGAGCAAATGCTGTCAATGTAATGTACAGTGTATCACAGCACCGGCTTCTTACTAAAACATTAGAAGGGGGGGCAAGGGGGTTGTTGCGTGCTGCAGATCTCTCCCCTCTATGGCTGACAACCAAACTCCTTAGGTGTACCTGATAGCCACGGCATATGGCAGACCCAGAATACCTCCAAGTTGTTAGTACGAAAATGCGCTTAGTAACAATAATGCAGGTACACATAGCAAGCTTTGCTTACCTGCGTACCACTGTAGCGTTGCACAGGGGAACAACCGTAGCAATCAGGTTCTTTTCGGATGTCTATGTACCAACTCTGTCAGACACAGCTTGCACACAGTAGACTAAGGCCACACAGCTGGTTAGGGGTTAACTTTTACTATAGGAAGTATATAGAATTCGATTCACCATCACCCAGTGAGACAGGGATGGGGTTCAAGGAGAGGGTCTAAAGTAAACTAAATCTAAACAATCTAACCAGCTGCACAGGAGGGTTAGCAGAACTCGTAGAAGTAGTTGGTAGCGTAAGCGGTTCAGTGGAGGCGGAGAGGGGAGGAATCTAGCATCTCACACTGGCCGTTCAGGCACTCTTGGAATCTGCTTCCATTCACTCAGTCAAGATGAGGGAGAGACTACCCTGGTTCTGTTAGATCCCACACGGGGGGTATAGACAGATCTTGGGTGGAACCGATGACAGAGGGAGG
>CM070034.1:21054860-21067439 GCA_036250615.1 Ptychadena robeensis
CCAGAAGAAGGGAGCACCTTGATCCAAGGTAAGCGTCGGACTACTGGCAAGAAGCCAGGGAAAACAGCCACTTAAATAACCTATGCCCAGAGGAGGTGTTTAGGAGTAACTGGGCAGAAAACTAAAGCAAAAGAGAGGGAAAAGAGCCATGACCTCATCCCCTGGTTGCTGCTGTACAGAATAGATACATTTCTTAAAGCTACATACAGGGGTTCACATTAGTAGTGCGCCCATATGCAAATGGTGTCAAAACCTAGTTATGCGGACCTATATTGTTGATACTGTGGGTTCAAACCGTGTTGTACTGTGAAAGTTAAATTTGACCCAAAGCCAGCTGGTGACCTGTGGATGGAGACAGCTAATTGGAGGCTAGAAAAGGAACAGGGAGGTCCATCTGCCGAAGAAGCTGCAACAGAGGACAGTGAGGAAGAAGGCACTACATATGGGGTGAGTACCACACATCATCTCCTGGTATTCATCCAAGGCTTCTGGATTGGTGATTCTTTCAAAAACAGTGAGGTGGGTTTCTGCTGCCATGTTCTGTGGAAAATGACTAGCTTATACTGCCTTAGTAGTATGAACCATTCGCTTGCCATCTAAATTAGAAGCAATTTGGTCATACAATAGCTTCATTACTCCAGCATGTTGGTGATTTATGTCTTGCTGTACCGCTGCAGTATGTTGCCGGGTAACGGTAGCGTGAATGAAAGCTTTCATTAAATTCTCCATTTTATTGGTATATTATTACAGGTATTTTAAGTGTACAAAGACTTAAGGAGAAAGTCTAAGCAGAATTCATATAGCCAGTAGCCAATTACCTATACAAAAACAGTTTTCACCAGCCCAACTCTTTGCAGCCTTATTTCACCTCAGGTAGCTCCCTTTGGCCAGAGAAGGTTTGGCTTAACCTCCCTGGTGTAACGCACAGAGCCAGTACAGATACAGTTTAAGCTTGGATCAGACATAATAGTTTCTATGCAGAAAGGGTGCAGGCTCACTGAGTTCTTTCAGCCCCGAGTCACAGATGGCGCAAATTGGGGCGGCGCCATAGTTGTTTAGAGAGCTAGAGGGAGGGCGGTCAACATTGCCCATTGTGTTGAAAGACCAGCCCCCATCACCCAAGATTCGTCCCTGCTCCTTTGTGGCAGTGAGAAGGGCATCTTGGGAGGTAATGCACGTTGGCCCTGATTCTCAGGACCTTTTGAAAGGTATGGAGGAGAGTGTATCGCCCATCAATATCCCAGTGACCCTTCCAATTTGTGTGGGTGGTTTCAGACACAGTACCTCCGCACCTAGTCAGAGCCATGCGTCAGTGGGGGGACAGCTGTAGAGGAGTGGTACAGGGCTGATTGTTTGGCACCTGTCTGGGCTGGGACCCTAGGGAGTACATGACCTAGGTCACCAGCTGCTGGCTGTGTCTCTTACCAGTTGGCACGCTTTTTCCTCTTTTTCCTAGTGGGCAGCCATCTTGGGGCTGCTATGGGGAAATAGAGGCACCCTGGTCCAGACAGGTGGTCAGCGGGCTCTGCCGCACACAGTTCCGTTGGTAGAAAGTATATCCATGACACAGTTCACTCATATAAGTAATAAAGAATGTCCACACACTAGTTGCTGTTCAACTGGGGCTACTTTACTGACGGGAAGATATCTTACACATGTAGCACTTTCCCTGGTCCCAGAGAAAGGGTCAGTTCTTAGGGAAGTATTCAGTTACAAACAGTAGGTAGTGGGTGCTGCAGCCAAAATCCTCCAGAGGTGTCTTCCTATCCAGGCACATTGAGATTGCCAGGACAATCCTATGAATGGGGGTGATAGTCCATAACTACCTCAGCCCTATAGGGGAAATGATCTACTCACATGCCGATGGAGATTCCTGCATACCCCAGGCGTCAGGCCTGTCCCATGGGGTTCTGGCAGGAGGGCTCTGCTGAAGCTGGCAGGCTGTATCCTTCTCCAGGCAAGACTACTTAGGCCCTCCTATAATATAGACTATATTCTAGACACCTCCTCTGGGATGGGCTAGCAGCCAGAAAAGCACAGAGATGCAATTAACCATTTCATGGACAAATCCTACACTACACAGCAGAGCCAGGTTAAGGGCTTCACACCTGCTATTCCACCATGCATCTGACAATGGAGGTGACCAAGAGCAGGGTGAGCAAAAATTGGTGCCACCTTCCTTGTTAGGTGACAGCAGCATTAATATATATATATATATATAATGTAACAGGGGACTGAATGGTGCGTTCACTCAATGGGCTCCTGGCAAGGGTCATCTTCAATATTGTGGACAGCAATCTATTCAGGCAGATGTTGGAGCAGGCCCAACCCAGATGGCGTGTTTCCAGCCGCCATTTCTTTGCCAGGACTGACATCTCTGCCCTACACTACACGTTGTGCAGAATGTATCCCCGTCGCTGGATTACGCTGTCCGCATCAGGTGCATCTCACAATGGATTCCTGGAACAGCAGGCATGGGCGCAGGTGCTATTTGACCTTCATAGTCCATTGGATGTCCCTCCAAGATGGCGGGAAGGAATCTACAGATGTGGCGTCATCGCTGCTTGTAGGGCCACCCCCCTGGGGTGTCCAGCGGAGAACTGCTACTCTCTCTCAAGTCACTGTTTCCACTGCTGCTGAGCACCCCCAGCAAGCATTCCCAGGTGTGGGGCATGCTAGGCTGTGCACCCGCTGGTGAGCTTAAGGGAATGGAGACACAAAAGACCTAATGTTCTAGTCTTCCTCCCTCATGAATGTTTGCATTATTGTATTAAAATGATCAACTACAATTTGTCACATGATGTTCTATTTGTGCAAGATGAACCCTGTTAAATTTTTACTTCTACTTAGCCTCCCTTGGCATGATAGTGTCTTATAACATTTATATATATTTCAGAGAAAAAAAATCCAGTATCCTTATTTACCATACTGCTTCATGCTGTACATCGGCTCCTCTGCTACTGGTGGGAGTGGCAATTCCTGGCCCTTGGACAGTCTCGCCTCTTCTCCCTCCAAAATTGCCACCACTAACTAACTACATACACGGCAGCTATTCGGGGCCCAGTGGACAGGACACCCTTACACCATCTACTACAAAGCTTGCACATTGCATACCTATCAGACCATTTAGATTATTGGAGTTGAGTACGCACTGCCGAGCCCCTGAAAGCGGCCTCTCGTTCCCCCACGACTGGCACCCTACCGGTAACCCGGAACTGCAGGGATTTTGGAAACACAGGACAGGTGAAAGTGGGATTCCCCTGAATAACTAAGTGGACCCCCTGATAAAGACCAAAAGTTGAAACATATGTTGGGGTTGTACACCACTGTTCCATCTTCTGGGACACCACACCTGTTTTCTTCCTTTCCCCGCCTGCCCGTTACAAGAGCGGTGAGCGACAGTGACAATGCATGGAACTGTGATGTTTTTATATGGACATTAAATTGTGATTTTTTTTCATTTCATCTTGAGCCCTATATTCTATATTGTATACTACCATTGTTGTATGTTGACCCTGCATGTGACTTGATGGTGATATCCAGACCTAAATACACCCTTTGATGACCCCTTGACTACTATAGACCCTCGACCTTTAAAGTCCCCAGGTCCCTGCTGTACAGGGAAAAGATTTTTGAGGCGGTTATGCAGAAAGAATAGATGACTGAGACCAGTAGTATCAGTTACATCATTCACTGCATCCCCCCTATATAACTACATACTAGTAAGGAAATATGTCTCAAAACTCACCCAACAGTCCATCCAAGGACTTGCGGACTAGAACTCTGGCACCCTCAGTCCCAACTTGGCATATAAATATAGAGAAGGTGAGGGACTCCAAAAGCCAGTGTGTCATGGTAGATTTTACATCGGAGTGGTGTACTGCTAGACAATGATCCTAACTGAGATAATAAAGATGTGCATGTGAGAGATATTTCTATGCTGTGCATACATACATGTTATTGACACAGTGCTGTGAAGTCACATTAACATTAATTAGGGCACCAATCAGGAATATGTACTCAGACCTGCGAAAACGTGAAGTTGTGTCGCGAATAGTGTTAGATCATGCATATATTTACACAATATATCTACATATAAAGCTGGTAGTCTGTCATGGAAGATAAATGTAATCAGAAGCAGTGATGTAATGTTAGGTTACTAGTAAAGTATGCTTTCCAGGTACTTTAACCTCTTGGGCGTTACGGGCGTAAACTCAACAGGAACTTTAATCTCCTGGGCGTTCCCAGGCAATCGCAGCGGAGTACACTGTACTCCACCATAATTGCCTGCTGTCCCACAAACAATTCCTCCTTTGTGGATCATTATTTAACATTTCTATTCTGCCAGAAAGAATCAAAGTGTCAAAAATCTAATAACATACATACCTTAATTTTCAGCCTTTGGCAAAGCCTTATATGGGGGTGTAGTCCTGAACTCCTTGCCATGGAGTACATCAAACTGTAAGGGGAGGACAACTTGGGACACATGGAAGCATGTAAATTAGTGAATTGGAAATACAGTACCTAATTATAATTCGACACTAAAGTTAAATTAACGGTTTGATTTTTCCATTCAACTGACTTAATTGGAAAAAATATCCTTTTTACCTGAATCGATCAACCAAAAGTGGTGGGAACCAAGCAGATAATCTATTGGTGATTGGTCATGTTGGGAAATTTCAGTCAATCATTCAAGTACCAGGTGAGTTTTCTTTTGATCGACTTGTATCTGATTGGTTTACAAAGCAGCCGATACCACCAATCTGGGGAGAGTTATCAGACCCTACCCTTTTGGTGTATCTTGTAGATTTCTCCTGTTTGGGTCAAGGGTCTAAAGCTTCGTCTCACTGCCATGCTGTGGCTGCACAAGGGAACGGAGGGCCATCACCATCTAGGCCGCACTGGTCTAAGGTATTTGATAATTTATGTGTCAGAGGTATATTCAGTGTATTTGATCCCCTTCTTCGTGCTGGAGTACCTGGCAAGTTTTCTTTTGATGGACTTGTATCGGCCTGGATTTATTTCTGTGTTAATAGTTGATTTGGATCTTTACTCAGCTACATCCAAAAAAGAAAATATAAACACTTCCCTTTACTGGCTGCACCATGCTTGGAGTGTCCAGTCCTCCAGACATTAAGATGGAGGAGTGAGACACTAAAGGTCTCGCTCCATCCACCTATCAGGGTCTGAATCAGGTAATGCTCCACCCCGCCATATCACCCAATTCAGATGCTGCTGGCTGTGGGCCCATAGGAAAGTATACCTCAGAAGTGACATCTAATTTCCCTTGGGGCCACTGCCGCGCAAGTCACTAGGGAGGTGGAATGTCACTATATTTTTAGAAATTTACCTGGTATTTTTTTTTTTTACATTTGACCTCCATTCTAAACTCATTTGTTGATAATAGAAGGCAGAATTGGAGGTGGTAGGTCCGCTTTAAGACTTCTATAAAGCATCTCACCCTTTCCTAGCATACCAACCTTACATAACTATATTAATAACAGCTCATTCCAAAAGATCCTAAGACCACTTCGCTCAGCTTAACCACCAGATCATCGTATACTTTGTCTAATCTGGAACTGAAGCACGTTGCAAAGTCTCATTGGTATTAGAAAATTAGAAAGACAATTTTAGACAGAATTTTTAAATCGGAAGATAGGAAAAAATTTGATTGGGTGCCCAATTATCTCACTTTTAGAGATTTCCTCTAACTTCCTGAACAGGATGTAAAGGAAAATCCCCCCCCTCCCAAAAAAAAATAACCTGGAAGGATTTGTAAACCTGTAAAGCTGGTTCTACACTGCAGTTTTTTTCCAGGCACAGCGTGGACACCCCTGGCCTTTCCTTATGGGAAACGACATGCCAGTCTATACTAGGTCTGTCTGCCACGCAAATGCACACCAGTCACATAGAGTGCCCATTGATAAACCCATTAAGGCTGGGTCTGGACTTACTTAAACACGGGTGGGTGTTAAGGAAACATTGGCGTGCCACATTCATGGCACCCATAGGGGAAAACCAAGGTCATATGCACTGTGCAGATCCCTTCTCCCTAAGGTTCCCACCTGGTGATTGTAATCGCGGCACAGAGCTGCGGGAGATCCCCAGCACCCAGTGATCTGCCGCAGGCAGGGGGATGGACATCTTGCCCCTCCCTGATGGCGCCCATAGACAGTAAATGGACATGGTTGACGTGGCAAGGTCTATGGCCACGGTTAGGGGGGCGATCGTCAGACCGTGATCAGAAACGTGGTGACTCACATTTCAGATCACAAGCCGCGATTGTGACCCATTATAGTTTAAGTGGGCACAGGCCCATTCAACTAAATGGAGGCGAGCAGCTGCAATCATTGCATGTGATTATAATTGGCCCCACGGCTGATCGACTATGTGGGAACATAGCCTTAAAGTAACCCAGCTTTACATTAACAGGGCACAGTAAACTGACCTAAACAGCGCCCGAAAAGCAGGCAAACTGTGGGCCGGTGCCGTGGGCACATCACGCTTGCTTTAAAGTGTAGACTCAGCATAAAGGTGACCACACTTCAAATCACTTTTGTAAAGTAAATATAAAAAAAATCGATTTTGAAATCTTTCGTGTTGATGATCGTCTTTCGCGGCTAAAAAAAGCTGTAAAGCGCGGCGCTGCAAAAGGCGATTCTGTCAAAACCCACCAAATACATGGCGGCGGCCGCGAGAGGCGACAGTTCCCGAGCGCTAAATGGTTGACGTCAAGTTTTACAGAACCCGCCCCTTTAATGGACGTGACGGAGCGCGGGAACAAACGTCAGTAGTACCAGGATGCCCAGCTCCCAAGCTACGTCATCATCCACGGAAGAATATTATCGGCCATAGCTGTTGTGGGCACGTCAGCCAATTTCTATATTAAAAACGTCCGGTGTTGTTACTATGGCCGGGTTTTTCTGAGACAACCGGCCATAATAATTGAAATCGCGGCTCTAATAAATATACAACAAGTGCGCTCGCACTCTCTTTATCCCTCACGTCCCAGTCTGTTATGGGACGCTTCACCTTTCCCTAAATCCCCGGATTGGTCCGCGGCGAGGAACACGTGACGCGGTTAGGGGGCGAGGAGGCGGGAACGCGCGGCTCGAGCAGGGGTTGAGGGGAGTTCGCGCGGGAGACAAACGGCAGGGCGGGAAAGATTGCGCGCGGAGGAAAGGAGCACCGAGGGAGAGTCGCCGCTCATACTGCCAGTCACACGGTAACGGGTCACTTCTCCTCTCTTCTTTGTTGTCCCAGTCATGGCAGGGCTAGTGCCGAGTACCCGGGGCTTTTGTCACCTGTTCCTGACCTCCATTTTCCTTCATTATTGTGTGTACTGAGGGGACTTTCCTCTCTCTATGAGGTGTCCTGACTAATAAATATCTATCCTGACCCTGTACACATGGGCGATCTATATCCGTTCCAACCTGCGCTTATATATATATATCTCCCTGAATTTTATAATGTTATGTTGTCGCCGGAAATCTACAGATGAGGACAATTTATTCCCATGATACCCATGTGAGGAAATTCGTTAAATCGTGACCCCATTTATTGTTATAACTTGATGTACAATTTGTTGCTGCGGCTCGGTAGCTCAGGGATTGGCTCCATTTGTAGATAGACGCGCCATGTGCCCTGGCGGCGAAGTCAGCTGCTGTCCAATCAGCGGGGAGTTTGGGCTTTGGTGACCGCCAAGTTTTAGGTCCGCAGGAAGGCAGCGTAGGGACTGCTGGACTTCGCTAGAGAGGCCACTGCTTCCAGCCAGGAGTCGCTTTCTATGGCCACCGTGTTCTATAACTTAAGCTGGGCATAGACGCGTCCTTTTCTGCCCGATTTCTGCTGCACTTCGACTGTGCGTGATGGCGTCCCCACGCACGTCCGGTCGGGCAGAGAATCGGCCTTTGTGTGTCGGCAATTAATTATTGGGAATGGCCGCAAATTTGGATCCGCCAGATTCCCCTGGCAGTCGGGAGCATCGGCATGTATGCATCACCTGTGACGCGAAGGGGCGGGGGTAGGCAGTGCCATAGACCTCCATGTAAATAGAGGTGCGTCGCCTTTTTTCAGCATAGCTCCGACGTCTCTAGTAACGCCAGAGTTATGCACAGGACCTCCGGCCGGGCAGGGAATACGTGCCATGGGTGCAACAGCCCAGAGGGTCAAGAAACCATATCCACTCTGTACACTTATGCCTGCCATACACCCACAGATGGGTGCCGACAGACATGCTCCGATATGCACCGGAATGCAAACGTGATGACGTCATCACGTTTGCGCCCTGGTGCATTATGGGGCTCCTTCAGTCGGCCGGTACCCTTTGTGTGCCGGCCATTAGCTTCAATGAAGACGAGCTGTGGGGCGACAGGGATCTGTCACCCCATGTGGGCACATGCCGATAAGCGGCCGATTTTTTCCCGCTGAAAGACGCGCACGCCCGTCGGTCAGGTAAAAAATCGGCCACTTATCGGCATGTGTATGCCAGGCATTACCAGGTTTTTCTAGTATTGTTTAAACCAAGCTCCTTAACCTCCTTTAGTGGTTTGCATGTGGCAAAAAAAAAAAAAGAATTCCTGCCTGCCCGCAGGTCCTGTGCGTCAACTCCAGCGTCACCGGAGACGCCAAAGTTGTGCTGGAAAAAGGCAATGCCCTCTCCAATACGTGGAGGTCTATGGAGCCGCCTACCCCCACCCCCTTCGCATCACTGGCAAGCATCTGTGTGCTCGCCATTGCACAGAATCGTTGGTGGAATCCGGCGGACAGGTAAGTTTCTCCTGAGTTAACTCAGGCGGAGTTTCATGATGGATGAAACTCAGCCCTAGTTAACTCGGGCCAAACGCCCAGGAGGTTAATGTTTACTGTCCCCGGTCAGTGGAGGTTGGTTCAGTTCTTATGCTCTGTGTAGGTCCTTCTCTCTGTGCAGAATTTTGATATTGGCATGCAAATAACATGCAGACAGAATGTGACCCAATCGCTCCTCAGTAGTGATGGCTGAACATTGGCCAGGTCCGTTCACGAACAAATGGATCAGACTTTTAAAATAGTCAGACGTCCGCGTGGAATTTGTATCGGTCGGAAGTGACGTCACTTCTGGTACCTGAAACATAGTTCCTGGATCCGATTGCCGAATGTGACGTCACTGGTTGTTGGTGCTGATTTTTTCACTAGAAGACTGGGTTCTCTACCTGGTCTCTAGTGAAAAGATTCTAACTGATCCTGCCGGTGGAAGAATAAGAAGCTCCTTCTCACCGGTGAAGGGGGGGGGGGTCGAGTCGAACACCCAGAGTGTGCATGCGCAAGGTGGACAGTTCGCCCATCACTACTCCTCAGCTTCATTCGAAACTGAATTTCGATGCTTAGGCTGTCCACTTTTGAATGGAGAAAACATTTACAAAAAAAGTTGTAAACTAGTGGATTGTGTTTTTCTTTTTTGTTTTCTAAATTTTATATATTCTATTTTCTTTGGCACAGCATTTGAAATAACCTCAGCATGGCCAAGGTGCAGATACTCAACATGGTGGTTTTGGATAACCCATGCCCATTCCGCAACCCCTTCCAGTTTGAGATCACTTTTGAATGCATAGAAGATTTACCAGATGGTGAGTGCAATTTAGTTTAACTTATTTTGAACTGTTTTCCATAGGTTTCAGCTGTGTAGAGGAAGTGTTTATATAAGTGTTTTTGAGGCTTTAAAATAAAAATCTGTGTTCCTGATAAAGCTTTATAACATAAATACCCTGCTTCAAGTGTTCACACTGCATAAGTGCAGTAAGGATGCGGTATTCGCCATGTTGGCAATATCGCACCCTATTTTAACCCTCTGGGTGTTTGGCCCAAAATAACTCGGGCTGAGTTTCATGCAGCGCCTTATTTTTTTTTCTTCAGGCGTTGTCTTTTTTCAGCATAACTCTGGTCTCTCCAGTGACGCCGGATTTAGGCACAGGACCTCCAGCTGGGCAGGAAATCATGGCGGAGCATGTTGTGCTCTGCCGCGATTGCCCGTGGCGTGGTTATAAAAAAAACATGTGCGCAACGCCCAGATGGTTAATAAAATACCCCAAAACACACGGGCACAATTAATTTATGTCACATAACATTACATGACTGCCGTGCGTCTGCATGATGCAGACTGACCCACAATACCCTGCTGGCTGTGGGTAATTACGTGCCAGTATAGACTGGCACGTCATTTCCATAGGTGAAAGGCAGGGGGGAACAAATGTAGACTTAAGGTCACCACACACATAACGAGCAGGGGCTGACAGATGAGCTGAAGGGAGCAACGTGATGACATTGTCACGCTGCTCTCCATCGCTCACAGTATAGGCGGTCATCCTTTGTGTGCCAGCCGTTAGTTTGGACGGGGATGCCTTTGCCAGAGATTTACCGAGCTTTTGTTCCACAAAATCAGTACCTTACCTCCTGGGTGGTTTGCCCGAACTCAAATCGTGGATCAAACTCGTGTCACAAACGCTGCCTCTCTATGTGTAGATAAGCCGCCTCTCCGGCCCCGTGTCTTTGGCGTCATCTGTGACCCCGGAGGGGGCACCATAGACCTCCATGTTATGGAGGGGGCGCCGCTCTCCTCCCCACACACTGCCAGCATCTGACACCAGCAGTGTGTAGAGGGCTGGGCACAGAGCCGGCTATCACGGCGGAGTACAGTGTACCCTGCCGTGATTTCAGGGGAAACGGCTTTTCTTGCCATTAAAAAATGGCGTGAAAAGCCCATAACACCCAGAGGGTTAAAACAACAAATCTTCTGCTGTTCTATTTTTAAATAAAGGGGCCGGACTTATTTTTTGTTTTTTTTTTATTCAAATGGCTGTGTTTAGTGCTTTCCAGTAAAAAACCTGCAAGCTGCCCGCTAATGCATTCTCATTGGATAGTGGTATGACTACCAGTAAGTCTCTGCCATGAATTCAGGATCAGTTTAAATCATTTCCAGACATGTTAAAGGATCTCCAGCTAAGAAAGTCTCGGTTAAGTTTTTGTATACAATAACCTCCCTAGCGGTTGAGACGAGCCCAGCTCGTCCGCTGTTTAGGCTGGCCTCAACCGCAGGGGAAGCCGGCATCGGGTAGACCCAATGCCTCCCTGGAAAGCTGCAGCGATTGTCGTCTTCATCATTGCAGCATTTCTGGGGTTTCGGCACCGCCCCAAGGAAGGGGGTGTGGGGGGGGCGGCGCAATAGACCTCCATGTTAATGGAGGAGCGCCGGCTTTCCCGCTCACGCAGCTGGTGTCAATAATGACACCGGCTGTGTGAAGAGCAGTGGCGCGAGGGAGTGCGATTGCCCGTACAACGGCAAGGAGATGACACACAAGATGTTACCTGTAAATGCCTCTTCTGTAACAATCTGTTTTTTTTTATGTATACTGGGGCAGACTTCACCGTGTCACATGGCTAGGATTCCACCAATGCTACTTAGCCTGCACTTTTTCATTGAGATGTCAGTTTGTCCTTACAGTGATTGCAACATTTAGTTAAACCTATTAACCTCCCTAGCGCACCGCCCGTATGGCAGTGTTCAGAGTACACTGCCTGCCGTTTCCGGCATCTCGCCGGAGCTCTACGCGCAGCTGTTGTCATTACTGACAACAGCTGCGTGAGAGGGGAAGCCGGCGCTCCTCCATTAACGTCACAGAGAAGCGATCGGGTGGTGCCGCCAACCCGGAAATGCTGCAGCGATGAAGACAATCTCTGCAGCTTTCCGGGGAGGCATAGGGTCTCCCCGCTGCCTGCTTTCCCGGCGGTTGAGGCGAGCCTGAAGCTCGGACGAGCTAGGCTCGTCTCAACCGCTAGGGAGGTTAAATTTGTAACCCTGCATGTATGAGAGAGCTAGTTGTCATTTGACAATTCCTCTTGATTTTCCAACTTTTTTCCCTCTATAATTGTCAGTTTATTTTTTCCCAGTTGTAATGCATAACCATTGTGTGTCTGTTCTCCCAGATTTGGAGTGGAAAATCATTTATGTGGGATCAGCAGAAAGTGAAGAATATGATCAGGTCCTGGATTCAGTGCTGGTAGGGCCAGTTCCTGCTGGCCGGCATATGTTTGTATTTCAGGTGAGTGCTCTCTTGAGTCATGTTACAGGTTTATCTTTGTTCCTCATTGTAAATCACGGTAAATTACGGTGCTCCATTAGTTTCAGACTTTAGAATGTAATTTATGGTATTGGGTGTAACTATTTAGTTATGAGGTGCTGGTATTTACTCTTCATTTCTATCTTGAAAAGTTTATATCGACTTGCCCACCAATGGTTGTGTGTGCCTGAGACTAACCTCTCTGGCGGTTTACCCATACCCAGTTTGGGCAGAGTTTGTTTACATCAATGACGCCAGAGATGGGGAGGAGGGAGGGGAAGCACTGCAGAGTACTGTGTAAATTATGTTATATGCTCAAACCGCCAGGAAGGTAAAAAAAAAATATCCACTTATGTTTAATATCATAGATTTCAGATGCAACCCTCCCTGTTAGCCATGCTATTCCTTGTCAATTTGCCTTATTTCTTTTTCATACATCCTGTATATGGATAAATTCCTCTTTTCTAATAACCTTTTTTTATTAAAG
>CM070034.1:21088093-21098653 GCA_036250615.1 Ptychadena robeensis
CCCCCAGTATGCCCTACTACCCTACACTGTGATTGGAGAGAAGGGGGATCACATCCCCCCAGTATGCCCTACTACCCTACACTGTGATTGGAGTGAAGGGGGATCACATCCCCCAGTATGTCCTTTTGGGGACCTCAACTGTGATATTGAAGATCGAGGGATCACATCCCCCCTACCCCCCTTCTTTTGATATCTGGCAGATAGGGGTAAGGTGCCCTGGAATTCTCTATGATCAGTGTGATCACCAGATCTTTGTGACCTCACACGGACCATGTTTAGGGATATTCACCCCCTCCAGTGTGTACACCTGATCCTCGCATGTGTGTTTGATGCGCAAACATCCAGTCAGATCCTATGTTATCACCAGGACTGGATTCCCACAGGGATATGTGGAGAGTCATATCCTCCTCCTTGTGTTTGTGTAGAGAGATGATTTGTCGGTTGATCTGCAACAACAGTTTAGATTTTGGCTAAAAATAAATGTTTGTTGTGTATTTGTGATTGATTATTTATACGGCCAGTTGTATTGGTGAGTGTTGCATGATGCCGGCCCTCTGACCTGAAAAGTGTTTTCATTCTGTTAATTTGTTCAGTTAGTTGCTGTCTATGTCCCCGCTGGGTAGATACACCCCTTCGCTTGTCCAGGGGGGGCCCCCCATTTTTGTTCATGGGTCAGAATTTTGGGATGGCTGGAACAATGGTGACGGGGAGACCTCACATCTGGGTAGCTCTTCAGTCTAACGCAGGGGTGGGCCACATTATTATATAGGGGCCGGACCAAGAATTTGTAGTTGCCGACCCCCCCCCCATTCCATGCATTGTCGGCATCACTTGTGATGTGTGATAGGGACTTTATCTTTTTACATTTTCTGCACTTTTAAAAGAAAAAAGCTTATTCAGAGCAGAGATAAGTCTTACCGACTTCCTGTTGTCACCATGAGGATGAGCCCACAGTGTCATCACATGATCACTGTATGCCCCCCCCCCCCCCAAGGCAATGTTTGGGCACCTCTATGCATTATGTGCACTCATTGCAGGGAACAAGCGGAGGGGAGCATCTTTTTCAACAAGGTGACAAAAAAAGGGCTGGAAAAGAAAGGGCTGGATCTTTAGTTAACATCTTCCAGGACAGGAACTTTGGTCTGTTAGATCTGTCTGTCTACCTATTTATCTATCTCCTTCTGCTAGGCACACACGGCTCTATCTTGTAATAGATTCAAGCAGAAAACTATAACAAAATTTGAGCCAACCAGGCTCGAGCAGGAAGAAGCTTGGCCGAACAGGTTCCCAACATGTTGTTGCGCCAGTGCTGCGCCTCGATATAGATGAAGCTTGAGGCGCTGAGCACCGTTTGCATGGGGATCTACCCTTTGATGCCTGGCATTAATATTTCTTCACTTCCTGTCCCTCTTGATAGGAAGTGACGAGATGTTTTTTTTTATATCAATTTTCTTTGAAATTGATAAATGGATCTGCCTAAGGGTTTGTTTCCAATAATCATTCCAAAAATCATTATTTCGTTTGCATTTAAACGATTGGATCGTACCATAGACCTCCATGTTAATGGAGGAGCGTCGGCTTTCCAGCCCACTCAGCCGGCGTCATTCATGATGCTTGCTGTGTCAGCGGGGTGGGCAGTGACACTGGTGGTGCGCTAGGGAGGTAAAAAAAATCTGCTCCCAATTATATTTCATTCCCCCACCACAAAAACAAAGATAAGGTGGCAATTCTGAGAGGTTAGTTGTAAACAAAGCCATGTGTTGCACTGCTCTGGGCTGTGTCAGCTCTTAAGCCAGCTATACACGGGTCGATTTTCTGCCCAATTCCTGAACGATCACCCGTCATGCACATTTGTTCGGGAATCGAATGCTGCTCATGTTGATCCATCCATCACACTCAAAGGAAAACAGCAACTATTCGGGGCACAGTGGACAGGACACCCTTACACCATCAACCAAAAAGTTTGCATACTGCATACCTATCATACCTTGGACATTCTAGACCATTTATACTATTGGAGTTGAGAACGCACTGCCGAGCCCCCGAAAGCGGCCTCCCGTTCCCCCACGACTGGCACCATACCGGTAACCCGGAACTGCAGGGATTTTGGAAACACAGTATATGTGAAAGTGGGATCCCCTGAATAACTATGTGGACCCCCTGATGAAGACCAAAAGTTGAAACATATGTTGGGGTCGTACACCACTGTTCCATCTTCTGGGACCCCACACCTGTTTTCTTCCTTTCTTTCCTTTCCCCGCCTGCCCGTTACAAGAGCCGTGAGCGACAGTCTAGCTGATCATTCATTCTGATCATTCATTACATCATTCATTGCATCCCCCTCTCCCCCCCTATACACTCAAAGGAAAAATCGTTTGAACAGGAAAATACCAATATGGCAGATCCCTGTTCAATCATAATTGCTTTGGATGCGGACCTTTTGTTCTCCATCCATAGTATCGACCAGGGATCAAGTGTGCAAGGTGGAGCGCATCGTCTTCCCTGAAAAATCGTTTCTCAATTTTTGCGAGCGCATGTTGCGATTGATCGTACAAGAGTCGCATGGGGAATGGATACTTGTATGGCTAGCTTTAGGGAAGTAGATACGTCCCATATGTATTTGGGATCCAGCGGCGTGTAGTATCGGATTTGGCAGGTCATGTGACCTCTATTTGTTCTATACAAAGAAGTATTTGAGGGGTTCTTCATGCGTTTCCATCTTTCATTTGCAGTCAGTTGGAAGACGGGTGTGAAATGTAGACTTGGAGCTGACATGTTTTACTTTTGTTTGTTCTCTGCTTCCTGGCACCTGAATGTGGTATTTGTATGAATGCCGCGGACAGCGTCCATTACAGCAATGACATTCACCAAAAACCTGTCTCTGGAAGGAGAGGAGATCCAGTACTGGACTCTGCCGCTGCCGTCACCAGAGAACGCCACCATGCTGGAGAGAAATCTGTTCTCAGTGGTTCATCCCACCACCATTATGTTACTGCTCCGCTGACCACAGCAGAGGAGATTGACGCATTCAAAAGTATTGGTTTCTAAAGCTGATCATACATTGTTCGGTTTTTCCATTTAATCGACTTAAAAACAATTTTTTTAAGTCCATTGTGTAAAAATATATTCCTTTTTTGGATCGAAGTCGACCAGGCAGCGATCACTAATGTTGGTCAATTGAAGACAATCGTATCAGTATCTATTATTTTAATTGATTCATATGCGATGATACTATGGAGCATGCGCACAGGGCGCAGGAAAGGAATCCTGGATCTACCAACAGCTGTGTAGTATAGTGGCCTCCCTGATAGAACACATAGTGATGGGAAGGTATATATCACTGCTATGTAGTGCTGGGTCCTCCCTGATAGAATACATAGTGATTGGAAGGTATATATCACTGCTATGTAGTGCCGGGTCCTCCCTGATAGAATACATAGTGATTGGAAGGTATATATCACTGCTATGTAGTGCTGGGTCCTGCTTGTGGCCACTGCTTATTCCCCCGGGTAAAAGATGCGGAGATGACCCTTCCCCTTCTGATGAATGAGACCGTGTCCACTCTGTTATCTTGGAGGTGCGCCCATGGTGCTGTTTTGAAACGTGCGAAACAACACTTTATCACTGCCCAACCTGCACTGAAAACCGCAACTGCCCATCTTGGGCAGTTTGCTATAAGCATACGGGGGGGTATTCAGCCACAGCCACCCTGAAGCCGCACGCTGCGTAGGTCAGTTGCTCAGGGGTCCTGATCTGCTGATTCAAGTCAGAAACTCAAAAAAATAATTCAAGCCTGTAGAACTAGTGACCTCCGTGATTCTCTCCGCCCACAGTTAGAGGGCATTCACACGGGCATCTGGGAACACCATATTTCCAGCGCCCAAAGAGCAACAAATCGTCTAAGACGCACAATAAGGCGCCCCCCGGACGTTTTCCGTGCTCCTGTCCTATAGAGATACAATGGGGTTGCTTTTAAATGACCGGGGGGGGGGGGCAATAAATGTGTGCCTTTTCTACAAGTAAAGTCCAGTTCTACAAAAGATTGTCCGGTTTAGTCGTTTTGTATGGACATTGAGAGGATTGTGTTGTGATGGAAAATGTGCACATACTGATGGTTTCCTTTTTTCTCTCTTTACAGGTCCTTATTATATAGGTGGGGGGCGTCTGTCCTAATCCTAAAGGCCCTGCCCGCCCCCCACCATGGGCAACGCGGCTACGGCCAAGAAGGGCGGCGAGATAGAGAGCGGTGAGTCTATTTAATATGTGGCTATGGTAGACCTGAACTCTAAACGTGGCGATGTACTACATTATAGGGAACATCTTGAAATTGTGTCTTAGCAGTACACTTAAAATTTACCTTTTGTGTCTTCAATTTGGAGCATGTGACCCTGTCTAGGCATTATGGTTGGTTACCTTGTATGACTCCTTCAGGACCCCTACTTTAACGCAGTGCTTGGCAGGGGTCCCGACGGATCACATATGCTTTACCCGCCCAGCGGATGCTCTGTTCACACATCCGCCGATGGAGGGGTTAACGCACTGCACTTTGTTAACCCCTAGATCGGCTCAGCACCGTATGAGCATAGCATCCGCCAGTCAGGTAAAGTGTATGTGATCCCTCGTGCCCCCTTTTGCTTAATGCAGGGGTCCCAATGGATCACACAGCACTGTGAAGACATACCCTTAGTAGGTATCTATCTGTACTACCGTATGAGATCAAAGGCATGACTTTCCCTGACTCCTAGTGTTTCTGGATTTAGATCGGGGTTTGGTTATCACTTCAGTGCCGTTCACTGTTCTCTTTGCCGGAGAAGAAGCAGTATAAGAAACTTCGGCATAACATGTTTTATTTATTCTGTAGATCTGTGTTTTTTCTGCTGTTTCTGATGATTCGCCGTCAAAGTACCAATGATTTGACATCAGATCTGACTATACCAAGCATGAAAGAACTGGGGAGGGTCAGGGCTTTGCTTCTACTGTAAGGAATCAAATCTCTGCTCACCTAACAAGATGTCAGTATTGTTATAGAAACATACTGTCATCCGTAGAAGTGATATTGTAAATGATGTATTACTATAGTGTCATGTACAGGGATGCACTTAAGTGGTACGCAGCTACGCATAAGAACCTAGACTAGCTATACGTAGCTACAGTAGTGTCATGCAAGTGCTAACAATTTGGTAGCATTCCGGTCTAGGCAACCGCAGCTATCAGTGAAGCCAAGATGTCCGAGTGAGAATTGCTGTCAGCCATAGAGGGGAGAGATCTGCAGCGCGTCCCCCTCCACCTCATGACTAGTCATTCTTCAAATGAAACATTGACAACTGCAATATACTTAATGCTGATGATGTCCTCATATACATCTGATATGTTATTTTGGAAGTGTCTGAATAATTTTATGATCCCTCATTTCAGATTCATCCCTTGGCCAGGTACTCCTGACTCCCACCCATAGTACATTGTAGTCTCTTCTAGTTCTGTGATCATGTACGACGCGCAGGAGAGGGATTATTGGCTCCTGTGGAGCAGTACGCAGTATGATCACTGAGCAGATTATCACGGATGGGTTTCTAGTTCAGGGTTTTCAGGCTGATGTCAGTGCTAGCATTGACAATATGATTTATATGGATAACATTCAGTATACATGGGTTGTTTTATCACATTAAATGGGGCAGAAAGCGTTCTACGCTAGGGCTTGTTTCCACTAGAGCGATCGGCCGCAGATGGACGCGTTTTTATTCGCTACTTGGTAGGGTAGCATTTAAAATCGCACCTATGGCCTAGAAGAAGACCATAGCAATCCTTCTCTAGGTATTATCTCCACTTATAGCAAGGAATGAGCAGAAGGGGCCTGAGCGTCTTGACACCAAGGTGACTAAGTGCCGGATTAAAGGGCTAAATGGGCTGGATATGGCCTGCGGGCCGTAGTTTGCCAGCATCTGGACTATATTGTAAAATTCTGAAATCCAATCAGGGAAACTATAGGAAATCCAGTTGCTCTGACCTAATACTACAGATACAACACCAGTTGGTTTGGTTTACAGGTAGAAGCTTAATGCCCATCAGTCAGTTCAATGTCCCTCATTGGTAGCGTTACCACAATATGCCATATCTACACTTCATCTTATACAAGGTTGCAGCCATACTTACATTGCCTGTGGTGGTAAGTTCTCGGCTATGTACCATATTTTTCGACTATAAGACGCACCCAGGTTTTAAACCAGAAACCGAGTGATTGCAGCTTCCACAGACACGGTGAGAGAGATAGATGGCAGTTCATCTCTCTTTCTCTTCATTGCTTATACCAGCAGGGCTCTGGGCTCTGGCTGCATAAGCAGTAATACAGTTCAGATGGGAGATCTGGCTGTGACAGCAACTCTCATCCTTGCCGGGAGAGCAGGTGGGAAGCCAAGGTGCATTCGGTCGCGCATTCTGACCATTAGACGCCCCCCCTCCATTTTGGGGGTGGTAAAGTGCGTCTAATATTCCGAAAAATACGGTCATCTTATTTTCATTTGCATCCCCAGCACAATCTAACAATAACATTGCTCTAGAACAGCCATGGGCAAACTAAGTCCCGGGGGCCAAAACTGTCCGTTTAGTCTATTAATCCGGCCATTTGTCACCTTGGTGTAAAGACGCTCTGACTTACCTCCGCTCCTTCCCTGCACTAAGTAAAGTTTATGCCTAGGCTTTGTCTCCATTGTACGTCGGGAGCCCTCCGCTAAGCGTATACGCTAAGCAGGGGTCCCGACGTATCCCCCGACTCAGCCTGCCGGCGGATGGTCTGTTTAGACATCCGCCGGTGTACAGGCTGAACGTACTCGACTATGTTCAGCCTGACACCGGCAGATCGGGTCGGCGCAATGAAGACAGACCCGTCCGCCGAGCAGGTAAGTCTATCTGCTACGTCGGGGACCCCCGCTAAGCGTGTACGCTTAGCGGAGGGCTCCCGACGTAATGGAAACAGGCCCCAAGAGGATGATTGTTCAGGTTATTTATTAATATTGTGTTATATAATGTGTTTTTTTTTTTTTTTGAGAATGAATGACCCCTAGGCTGGGCGGCCCTTACAGGCTCTTGCTCTGGCCCTTTTGCCAAATTTAAAAAACCATTATGGCCCACAGGTCAAAAAGTTTGCCCGCCCCTTCTCTAGAATCTATAGCTGCATTTTTGTTTTTTCTTGGCTTGGAGTTGAGCTTTTTCCTGTTTTTAGACATTGGGATTCAGGTTTCAGCTGACTCTTAAAAAACAAAATACATCACTTGTAACCTTGAGTTGCATATTCCTTACTTTATATATTTATTTTAGGATGACTTTCCTTTACTGCTTGAAGACCATCGATGTACCGTTCTTCCTTGTGGTAATGATGTGTGCTGATTGGTTATCGGTCACTCGCACGCAGGGCAGTTGTTGCGAGGGTGGTGCCTGTGCTCTGGTAGACGGTAGATACGTAACCTTTAGGCCCCCCATACACCTTACAAACTTTCCATACAATTTCTGTACAATCAAATTTTGTTCTACCAAAACCATGTAATATAAGGAGCTTTCTAATCCTTCTAATCACTATGTATTCTATCAGGGAGGACCCAGCACTACATAGCAGTGATATATACCTTCCAATCACTATGTATTCTATCAGGGAGGACCCAGAACTACATAGCAGTGGTATATACCTTCCAATCACTATGTATTCTATCAGGGAGGTCCAGGCACTACATAGCAGTGATATATACCTTCCAATCACTATGTAATCTATCAGGGAGGACACGGTGATGCGTAGTGTGATCGACGCGCGTGAAAGTGTCCATAGAGAATGAATGAATGAATGAATGAATGAATGAATAAATTGATGGATGGATGGGACAACAAAACAATGTCTCCCCTTATGCGTCCAAAACTGTATGCTTTTCAAAGGGTCTGCCTGGGCACATTTTTGTGGAAAATTCTGAAACCATATTACATGGTTTTGGTAAAACAAAAGGAGATCTAAAGGAAATCTGACAGAGAAATCTGAAGGTGTATGGCCAGCTTTAGACAAACGCATTCAAAGTTGTCCAGAAAAATTTGAATAAATGGATGCACCAAAAAAACGCGCCTAGACGCACCCTTTAAAAAGCATGCCTATGACATGTTTGAACCGGTAAACATCAAATATATATCAATCAAAGTTTACCAACATGTTAGTTCACCTTACTACTGATTTTTTTATCTTACTTATGATCCATCAAGTTGTTTGGTTCTCAATTTTCATTTGATTGATTAAAAAATGGGCACCTTGGCCACCCAATATCCCCCCCCCCCCCCCCCCCCCCCCCCAGTTTTATTTGCACTTAAAACTTAGTAGCCCTTGACAAGTTAAGCCCCCCATACACGTCTAGATTTTCTGTTCAATCAACTTAAAAAGATAAATTTTTGGGGTCAGGGAAATCTGTGATTGATTGTATGTTTGTTAACTGTAGTAACAGATATTTGATCAACTTTTCTGTAGATAGACTGAAAGTGTAATGCATTCAATACAACCAATTAAAATTTACCAACACGTCCAATCCTTTTTCAGTAATTATTTTTCCCAATTTTAATTGGTTTAGGCTGATCTAACCATGTAGGCTGCCATAGATTTTCAACCAATCAACCAAAAAAATTGATTTAATTGAGTTGATTGGATGAAAAATCTAGACGTGTATGGGGGGCTTTAGGCATACACGATTCGATTTTAGATCTTGATTTTTTCATTGATCATTATCGAATCCAAAGTAGAATCACATGAAGTGTTCGATGGCAATACGACCAAAATCGTCAAAGTTTCTAATAGACAGGGCCAGGGTGCACACAAGTGGTACTCTGGTACTCCGAAGGGGACATAAAACTAGCTCTGCGAACCGGCATTATTGTTACACAGCTCATAGTAGCTGCGTACTAACAACCTGGAGGCGCTCCGTGTCTGGGCGGCCGCAGCTACATGTTACATGTATACAATTTATGTCACTTGTTAACCGCAGGGAAATATGAATAACTATGAGAGGTTGCAGTTAGGGGGGTGACATTGGGAATGTAAATTAATAATCCAACAAAAAAGATTGGACTTCTAAGGGTGTTGGAAATCTGGGGGATGGAAGTCAGAGTAGGCATATGTAAGGGTAAAATCTGACAAGAGAAAATCACTGTGTGACAGTTTGAATATGACTATAAAGGTTGACATTTGGACTGCTGGTAGTCTCAGGGGTTAGTAACTAAGCCAGAAAATGTCAAGGTCACACTACTGAGGTATGAGATCTGGGGGTTCAATCAGTGTTGTACTGTGAGAGTTACATGTGACCCAAAGCCAGCTGGTGACCTGTGGATGGAGACATCTAATCGGAGGCTCAATCAGGAACAGGAAGGTCTATCTACAGCGGAATCTACCATGCAGGAGGGTGACCCAGAGGACCGTGAGGAAGATCACCCTACATATGGGGTGAGTACCAAACACCATCTCCTGGTACTCGCCTGAGGAGCTCCCTAAAAACGTTATGTGCACCCCTGGTAATACAATCGCCCCGACCAACAAGTTAGTTTAAACGTTGTACAATAGCCAAACATTTTCCAACATGTCCGATCACTTTTCGATCAATGTTTTGATTGTTATTAACCTTCCTAGCGCACCGCCCGTATCACGTCGTTTACAACGGTGCGATACGGGCGATCAAGGCAGTGTACAGAGTACACTGCCTGTCATTTCCGGCATCTCGCCGGAGCTCTATACGCAGCTGTTGTCATTACTGACAACAGCTGCGTGAGAGAGAAAGCCGGTGCTCCTCCATTAACATGGAGGTCTATGGCGCCGCCCCCCCCGCCCCCTTTCGTGTCACCGTGACGCGATCGGAGCGGTGCCGCCAACCCGGAAATGCTGCAGCGATGTAGACGATCGCTGTAGCTTTCCGGGGAGGCATAGGGTCTTCCCGTGCGGTTGAGAGGACCCTGTTCACCGAACGAAGAGGGTTCGTCTCAACCGCTAGGGAGGTTAAACAATTTTCACCAATCGAACCATGTGTGCATTATACGATTTAAGTTTGATCGTTTTCGCCGATAAAATGGAACCGTGTATGCCTAGCTGTAGTAGCTGGGTCCCTGATCATAGAACGCTGCTCATTTGGCATTTCCATTCCATTGGAGAATCCACAGCAGGACACAAGGATAAAAGCCGTATGTTGATATCTAGTCCTGAAGCTGGGAAGTCCTCGGCTGGCGGAAGTCATTTCTCATGTAATTGAGGAAGAAAGTGACGGGTGTGGTTGTGTACATAAAGGGCTCATTCAGATGTGTTGTATACACAGCTCATCGTCCTGCCATTCCAGGTGACTAGGTGGTTGTTGCTGTGACAGATTATCTCCGTCATTTAGACACGGCACAAAACAAACGGCGATGGCTGCTGGGACTCTCTCCTTTGTGTTACCAAACCACCAGTCTTTGTCCAGTACTTGTATTAAATTATGAACATTACATCCTCCTCCAGAGTACTCTGACCATACATTAGTGGTTTCCAAACTTTCCCCTTCTCTATTTGGGAACGTTATCGAG
>CM070034.1:21098753-21123816 GCA_036250615.1 Ptychadena robeensis
TGCGGCCCTCAGCATCACTAAAGGGCCGCCCATAACATTTTCAATCTATACTGACTTGTAAATGTGTTTTTAATGAACAAAATTTCAGCAGACAGAGCTAGAAGACAGTTTCATTTTTTAAATAACACATTTTGTTTTAACTGATACTTCAAGCATAAGGGAACACTGTAGTATGGTAATGCACATTGTCGTCATCATCATCCTCATGTATATCATCAAAGGTTATGTGCTTATAAGACATTGATTATATTGATGGGGCAGACAGGTGAGTTCCTATGCATAAATGGTTAGATTTCCGGGGACCTCAAGTGGAAGACTGAGGGAGGCCACTAAAGAACACCTAAAGGGCCACAGGTTGGGCACCTGGGCTCTAGTGGAAACCAGCCCTAATTGCCCTAATTCCTTACCTAAGGAAGCATGAGAAGTTCATTTTGTGATCGCATTATACGGAGATCTAGGAAAGAGGAAAGTAATAAAAACTAGAGCTCGCCATACACGCGTCGTGTGTGGTCACCTTTACTCAAGAGTCAGACTGCATTCCATACAGAGAAAGTTCTGAAATAATCTGCAATAACAATGAGATTTAACAATGAACAAAAGACCTTTCATTCATAGAAAAGGAAAACTATATTCATTGACAACATTCTAGCACAGGATATATATATATATATATATATATATATAATAGGCGTTAATAGTTTAAAAAAATAAAATAAAAAATTAAACAATACTTTGTGCGCATTTTGTACAAATGGATGGAAAAGGCATAAGCTGACGTGTAGGTTTCTGACACTAAACATTAAAGCTTTGATATTCTCCATGATGACGAGGATGATGGTGGTGATGACTTGCGGAGGATCCACATGCCGTCATTGACTTAGCTGCTGACTTCACGTGTTGCTGCTTTCTTGGACGGTCAGTGACGCGGCAATATCTCTGACCAGAGGGCGTGCGGCAGGCACCACCATCTTCTCATCTTTAGGTGGTAGTGTCTTGCAGAGAGATGATGGACCTTCACTTAAGACCAGGAGGTGTGGGGCAAGGGTGTGGTATGTGTTAGGTTGATGGGTCATAGAACTGCCGGGCTGGCATGGAAGGAAGGGTTAACGGCACCACGCTGCAGGTCACCGCTAATGAGCTTTTATCCTGGTTAATCCCCTTTAAAGTCTATTAATAGTAAGCCCGTCCCCTAATAACAGGGTCAGTTGTGGGCAGTTGCGTCTCTTCCTGCCCCCCTTCTTCCTCCTCTCTGCAGACCGTTGCGCCCTCTCGTTGTGAATGCTACCTCTCATCAGCTCATGCTGTCCACCGTGGGCATCTTTCGGCGCTGGAAGCTGGCCACTTCTCACCTCGCCTCATCTCCTGCCCTGGACCAAGAGGCGCTGGAGCGTTTCGGTAGGTAGTCCTGTGATCATACTGAGTTTAGGTTGAATGCAGGAGGGGCAGACTTTTGTTCCCAGCAAACAGTATGTAGACTAGGGATCTAGGTGGTATCTAGACCTCTGGGTCTTCCTGGGGGGCGGGGGAGTGGAGTTGGCTCAGAAGGCTGAGAAGTTTTCAAGCATTGAGCAAACTTCAGAGAGATCAGAGGTGCAAGAAGTGCGTCAAAGATTAGGACAGAATGTTGTCCCTTCGTTTTTGCAAAACTATTATGTATGTGGACTACTCGCCCATCCAGGTACCCCAAATAGTGTTGTGTCTAAGTATTGGGGTCAATAATTCCTTTGGGGAGGAAATGGTGTGTAGTGGGGATGTTGGTTTACAAAAAAGGGGAGGGAAGAATTGTCCCTATCTATAAAAGAAGCATGATCTAGATTGAGAGAACAAATAAGGGTCCCCATACGGGGCGATGGCTGCTTGATCGCTCATTATACATAACCATAAAGACCCCCATACACCTTGTGTACACAATCTGGTTGTGTGTGCAGTAGAAGAGTTCTTTACCTTTCTATTACTGAATAGGTGAATGGTGCTGCTTTTCTTGTCACATCTCAGCCCTGCTCGGTTTTATACACAAAAGGTAGTGGTGGAACCAGTGAATAGCTATGACACAATCATACATTGGTTGGAAGTTTGGTTAGTGGTAACCTAACGAACGACCGATGTCTGTAACCTGTTACTTATATTGAGCTGGTCATATGGCATTGTACCCTCACCAATGCCATCAAATGGGCCCTGCTCCAGCTTTGCCTGAGCACATCAATGTGTCCCTGTTCCTTTTCATAAAATCTGAGGCCTCTTCTACTTCTACCGCTTGCACACAATGTCTAAGTCCTTGGGATGCACTTGGCAAGTATGACCGGCACAACCCTATGGCTTGGAGGTCAAAAGTAAAAATAATATTTACATGGTAAAAGTTCAAATCCAGCGACGCATAATCCAACACCCTGTCCATACAGTGTTGATGCTTTCCTGTAGCTGTCTAAAGCAGGCCATACACAGGTCAGATTGTCAATCAATCGTCTTAAAACTATAAAAAAAATTCGGTCTAAAAGTCGGTATAAAATTGTATATCGATTGTATCATGCCCCATATGTAGTACAAGATTTTTGATCTTTTTTTTTTTTTCTTTTTTTCACTCAACATAACCTATGTCCATCAAAAATAGTACGATTAAAAAGTTCAATCGGAAGTGAGTGGTGTTGGGGAAAAAAAATCGATAAAAAATTGGTTGACCACACTTGGTTGTCAAAAACCGAACCAATTTTCAATCGACCGATCAAAATTTACCATCCAGTCCGATCAAAAAACGACTGAATTTTCACTCAATTTTGATCGGATTAAGTCGATTTAACCAGGCGGGCAAAACCTCAATTTTCAATCAATCGACTTAAAACGATTTTTTAAGTCGATTGCTTGAAAATCTGACCCGTGTATGCTTAAGTCATCGTATCCTAAATGCCAGTGCAGGTACAGAGCCTGTAGTCATATAATGATGAAAGTTAATGAACTGTATAATCCCTAAATTTAATTTAAAAATATTTAAAGCAACCTTAGACCTCACATTACCATGTGGTAAAATTTTAGTGACTGGCTTTAGTGTAGAAGGGCATGATGTATGGGGCAGGATGGCGTGAAGTGTCATGGTGGACCTACCCACCTCTCTGAGGCGAGGATAGCCGTTTATGGTCAGACATGGAGCAGACCTGTCTTTGCAGAGATGTGTACAGTGCTGGGTGGTGGCTGAGGGAGACGGCAGAAGGGCTGTGGGGGAGAGACACATGGATGTTTGTATGTACACAAAAAATGACCTCGGCGCTCCTGGGTGTGGCTGATTTATGGTTGAAGCAGATTATAAATCATGTGTCTCCTCTCCGGCAGAGCAATTCACAACCCGGAGCAGGAATTTTCCACATATAGACTTTCCACTGGGTGGCACTGCCTGCCACATAATGTTGGACTGCCAACCCAGTACCACCCTACACAATGCTTAGAGGAAGCTGATCCGATCTATGTTTTCCCTTCAAAGGAGATCTTAAGGTAGACGGATCCTTTTGTATGGCATAATAATGGCTACTAACCTGTAAATGTTGTCTTCCTTTGGCAGCAGAGTAAGGCTATGTCTGTGATCTTGTGAGAACTTGCAAATTGAATGTAGGGATTGTAGAACTTGTAGGGATTGTAGAACTGTAAAAAAATATATCTTTCTCATTTGATGAAGACTTGTTATATATTCAATATCACAAAGAATAAAAACGACCCTCCATCTTAGCTGGTCCACTTTGATACAAATAAGAGCAGCTTCATTATCGCCTCTTAACCCATCGGAGGACCTGCTCTTCCAGACTTCACCCTCTGGCATTTGGATAGTTTATATATAAATATTACTAGACCCGTTCATGTTTTTTCTCTCTTTATTGTTAGGTTTAAGAAGTACCTAATAATTAACTTTGAAGTATATTACTACTTAGGGGATGGTAAACGTTCTGTAATCCAAGTTAGCTGTGTAGAGATCTCAGACCTGATGGAAGAACCAGGGCATTCTGACGTTTCACCTACTTCACTAACAGCATACATGCTCCATGTCCGAACACCTAGTAGTGACACAGGCAACTCGTATTTGAATGAGGGACCCCACAAATCAACCACAATAACTATAGGGAAAACAAGGTGTCTGCGTTACAAGCAAAGTATGGTGGTTAAAGGTAGAGTAACTGGGCCAAGACAGACTGCATCTACCTCAATTCTTGGGGCTGTATGGCATGGAGCATTGTCCTGCCGGAAAAACCAAGCCACTGCGTTGGTAAACATAGTCTTAGAAATAAGCAAATGTTTCCTAGGATGACCTTATGTGTGGCTTGGTTCAGAAGTATTTCATAAAGATCCATCTGCTTAATTCCAGCCTTGCTGAAGAACATCCAGATCATCACGAACCCTCCTCCATATATTACAGTTGGTCTGAGACATTGTGGGCTGTAGACTTCTCCAGGTCTCCAGCTATCCATAGAAACACCAAGTGTTGGGCAAAGCTCTTTGCTTCTCAATGATGAACTTTTGTTCCTGGCTTTGCCTGATTTCTTCCCTGCTAGTAGGAACCCGTTTATACTGTTCTTGCCATTCCTTTCACCCCAGTCATTGTGTTCGAAGGTCACTTGATGTCACTCTATGGGTTCTTAAGTGACATTGAAATGAGTTGGAGTTCATCTGGATTTATTTCCACCCTCTGCTAGGTTGTAGCTTTTCTGTGCACTTACTGCTCACCCCTTTTGACATTTGCATAGTTATTCTTCAATTCCTATTACCCATGTACATAATAGATTGTGTTATATAGGCCCTTTAAAAAATTTTATGGATCTCAAGCTGGGCGTTCTAGCCCATGCAAAATGGGCTATAACTCCCAGCTTGAGGTTCATCAACATTTTTTAAAGGGCCTACATAACACAATCAAATAAAATTCAATATGAGGCTTTATTGAAATTCAAAACTTTATGTAGTACAGCACATCCTTGTCACTCCCACAGAGACCCCTACTGCGTTTCACTCATTTGAGCTTGATCATGGGGTCAAGCTGGGCATGATATTGTATGGTGAGGCCATAACCAGCAACAGATACATGCCACCTTATATGCTACCAATGATAAATCCACAAGCTCCCTTGACATCTTCCTGCTTGGTCTTGGTTTGTGTGAGTGGTCACAGTGGGTAAACCTCCCTAGTGGTCAGCCCATACCACGATGTTAAAACCGGCGTGGTACGGGAGATCAATGCGAAGTACATAGCACCCTGCTCATGATCCCAGCCTGCCCTCCTCCTCTCCATAATCGATGGCGCCAGCGATGTGTGCTTGGAAAGCAAACACCCCTCCATTAACATGGAGGTCGATGGTGCCAATGAGTCGGTTCTGCATGCTTGCCGTGAATACTTTGTAAACAAACTCTGGATGAGCTGTTCTTGTCTCAACCGCTAGGGGAATTGAATGATATCTTCTTGGTAAAATAAATCTTCATATAAATACTTTGTTTTGTAGAGCCTGTTTGCAGCATTATAAATGTTTAAAGCAGTGGTGGCCAACTAAGTTATTATGAAGGGCCACAAGTGCAGCCCTCAGCATCACTAAAGGGCCGCAAAGAACATTTCAACCTATACTCGCTTCTAAAGCTGATATGCCCCTATTCTCAGGTTATGTGCCACAAATATATTATCACAATCGCCCCCTCCCCCCCCCCCCCCCCCCCCCGTTCATTGTGGTGAAATAGAGGAAGCATATCGGCAATCTCGCCTGTCTGATCTGATGCCCCTCCAACACTAGAGGAAGAAGAGGGAGACGAAGACATGCTCAGGCGCAATTCGCAATCTGGCGGTCCGCGGATTGGCTTTTTATGTAGCCTATCATGTGAGTTTATGGCCTCTACCTCCACTCTTACTTAGAAGTTTCCAGGGCGAGAACACTCTCAGCGGGGATCAGTGGACAGGTGAGTGTGAGTTCCTATGGCCTATGCAATAACGGTAGAGATGCTCCGATCGCCTTTTTGGGGACCCGATCACCAATTTACGATCATACCAGTATCCTGATTTGCCGACTCACAAAATGGCAGGGGAATGCACTGCCATATATTGGGGGGACAGAGGTGCTGTCGCCTATATGGGGGATGTGGGAGGCAGAGCGTCTCCACTGTATATACACTTAGACAGTACATGCAATAGTCACGTCTCATTGTCCCTTATTACACCAGCTTTCATTAATCATTATTTGCGGCCACTTTATTAAACTGCCCCCAACTATGGTCTCTGCCCATACACTGGCTCACTCACCACATAGGAGATAGGAAGGATACCAACGAGGTAGGGCTGGAGAACTGTGGACCGTGGACGAAGGGGAGCGCGGTCACACTCTACCAGAGCAGCGCCGGTTGGAGAGTGGGGGCACAAGACACCAGGCAATGAGTGAGTTTTGGCAGCCCCAACTGAGGACCCCGCCCGTCCCTCATTTCCGGCCCACCCAGTAGCTTCTGGATTGGGTCCCACTGTCGTGGTCGTTGGGGCAGGTGAAGGAGCGGAGGCCTCTCGCCCGGTGGTCCAGTTAGAGGTAGCAGGCGATGGTGTAGCTGGAGAGGTGTTTTCCAGGCTAGGTCGTCAAACTGCCACGAATCCGTGCGCAGAGAGTAGGCCGCAGCCGAGGGCCTAAATTTTCGTCACGTGCCCGGAAGTGCGAGCGCCACCGCCAAAAATCATCACCGGAGTTGAGGTGTGACTACCAGTCCGGTTGATGGTGCATGGTTTTGGGGACGCAGGCTGACGTTGAAGGACTGGCCGAGTATGAACACAGGCAGGAAAACAGGGTATAGTGGAGGAGCTCCAGGCAGGCTTCCTTTTCCATGCAGCTCGGCGTCAGGCCACGTCCCCCGCTTGATACGCTTTTTTTTTTTGCGCCGATCATTGCTATGTAAGCCAATATCGCCGATCAGGTTATCGGCGGTCCGATCCCTCGGGCATCACTAATATACGGTAACAGTGTTCCTCCCCAAAAAAATTTTTTCGCCGGGCGGCGTCGATGACGTAATCGCGGCCCTACCTGCACCCGGTCCCGGCGTGCCTCTCTGATAGGCGCCTTGGCCAGCGGCCTCGCATCACACAGTTCTCTCGAGGCTGAGCAGCCTGACAGACGGCGCCTCCCCATTCCTTAAGGAAGCGTGATCAGTTCACGCTCACTGATAGACTCCGGCCCGCCGGCTCCGGTAGTGTGTCCGCGGGCCGGTAGTCTTTCAGTGTGCTCTGCGGCGCGCTCACTGAAGTAATGGGAGGTGCCGCCTGTCTGGCGCCTGGCTCCCGCGTTGAGGGACTTGGTGGTGCTGCCCGGATCTGGCCGGCAGCCTATCAGGAGGGGGATGACCGCGGCCGAGGATGAAGAAGTAGTCCACATGCGGACTCTGGAGACCGGGTTGCCTGACCCCTCGGTTATACGCGGGACGGGAACTGACCGGGCCGGGGACTCTTCAAAATCTCCCGGGCGGTGCGTCGCCCTGGGCCAATCTGCTCTGGTAGACAGTAAGGTTTTGGGGGAGGACCAAGGGGGCCACCAAAGAACGCCCAAAGAGCCGAATTAGGCAAAGGGTTTATGTCTTTGGTTAAGATCTAACTGGTGGCTTAACTTCTCCACCCTGAGGTGTGTGATCCTGCCGGGTCTGTATCATTTTCTGGCATTGTGTTCTACGCTTCTAGGTTGTAGGCATTTTGTTTCTGTTGGGGTGGCCTAGTTTAGGGAACACATGCATATAATGGTTACTCATATTTAGAGAGTGCACATGCACAGTAGGTCAACATAACAGCCAGGCATCTAGCATTCTCCAGAGGAGGTGAGAACTAGAAGCCTCCACAGTACTGTCAGTACATTTTAGAAAGTCTGTTGTACTGTGAATCTCTATATCGGTCTCTGTGTTGCTATCGTTATCTTGGCTCTGTTTCGTTCTGATAAGCCTCTATCACTGTTGCATGTTGGCCAATGAAAACCCAAATGAAATGAAGATTGTGTGTTAGTCGGGGTGTACTCCTGGTGATTTGTATAGATATGACAGCTTAGTTTTCCCGTTATCTAGCTGCTGCATCAGTGGCTTTTCATACCGTAAATCTGGCCATGCACCCATCGAGCAGTACAAGTCGTTTAAATTTTTTTTTAATTAATTGACCAAATGTGATTGGTCAAGTTGGAACATTTCAGATGGTGGTACAAGTATCTGATGGGATTTTTAGGGGTTTTCACCAATTTGTACCTGATCGTATATTAAATAATTGATAGGTGCAAGTCTACATCTTCATAACTGGAAAGTAATGAAATGTAACCTCCCAACATAGTACTCTGTTTCTTCGCCCTCTGACACCGGTGATGTGGGATGAAAAATGGCGGTGCCTCTTTAATATGGGGGTCAATGGCTCCTCACCATTCCCCCCCAACCCCCTGCCTCTTAGGCGTAGAGGTGGTGCCGGAAGTGTTCGGCGAATCTGCCGAAATTTGGAATTGTGACTGGCTCACCAAGGAAAGGGAAGTATGCCCGAGTGCAGCTTGGGGTGAGTTTGTTTGGTTAACAAACATCCCCCGAGCTGGGTTTGGTAAAACCTCAAGGGAGGTGAAGGAGATGGTTTTCAATCAATTTGACTGATAGTGGTACCATCACTTGATCTGGGATTGTCAATGGATATTCAATGTGCTCAATTGGATCATCTCAAAAATCGATTTAGCAGAAGGTGATGCATAGATATGGCTACCTTAAGTTTTGCACTTTATAGCTGGTGGACACCTGACTATAAACCTCTGCATGGGCTTTTTTTTTCTTACGGATCACTCCAAGTCCATGGGGGTTTCAGCTAGTCTCAAAGTTTTAACATTAAGGTTGAGTCCTATTTAGACCATATCCTTCTGGAGCTGCACAAGGAATGCAGGCGGACATGATGTTCCATATGGTGTATGTTTCATCTGAATGAGCAATTACTGTATTTTTCTGCTAATAAAAACGCAACATCATCCACGGGAAGAATATGTCAAATAAAAAAAACCTGACTACCAGATGGAGCTCTGTGTCAGTGCGGGAATTAAAGGAGGGGGGAAGCTTTCGGCTTCCCCGTCCCCCGCTCTGTCATATGAAGCACAGCTCTACATAGACAGAACTGATCTCAAAGTGACATACAAAGCTCTATCTGACAAACTGAGCGTACAGCTTGTAGGACTGTGACGCTCATCCAGGTGGGGGGATTGCTGCGCTGCTCGCCGGGCGGTTGGTAACCCAGAGCTTAGCAGCCATCGGCCCAGAGTAGGGGCAGAGCTTCCCCACCTCTGCCTCTGCAGGTGCATCTTTTAGAGCGACAATGTCTTGTTTTTGTTGACCTAGTAGGCTCAAGAAGATGGCTAAAAGTAGCCATACACGGGTCGATTTGTCACCAATCGATATCCGATCAGGAATCGGGGATTAATCTGATTGGGAATCTGATTTGTGGCTGATTTGGACTAGAGATGGTCGAATTTTTCGACTTGCAAACTTTGGGAGCTTATTGCAAAGCCCCTGAACATGGTATCATCACCAAACTTGCTGGAGATGTAGAGAAGGGTTGGAGGAACATTTTAAAAAAAAAGTTTTGCTCTAGCACATGTAGTTTTTGCATAAATTAAGTTCAAAGTTAAAGTCGAAATTCCGATTTTTGAATTTTTTACTTGACTTTGAACTTAATTTGTGAAAAAACTGTTTGTGTTAGAGACTTACTTTCTTTTTTGTAGTATACCCCTAACCCTTCTTTACATCTCCAGCAAGTTTGGTGATGATACCATGTTCAGGGGCTTTGCAATTAAGTCGAAACCGGCGAAATGGTCGAATTTTTGAAAAAAAATTCGACCATCTCTAATTTGGACATGAGCAGATCTCCAAAATGGCCGATTCCACAAAATCCATCAATCGGAAAGGCTGCTGCATAGGGCTGTGCGTTCACCAATGTACTGCGATTTGCCAAACGATCGCCCAAAAACACCAACATGTCTGTTCATTGTGCGATTCGATTTTTAGTCGTGTCTCTGACACACACAGACACACACGCTTTGGAACTTTGTTGGAGAGATTTCATACAGGATCTGAGTGCTGGACAGTACTGTGTTTTTTGCAGCTTTAACAGGTATTTTAATACATTTATGAAACCGATTTACAAACCAGATATGACCATCGAAAAGATGGTCCATTGATCGATCATTCGTGAGTCGAAGTGTGCCCACCTTCAACATACGATCCCAAAAATAATATTGCTCAAAATCGACCAATACAAGGAACGGACAGGGATCTGACAAGTCAGTATTTTACTGTTCGATCTGCCATTGATTGATTCCCCAAGGTGGTGCGCGTCTATTCTACAATCGTTCAGCGTGGTGATCACGTTAGGTTTGTTCGTTCAGTGTTTGAAGGGGTATCTATACTTCTATGGCTAGCTATACTGTCTGTAGCCGTTCACCTAACCTCGCACTTACTACCTTTTAATTCTGACCCCTTTGACCAGTGAAATGTGACGCTTTGCCATTCACAAACATTTTGGCCTATTTCTCTTATGTTCAATGCTTTTTTTCAGTGAAAGTGATGCATTTGAACAAGGATAAAGTTGATTTCATGCTGGATGGTGGTCTCGGACCCCCTTGATCTAGAAGTCTACTTCAACTTAGGCAAGAATTTAAGAATTTAGATCACAATATATTTCTTCATTTTGGTCATTATTTCTTCATTTTGGTATAGACAATATTAAAAAACCTCAGGAAAAAACGCAGAGGACACACACAATGGATGTCTGCAAACTGGATTTGCAGTCTATAATACCTCCAGGATCCTCCTATTAAAATAATTGTGAGGCTGATCTTGATGTGCTGGGAGGGTATGAGCAGTGACACAGGGGAGGCTGACCTTGATGGGTCCCCTGCTCCCTGACCCCCCTGAAGTGATCTGGTGACGGGGGGGGGGTGGGGAGCAGGAGACCTTTTGATATCAGCTACGGTATGGGCAGCGCTATAGCACCAAGGGGGTCAGTACACCCACCTCCCCATAACTGATATCTCTGTATGTGGGAGCCCCCCTGAGAGCTCATTCTATGGACAGGAGACATGTCAGATCAGCCTACTCCCTCTGTGTCCCCTGTCCATAGCAGAATGAACGTCCGTGACACTAGGAGGCTGATCTCGATGGGTCCCCTGTTCTATGGAGATGTGCTTCTTTGTGCATAGCATAAAGGAGTTACTAGATCATACTCATACTTTCAACTGTGTAACATGGCAAACTGGAAATCAATCCCCTGCAACAGTGATGGTAAACCTTCGGAGTGCCCAAACTGAAACCCAGAACCCACTCATCCATCTGAAAGTACCAACCTGGCAATTTAACCTGAATCACACACACACACAATTCATATAGACACTCTACATATACACAAACACTATCTACATCTATATATGTGTGTGTGTATATATATATAGTGTGTGTGTGTGTGTGTATATAATGCCGGGAGAGCAGTTCTCTCCTCTCAGTCTCTAAAGGGAGAAGTGAGAACTGCAGTGGGCTCTGCATGCCACCATTGCCACTTACTGCCCTTCAAAATAGTATAACGCCTCATTAAAAATAGCTGAGTTATATTCCTTGAACATCAATTTTCCCGTTTCTCTGGATGTCTGGCTGACATCCTGTGACCAGTTCCATGCCAATGGTCCAACGATATATTGTTCTTCTATCTACATTCTGGATTGCTGATTTGCAAATTGCCCCATGAAATTCCAGTGTTGGGCATGGCTTACAATATTGGTCAACAGTCTACTTTAGCATCGCTGAACAACCACTTTGGTTGTATGTTTTTGGGATTTTTTTGCTTGTAGTCCTCCTTGCCTTTCTTGTCCAGAAAATAGCCGTCTGTAGGTCTTTACGGCGGTCATTCCTAAGGCTCATCTAAAATAATCACTAGGGATGCCAACTATCATCTGTGTTATTTAAGGCGTTTATATGGGTGTTGAAAAAGCTTGTTTTACCACTCTACAGCTTCAAGGAATGTCTGTGTCCATAGCAGGTGATAGATGTCTGTCCTCTGCTTACTGAATAAAAATGGTGATAGATCAGTGATTGACAGCTGAGTAGAGACGGTCCTGACCTTTTTTCCTAAATTTCGACCAGGCAACTTTGTTAGGTAATTGGATAAATTAGGTTCAAGTTGAACTTACGACTTCACTTTCAACTTGTTTTATGCAGAAACTACACACTAGAGCAAAAGTTTTTTTGCAACGTTCCGTTCCCAACACCAATTATTGTGATGATTTTACACAAACCCGAAGTAGTTGAAATTTTGCAATCCTCTCTAGTGATCAGTGTGAGCAATTGCTGCATTTGACTCTTGGCAACTAAGCTTGGTTCTGCTGCACCTGTCTTGTGACTAAGGGCCTGTCCCCACTTGCGCGGCCGGCCGTTTTTGCCCACGGGTGACTACGGCAGATTGCCACGAATCGGGCCCATAGACATGGTAAAAAAAAAAAAAAAAAAATCACACATGGATGCAATTTTTAACTGCGTCCATTTATTCTCTACGGGGGCGGCTGCACTGATGGCAAGACGCGAGAGGTCGACTGCCCGCGCCCACCTCGGAACCTGGACCCTGCCTATGGCACCTTCCTATGGCTTCTGCTGGATCCTGCCTTTGGCACCTTCCTATGGTTTCTGCTGGATCCTGCCTATGGCACCTTCCTATGGCTTCTGCTGGATCCTGCCTATGGTACCTTCCTATGGTTTCTGCTGGACCCTGCCTATGGCTTCTGCTGGACCCTGCCTATGGCACCTTCCTATGGTTTCTGCTGGATCCTGCATATGGCACCTTCCTATGGTTTCTGCTGGACCCTGCCTATGGCACCTTTCTATAAAGTTTTTGCTTCATAGAATTTTGTTTCTGCTGGAACCTCCGTGGCACTATTGATGGGTTTTGCTGGACCCTGTCCACTGGTTCCTTTTGTAAGGTTTCTGTTGGACCCTGTCTTGTGAACCCTTAATTTTGGTTTCTTTTGGACCTTCGTGGCACCTTTTTGTATGGTTTCTGCTGGACCCTGGCCCAATGGCACCTTTTTGTATGGTTTCTGCTGGCCAGTGGCACCTTAGCTTGACCCTGGTGAACCCTGTCCCTTTGACCTTCCCACCCCCACTGTGTACCTGTTGGTGTGTATCTTCCAGCTGACTGCCTTCCCTCTCTCACTCTTGTTAATCATCACATTTGTTTCTTGAACTTCTCTCCCTCCTCTCTCACTTCCAGGTCTTTCTCCTCCTCTTTGTTTTTATCTCTGCTGTCCCTCCACCCCCCTGTCAACAAGAGACCTGTAAGCAGCCGATAAGAGGGCAGAGCTCTGCCTAGTCACTTTCTCCGTCTTTCCCTCTGCCGGTAGCACATCTGTCCGTCTCGCCTTGTCTTGCCTCCTCCTGACTCACATGCTCGCCCTGTTACTTCAAGATTCTCAGTCTGCCCTGCAGCCTCTTCAGGGAAGTCTAATTATCCTCCCTCCCTCTTCACCTCTCCTTAATACTTAACATGATCTTCCACTCCCTGCGCTACCTAAGCAGCTTCTCCCGTCTCTGTAAGACTTCTCTCCTCTAAAGTCGGACATGTCTGTCCTCAATTCTCCCCTTTCTAGGCTGTTACTGTTTGCTTTCCTTATCTAGTTCCTTTAAATTTCCCTCTTCCATTGTCATCTGCCCCCCACCAGCTGAATGTGACGACCTCCTCACTAGTCCCATCTGTGGCCTCGGGATGTCGGCCCTTCAGAAGTTGGAGAACTTTGCTTCGCGGGTGTTCAGCCGTGGCCCCCGTAGTCAAGCTCCAGGGAGGGAGCCAGGGCCTCCTGCCAGTCCTCCGGTGCCCAGCCTACCCAGCAACGTGCTCAGCTGGGATCGGGAGAGTGAGTGTGCGCGATGCTCTGCGGGGTAGGGACCCACGACTTACTGCGCAGTGCCCTTCTTTTCTGTTTTAGTTGGTGGAAGGTGTAATGGTCTGCAGTTTGGAAGCAAAGCTCTGTGTTCTAAGCTTATTTTGATGTGTTTTATTAGCTTTATGGGTCATTCATGGTAGTATTGGAGGGTTTTACTCCTTTTATTTGTGCCACTTCTACTTTCGGACGCCGTCCTGGCAGGCACACGGCTCCACGATACTCTGCATGCTTCTGTTATCGCGCCCTCTTAATGTTTAGTTAATATAATCCTTAAATAACTTTGGGCTTGTGCAATGCTCTGCACTCCATTGTAGGTCATGCTGAGCGGTGCTGTTCAGTTTAATCTGTCATTGCAGTTTCCTGTGGGTTTTTATCACCCCTCCATGGCTCTACATGACATGTGTCACCGTGTCAGCCGGTGCCATGACTGGTGGGGTGAGCCAACCACATCGCTGCGGCTCCAGCTATCGCCTGGGTTCTTCTGTTTCTCTTGATCGTTTCATTCCAACGACCATGAAATGTTTTCTCAATGATTCAAAGTGTTCAGCCGGGATGGTCAGGATAATTTTGATTGGATGTGCATCTGGCTGGCAAGACCTCTCAATTGATTCTGACCAAATTTTCAAGAATCTCGGTGGAAATGGCGGTTATTCCACATTTTAAAGTTTCTTTTCTATCCTTCGGGAATTGACCGCACTGACCATGTGAGTCACTGACCTGCAGGCTGCCGCTTGAGTATTTTTACCTTCATTGGCCACATTTAATTTGGGTCGTTTTACTAAAGCAGGGTACAGACGGCTTGCTATCGATTACTGTCAGATATCGGAGCAACCAGGGAGAGCAGAACTGCTTCTCCTCAGCCGAGCTTTGCCTGGAGACCCAGGCAAAGCATTGGACATCGGCCGTATTAACGGTCATGTCTGATAAGGCTGCTCGAAAACCGCGTTGGGGGCACATTATATGGGTCAGATAGATGGCCGTGAGCACGCACGGCGCTCGAAACGGCCATCGATTTGACTCATATCTCCAGGTCTGTGCCCTGCTTTATAGAGCGAAAAGATGGCGGTCTCCAAGCTCAAACCCCTAAATTCGAGTCCATAGTGGCGGCTTTCATATTCATCTCGTTACAGATTTGTGTTTAAAGCCGCACGTAGTTTTACCTCTCGCTCCCAGTTTTATGACCGCAGGCTCATCTCACAGTCATAAGAATTCTTTATTCTGCCCATGTGACTGTCCTCTTCAAATCTCATTGGACTCGGATAAGAACTTCGCACACATTTTACACTACTTTATTATTTTACGCTGGTGTTGGTTTTTCAAACTGATCCTGTTGTTTGTCTGGGTGTTGCTGCGTTGTTTTAAAGTAACAAAAAGAGGAAACTGTATATGCTGCAGTGCCTTCATACCGATATCTAAATCCAAGAGCAAATTATTGTATTTCCAATTACTAGAACTTTCATGGTGGTGTCTGGGTTCGTGTTTGCTGTGTTTTGGTTCCATTCAGGAGATTCTATTCTTTTTCTTTCAGAGTATATGAGGGGGAAGGTTTTCATAGTATTATTATTATTATTATTATTATTATTATTATTATCATTTATTTATATAGCGCCAACATATTACGCAGTGCTGTACAATACATTAGAGTGGAGATACAACACACAATAACACACAGGTACAGGTAATGACACAGGAGGAATAGAGGACCCTGCACCGTTGGGCTTACAGTCTAATAGGTTGGGGAACAGAGTATACAATAGGTGGGGGGTGGGACTGGTATGATGGTGATGTTAGGAAAGAGAAGATGGATAGGCCAGGCTGAAGAGGTGGGTTTGAAGGGCTTTTTTAAAAAGTAGGCTCCTTAAGGCCCCCATACACGTTACAATCTTTTCATACAATTTCTGTACAATCAAATTTTGCTCTACCAAAGCCATGTAATATGAGGAACAATCTAATCCTTCCAATCACTGTGTATTCTATCAGGGAGGACCCAGCACTACATAGCAGTGATATATCCCTTCCAATCACTGTGTATTCTATCAGGGAGGACCCAGCACTACATAGCAGTGATATATCCCTTCCAATCACTATGTATTCTATCAGGGAGGACCCAGCACTACATAGCAGTGATATATCCCTTCCAATCACTATGTATTCTATCAGGGAGGCCACTATACTAAACAGTTGTTGGTAGGTCTAATGGAGATTGTATGGATCGATCTTAAGGTGTATGGGGGGCTTTAGACAGAAGTAGAAATTACCTGCCAATTACACTAGTTCCAGTTGCCAGTGTCTCCTTTTAGGTACTCTATGAAGCAAACACTGACATTGGTTAGTAGGCCCCCTATCATAGTTGTGGGTTCATAGTTGTGGGTCCCCATACACCTTAGATTTCTGTCAGATTTCCTTTAGATCTTCTTCTTTTTTTTTTTTTTTTTACCAAAACCATGTAATATGAGGGACTTTCTAAATCAAGTCTACCTGTGTTCAATCGCAGAGGACCCGGCACTACATAGTTGTTGGTAGATCTAAAAAAAAATCTAAAGGTGTACGGCCAGCTTTAGTTGCATTGGGTTTGTCTCAGTCCAGGGCACCCCTTTTTGTTCCTTTATCGGTTCCTCTGTGGGAGTTCTTCACTACCTATTTGTAGGACTTGTTGGCCTCATTTAGACAGGTGATTTTTAACTGGCCGGTAAATAAACGATTAGCCCAACCACCCGGCGAACTCGGCAAGAATGTGCAGACGCCTGCCCCCAAGAGCGCCAAGTCCTTTTTACTTTCCAACTAACTGCAGCACGGGAAACAGGTTTTCGTTCTTTCTTAACCTCCCTGGCATTGCAGGCTTTTTGCACGTTTCTCTGCCTTGGCAATTGCGGCGGATTCCCTGCTCTCCCCCCGACACTCTACACACTCCCCGTGTCATATAGACGCCAGCGGTGAAAAGCGACACCCCCTCAATTAACATGCAGGTCTGTGGTGCTAACTCCAAGCACCCCGCCCCCTTTGGTGTTGCCGATGATGCCGAAGACTCGGGTCCGGAAGAACTTGGTGAGCCTGCAGCGAAGCAGAAAAGCTGCAGGCGTGGTTTGTTAAGCTGGGCATACACGGTTAGATTTTTCAATACGATTGACCTAAAACGATCATATTAATTAGATTAATGAAAAATCGGTTCCTTGTTTATTGCTCAAAATTTAATTGGATAGAAATTGAACATTAAATCACTCGTGCAGTGATTCTGCATGTTGGTAAATTTCAGCCGCCCGTTAAAATATCTGGTGGGTTTTCAAGATATTTTGATGGGGTTTTTTGGGGGTTCACAGAACTCAGGAAAGCAGTCGATCGGTTTGGAATCAATCACATTATGTGATGGTAAAAACGATCCAAATGTAATGCTATTGCATATAATTTAATTAAACCCTCTATTCTCAGCCTTAGGCTGGGTCTACATTAGGCAGCCCCCAAAAGTGCGGGTAGCGTTATGGACATGTTGGCGTGCCACTGTTCAGAGAGTTTAGGTCAGAGTGTTTTCCACGTTGGCAATACCTGCTCCCCATACTTTCCATTATGCCAAATAACTCCCCCCATTGTATTTGCGGCTAGGCATTGTAGATCCGTCGCGTATATCACATCTCCTCGACACTGGTCATGACCTGTAGGGGAATACAGGGGGTGACTGTACAATGCTGTTCTACGTAGTGTAGACCCAGCCTTACTCTGTTTAAACAAATGACCAATATTAAATATCGAAATAAAAGAACCTTCCATGGCCTGATCAGAAAATGTCAGTTGATTGCAGAAGTGTGTAACTTTTCACTGGAATCATTTATTGGACCTGACCATCAGAAGAGATCCATTGGGGGTCTTTTAGAGGTTCCTCACACCAAAGTTGTTCAGAACCGTTCACTATATTGGAGCTGGTTCTCCTCTGGTTCCTCTGATCTGTGAGGTACACATCCTGGTTCTTCTTTAGTTGTTTCAGGAGTTATTGTCTTCCATCAGGCACGTGCAGATGAAGTGTTTATGTAAAGCTATTAATATTCGGCAGGCAACAGACCTTGTAATACAGCCAGGGAAAAGAAAGCTGTGATGGATCCAAATATATGTGTTTTATAATCTTGAGAAAGGTTCTTCACCTGTAATTGAATGGCTTCATAAACCAAGAAGGTAGATGCAGCCTAGTGTAGAATACCTGTCCATACAGCTGGGTTCTTCATTCATTATTGCAGGGTGCTATTGTATGCGACCAAAAAAAAAATAGTTGGGTGTCCATTGTATCCATTTGTATTTAAGCACCTGGATAATTTACCCCAAAAAGTTTTGATTTAGTATTTTTTTTTGGGGGGGGGGGTGCTAATGTACGTTTGCCAGTTGTGGAGAAGGTACAATAATAAAGAAGCCCCAATATCTGACCACCCTGCAATGACCGTGCCATGGACCCTATTATTATTATGTTTGATATACATTTGGATGGAATTTTTACATCGCCTAGTAATCCGCCTATAAAACCCCTCACACCCTGGGCACATCTGACACAACCGGTTTGCCTCCGTGCTGCCAATAGGAGTGGCCTCTGGTTATGTAGAACTATTGCCTAATGATATACGTGCCCGACATCACTCCTCTCCTACTAAATGTGTCTGTCAGTCTGTCTGGTCTAGAGCCGACTGAGCCTTCATCCATTCCATGGAGATGTGAGCGCTCGGCTTGTCACCTTGCAGGTCCTTGTGGCTTTGTACCTGTTATCGGCGTTATCTGTGTTTGGTTCAGACGCTGGAACACAGCAGCTCCTGCTTGCTCGTTGGCTCGGGAGGTGGATAAGGCTCCTGATTCCATTTTACTTTGCAGGAAGCTGGTTAGTTTTCTGTCCTTCTGTGTCCTTACAGCGTGGAGGTGTCAGGTGTTTCTGGGTTATCCCCTCCTCTCATCCACTTCATTGCTGCCAAACTATGAACATAATGTTGCAGTTCTGTCCAGTTTCATGCCCAACTCCAGCCAAAAAGCTTTTTATTTTAGTTTAAAAGACAAAATTTTCATACATAGCTTTTCTCTTTTATGTATAAAGCACACGCTCAGAAGTGCAGTATCGGTGTATATTAACACACATGTTTTTAGGGCGCCGACCGCAGATGCCCTAGGACAGCGGTTCTTAGTCTGTGGGCCAGGACCCCCTTGAGGGTCAAATTACAGGGGTCATCGAGTTCACTGAAAGTAGCAGCACTGATGGCAACAAGTGGGTTGGAAAGTTAGGAGGGAGAATAATGCACTCTCTGAGGGATGGGGTGTTACTCTCCCACCTAACTTGCCACCCCACACATCATTTGCACAAGCAGGGTTGGAAAATTGGAGGCAGGGAAAATTACACTTCGCGTATTTTTCGCTCCATAAGACGCACACCATAGAGCAGAAAAAAATTTATATAGAAGTTTTTATATCAAATGGGTTAATGCAATGAATTTAATGAATGCAATATCAAACTCAGCCAGTAGATGTCAGTAGCAGCAGTACACTCAGCACATCAAGTCATTCTCCACACTGATGGGGGGGGGGGGACTGCAGAGTCTTCTCTCCCCTCCTCTCTGGCTGTGCCTGTGTCCGCTGAAGCTGCAGAGTGATTGCAGTTTCCACAGACACAGTTCATCTATCTCTCTCTTCTTTATATGATTATACCAGCAGGGCTCTGCTGGCATAAGCAATACAGTTTAGATGGGAGATACGGCATCTTTCATCTGACAGCTCCCAGTCTAATCTTGCTGGGAGAGCTGTCGGAAAGCCAAGGCGTGACCACCCGCATAAGTGCCATAAGACGCAGGCACATTCCCCCACCGTTTTGGGGGTGAAAATGTGTCCGATAAATTCGGTACCTGATTGTGCTGAAAGTGACATCGCGGAGTTCCAAATACAGGAAGTCACACTGTGTAACGTAATTTCTGGAGTTGCAGATCTAAAAAGGTTGAGAACCTCTACCCTAGAAGCTCTTGTGCGGTGCTTGGGAGGCATTTGCAAATATTGACAAACACCCCCATGTTATCCTTATGCATATGCCTGAAAAGCAACTGGGGAACGCGATGACAACCCTGTGAATGAGCTGTAAATGTGCAGAAGGCAAACCAGTTCAAAGGAAAAAAAAAGAAATAAATACATTTGAGAAGAGATGCCTACCAATGAGTGTCTTTTGTGGCTATTTAGATGAATAGGTGACATTGTAAACGTTGGTTTTCTGGGCTTCAAGAGATTAGGTGCAGACCAAGAAAAGTCCTGAAGCTACATATGGAAAAGTGGTGAAGGGTATCGCTGAAAGGTTGGAGTTTACATATGCGTTGAATAGGGCTGGACAATAATTCAATATCAATATATATCGCAATATAATTGTATATCGAAATATCAGAAATGTATATCGGAAATGTGTTTACAAATTGTATCATTTGTCACTGAATGACGTTCAGTCAGGGGTGGTCCTAGGGAGATCATCTCTCTGGGCGAGCACTCTCTCTGCCGTGCCCCCCTTTACCCGAGAGAGATCACTCAGCCGTCCCATGCCTCCCCATTGAGATGTCCGGGCACAGTGATCTAGTATCCCCTTCTCTATGCTTTGCTGCAGCTATGCACAGGAAGGCACATCTCCATAGATCAGGGGACCCATCGAGATCAGTCTCCCAGTGTCACTGACATTCATTCTGCTATGGACAGGGGACACAGACGAGGGAGGCTGATCCCGAGATGTCTCCTGTCCACAGAATGTGTGACGGCCAAGGGGGTCAGTGTACGTACCCCCCCCCCCCCCCCCCCCCCCCCCCCCCCCAACAGATGTCCCTGTATATGTGAGACAGTGAGATCAGCCTCCCACTCTGTGCCCCCTGTCCATAGCAGGATGAACTGTGACACTTTGAGGCTCATCTCCATGTGCTGGGAGGAAATGAGCAGTGTCACAGGGGATGCTGATCTCAAAGGGTCCCCTGCTTCCCCCCCCCCTTCCCCCGAGAGAGATCACTCCAGGGGGTCGGGGGGGAAGGGGACCCTTTGAGCTCAGCCTCCCCTGTGTCACTGCTCATAACCACCTAATTTTAATAGGAGGAGCCTGGAGGTATTGTAGACTTTGCAAATTTAGTTTGCAGACATCCATTGTGTGTGTCTTCAGCAGTTTTTCCTGAGGCTTTTTAATATTGTCTATATCGATATCGAAATTATATCGTATCGACCAAAATGAAAAAATATATTGTGATATAAATTCTTGCCATATTGTCCAGCCCTAGCGGTGGAAAAAAAATAGTTGCGAAAGAAGAAATGAAATGATTTAAAGGCCAAGCATAGGAGTTACTTTGGTTAACTGTAAACCAGTGTGGAGATTTGCAATGATGACCCAGTAGATGGAAAGTCACATTTGTGAGGTCAGTTACTGATGGTTGGTAGGCATGGCTTAGTTCGGTCTTCCAGTTCATTCTGGAGATATTTTGTAGGGTTGAGTTGGAGGACACCTAAGTTGCTCCATGCCAGAGTGACTGACCACATCTTCACAGATCTAATTTGGCCACTTTCATTTATTTATGTGACCACATGCTAAAGTACAACTAAAGACTTTTGTGGAGACTTTCATTATCTCCTCCTCTCTTCTACTTCTGTTTTCTACTCTTCTGTCCTAAATAAAGTAAGGCTACATTTGCATGGGCATTTTCTGAGCTTCTGTCTACCATCTGACCGGGTGCTTCTGTCTGCGAGCACTTGCCACTGGGTGGTTAACAACCACGAACGAACGAGCCCTTGCATCTGCTTAGGATATGAGGTGCTGACCTTTGCACTATGCATTGGGCCTTTTATAATATTATAGGGTCTTCTTATATATTCACGGCCACCTATCTAGCGCCCATATAATGCGGCCTCTACAGTCTTCCAGTGGGTAGAGGATCCCGCTCAAAGACAGGCAACGGGTAACACGCATGTCCGTAAATCCTGATCGAATGTCATTCACCCTTGTAGCCATCCAAAGGATTGACCAGGAATCGGGCATTTAAAGTGCTGCGCCTCAATTCCTGTGCCCAAGAGCAAAGCAGTGACGTGTTTGGCCATCTTTAGAAGAGGGAGAAGTGCTTTGTAGTCTTGTCCTGGGGTGAAAACACAGCTCCATAGATGCAAAATATAGTGTAAAGTATGATTATGCTCACCCTAGAGTTTGTTAAATTTTTTGTATTTGGTGATTACGAATACATATAACGTGTTAGAAACGTTTGGGTGCATTTTTTGTTTACATAATCACATTGTTCTTATGAAGTGAACCCTCTCATAGAGTCGTATTGTTGAATGATTAAAGCCGCACCGGCTGCGTATGTACTGAGCACCCCTGGCTGCCCCACATTCAGCTGTAACTCTATACAGATTTGATAAGAAGTTTACATGAGCGCTGCTGGCAGTCTTTTCTTTAGATCGAAATTCTTTGTATATTTAATATTACATTTCTTTTATTTATAGACTGTTTACGTGTATCTGTCAGTGTGTGTAAATACACATTCATCAGACAATCACATTTCCTTGTTACATTGTACTGCAGCCTGTGTCTTTATACTTCTATTATTATTTTCTAGAGACAAAAGATTATCTTGTGTAATCTATGAGTAGCAGGAGTTGTAGTTTATGTAGGGCCATAGACTCCTTAGCTTTCACATCTGTTCAATGCAGTGAGTCACATGCCATCTTGTATCTGGAAGTGATGGGTATGTTAATTTATGGCTATGGACAAAAAGGACCTGATGTGAGGGGTACGTTCATCTCGTGCCATGGAACAAGATCTGGAAGGGATGGGTATGTTCATCTAAACTCATAGAACAGAACCTGGAAGTGAGGGGTATGCTCATCTCGTGCTATAGAACAGGACATGGAAGTGACTGGTATGTACATCTCGTGCCATGGAACAGAACCTAGAAGTGATGGGTATGTACATCTAATCTCATAGAACAGAACCTGGAAGTGAGGGGTATGTTCATCTAATGTCATAGAACAGAACCTGGAAGTGAGGGGTATGCTCATCTCTTGCTATAGAACAGGACATGGAAGTGACTGGTATGTACATCTAATGTCATGGAACAGAACCTGGAAGTTTTAGGTATGTTCATCTCCTGCTTTGGAACAGAACCTGGAAGTGACTGTTATGTTCATTTAATGCCATGGAAGTACAGGACCTGGAAATAAAGGGCATGACCATCTAATGTCGTGGGATAGAACCTGGAAGTAATGGGTATGTACATCTAATGCTATGGAACCGTTTTAGGGGGGAGCAAATGGAAAGGTATGTGTTGTTGGGGATGGGGGCTATGCCCTGTAAGATGTTCCATTCCGGATTCATAGTCACTAGGAAGTGAGATATACACTCACCGGCCACTTTATTAGGGACACCTGTCCAACTGCTCGTTGACGTCGCACCTTGAGGTAGATGGGCTACAGCAGCAGAAGACCACACCGGGCGCCACTCCTGTCAGCTAAGAACAGGAAACTGAAGCTACAATTCGCACAGGCTCACTGAAATTGGACAATAGAGGATTGGAGGAATGGTCTGATGAGTCTGGATTTCTGCTGTGACATTCGGATGGTCGGGTCAGAATTTGGCATCGACAACATGAAAGCATGGATCCATCCTGCCTTGTATCACCGGTTCAGGCTGGTGGTGATGTAATGGTGTGGGGGACATTTTCCTCGCACACTTTGGGCCCCTTAGTATTAATTGATCATCATTGCAATGTCACAGCCTACCTGAGTATTGTTGCTGACCATATCAATCCCTGACCACAGTGTACCCATCCTCTGAAGGCGACTTCCAGCAGGATAATGCACCATGTCATAAAGCTCCAATCATCTCAGACTGGTTTCTTGAACATGACAATGAGGTCACTGTACTCACATGGCCTCCACAGTAACCAGACCTCAATCCAATAGAGCACCTTTGGGATGTGGTGGAACTGGAGATTCGCATCATGGATGTGCACCTGACAAATCTGCAGCAACTGCGTGATCACTATGTGATGCTATCATGTCACTATGGAGCAATGTCTCTGAGGAATGTTTCAAGGACCTTGTTGAATCCATGCCATGAAGGCAAAAGGGGGTCCAACCCGGTACTAGCAAGGTGTGCTATATAAAGTGGCCGGTGAGTGTATATGGTGTTACTGTTGCAAACGATTGTGAAATGTCTGAATGTCATCATATATTACCAACCATGCTACAGTTGTCAAGATGACTTTATGATTATCGTGGGCAATGTGATGTAATAGGATAAATGAACATTTTAATGAAGCCCTGTCATCATCTTGCTCATTCAGAAAAACCATACCAATGTCTTTGGATGCCCACCTTCTCCTGTTCCTCATCTTGAACTCTTTAGTGAAATATGAGATAATGGGCTAAGTTTCAAATAGGAGTAAGCTTTTAGATAAGGTTTGCTCTTACCCATCTTATATAATATGTGACATACAATAAAGAACAAACTATCTTGCATTGATTGTGCATGGCAGTTGTTTAAGTAATGTGGAACAAGCTAAATATTCATTATAATATATATAATAATTTATATTAGAAAGTGGAGTGTTCTGGTGGGTACTCTGCCAGAACAGAGACCCTAACAGGAGGTCAGTGCTCAGAGTAAGGATGTTTTGTGGAAGTTGTACTAGTAGATAATAAAGTCTTTTACAAAAGACAAATTCCAAACTAAACAGATTGGCAATCATTGGGAACATAGGAGCCAATGAGGAAGTTCTAGTCCACCAACTCGGTACATACACCCATTTTAGTATGTTATTATCATTATTTATGTTACACTGGTAAGACAGGTGGAAAGTTCCAGAGCTGTGAGTGTATGACTAATGACCTCCTTATCTGATACTGAACAGTTCAGATGGAAAACACGTAATTCATGTGCAGAAACCTGCGCTCGGGTAGCCATTGGAACCAGTAAGATTCTTGCTGTCCTAAACCTCTAGACCTGGGGGAAGTAGACTGGTCACCAGTTTTACATGTAATGTCTCTCATTACTGGCCTACCATGTCATGGTCTGCATGGAGGTCTGGAGATCTCTGTATGAGTAGGAGGTCTGGAGATCTCTGTATGAGTAGGAGGCCTGGAGATCTCTGTATGAGTAGGAGGCCTGGAGAGCTCTGTATGAGTAGGAGGCCTGGAGAGCTCTGT
>CM070034.1:21127128-21143025 GCA_036250615.1 Ptychadena robeensis
CCCTCTGTACTGTCATCTGTACCCATGTGCCTCACTACCTCCAGCCTCTACATTGTTTACCCCATTGTGTCCTACATTTTATCACGATCCTCTACCACAACTGTTCCCAACTTTTTTTTCTTAAGACCCCCCTTTACTGTGTTCAAGAATATCCAGGCCACCCCAGCTCCTACCCGCAAACACTCTTTAACAGAAATGTTCCTAAAAGTGACGTCACAATGCTCCTTCCCTGTGGAAACGACCCCACCCTCCTAACTTGCATGCACACAACCCTTCTTTATATCTTTAGAAACTGGGGATGATACCATGTCCAGTTTAACAGTAAAGGCTGCCATACACATGCCGATAAGCGGACAATTTTTAACCTGACCGACGACGCTCGCGCCGTCGGTCAGGTTAAAAATCGGCCGCTTATTGGCATGTGCCCACATGGGGCGACAGATCCCTGGCGCCATACAGCTCGGCTGGCCAGAGAACGGACATGTCCGATATTCTCAAGCCTATGCCATAAGCTTCAATGAAGATCGGCGTCTTGATTGAAGCTAATGCCGGCACACAAAGGGTGCCGGCCGACTGAAGGGGCCTCATAATGCACCGGGGTGCAAATGTGATTACGTCATCACGTTTGCACTCCGGTGCATATCGGAGTAGGTCTGTCTGACCTACTCGGGCTGTATATGGCAGCCTTTAGTCCATAATCACGCAGCTGATTGCCCCCCAAGTTGGGACTGATCTACCCCACTACATAAGGCTTTGTTCTAATCAGCCACCCTATTATCGCTGGACTGAAATCTCCCGTCTCCTCATTCCTTCTACCTCCTTATTGTTTTCCAGGACAACACTAACCTGTACATGGTTATGGAATATGTAGCAGGAGGCGAGATGTTCTCTCATTTGCGCCGGATCGGCCGTTTCAGGTATCACATTGCATTGGTAATACTTTAATGGTAATGGAGGTTGTTTCGGTGAGGTGTCGGTAACATCTTGCCTTTCTCTTTTACAGTGAACCTCACGCCCGATTCTATGCGTCTCAGATTGTATTAACTTTCGAGTACCTGCACTCCTTGGATCTAATATATAGAGACCTAAAACCAGAAAACCTGCTTATAGACCAGCAAGGGTACATACAGGTACTGTGCACGCCGCACCAATTATACATGTACAGTAATATTATCTAATGGTCACTTCTGTTTTATTGAAGGGATTAGTCCAATGTTCCATGTGATCACTGCTTGGTAGGATGATACCATTAGTGTGTCTGTGCAGCTTGGTTAGAATAACCTGGCATAAGCAGAACTTCCCCTTTTTAAAGATCAGCACTTGGCAAATATAAAACTTTATTTTGGAGAAATCAGTCTGATGGCTGCTTTGTCAACTTGCTGCCTGTAGGTGGTGCAGTTTCACCCCTGAAGGTGAACAATGTGCACTTCTCCCAGCCACACACTGGTCACACTGCCATCTGCCGACTTGATATGTAAAACACAGATTTGCAATGTTTCACCTATTAAACTTATGGGCAGAGTTATCAAAAAGCAAGACATTTTATTTCAAGAGTAATGTTCTTTCTTTACTTTGCTATTTTATTACTTTCTAGTCTGGACGTGGATAAACTACAGCCCGCAGGCCATAGACGGCCCGTTTAGTCATTTAATCTGGCCCTTTGGTGTCAAGATGCTGTGGCTCCCCTCTGCTTGTTCCCTGCAATAAGTGCACATAATGCCTAGAGGATGATTGTTATGGTCTCCTTCTAGAATTTGTGTCTGCAATAGAATGTTAAAGTTGACTACCTAAGTGTTTTTTTTTTTTATATATATATCTATATATTAACATTTTTTTTTTAATATCCCTGGCATTATGATTGTATTTTTTTTCTTTAATGTGGCATAGAAAAATGCATCGGTGGGCACCCTTTTGTTAGTTTCAATGGGCATGCCGGTCCATTGAAACTAATGGAATCAGCCAGAGATTTATGGACATGTCCGTTCTCTGACTGACCCAGCTTTGGGGCAACAGATCACTGACGCCCCATGTGGGCACCCACGATCGGCAGCCGATTTTTCCAACGAGCGCGCACATCGGTCGGTGGCAAAATCGTCCGCGTGTGTGGGGACCCTTAGGCTTCTGTCTTCGGATTGTGTTGTGGTGCCATTGATAATACAACCTGCCAGATGACATCTTCACCATTGTTGGTGGGGGAGTTCTCATGTTACATTGCATGACACCGAAGTCATAATTAGAGTGCACTGACTAAGCTGGGCAGTCAGGTGAGCAGGTGGGTGGGCACCATCTGTGGTAGCAGACATCCGTCCATCTGACCAGCATTACGTGTCCCAGAAATCTGAGCCGACTACTAATCCGTCCGGTTCCTTTGTCCTAGGTGACAGATTTTGGTTTTGCCAAAAGAGTGAAGGGAAGAACCTGGACTCTGTGTGGAACTCCGGAGTACTTGGCCCCTGAAATCATTCTTAGCAAGGTGAGATTATCACGTTTTTATTATTATTTTGTATATACATTGTATTGTGATTACCTTGTCTGTGGTGACCTGTTTGGCCCTTTCTGGGTGGTTGGCCCGATTTTTAGTTTGGGGTGAATTTGTTTATAAACGTAGCTGGTGGCAAATTGGAACATTGTAATCTGTTTATATTTTCCATTCTGCTTTTGGAACAGAAAATCTGGAATATCCATACCACATGTCATGTAGGCAACCGCAAGGATGTGTCTACAGTAGAAACTTCAATTACTTACATTTACCGTATTTTTTGGACTATAAGACGCACCTAGATTTTAGGGCAGGAAAACCAGAAAAAAAGATTTAATATGTTATAACATCGATTGGATTAATGCAATGAATTTAATGAATGCAATATTCAATTCAGCCAGTAGGTGTCACTAACAGCAGTACACTCACAGCACTGATCGGCAGAAGGAAACGGCATTCCTCTCTTCCTCTGCGATCAGCTGTTTCTGTGTCCGTGCAGAGTGATTGTTCTTCAGTCAAGAGAGAGATATAGCCAGTTTAACTATATCTTTCTCTTCATTGCCTATGCCAGTTCAGGGCTCTGTGCTGTGCTGGCATAGGCAAATGCACAGTACAGATGGGAGAGCCGGAGATCGCTAGCATCTCACATCCGACAGCTCCTTGGCTAATCTCCGTGCCGGGGAGCCAAGGTGCGGCCGCAGGGGTCGCGCATTTGGACCGTAAGACGCAGGCACTTTTTGTCCTCAATTTTGGGGGTAAAAAAGTGTGTCTTATGGTGCGAAAAATACAGTATCTATTGTATTTTTCAGACTATAAGACGCAACTTTTTTCCATTAAAATGAATGGGGAAATGTCAGGGCGTCTTAGGACTATAAGCCCCAGACATTTACCCTTTTTATTTTAATGGGAAAAAAGTTTCATCTTATAGTCTGAAAAAAAAAAAAACATCCTGGGCGCAGTCTCTCTGCATTCCGGGAGACTGGATTTTGTTCCATTCCCTCCAGCCAAGCCAAAAGGCTGCTGCCAAGAGAGATCTTGGCTGTATTAGCACTAGCGTAGCCAATGAATTAAGTTTATTTAGATAGAATAAGTTGTGTATTTACAGTTAACTGCATTGCAATAAAAAAAAAAATATAGTGAGACACTCATCTCTCCTTCCATATGTAAATAGCTGCTCATAGGTAAGTTAGTGCCAGATTGTAAAATGTGTCTCTACATAAGTTGGTCAGTGTTTTCAAATTGCTAGTGTATAGACACATACTATAGGTTTAGCCCTGCACATTCTGATGGAACAAAGCTCTGCCTCCTGGCACTGGTCTTTTGGCTTGGCTGGAGGAATAGTGAATGCTGCATTGATCAGACCTGCCTACTTTGCTGGGACATTCTGTATATTCACTTTACATTTGAATGGCTGTGTCTCTGACTCTATATTTATTTATTTTATTCAAAACAATAGGTTATTATAACGTGTATACATATTTGCATAGCGCTGACATGTTATATATTGCTTTATAGTACAATTCATCTTCAACCTGATAAAAGCCTCACATCTGCACCTAGTTCTGCTTCTCCTGGATCAGGAAGGAATCCCTTCCCCAACTTCCTTTGTCTATACCTGGCCATACACCTTTAGATCTCTGTCAGATATCCTTTAGATCTACCAAATACTATGTAGTGCCGCGTCCTCTGCGATTGAACACAGGTAGACTTGATTGTTAAAGTCCCTTTATATTACACGTTTTGGTAAAACAAAAGGAGATCTAAAGGAAATCTGACAAAGAGATCTAAAAGTGTATGGGGACCCTATGACTTGTGTGGAGAAGCAGCACATACAGACAGAATATTATCTCTGAATGTACAGAACATTGCTCGGACCCCGGACTGCTCGCTCCTGGTTTATGACGTCTCTTTCCGTTTCCTAGGGGTATAATAAAGCCGTGGACTGGTGGGCGCTCGGTGTCCTGATTTATGAGATGGCTGCAGGTTATCCTCCATTCTTTGCAGATCAGCCAATCCAGATCTATGAAAAGATTGTATCTGGGAAGGTATTGGACTCACTTTTGGTCATCAAGTTATTATTATTACAATAATGCTCTAGTTATGTGATATGTACAGCACTGCCGCACAGTACAACCAATGGGATGATGGTGGTGATCCATCATAGTTAAGTCAAGGTAAATACACATTTCCAATGAAATAGAAAAGTATTTATTTAAGCTTCCCATTTCCAAGATGTGGTCTCTACCTTTATTATTTTTGTCACGCTGAGAACATCAAATGTACCGTATATACGCCAGTATAGGCCAATATGAATATGGGTCAAGTTACCCAAGTATCTCTGAAAAAAAACCTAAATGACCCAAGTATAAACCTGGGGTGGGGAATGCAGAAGGCATGAAAACACACGGCAAATAATTTTAGGTGCAAAAAAAATGCACTAGGGCTTATTTCTGGGTAGGCCTTGTACCAAGTAATTTGTTTGATGCAATATATAGATTGGTCACCAGATGTCACTACTGCCTAAGCTTTTTTTTTTTTTTTTTTTTTTTTTTTTTTCTGCTTGGGCTTAAGAATGTTTTTTACTTATTATTTTACTGGGGGCAGCTTTCACCCCGCACTGCACAATGTGTGTGCCCGAATACAGGGACTTGCAGACGATTTCTGGGCTGCTGACAGTTGGCATCAATGCAGAAAGAACCTGTAAGCCTCTGTTCGGGCACACAGTGTGCGGAGGGCAGGCCTCCTGCCCCGTCTTCCCTAAATACATCAGCACTTGCGTGTGCTCTCTCTCTCTCTGTAGGTCTTATTTGTAGGGGAGGGCTTATGTTAGAAGCCGGCTAGGTCTTGCTGTCTGGCAAACAGTTGGTGCAGGAAAGACATGTTGGTTCTGGCTGAGATAAAATGTAATTCTATCTTCCCGAGCATTGAATTGGTATTTCAAGAATCGGTCCTTAGACCTTCTGTAAACGTATAATTGGCATGAAGTGATGGGTGTGTGTAGTCCAAATAGGAGCAGCTCATGGCTCCTCTGGATATAGTGAAGTTGTTTTGTTAAAGACAGGAAATGTGTTACTTGGGATCAGCTTCAATACATGAAGTTCTCTGGGTACCATTCAGCTGGCCGAGCTGTTGAGACGGGGGGAGGGGGTTGCTAGTGGTGCATGCATACTGACAGATAATCATGTCATTGCAGCCGCGGAGGCATGCGGAATATGTGTGCAAGGTAGAGCACCGGGGCCCTATGCATGGAAGAAACAGTTCTAACAGAGGTACTAACATCTCTATAGCAAGAGGAATCCAGCTGGATGTCTGTGCTCACTTCAAGGAGTACTGGGATGCCCTATCCCCACCCCGGGCTTGCTGTTCTTTCATTGGTCAAAGTTATCCCCCTGTTTCTGGCCAATGTAATTGTACACAAACAAATGAATTGTTTCATAGTTTGCTGTAGTTTTGGGGAATTGCAAGGGACCGGTAAAAGCTCAACATTTCATTACCTAAACCAGTGGTGGGCAACTGAGTTGATATGTAGGACCACAAGTGTGGCCTTCGGCAACACTAAAGGGCCGCACATATCATTGATCCAGACCCTCCCCCTGTCGACATAACTCAGCAGGTGGTGGACCAGATCCTGACAGGCAGTCAAAACCTGCCCCTGGGTGCAGAGCTCATATATAGACCTGGTTTCCCTGATCAACATTGACAATTTTGCTGATGTAGGAAAGCTGGGTCAGCGTGTGACCACTTCACAAGTAAGTCGATATGCCCTATGTATTAACAGTTAGGTTTTGGGGGCCACATGTGGAGGACCATGGGGGGCCGCAGAACAACGCCCAAAGGGCCGCAGGTTGGGCACCTAGGACCTTAACCATTTGTGTGTAAAAAAATCCATATGATGAATAGAGTGGGGACAGCCACTGATTTGGATTCTTGTATACCTGCCTGGAGTTCAGCTTTGTAGCCACTTCAATGCATCACATATTTGTCTAACTAAACGCTTACTTCTGCAGGTACGCTTCCCGTCTCACTTCAGCTCTGATCTGAAGGACCTACTCAGAAACCTCTTGCAGGTTGACCTTACTAAACGGTTTGGGAATCTGAAGAATGGTGTGAGTGATATCAAGGGTCATAAATGGTTCAGCACCACAGACTGGATCGCAGTCTATCAAAAGAAGGTAAAGTGTCCGTGGGCAATGCCATTCCAGGTTAACATGCTCCCTGTTAACATGCAGGTCCGATATCTACAACTGTCTTGTATCACAAGTGTTGGCTTCATTCTGAAATCAAGACTTGGCGGGTATTCACATGGGCATCTGCAACACTTGTGTTTCCAGCACCCGGGTGCCTACCCAATAGTGGCAGTTGCGGGCACCTTCACTTTCTGGATGCCCATGTCTGAATGCTGCCTTTAACGTCAGAGTTTCGTTGCTTCTATGACCCACCTACTTTAAGTCCTTGCCCCAACTATGAACTCTGAGTAGGCCGACCGTTTCTTCACCACCTCATTGTAGGCCTGTTTGGGCACATTCCAGTTTCCTATGTACTGCGGAGATGTTAACCCCTAGGGTCTGTCCTCTGCTTTTTAACTCATGGGTCATAATGGTATCTTAAATTTTACAGAGGTGCCCAGAGCCTCTATTGACCGCAAGTGTTTACATCATCTGGGTTATTTATTGTGTGTGGCAGGGACATTGACATCTTTTATAATTTGCTGTACCGCTTTCTATAGAAAATGACCATACTGCCAAGGAGGGGGAAAAAATATTAAAAAATAAACATAACCGCCATATTTCAGTGATTTTCAAAATGCACACAAGACACTCCACTGAGCGGAGGTAAGGCGGACACACAGACCTGGCATTATGTATGCTGATTGCAGGGAACAAGTGGAGGGCAACCAAAGAGACTTTTTTCACCAAGGTGTCAACTGGCGGGATTGAAAGGGGCCATAGTGTGCCCATGTCTGGTTTAGGGGCATCTTTTATACCCCATTTTCCTTTCTGCCTCATTAAAGAGCCACATGGAAGTCCAATCTTCAGTTGACCATCTGGCCATACTATTATGAATACCGTTCGGTTGAGAACTATTGACTTGGATGTATGTAGGTTTGGTGTTTGGTTGAGAACCATTGACTTGGATGTATGTAGGTTTGGTGTTCGGTTGAGAATCATTGACTTGGATGTATGTAGGTTTGGTGTTCGGTTGAGAACCATTGACTTGGATGTATGTAGGTTTGGTGTTCGGTTGAGAACCATTGACTTGGATGTATGTAGGTTTGGTGTTCGGTTGAGAACCATTGACTTGGATGTGTGTAGGTGTTTGGATGAGAACCATTGACTTGGATTTATGTAGATTTGGTGTTCGGTTGAGAACCATGGATTGGATGTATGTAGGTGTTTGGTTGAGAACCATTGACTTGGATGTATGTAGGTTTGGTTGAGAACCATTGACTTGGATGTATGTAGGTTTGGTTGAGAACCATTGACTTGGATGTATGTAGGTTTGGTATCTGCAGCACCTAGTAGGAGGTTAATGAGTCATTCTCCGTTTTTCTCTTCTTAGGTGGAAGCACCCTTCATACCCAAATGCAAAGGGCCGGGTGACACGAGTAATTTTGACGACTACGAAGAGGAAGATATCCGAATCTCCATTACAGATAAATGCGCCAAAGAATTCTCCGAGTTCTGAAGAGCGTGTTGACAGACAGGAGCCATTACTCAAGACTTCCCGCGATCAAGTGAGACCGACGGAGAGAACGCCACTGACCGGCACACAAACTTCTCCTTCCCTTTCACACTCCCCACCTCTCTAGCTTTTTATTAGTGGTGCAGATTCAACTTGGAGGCCATCTTATTTTATCCTGGATCTGGTGGTGCTGGTTTCAATTGGTCCCGGAGATAACTCCGCCCTTTGTCATCCCCCACCCACCTCGCTCACACTTTTGCTTCTCTCCATGACAGATCTGAGGGGCCAAGAGGGTTCTATAAATGTGAGTGGTTCCTCTAGGGTGGAGCCAGAACCTTAGAGGCAGGCCATTGTTCCTCAGGAGTTCGGCCTGTTAATTTTTTTTTGTTTTTTTTGTTTTGTTTTTTTTTTAACCATTTTCATTCGAAGAGCTTGGCTACTGGTTTTAATCATTTAGTTTACATAGTTTATAAATAATGAACTGTTTTAATCGGAATTCTTTTCCCACCGATCACTGTCCTGTTTCCCAGCTTTCCCTTCCCTAGAATGACTTTTAAACTGAAAGTGCCAGTTTTTACCCCCACCTTACACCACTGTTTAGTTCACATAGCACATTTTTTGCCTCTGTATTAATCACTTCTCCCATCATCGATGCCATAATCTTTGTCTGGTAGGTCCTTTATTGGTGTTTTTACACAAAACCAGAAGGGGGGGGGCTAGGGGAATTGACAGTAAGATATTTACCAAACCTCGGCATGGTTTTCTTAGAGGGAGGTGGTGGCTGTAGGACTGCTTCTGTGGTTTCGGTGACATTTCATTGGGCAGCCAGTCCTTTTTAGTCAAGTCAGAAGGGACTCTTGTTCTTAATCTAACTCGGCTGAAGCAGTAGGCCAACTTGGGATTGATGGCAAGGGAAATGAAAGCAGGATGTTTACCAAACCTCTGCATGGTTTTCTTAGAGGGAGGTGGTGGCTGTAGGACTGCTGCTGTGGTTTTGGTGATCCGAGTGATATTTCATTAGTCAGCCAGTCCTAGTCAAGTCAGAAGGGACTTTTGTTCTTAATCTAACTCGGCTGATGCAGTAGGCCAACTTTGGATTGATGGCAAGGGAAATGTAAGCGATATTTACCAAACCTCTACATGATTTTCGGAGCAGTAGACCAACTTGGGACTGATGGCAAGGGAAATAGGGAAATTAAAGATATTTACCAAACCTCGGAATGGTTTTCTAAGAGGGAGGTGGTGGCTGTAGGACTGCTTCTACGATTTTGGTGATCCGAGTGATATTTCATTGGTCAGCCAGTCCTTTTTAGTCAAGTTGGAAAGGACTCTTGTTCTTAATCTAACTCGGCTAAAGCAGTAGGCCAACTTGGGATTGATGCCAAGGGAAATGAAAGAGATATTTACCAAACCTCGGCTTGGTTTTCAGGAGCAGTAGGCCAACTTGGGATTGATGACAATGAGGCACTTGGGGTATTTAGAAATACCAGAATCCATTGTCTTGGTCAAAGCGGCCCACGTGGTCTTTCGCTCCGAAGACCTCATTCAGCTTGGCTACAGAGTCCATTACTGTCCCAAGTCTTAAGAGTCCTGTACAAAGAGCTGTAGATAGAAGTCATATTCGAATACGTTGTTTTAAAATATGTGGAAAACCTAGAACATTTTTTTTCTGCCCAGAAGTAGGTTCCCTCGTGTGTTCCTGATCCCTTTTAGAGAACCTTTTTAATTAAGTGTATTATTATTATTTTTTTCGGCAATGACTACCAGGCACCTTGAAGGTCTCTTCCAGCCCACTTTGCACTACAGGTATTTGTCTTTTTCAAACGAGTGAATACTCTTGTGGTTTCTGTTCAATGTTAAAAATGGGCAGTATATATATTTATATATATATATATATATATATGTATGTATGTTTATCTCCAGCATCGGCATTGCTATCCTATTGTCTTGGCTTGGAGACCTCAAACTGCCCCTTTTAGGAAGGCGCGAACCTGTTGTGGAACTGCGTTTCCTGTAGAGCACAATTTTTGAAGTTGATGTCATAGGACGGTTTTGGTAGCTGGAAAGACGGGACCGCACAGCGCTTTAGAACCCTACTACTTTTTTTTTTTTGAGTAAAATATATTTCACACTTATTTATATGGGGGTTGAACCCAAGATAGAATCCCAAAATTAGGTGTAGAGGTTCCCTGGCAGATTAAATTGAAGGTCCTAAAGTAATTGAATGTTGGCAGAAGCCATTGACTATGGGGGGCGTCTACACAGCAGTGTCACAGAATTTTACCAGGACACTAGTCCAAGCCTGTGGCTTTAAAAAGGATCCCATCCCACTGGGTACTAGGGTCCTGGGGTAACTTCATTGCATACATACAGATAGACATCATGTAGAACTACTACTTTAGAAGAAACAACAAGTCTCCAGCGGTGCTGTGGCAGGAGCTGGCATGAGTTCAGAGGACCAGCTTTGGAAAGGGCCATTGAATCCCGAGTAAAGGCGATTATACGTGACAGGTAGGCCTTTCCAAACGTTTATGTCATGGTATAGGAAGGCTTAATACAGACACGTGGTGAGGGAAGTGGGATAATGTGGGGGCAGAATTGTGAATTTCAATTGCGTTTTCACCTAAATTCTATATATATATATATAAATATATATATACGCACACACACGGACACACATTCACTTCTTACATGTGTTATACTGTAAACATTTGAGAAAAAAAACAATAAAGTTTTGTTTAAAAAAAAAATTAAGGAATGATTATTCTGTACCTCTTTCTACGTAGCATGGTGGAGTGGTAAATATATGTATGCTGGGGTAACCTGATACTGGGAGGGTCACTTACAGTTGCAAGAAAAAGTATGTGAACCCTTTGGATTATGTGGAGTTTTGCATGAATTGGTCATAAAATGTACTCTGAAGTCACACCAATAGAAAAGCACCGTCTGCTTAAAATAATTCTGTACAAACATTTGAAGCTTTCATGTTTTTATTGAACATAATATGTAAACATTCACAGTGCAGGGTGGAAGAAGTATGTGAACCTTTGGAATAACTGGTTGACCCTCCTTTAGCAGCAATAACCTCAACAAAACGTTTCCTGTAGTTGCAGATCAGACCTGCACAACGATCTGGAGTAATTTTGGACCACTCCTTGTCACAAAACTGTTTCAGTGACGCAATATTCCTGGGATGTCTGATGTTAATCTCTCTCTTAGGTCGTGCCACAGCATTTCTGACTGACTGGGCCACTCCAGAAGGCGTATTTTGTTCTGTTGCAACAATTCTTTTGTTGAATGACTTGTATGCTTTGGGTCATTGTCCTGTTGCATCACTCATCCTCTGCTTAGCTTCAGTTGGGTTTTCCTGCAAAATGTCTTGATAAACAATGAGAACAATCCGTCCTAGCCCCAAACCATGATGCTCCCTCCGCCATATTTCACAGTGGGGAGGAGCTTTTGATGTTGGTGTGCTGTGCCTTTTTGTTCTCCACACATAGTGTTGTGTGTTTCCCAAACATCTCAATTTTGGTTTTCATCTGTCCACAGAATATTTTGCCAGTAGTGCTGGGGAACATTTAGGTGCAAAACAATATTTTTTTTGGACTGCACTGGCATCCTCCGTGGTGTCCTCCCATGTACTCCATTCTTGTTTAATGTTTTCCTTATTGTGGATGTGTAAACAAAAATGTTAGCATGTGCCAGAGATTTCTGTAAGTCTTTAGCTGACACTCTAGGATTCTTCTTTACCACATTAAGCATTCTGCGCTGTGCTCTTGCAGTCATCTTTACAGGACGACCACGCCTAGGGAGAGTAGCAACAGTGCTAAACTTTCTCCATTTGTAGACAGTCTGTCTTACCGTGGACAGAAGAACATCAAGGCTTTTGGAGATACTTTTGTAACACTTTCCAGCTTCATGAAAGTCAACAATTCTTGATGGTAGGTTTTCTGAGAGCACTTTTCAGCGAGGTGTGGTTCACATCAGACAGTTCTTCTCGTTAATAAATCCAGCATGTCATAATGGACTCTGGTTTCAAGATCAGTTACATGATCAGCTTAGGATTTAAACTGAAAAAAACTAATAAACATTACTCGCCTACATCGGGTCTTCGCCCAGAGCCAGGGATCCCTACAAAGAAAAGATATGTCCCTACCTTTCCTGCCTGCTCGCTCCTGTGCCACCATGCGTGGAGTGTCCAGTCCTCCAGGCTTCAAGATGGAGGAGCTCGATCCACCTATCCGCATCTGAATCGGGTAACACTCTGCCCCTCCGCGTCACCCGATTCAGATGCGGCGCAGGGGCACAAGGGAAAGGAGATGTCTAATGTCCTTTGTGGCCACCACGGCGCGATGTCATAGGGGAGGTGGAGCGTCCTGGAATTTTTCAAGATTTACCGGGCAATCTTATTTGTTTTTTTACATTTCACCTCCGATCTGCCCTATTTCTATCGACAATAGAAGGCAGAATCAGAGGTGGTCTGCTTTATCCCCTCCCCCATAGGTCAGCCTGTACTGTGCTGGTTTTACTGGTTTTCCCGCCTCCCCTGTACACATTGCCAGCAATGTGTGCTGGGAAACGGACGTCCCTCTAGTTACATGGTGGTCGACTTGACAGCGTTAGGGCGGTTCCAGAATTAATCAGCACGTCCACCGCGACAAGACAAGAGTTTGTTTTGTAAATAAACTGGGCATGTCTCAACCGCTTGGGAGGTTAATGTGTATTCCTGCTCCATGTCGAGTTCAAGTATGGATTTCTCATCCAAAGAAGATTCCCCTACTACCTCTACCGACCTCCTTCATATAATGCTCAGTTAGGGCCCCCATACACCTTTAGATTTCTCTGTCAGATTTCCTTTAGATCTCCTTTTGTTTTACCAAAACCATGTAACATGAAGGACTTTCTAAACCAACAAGTCTTCCTGTGTTCAATCGCAGAGGACCCGGCACTACATAGTTGTTGGTAGATCTAAATGATATCTGACATAGAGATCTTAAGCTAGCCACACACGGTTCGATTTTGGTTCAATCGATGCTTGAACGAAAATCGAGAAATGCCCACATGGTACGATCGACGATAATTGTTCGATGAAGGCAGAAAAATTGATCGAATTTTGATCGGACATGTTGGAAAATCATCGTCGATTGTGCCAAAATCGTTTTATAATCGTGGATGTTTGTGGTGTTTCTCCTGGATCGATTAGATTCAATATAATAACATAGACCACTTCAATCTGAACTTCAATCGTTTCCAGACCAAAATCGATGATTTTAGTTATTTTTTTTAGTCGAAATCTCACCACAATCGCAAACTCAATGTGGGGTGTATGTTGATGCGATTAAGATCGATTTTTGATTAGATGATTAAATTCCTCGATCGAATTGAGCATCGATTGAACCAAAATCGAACCGTGTGTGACTAGCTTAAAGGTGTATGGCCAGCTTTAGACTATTTCTTTTTTTTTTTTTTTTTTTTTTTTTTATCTTGTATGTCTTTTGTAATTGTCTGTGGCTGGTGTGCTTGGAACGGTCTTCACCTGCTGCTCCCCCGGTAAGTGCTGAATCTGTGTTTTTATTCTATATAACCGGGGGGCTGTTTGTGTATCTGGACTGTGCTCTCTGCGGCCCAGCTCCTGGCTGTTGTCCCGGGGGATGTAGCGGATGGTAAGTGTAGCAGAGCCCAGATGGTGGGATTGGACACAGTGACATCTCAGCGGGGGTCTCTGCACTTTCTATTCATGGTAGTCACTCGTCTGGCACACTTGTAGTGTGTGTGATGTGTGCTGGATTCATCATGGTTTGCCCTGACATGGTAATTTTAACGTTTATTTGTGTAGCGCTAACATATTAGGCAGCACTGTACACAACACAAGATGACACACAGGTACAGGATACGACACTGGAGGAGTAGAGGACAGCCCGATCAGGCTAGAAAATGTAATTTGTTATATCTCCTGTAGTGATGTTGCTGTGGAAGTCTTTGTCATAGATGACAACTCTTTGTACCCAATATTGCTCCTGCGTTGTCCATAGGTCCGCTATAGTCACCATGTGATCTGTGGAATGCCATGTAGCTACAGCTGAAGTGTGCAGACTGGAAGTGGCTGCAGGGGGTCTGCAGAACTGAGATGTCACAAATGATTAATACAATTATTCATAAACCGTGACTTTCATTATATTATATCCATGTTGGAACGGAGTAGCTGATATTTTGTATGGCTGTTCAATACTTATCGCCTCAGAGATTCATGAGTGGTCGACAATCCCAATGGTTCTCTTTGTACAGGCAGAAGAACAAGTAGGCACCTCTCCATCATCCATGTTTACCCTCGAGGTCCCTTTACACTAGCCGTTGCTGCATAATGCATAGGAAAGCTGCGGTGTGCATTTACACATTGATGCATAACGGCCTGCAACATACCATATTTTTCGGACTATAAGACACACTTTGTTTTTAGAGCAGGAAGTGAAATGTTCTAATCAGTTGTAAAAAAAATATATTCCTGCAGTACCCAATTTCGGCCACAAAAAATGGTGTCACTAGAGCGCACAGTTCAGGCAGAAGGAGGGGGGAGTATGGGGGATTCTTCACGGTTAGTTTAGTCCCTTCTACTGATAGCGTGTGAGCTGCACTGTGATCGCAGCTGACAGGCAGACATATACATGGAAGCTGTGGCCTAGCAGCGTCCATGTATGTGTCTCTGCTGTACTGCTTCTATCAGCAGTGCTCCGCTGGTAGGAAGCGTACAGATGAGGGGTCTGGCTGTCGCTGCATCGCATTTGGACCATAAGACCTGATTTTTGAGGTAGAAAAGTGCATCCCTTGGCCCAAAAAATACGGTATCCTACAGACTAGAGATATGGGCATATGCCAAAGGATTTCAATTTTGATGCAAAAGGGTTTTGGTCACAGATTCGCTCAAAGGAAGAATGGTTAGATCCAAGGTGGTAATAATGTGGTAACCTAATGTTTAACTATGTAGCCACATATTTAAATTGAAGAAGGTTCTTGGTTATCTGCCATTTTAGGCTGATAGGACACTGCAGATAAATATATTTAAAGTCGTAAGAGGTCCAGGACTGGAAAGGTTTGAGGTATGGAGGCTGAGGGGGGCATGGCAAATCCTTCATAGGAATAGGAGTCCATAAATGTATTCACTTTAAGTTGTTTAGTAATTCAGCTGTAAAGATCATCAGTCACCATGAAGACCAAACCTAAGACAAATGATGGTCTTGGAACAAATGGTTACTGGGAAATGGAACCCCAAACCCAGTAAGGAAAATCCCCCCTGAATGGAATTTCAGGGGCAAGGGGACTTTAACGGCCACAATTGTAGAACATAATAAAGTAAGTACATGTAAAAGTAAAATGTATACATTGTGTTTAAAAGGTTATATAAATGTGCCTTAGTAAAAAAATAGTAATATCATCTTTATATTAAAAACCCATAAACCTCAGCTCATGTCCCTGGCCTAACCTCACTCAGGTCACTTTGAAATGCAGTTCCTGGAATTTAATTAGCAAGCCATTCATTAGCATGACCATTTGACTACAGCCATAGTTGTTGACGCTTAATAGAGTTATGCAGAGTCTGTAGAGGAACGGAGACATATTACCATAACACTCAGAGGTGTGGAGGCCCTTGCCGGAGATAGCAAACTTCAAACACAGATAACACATTTAACTCAATTTATTAGAGATATGCAATTCCTTTCTTGTATTGTTCTAGAAGATCT
>CM070034.1:21149485-21165307 GCA_036250615.1 Ptychadena robeensis
CGGAATCGATCGTGCCGGAATCCGGTCGGAATCCGACCCGTGTATGGGGGCCTTAACTCTATGTTATGACTGTGGGACACAAAGGAAGAGAAACTCATCAGCTGCTGTGATTGGCTCAGTTTCAGGCAGGCATTTGCATGTCAACATTTCTGCATTTCATGGACCATTTCTGTATTTCAAGTTATCCTTTTACCCTTCAGCTATTACCGATACTTTCATCTTCTGATTATAATGAAGCAATACAACACAATGGCAAGCAAACTGAGGTGTGTGATGTGAAAGAATTTTAGGGGAGATACAGTATGAAGAAATGAAAATAAAATAAAAGAAGCCGGCAGGGGACACTCTTGGTTCTCTTAAGCTAGCCACACATGGTACAATTTTAGCGTTCAATCGACGATTTTCGATGAAAAAAAAGATCGATTGAACGTTAATCGATGTACTGCCCACATAGTACAATCGACGTTCATTGTACGATTTTGGTAAAATCGTCGATTGAAAAGTGATCGGACAAGTTGGACAATTTTGGTTGACTGATCAATGAACGAACTACATTGCTGAAAGTGTTTTGTTTGTTTCGATCCAATCATCTCGATGTGCGCTATTAACATATGACTACTTCCTGGGAAAAAAAAGTTCCTGTTAAAAAAAACATTAATCCAATCGATGATTTTAGATTACTTTGATTAAATTTCAGTCGATAGTCGCTTTTTTTAATCAAAGTACAAAATCGAATCGAACTTCGATTAAATTTCGTGCTCCCCATGTGGAGAACTTCAATTAAATGACAATCGATAGTCGCTTTTTTTAATCAAAGTACAAAATCGAATCGAACCTCGATTGAATGATAAATTGTACCATGTGTGGCTAGCTTAAAGCTGCCCATAAACATTTAGATCTCTGTCAGATATCCTTTAGATCTACCAACAACTATGTAGTGCCGGGTCCGCTGTGATTGAACACAGTTTGAACACATTTGATGGTTTAGAAAGTCACTCATATTACATGGTTTTGGTAAAAGAAAAGGAGATCTAAAGGAAATCTGACAGAGAAATCTAAAGGTGAATGGGGACTCTTACAGAGACTCTACTACCAGGATACACAACACAGTTGTACAAATTAGTAACAATCATACCTTTGCATTCTAATTTTTAGGATATGATCAGTCCCTTGAAATGGTATCAAGAACAAAGGAAACCATGTTGACATTTTAATGGATAATATACAGAAATGTTTGTAAAATGGCACAGAGCTGGCCTGTAGGTGATAAGTCCTATGAGTTGCCTTTCTTAAGTAGATTTCAACGCGTTTCGTCCGATTTTGGGTTAAATAATTTGGGTGGTATGTATTGACTAACTGATCTGCTCTCCTTAACTTAGGACTGGACTTTACCTAGGCACATGCTTTCTCTGGCTGTAACAGAGGACTTCCTTGAACCCAGAAGAAGTCCCAAAATCAGATGAAACGCGTCGGAATCTACTTAACCTCCCTAGCGCATCGCCTGTACCGCACCGTTTTTAACAGTGGTACACTGCCTGTCATTTCCTCCCTCCCCCCTCCCCTCTCCACACAGCCAGTGTCATTCATGACATCAGCTGGGAGGGCTGGAAAGCAGAGGCCCCTCCATTAACATGGAGGTCTATGGCACTGCTCACCCTCACCACCTTCCGCGTCACCGTGACGCGATCAGTGAACCCCGGAAATGCTGCGGCTAGAAGCAGCATCGCCGTAGCTTTCCGGGGATATGCGGCTTTCATGGGAGCCCAGCTCATCCAGAGTTTGTTCTTCACACAAACTCTGGACGAGATGGGCTCGTCATGAACACTAAGGAGGTTAAGAAAAGCAGGATTTTGGTAACCACTGCTTAGATTTCTATCTATGGCAGTGGTTACCAAACTTTCCTAGCAGGGCCCCCTTTTCTATTTAGGAACATTATAAAGAAAAACATTTTGAACCCTATTCTTTAATGGAAAATGTCTTTCTTTTTATTTTAATAATTAAATGCTCAACTGTACAGGAAAAGGGAATTTCTTTGAATTACTTTTGTTCCACTTTAAGTCAGGGTTGCCATCAGGGGCGGAAAGGGAGCAATCTTGTCCCAGGCCCGAGCAACTAGGGGGGTCGGCGGGCATTGGGTAGGCCGTATTCTGGGCTGCCCAGTCTACAATTCCCCAGGCTGCAGACAGACTCTTCTGAGTTGTCTTCTAGCAATCTACCCTCCCCCCCCCCCACACACACACACTGGGGCGTTGGGATGTCTGACGGTGGCCCTGCTTTAGTATACAGAGATATAGAAGTGTATCTTGGTTGTAGGGTCTCTAAACAAAAAACCACACCCGTCTGTGTACACAAATGCATGATGAACATTCGGGTCCAAAATAAAAAAAAAACTAAAAAACTAAAACTACATCATTAACAAATACACGTACCACGTTACTTGCACAGCACTCCAGATACACACGTGACACAATGAAGCTACACAGGTCACGCCACTGAAATAAACGACACACGGATGGCACATGCTTTAAATAAAAACAGAGGTCACCGATTGTACAAAATAAATCAATGTTTATTATAACATTTGTAGATTAAAAAAAAAAAAAAAACACAACAGGTAACCTGTATACTGAATGACACAGTAAGAACTAACAAGGAGAAGGTATGAGGGGTACTGAAAGGAAAGAAAAGGGGTTCTGGGGTAAAAGACATCAGGCGACGGACAGATGAAGTGATATGTGGCTGTTGATCTAATATTGGACGCTTGGTTGCTAGACTGAAACCACCCCTCGCTAAGGCTTACGGTATCTCATGCTACTACCTCTGTAACAATCACCCCCTGGTCTTCTTAGAACTGCAGTAGATCTTTACTCCACACATTACACATTCAGTCATCATTACCTCTCAGGGGACCTCTTTCTTCAGCTGTCTCTTCTCTGGAAACCGATGAATCGCCTGGGCATGTGAAACCAGTCAGTTCCATTTTATGGGATATTTCCTTATCCTCGGAGGATTTGATGACACCAGAGAAAGAAGTCCCTTCAGAGAGCTCCTCAAGGCTGGCATTCTGGAGAGGATGAGGTGCCCCTTTGGTTTTTGAAGCTGGAGTTCCCGCTGGCGTGTCTGACCCTTCTTCTTGACCCATGTGGATGCCTAGATCTGGGTCAGGTGTAAGCATGGTTTGTGGGGACGTGGCTTGATCATCTGAGTGCGATTCAACACCGGAACTGGAATCTTCATAAGTTCTAAGTTCTTCAGGAGTACTTGTCTCGCTGCTGCTTTTTCCTGCCAGTTGGGGGTCACTCAAAGTGCTACACACTGAGGCCCTTTCTCCTGTCTCTTCCTCTGCCTTAGGTTCTTCTTGGTTATCTTCCTGATTGAGGGTGGCTGGTCTCTGTGGCTTGTCTTCTGTCTCTTCCCTAAAACCAGCAAGTTCATTTTTTTCTACAAGCACCCACTGTTCTTTCACTGACCCCTCACATGGAGCCCAGGAATCTTTTGTGTTTGAAGGACATGTTTGCAAATCATCTTTGTCAACCTCACATTGGTTCTCTACAGATAAAGCTTGGATGTTTCCTTTGATTCCTTCATCTGAAAAGGTTATTGAGTCTGCAGTAACTCCTATTGATTGCGCTGGGTCCACATCATAATCAGAAGTGACAATCCTCTGTTGTTCTAGATGATCATCAGCTGGGAATGGAAATAGCTTACTAGACAAATTTGTTACGGCTGATGGAGAGATGTCTAATTCAGAGTTATTGGTAGAGAGGTTCCATGCTTCTTCTGGTGGATGGGACTCTGTCTCAGCCAATGATATCAGCTGGGATTTTTCCAAATATGAAGTGTGGCCATATGGCTCCATTTCAGTCATCTGTTCATCTGATGAATGTACTAGAGGTGCAGACATGGCTGTTACAATAGGTTCCTCTTCCTCAAACACAGACCTTGATATTAAATCCATAGGTTCCTCTTCCTTGGGTACAATTATTAAATTATTTGTTTTCATTTCTTCTTCCATAGGAATAGATATTAAATTAGCTGGTTCATTTTCTCCTTCCATACTCATAGTTGCATAAATAGGTTCTTCTTCCTCAGGCACGGCTATAAACTCATTAGGTTCATTTTCCTCTTCTACAGGCATAGTTATGAGGTTGATCGATTCTGGTTTCTCCTCCACTGGCACAAAAATTAAACTATTTGTATTAATGTCTACTTCAGATATTAATTCAGTAGGTTCAAATGCCTCTTCTTCATGCATAGACATATCAATAGGTTCCTTTTCCTCTCCTTCAGGCATAGTCATGTCAATAGGATGATTTTCTTGATTTTCCTCTGGCATAGTTACAAAATCATTAGGTTCATATTGCTCATCTCCAGACACGGGTATGAAGTTAATAGGTTTTCTTTCCTCTTCTCCAGACAAGGGTATGAAGTTTATAGGTTCCTCTTCTCCAGACATGGGTATTAAGTTGATAGGTTCCCTTTCCTCTTCTCCAGACATAGGTATAAAGTTGATAGGTTCCCTTTCCTCTTCTCCAGACCTGGTTATGAAGTTGATAGGTTCCCTTTCCTCTTCTCCATACCTGGTTATAGAGTTGATTGGTTCCTCTTCTCCAGACATAGGTATTAGGTGGATAGGTTCCATTTCCTCTTCTCCAGACCTAATTATGAAGTTGATAGGTTCCTCTTCTTCAGTCGTGGGTACAAAGTTCATAGGTTCCCTTTCCTCTTCTCCAGACATGGGTATGAAGTTAATTGGTTCCCTTTCCTCTTCTCCAGACATGGGTATGAAGTTGAAAGGGTCCTTGTCCTCTTCCACTTGCACATTTATTAAATCACTTGCTTCTTTTTCCTCATCAGCAGGAAAGGTAGTTTCATCTTGCTCTACCTCGAGCATTATGATATTGGAAGGTCCATTTTCCTCTTCAAAGATCTGAGGGTCTGCTTCTTCTTCTACAGTCTCTGTTGTGGTGGCATCCAAGGGCTTTGGTATACTGATATCCAAGTGTTCTTCTGGTGGAAAACATTTATCAGTATTTTCAATCATATTAATAAGCCCAGAGGAATTCAGCAGAACATCACCAGGGTTGTTTGGAGAAGTATTAGTTGTAGGCCATGTTTCTGCATTCTCTGGATATAGTGTGAATTGTGTTTCTGTTATATCTGCTACCTGGCATGCTGTAATGAAAGGAGAATTATCCAGGTCCCGAGGTGGCCCCATTAATTGACATATTGACGAAGTCATAGTGTCTTCTGCATGATCTGCACGTTTCAGTGGCTCTAATGATGTTTTTGGTGCTTCCACTAAACAGCTAGCTGTCTCCAATAAGGTTATTTCAGATTGCTTGAAAGATGTTAATGGTTCCTCTGGGAACAATACAGAACTGAGCCCAGGTTGCTCAGGATTTATTTGAGAACACATATAGTCAGTTTCAGTGTCTGCTGAGTCTAGTTGTTTTTCCTGTGTAATGAGGGGACCTTCCGGATCTTTTCCTACGTTGTCAATTATATTTCCCTGTTCATCAAATATCTCCAAGTCTGCAGAGTTGTCATTGGTTTCTGCCTCATCTTGCAGTGTTTTCATCAATGGTTCTTCTTGCTCTAAATCTTGGTTTATTGTACTAGAACTTTGTTCTGAATCTTCATCTGAATCATCCACAAAGTCACTGGCAGTTTTTGAACCATATCCAGCTTGCTCTATTGTAGGCATAAACTCATCGCCTGGATAGTTTGCTCCAGATGACTTAAATAATGTCTCTTCTTGCTCCTCAAATGATTTGATGAGTTCTGTGTCTTCATCTTCTCCTGGACTTAAAAGTTGTTGTGTTTCATCTTTAGAAGCTTCCAAGCCCTCTAGATATGTAACAGGCTCTATACACATTGTATTAGAGTAATTTGATTCTGAAAAGGGTATTTTGTCAACATTGTCTTCTGGTTCAGCTGGTGATGGTAGCAGGTCCTCTAAAGGTTTGGCACACTCTGCCGGGAGGGTCACAATTAGTTGTTCAAGTTCTGCTGTTTGGATCTCTTCCTGCAAGTGTTCATCTACCTCCTCTGAACTGGTTATTGCTTCTTCTATCTCCTTATCTAGATCAGTAAAACATTTTCTATCCTCTCCATCCAGAAGTTCTGAGATGTTTCTTTCCTGCAAAGCTTTATCTTCTGCCTTTGACCATTCTAGTTCTTCATCTGATGGAGTTACTTCCTCCATGGATGATGTCACCTGGATTTCTAATGGTTTGCAAAAGTCTGAGGGAAATTGTTCAAAGTGTTTTGGTGAAGTGCTGCCTTTTACTTTTACATTTGTGTTTGGTTCATCCACAAATCCAATTTCATCCTCGGATAGTTCCACACCTTCTTCTAAAGGTGTGACCTGCTCCAAAGATGAGGTCTGAACTTCCTCTGATGGTTCAGCATGCTCCACTGGGGAATATATTTCTTCCTCTAAAGGTTTTTGTTGACACTCTGGTTCTTCTCCAAGGGTTGTGTCTTCATACACATGATATGTTGCTTTTTCTAGGAGCTCCACTTCTTCCTTTGAGTGATAGGCAAGTTCTACCGGTTCAAGCAATTCTTCTTTGGGAACTGTTTCGGATGAAGACATTTGTTCAATGTTTAAAGGTTTGGTCAGTTTTACTGAGGATGGCTCTTCTTTCTCTAACAATTCTTCTGGAATTGGCTCTTTGTCATGGAAATCACAGTCTGAATCAACTAGGCACTTCCCTACTGCAATTTCCTCCAATGGTTTCGCGTTTATTTCCAGCTCTTCTTCTGTTATTGCTGGTGATTGTTCATCCAAAGTTTTCTCTTTTTCCTCCAATAATTTACTCTGATCCATCAACATTTCTGATGACAGACTCAAGTCATCTTGTAGAGATTCTACTGGAGGTATTACTTCTTCTTCTAAGGGACATGTGTTTGTTATTTGCAGAGGAGTCAATGTTTCTTCTGGTAAAGAGCTGAATGAAGATTGTATTCCTTCTTCTGAGAGGTCAGCTGGTTCCACCTGTTCCTCTTTTAGTTCTAGAGTTTGTGTTACAGCTTCATGTGGAAGTACAATTGTTGGATTTTCTTCTAGGTTGGAAGATATTTGTTCTTCTGGAATAAGTAACATATCTTCATCTGAATTCTGGATAGAATGGACTTCTTCTTTTTTAATGTGGTTGTTGAGATCCTTCATAGACTTCAAACACTGATCCAAAGTCCCTGTCTTTTTTTCTGAATCTAAAGCACTTGGCTCAGCTGACAATTCATTGGATATGGTGTTAGACTCTAGTGTTGATTGAGCATTACCCAAAAGTTCTTCTGTAGATTCAATATTTTCAAGGACCTTGCTCTCGCTCACTGGTGGGGAGCATAAATCTATTTGTTCTACCTGAGCATAGACCACTTCACCAACATTCACATTGTTTTCCGAACATTCCAGCTTTGGTGGATTCATGTCTTGCTTGGACTCCCTAGTCTTTACAGGTTTGGGTACAGGGCGCTTTTCATTGGTAGGTTTAACAGCCGCTGTGCCTGGTTTAGCTGTTACGGATGAACGGTTGGTTGGTTTATTTAGCGCAGATGGTGGTTTAGTCAGAACACTTGTTTGTTTTGCCTGCTTAACTTGGTTAGAAGTAGATGTGGTGTTCACTGGTTTAACTAGAGGTGACTTGACTAATTTTGCTGGCGATGATGTTGCATTCGTTGGTTTCACTGCTGAAGTAGGAGGAGTTAATGTTTTGGTTGGCACTGAAGTCAGTCTTGGGGTCTTAACCAAGGGAGAGGGAGTTTTAACTGGTTTAACAGTAGGTGAGGTTGCGTTAGTTAATTTGGATGTTGAAGATTTGATTTTAGCAGCTTTAGATGTTAACGGTGAAGTGTTAGCAGGCTTATCATGTGCAGGGGTGCTCTTTGCTGGTTTATTCGGGGTTAATGGCAATTTCACAGGCTTGGCAGGGCTGGATGAAGATGCTAGAGGTTTTGTTGGCCCAGACCCACTAACTTCTGGTTGAAGGCACTTCGTCTTATCTTTTGGCACTATCCCATGTTGCGTCAGTTTTCCCACGTCCTTTTTAGCAGCTCCATTCTGCCTTGTGGGTGTAGAGTTTCCTCCTTCGGCTTTAGGTCTGCCCGGCTGAACACCCTCCACGCTCTTTTTGCCAGCTTCAGCTTTTGACGCTAGCAATGGAGATCCCTTATCCCTGGTCTGCTGGCGAATTATTTGGCTGCCTGGAGGTTTCACTGGAGATGCTGTATCTGAAACAGAATAAGAGAGTTTGCAATTTTGTTAAAAAAAAGTAGGCTGAAACTAAATGTTGCCAGTGCCCATTGTCAGATAAAAGTCAATTTCTACTTATTGGGAAAAAAAAAAAAATTCAATTTCCATCTCATGATAAAAATTACATCAACTTTTTACTATAGTCAGGAGTGCACATAACTGTTTTAGTAAGCTACTCGGATGAGTACCAGAAGATGGTGTTTGGTGCTCATCCCATATGTAGGGTGGTCTTCCTCACTGTCTCCCTCACTGTCCTCTGTGTCAGCCTCCTGCATGGTAGATTCTGCTGCAGATGGACCTCCCTGTTCCTGATTGAGCCTCTGATTAACTGTCTCCATCCACAGGTCACCATCCACAGGTCACCAGCTGGCTTTGGGTCACATGTATCTCTCACAGTACAACACCTTTGAACCCCCAGATCTCATACCTCAGTAGTACAACCCTGAAATTTTCTGGCTTAGTAACTAACCCCTGAGAGTACCAGCAGTCCAAAGGTCAACCTTTCATAGTCCTATTGCAGCTGTCACACAGTGCTTTTCTCTTATCAGATTTTACCCTACATATGACTTTTATCCCCCAGATCTCCAACCTTAAAAGTCCAATCTTTATTTTGGGGATTATTAATTTACATTCCCAATGTCACACCCCTAAATACAACCTTTCTAGTTATTCATATTTCACTGCAGTTATCCAAGTGACATAAATTGTATACATGTAACATTTAGCTGCGGCCGCCCAGACACTGAGCACCTCCATGTTGTTAGTACACATATGAGCTGTGTAACAATAATGCAGGTACGCAGAGCTAGTGTTTGGTCCCTTTTGAGTACCAGAGTACCACTTATGTGCACCCCTGACTATAGGCAATGTAAACACTGTGTTAGGTCTATAGTTACATGTATGACATAAACCATATGACATGTTTGTCATTCACTAGTGTCCATATGGGCTAGATATACATCTTCCATAACGCCTTACAAAGGCAGCCCATGGTGCCAGGAATACCTTCCTAGATGGAAATAGGCCGGTCTGCAATGAGGTCGGACATTGATGGTTACAACCAAATATGATGGTTTTAGTTTACCAACTGCATCAAACGTATATAACTTGTAGAGGCAAATCTAATCTCTGGTCCACAGTGATGCTCACTTTGGTGCTCAATGAAGAATAGATTTTTGGTACAATTTTAAAAATGCCTTGGCATCTTAAAAAATCATTGAGCACCAAGGAGGGACTTTTTTTTTCATTTCACACAGGCATTGTAAAGGCCATGTAACATGTTGGTTCCATCAGATTGATTCAGGGCCGATCGGGCAGTTCTTTGTCGGATCCAATTCTGAGCCCCCGATCAATTGGACGTGATCAATTGGACAAGGTGGCGTGCAGCGAACGGATACTCTTAATTGGCAGATTGATCGCAGCTCCCATTCCCGCTGAGATCGCCGGAATCAATTGGATGAGTGATCAATTGGCCATGGAATCCTACACGTGTATGGCTAGCTTAAGACACCTCTACTGATTTCAATGGGACTGTTCCCAGTGGATTTTTCTAGACGTTTTTCCTGTCCATGGTGTCAGGTCAGATCTGTCAGGACTTGTATTAGTGTTTTTGTTCACATGCAAATGTGCAAAACACCCACAAATGCTCTAGGAGGCATTTTATCTTTTTTGTGCAATCTGTGTCAACCTACCCTGTTTCCCCAAAAGTATTTGCAAAATTTTTTCCTAATCGCATTACATTAGTTAATTCAAGAACTTTCACCTTCATTGCGCAAATCGTCACTTGTACATGCGCATATTGTGAACGCAATGCATGGTAGTTCCGGATACTGATGTAACAAATCTTCAATATTCACAATCAACACATTTTCAACTATATGGTCGCCCATGATAGAGAAACAATGAGATTTAAGACATTACAGACATTTACCTTTTAGTGTTGCTGTTCTTGCTTTGTTAGGGGAAGCAGTAGCTGTCCTGTAACAGAAGAAATATATATTAGAAGAAGAACATAATGAAGGATAAAGAATTGTAGAACAAATATCAATAGACCTTGCAGGTAAAAGAAACTATAAATATTACTATAGATATATTTAATCACTGATGTCTTAAGCTGGCCATACACATTTGGATTTGCGGCAAATTTTTCCACCGATCGACCACCCTACGCTGGGTCGATCTGCCGGGAGATCGTCAGAATTTCGAAACGTCTATGGCAGTGGTTCCCAAACTTTCTTTGCAGTACCCCACCTTTTCTATTTAGGAACATTATGGAGCCCACCGTCCCCATTCAAATACAGGTTCAGAATGAGGGCAAGCCCCCCCCCCTGGAATATATTCATGTCCCCCCAGTTTGGGAACCATTGGTCTATGGGCACCTTCAGCTTTAAATATAAAACCCAAAACTGATGCTGATATAAATGAAATCATTTTATTTAGTAGTCCTTTTACATATTAAATTATATCTTAGCATATACAGATAGTGAAGTATTTCTGGGCAGGCGTACCTGACCACGCTGTTCTTTCCATTAGTAGCTTCCTTTACTCCAGAAGTCACTTTGGCACTTGCAGACTTGGAAGGCGGCCCTTTATTTATAACAAAAGAAAGGTTAAAATCTGAAAAAAAACAGTGACTAGTGCATATGGCGCAGTGTTAGATTTCACATAGTGAAATGTGATTATACGTAGAAGGGGGTCTTTTGCTGACCCAGTGTAACCTCTGAAAGCCATCCCTGCATGACACCAAAAAAATCAATGGCTTCCAATAAAATGTCACAGATTATTTATGTTCTTGTGTAGTAAGCTGCGCTTTCTATGGTCACAGACATAAGCATTAGGCAAGGAAGAAGGATTACAGGGTAAGCTAAATAATTAAAGATACACTGAGTGAATTTACTGGAGTAATGAGACTGACAGGAGCAAGGTTAATGTAATATATTGATATTGGGGTAATGACACATTGAAAAACTAAGGTTCTAGAAGAAGATGTGAGAGGAGTATTTAGACACTTTGGAGCTGGGTTATGGCAATATAATATCTAGGAGGTTAAAACGTCTAGGTAGTTGTTTAATGATGTGCTTACTTGGCTCTTTGTGGGAAGGTGGACTAAGAAGTAGTTGTAATGTACCATGATCATAAAGGGATTAACCATGTTCCAATGGAAATGTCAGTGTATGTGTTTATGCTGTTATTGGGCATAAGGTGGGTGGTGACAATGTGAAGTTACTGGACATGTGATGATGTCACCTCGTCAGCCATTTGGGTGGAGACTAGAAGGTTATATAAGCTTAGAGTTGGTGGGTAGCAACAAGAGAACAGCACAGAGGTGTACTGAACCCTGATTGAGGCCTCACCCTTGTCCTCCTGCTTGGGGCAAGGCCATCCCTTACCTAGAAGAGTCACCTGGGTGAAGAAGGCTAGGGTAGAGACTGCTACCGGCAGAGGCTGCTCCCAGATGGCTCCCAAGGAGGAAATGGAGTGAACCTGGCAATGTGATGTATGTACAATAAAGGGGCACTGTATTCACACCAAGCTGACGTGTCATGGACCTTTTTGAGGGATGTGCGCAAGGACCTGCTAACTAAAAGAAAGCCCGCTCAGCCGCTTTGCAGGAGAGGACTGTGAGGCCCGGCTGCCCCTTGTTTGGAAGGGAGGTGTATGCCCATGGAGGCCTGAAGGGAGTCCGAGGCAACGGAGGGGTGAGATCATTGTTGTCCCCTGATTCACCCCTGTCCGTGCGGTGCACCCGGGTGCCAGAGATGGGCGGTGCTCTTTCTTACATATTCATGCCAGGTAGGGTTTGCATCCCCATTGCAGTCCATGGGAGTGGAGTGGAGAAGCAAGTGGAGAACTTGCTTATCAAGCAGATCAAATGCATTCTGAATAATTTTAGAAGCATTATTAAATTAACCAACATAAGTGGTGCTCAACTATAAGTTATGTCCAGCGCCACATCCCAAAATATTATATAGACAATCATAGAGTCCAAGACCAATAGTACCGGATACTCTGGAAAGGAGGGTGCTTTCAAAAGCATCTCAAACTGATATGAGGTACACAACCATTCAGGCTCCAATAACTGTCTAGACCAAAGTACAGCGCTAAACCTAGATCTCGGTTGTGTAAATGCGTACTTACCTGTAGTTTTAGCAGTCGCTGGCCGGGGTTTATCTGTAGCTGTTTTAGGAGACTGAGATGGACTTGCAGTTTTCATGGTTCTAGTTGCAATGGGTCTAGAATTCACAGATTTATTGGTATGGGCCACCTTGACTTGTCCATTGGTGGAGGAGTCCATTGTGATTGAACCTGTGGAGATGAACGGTATGTCATTAACAAACAATGCAACTGTTAAAGATACTTCTTTCAACCAAGTTTAATAAAGTCTTATCTTTTATCCTTTAACCGTCCTATCTTCATGGGTGAGTCTCTCCAGCAATAAGATGAAGTGCAAAACAGCCTGAATGGTTTTATTTAATGGTCCAATCCCTCATCACTGCAATGCTACTTAAAATGTAACCAGCTTATATGATAGGTATTTGTCTGTAGTAATAACACAACATGCCGTGCTGTAGTAGAGCCTCAATAGCCTCTCAGTGATGACCGAGTGCCCAAACTGTAACCCAAAACCCAATTAATTCTCTCAAAGTGCCGACTTGGCAATTTAACCTGAATTACACACACACAAATCCTCTGGGATCAGTTCTCGTTCATAGGGGATCAGTGCTTCCTGTATCCTAGGCTGCTGATGACAGAGCACAAAAGGCAAAGAACCAACATGCTGTGTAAAGAACTACAACTGCCAGCATTACATTCTGCCAGTTACTGAAGAACTACACTACCCAGCATGCCCTGCTGCCTTGTCTAGCTGTTGTAGAACTACAACTTTTAACTTGTGAGAATTCTTCTGCCTTCTCTTATCATTATGTCTTCTAATCGCTCACACACATTACACACATTCTCTCTTACACACTACATACACACACATACACCTTTTTCTCGGCTTACTGCTTATCCCACCCCAGGCTTCTGATTGGCTGGCAGTGCTAGTGGAGGGTATGGGGTGTTGTGCGCAATTGGTAGAGAGGGGAAGAAAACTGACAGCATTGAGTCAATGGGCTGTAGTTCTTTCCTCCATCAGCCTCTATCTTGGCTATCAGTGCCACAGGTTCGCCATCACTGGCCTATCTGGACCTTGGAATGCTTCTACCCTCTAAATTAGAGCAGCCAGTGGGTATCAGTCCAGTCTCGTTTTACATTTTGTAGTATACACTACAGTTATACACAGCTACACACATTGGAAGTAGGATTCCCCGCCATGTGTTAGCTTCTTGTTGAAACCGAACACTGGGCCTCAATGTTTGGCTATAGAAACTACACAGGCTGGTGGGACTATCAAAGGAAATTCGTCCTGATGAAGAGAATTGCCGAGAATAGCACAACTGGAGGTTTTTGGTAGAAGATGCCAAGCCTGTATTCTAAAATAATAATTCTCTGTGTATATTGCCTGTGGTGTCCAGCGTACAGCCTGGCTCTATTCTTACTAGCTGGATAGAGGACACTCATGTATAGAACTTCATCAATGGTTGCCCAGTGGCAAGTAATTGGACAAAATGGCTGCCATTTGCAGGGGGCAAATTGGTGACAGGTTCCTGGACCATTAATGCTGGAGAACGTCACAAAGGAGATAGGTGTGTGCCAAAATCTTAACATATACTATGCATACTGGTAATTCTAATACCCATCGAGTTCATATCACCTTTTTGTTACTGTATTGCTTTGCTCTGTATGGTCAAAATGCTGGGTTTTTAAGGAGAACCCTACTCAAAAGCATCTCAAAATCTAGAACCCATGGATATACAGGTTTGTATATTATGTGTTATATTTTCTACATTATGTAGGTTAAGGTGGCTCTGTCCTAACATAACTTAAATGAATAAGAAGGGATGTATGGAAATAACATCTTTCATGCTCCCCACACCCCTTATCCTCATTGTACTGAAGAGATACATGCCTGAAGGATATTTGACTTACAACGTCTTTGCCTGGTCCCCTGCTGACCAATGTGGATGTATTTATTTTGATGTGACTACCATGACCAATAATGATTAGGAGATCAATGGATGGAACCATAATGGACAGAGAGGGGCCGGGCATCTGACACTCCCAAAATACAACATTAAAAAGAAGAAAAGAAGATGAGGCTTCAAAGCTTTCCCATTATAGATTGATTTATATAAGTACTATATAATTCATACTTTAAGAATAGATTACCATGAGTCATTGTTACTTCACAGAGATATATTTACATCCAAGGTCTGCAATTTAATGTTCTTCAGTCTGAAAGTTCTCCCGTTCAATAATGAATGAAGAAACAATATATAAACTATATCGAGGAACTTCTATTTGGTTACTTCTGGATTGTTATTATACTAGGGAGTACAAGAGAACTATTAGCTTCCACAGAAAACAGACAAGATTAAATGATCCTGACCAAAGAATCAGGGATTGTAAAGGTAGCCATACATATCGATCGCTGTGCGCGTTTCCACCAATCGGCCGGCGGTCTCTTGGCTGAAAATCGGATGAGCCCATCTGGTGATTTTTACCAGGAATCTCCCACATGTCGGATCGCACGGTAATCCAACATGTAGATAGATTCCTGTCCGATCCCATTACTTTGGATGGGGGTGGCAGTCCTCATTTAAAATAATGTCCGGCACACAAAGGGTGCCCAACAATCCTCTTATGGGGTGGCTGCAGTGTGATGACGTCATCACACTGCAGTCTGTCCCTCATCTATTGAGGGATAATCCATAGATGTATGACTACTTTTAATCTGATCTGCTGATCATGTGCTTCTCTATAAAGGTCCCCATACACAGGTACATATCTGTTCAATCGATGACCTGCTTGAGCACAGCATGGTGCGTCATCATGATCACCACGCCAAACTTGAGCGTTCTGTGATCAAACAGGAATCTAGGCGCACCACTTTGTGCAATAGATTCCCATTCAATGCTTTGGGTGGGGACCCTCTGTACCCATCCAAAGCAATGGAGATCGAACAGGATGTACCAACATGTTGGTTCCCTGTTCAATCGAGCTGTCTTCGAGTGGGATCAATTGATCCCGCTCGAAGAAAGGGTGGCTGCAATCGATGACCCGCGTGATAGATGGTTGTGAAGGAGCACAGGGTGATGTCATCGATCACGTGGGCCATAGATTGAACGGGTATTGGCACGGATATGAGGACCTTAAAATAGTATCAGCCAATCAGAGCAATTAATCATTTGTTAATTTTTCCTCTCTTGCAGGAGGACATTTTTCTTTTCTTGCCTCCCCAATAAATAAAATGTAAATAATTTTGTTTGATCTGTATGAAAACAAAATAAATCTGTAATTTGCTCCGCTGATGACTACAATCCTCATCTGCTGCTCCTCTTTGCAAATCTCTACACTGGCTTCCAATTGTCCAGAGAATTAAATTTAAAGTCTTGTGCCTTATTTTTAAATCACTCCACACCTCCTGTCCTCCTTACATCTCCAACCTGGTACACAAATAC
>CM070034.1:21165407-21175983 GCA_036250615.1 Ptychadena robeensis
TATTGTACAGCGCTGCGTAATATGCTGGCACTATATAAATAAATGTTAATATTAATAATATTAATCAATGAGGACTACAAAAATGTCATTAGTTGTTGCATAGAGTGAAGGAGATGCTGTTCACAAGTCATGCCTAGAGGCGCTTCTCTATAGATCTTCAGAACTGCACATATCTTTGTGGTGCCCTGTGGTGAAGGTACCGTTTCCCTGAAAAATAAGGCATCCTTACATTTTTGCCTCTTTGCTGAAATATAAAGTATCCCCCCAAAAATAAGGCAATCAAAATGACACCGGAGGATCAGAAGGGGTTACTAAAATGGAAATCCCCCCTCTAAATCTCCTGTGCCATTGTGATTTCCCCCGCTGATCCCCCCTGTATCATTTTAAGTGATCCCCCACCACCATGATACCTCAGTGCCGTATTCCTCTTCGTGGAAAAATAAGACATCCCTCGAAGGACGATGACGTAGGACATCTTTGGGAGCAAAAATTAATATAAGACACTGACTTATTTCCGGGGAGACACGGTTCATTATCTAAAATAAATGTCACTGCAAGGCTTTGCATTCTGCTTGTTGCCTACAAGTAATTCATGTATAATGCTACTGTGCCAAAGGTTGTGCAGACTTTTTTCCAGTGACATAGCATTAGAAATCCTGACTGGTTCTTCCTACTACAATGCTGCAAGTGATGACCCCTCTCTTTCATAGACCTCCTTTGTGGTGGCCCAGCCAAGTACTCCTCCCCATTTCCTGGAGGGTTTGCAGCTAAGAAGGAGCTGAGCGTGAATCCTGAAATGGTGATCTCATTTGTGTGAATAGGCCAGGTTTCTGTATTTTAGGCTCTGGAGTCCTTGAGGTATTAATTATGTGGAGAACACCAGATGCTGCCTACACCTCCTACCCACCACCCACTCCATGATCCCTTCACAAATGTGCCGTGGTACACATGTACTCCTACATGCTCATTACCACAGAGATAGAAGACGAGATGAGGCGTACAAAGACATAAGAGCAAGTGAGAGAAAATACTGTGAAAATAGAACGTTGGGCGTTGGCAGGCACCTGGTGCTCGTATCACAGTCAGTGAGTGTGATACCTCTGTTTCAGGTAGAAGGCCAACCATGGAGATACTCAAACAATGGAAAGCTGCGGTGGCAATATAAAATGACAGTGAAGGCTACATTTTTAGAAAAATAAATGATTTGCTGACCACCTTCCTGTATAAGGGCCACTGCCAAATGAACAAGGCTTGAAGGAACCTCAACCAAGATGGATAGGCTAGGTACCCTATATCCTTAAAACCGTTATTGCAAAGAATGTCAAGGATAGGTGCAAGGATGTGGTCAAAGTTCTTTATGTTTCTTGGTCGTCTTGGTCTGTATGTCACAGGTGATGCAATAGAAGATAACAATGAACCAACCACCAGAAGGTTCCTCTGGCATGCGCTTTAGGCCAAAGATGGCCCAGTCAAGGTTATACTCAGGGGTGCACACAAGTGGTACTCTGGTACTTAAAAGGGGCCAAACACTAGCTCTGCGTACCTGCATTATTGTTACAAAGATCATATGCGTACTAACAACTTGTAGGCGCTCCGTGTCTGGGCGGCCGCAGCTAAATGATAAATGTATACAATTTATGTCACTTGGATAGCTGCAGGGAAACTATGTTGCAGTTTGAAATAATAAAAAAAAAAATATTGGACTAAGGGTGTTGGAGATCTGGGGGATGAAAGTGAATGGGGGATGAAAGTAGACATATGTAAGGGAAAAATCTGACAAGAGAAAAGTACTGTGTGATAGCCGGAATATGACTATGAAAGGTTGACATTTGGACTGCTGGTAGTCTCAGGGGTTAGTTACTAAGCCAGAAAACGTCGGGGGTGCACTACTGAGGTATGAGATCTGGGGGTTCAAACGTGTTGTCCTGTAAGAGTTACATATGACCCAAAGCCAGCTGGTGACCTGTGGATGGAGACAGCTAATTAGGGGATTAATCAGGAACAGGGAGGTCCATCTGCAGCAGAATCTACCATGCATGAGGCTGACAAAGAGGACAGTGACGGAGACAATGAGGAAGACCACCCTACATATGAGGTGAGTACCAAACACCCTCTCCTGGTACTAATCTAAGGAGCTCACTAAAAAAGTTATGTGCACCCCTGGTTATAAAAGTGGTGCAAAGTAGTTGGGGGTCCTTGGGTATCCATAACACAACTGCATGTAGAACATTCACCATGAGAACAGATACACAGAATATTATGCCCTGAGATCTAATTATAATACTCTAACCCGACAGTTTCTTATCACAGTGTGAATATGAGAATATGACTCTTTGCTAAGTACAGAACTGGATAATTAAGACAAATAGAGAAAGGGCCATTCCGTGGATGAAAGATTCATTAAGATTAATCTTCAAGACATGGGGTAGCCTCTTCACGATTTGTCTTCATTATCTAGTCCTTTTTTTGATTGGTTACAGAGAATCCCACTACCTCTAGCCATGAAAATTGTTTGAGCACAATGTGGATCAATATTTGATCAGGTAACCATGAATGGATCAATTTTTAGACAAGTAAATGGCGCCTTGAATACTCGTAATCTACCACCAGTGGCGGTTTTAGGCATGGGCAACCTGGGCGGTTGCCCAGGTCGGCATCATGTTGGGGTGGCATGTGGGCATCAGAAATATCTTCTCCCCTATCAGATAGCTCCCCTGAGGAGAGAGTAGAGGAGAGTCACCCCCCTCTCTCTCCCCGGGAGTGCAAATGTTTGCCGTGGGGGCGGGGATGTGGGGAGTCAGGGATCTGGATAGGGGGTGATATAGACCTCACAAGCAACCACCGCTACCCACCCCCATGCCATATTTTCTCATTGTTCATTATGTGTTGAACATCTCTGGGGGCTGCATATTAGGCTCCTAATGCTAGCCATACACATGCCGATAAGCGGCCGATTTTTAACCTGACCGATGGGCGTGCACGCTCGGGCCGTCGATCAGGTTAAAAATCGGCTGCTTATCAGCATGTGCCCACATAGGGCGACAGATCCCTGTCGCCCCACAGCTCGGCCAGTCAGAGAACGGACATGTCCGATACTCTCTGGCCGGCGCAAGCCGATGCAAGCCGATGCCATAAGCTTCAGTGAAGACGGCGTCTTCATTGAAGCTTATGGCCAGCACACAAAGGGTGCCGGCCTACTGAAGGGGCCCCATAATGCGCCGGGGTGCAAACGTGATGACGTCATCACGGTAGCATCCCGGAGCATATCGGGACAGGTCTGCCTGCACACCATCGGGGTGTGTATGGCAGCCTTAAGAATCATCATTAGGTTCTTGAAGTACAGGCTGTCCCGGGGTTAAGTGCGAGATAGGGAGTGTATATTTGTTAAATTGAATTGGTATGTTGGTAGGAATTGTGATGAGCAGCACAGGCCCACCTTGGTCCTCCCCCAAAACCTTACTGTTATTGCATAGACCATAGGAACTCCACCGATCCCCCTGCTGACAGATCCTCGTCCAGGAACTTCTTAGAGTGGGAAGAGGAGGAGAGGCGATAAACTTATGTGATAGGCACCCAGATGGTGCCTGAGCATGTCCCTCGCCTCTCCTCTTCTCCTCTAGTGTTGGTGGTGCATCAGCAGACTGGTGAGTGCCTATGCTCCCTCTATATCACCAATGAATGGGGGGTGAATGTATAATATATATTGCGGCACATAACATGAGAATAGGAGCACATAACCTTTATAAGCAGTATAGGTTCAAAAAGGTTATGTGCGGCCCTTTAGTGATGCTGAGGGCCGCACTCGTGGCCCTCCATATCAACTCAGTTGGCCAGTTAGATAAAGCACTATATTCAAGATCTTCACAAATCCTCGAAGTGCTTATATTCGAAATAAAAATCCGCAACTCGAATATTCACGATCAACACAAAATAGGAGCAGGTATATTATTTTATTATTATTGTTTACATCAACATATTATTATTAATAACAAAATATATAATGCTATATTATTATTTACACAAGAGGTAGTTGCCGCCCTGAGTTACCGCCTACTCAGCCGCCCACTTAGCTGCGGCTCCGTTCATAAGTATGAGTCGTTCTTAAGTCAGACGTCTGTAACTCGGGGACAACATGTGTATCTAAAAGCATTTTTGTTAGATTTGGTGTCGGTCCCATAGGGACTCACTCTCTCTAATTGTACTGATCGCCAGTTGCCACAAAAATCTGAACAGTTGGAAAATGTGTCCCTGTGGCAACTGTTTAGGGGGAAGGGGGGGGGGTCCATCACATTTGGTTAACATCTGCTTACTTCCTGTTGATCTATAGTACAGGAAACCCTACCCCGGTCTATCCAAAGTTAGATGAAAACATCTTAAAACTGGTAATCCACCAAACTCTACATTAGGTTGGTCCAAACTGGAAAATGTTTATTATTATCTTTATTTTACTTAGCGCCAACATATTACTCAGCGCTGTACATTAAATAACAGTTGACATGCAACACAAACTAACACACAGGTACAGGTTATGACACAGGAGGAGTAGAGGACCCTGCCCGATGGAGCTTACAATCTAATAGTTTAGGGAACAAAGTATACAATAGATGTGTGTGTGTGTGTGGGGGGGGGGGGGGGGGGGGGGCTTGCAGGGTGGTGCAATGAGAAGATAGGTAGACCAGGCAGAAGAGTTGGGTTCCAGGGTTATAGCGGCCCACTAGGAGGGTAGGCAGCCCTGAGGAAGGGGGAGCAGTCATGGAGTACATGTTGTACAGTGCCACTACTAATCTGCTGTTAATTGCTGTGGAAATGATACAATCATTCCTATAACCCTACATTTTATCATTTTTATGCATGCTATTACCCTCCCTGAAGTTATGGGTTTTTCGTGCCATTTTTCATGGCACAAAAAGCCGCTTCACGGGCAATCGTGGCAAGTACACTGTACTCCCCGCTGTGGGGGAAAGCAATGCCTCCTCCATGTAGGTCTATGGCGCCGCCCCCTGAAGTCAAAGGGCCGGAAAAGCTCTGTGAGCCTGCAGCTATGCAGAAAGGAGAGATGGCCATTGCGCCCAATCCCGGCACGGGTGCAGTTTGATCCAAGATCAAACTGTGCCCCTACTGGCTTCTGGCGTAACGCCCAGGAGGTTAATTATCCAGAGCTGTATAGTATAGACCAGAGCCTAGAGAAGTGGGGTTAGACGACCTAAGCCACATAGGCCAAGCTATGGATAAGCACCACTTCCTCCATTTTGTTCAGGATATACAGTAGTCCACAATGGTTCCAAATCTGCTAAATAGCTAAATATCTAAAAATCATATGCAAGGATATATGCACGTTTCGCCATTGTTTGCTTCCTCAGGGGAGTCCATGCTAAAGCTGACCATACACGTGTAGATTTTTGGACAATTGATGATAGATTTAATAAGGATGTTCGATTGAATATTGAATATTGTCCGCGCCTATATCGAATGTATACCCTTGATTTTTTGTTCGACAGAACACGTTCTCAAATGAATATACATTGGCTATTTAACAATAATTACGTCTATTTGCGTTAATAAGTCAATAAGAAACATGTCCAAACACTTTTTGTTCGATATTGAGAACTTTTGTTCAATCAAACAAGTTGTTCATTACTAGATTTTCATTCAATCGAATGAAAATATTGAATCATGTGTGGCCACTTTAAGTCATTATTTTACTACACAGAGATCTCAGTCCCTGTCCAAGGGGGCCACAGCCGAATATGTTTAATTGAACACGCGGCTCTACGTTCCCCAAATTATATATTGTCATTGCTATATACTGATACAGATGTCTACATTGTGCTGCAGTGCCTAGTGTTATAGTCACAATGACCCTGTGACTCCAAACAGCCAATAGAATACCAGTTTTTCTCCTGTTTAGAGCTATAAACTGATTACTGATTGGCTGCTGAGGGTAACAGCAAACAACACATATTCTCTCCCTGTATAAGGGTCCCCATACACCTTTAGATTTCTCTGTCAGATTTCCTTTAGATCTCCTTTTGTTTTACCAAAACCATGAAATATGAGGGACTTTCTAAACCATCAAGTCTACCTGTGTTCAATCACAGAGGACCCGACACTACATATTTGTGGGTAAATCTAAATGATATCTGACAGAGAGATCTAAAGGTGTATGGCCAGCTTAAGGCTTAGTGCTGAATAAAGCTGGATAGGCAAAGCTCGATAAAAACCCATCACCCGTATCTTTGGATTGAATAAACTCTGCTCAGATATAGAAGCCACAGTCACAAGTGAAGCTTTTCAATTCAGATATGGGGTAGTTAGCATTTGAAAAGGAGCGCCCTTCCCCCCTCCTCCCCAATGGCAGCACAATGCACTGGGACAGAGGACTTCCAGACAACCACTTCCATCGAATTCTACTCGAAGAACACATACCGCCTTGTATTATCACCAATGAAGAACGGTAACCCCCAGCAACCACTCGGCGCTCATCGTTCATCCATCTGACAAAGCTGGAAAATGATGATAGATGGGTTTGCCCACTTTGCTCTCTTTCTTGGTTGAAAAACCACCGTTGAGGTGGAGGAAAGGAGATGAGCAATGCGGGGACCCGTAACCTGTATCCAGCCGTATTGCGCCTTTGTTGGTTTATAGCGCTCACTACACTAAAACTGGCTAATCAGTTGAATTTTGTTACGCCACAAAGACCAATTCTAAGAAAACACGTAGCTGGTGTTCTTGAGATGTTGGAGCACACGCAATGATGAAACCACAGACATAATGAAGGATAATGTTAGGGAGATGAGACAATGCTGACGCGCTGCGCTTACCTTGTAGCTCTTCCAGTCGCTTCCTTGCGTCCCTCCTTTCTCCTCGCCTACAGACAAGTGTCAGGGGAAGAAGAGGAGATGGATGGGGACAGGGTACCAGGGAGGATGAAGCCTCCAATGGGAGGAGAGAGAACGCAGCGTTTGGAAACAGGCTCCCCTCCCCACCCGACCCACTCCCCCCTCCCTGGCTAAGGGGTGATGTGAATATTCATACACTCCCAGGGGGAGATTAACGCTTTCTATTATCCGTCACAAGGAGACGGCAGAGCAGATCAATAGATCTCCCCCCCAACTACACAACAATACACTGTGCACTCATTGAAAGGACCAGCAGCAGCCAGAGCTGGCACACTGTGTACAGCACAGAGAGGGGGCTCATTTCACCACACACAGGGGCTGGTGTGTGAGGAGCGGGGCAAGAAGAGAAGGCCCTTTGTGGACCGCAGCAACCAGTCGCATGGCAGGTGTCAGATTGGTCGGACAGGTGACCTCGGTTGGTACAGCCGCTGATGACACTCAACTTTTAATAAATCAGAAGACCTGCACTGAAATGGGGACTGCACACTTAAGGGTTCGCAACGTGATCTGCCAAGAAAAGCTCCTAAAGCTGGCCATACACATGCCGATAAGCGGACGATTTTTAACCTGGCCGACGGGCGTGCACGCTCACGCCGTCGGTCAGGTTAAAAATCGGCCGCTTATCGGCATGTGCCCACATGGGGCGACAGATCCCTGTCGCCCCACTTCTCGGCCGGCCAGAGATCCGACATGTCGGAAAATCTCTGGCCGGCGCGAGCCGATGGGAGCCGATGCCATAAGCTACAATGAAGCGGCCGCTTCATTGTAGCTTATGACCGGCACACAAAGGGTGCCCAGCCGACTGAAGCGCCCCAGAATGCAATGGGATTGTAAACGTGATGACGTCATCACGTTTACAATCCCGGAAGAAATCGGCGGCAGATGTCGGCGATGGTCGCCGTGTGTATGCCCAGCTTAAGGGGCCAGCGACTTGTCTCAATATGCTTTTAGTAGGTGGGGGCTACCTTGTTGAACTAAAGAAGAAAAAGATTGGGGTTGGTTATTTCAGATGGTGAAAAAAATGGTGAAAGCTGATATAAATCCGGGGGAAAATCACTAGAGGCCCCCATACACATCTAGATTTTTCGATCAATCAACTTAATTCAATAAAAAAAATTTGTTAATTGATTGAAAATCTATGGGAGCCCACATGGTTAGATCAACCTAAAACAATTGCAATTGGGAACATTTTTGACCGAAAAATTATCCGACATGCTGGAAAATTTTTATCAGTTGTATTGAACATTTACCTTTATTCAATTATGCTTTCAGTCAATCCAAAAAAATTCGATCAAATATTTGTTACTACAGTTGGCTTAGATTACAATTTCTGACCCCCCCCCCAAAATTTTTCTTTTTAAGTTGATTGAAAGGAAAATCTAGAAGTGTATGGGGGCCTTAAGTCCTGATTTCTCTTAATAGATCTTTAAGGTACCCATATAATGGTTGATACCCGTGCGATCATCGAACAATCGCCAAGAGATCTTCGGCCAATCGATGCACACCACTTTGCGCAATTGATTCCTGTCCTGATGGATCTTCATCCAAAGTAATAGCGATTGAACAGGGAGTTACCAACATGTGGATCAACATTTCTTTGAGTGAGATTGATCTAAGGGCTTGTTTCCATTGATGTGGTTTGCCGCGGTTGTGTCCGCACGGCTGCCGCCCCTCTGACCGCATCCATAGGGAAAGCATCAGCCAGGCTCCATTGGTGCGGCTGAGTGTGGATGCGGTGTGGATGTGGATGCGGTGCGGTTCCAAATGCTAGCTTCAGCGTTCTCGTGCGGAAACCGCAACCGACCGCATCCTTTCACATGGGGGGCTGCCCAGAGTCTTCATCCGAACGCACGGACGTACGCTTGCATCCGCATGAAAACAGCTTGGGGTGTCGGCGGAAGCGGCTGCAGCTGCGCGGACACAACCGCGGCAAACCGCATCAATGGAAACAAGCCCCAACAAGGTGGGCTGCATTCGATTCCTGTACGATCATTCGCTGAACAATCGCCACAAACTTGCTCAGCGATCGATCGTTTGTGATTGAAAAATCAATCCATGTATGGCTATGTTTAGTCAGATCGCATGTAGATTATGGTGTCCAATAATAGACAAAGACATAAGCAGGGTACACACATGTAGATATGGGCCAGATCGATGGCCGCTTTGAGAGCTGTGCACACTCACGGCAATCTCTCTGGCCCATATCATATACGGCCATGCCAGTTTTTAGAGTGGGACCAATCAATCCCGCTGGAAAACAGGGATATCGGACATGACCGTTAATCACGGCCATTACCCGTTGCTTTGCACGGAAACCGCAAATGACCGCAAATGACCAAAAACGCCAGCTGGCTGCTCTAATTGGATGGTTAACTGGTGCAAATTTTCTAATTGAAACTAAAATTAGAGTAGTGGATGCCAGGGACAGACTTCCAGCAGAGGCGATGGGCCAGCAAACAGTCTACTTCAACATGATTGGTCAAAAAGTTTAGGACACCCCTCCTCATAACAAGGGGCAGCTTCAATAGACCTCGTCACCCTTTTCTTCTGTCAGAGTTCCTTTGTTCCTTTAGACAATGAGTGATGGCTTCCTGAGTCTCACCATTACATCTCTGAAGTACTAATAGTCTTCTGGAACTGATGGACTAGCTCAACAAACTTTCATTGCCTAATTATAGGATCACTTACAGTACCTGACCATTTACATGGCTAGGTATTATTATTATCATTTATTTATATAGCGCCAGCATATTACGCAGCGCTGTACAATACATTAGAGTGGAGATACAACACAGTATAACACACAGGTACAGGTAATGACACAGGAGGAGTAGAGGACCCTGCCCGGTCGGGCTTACAATCTAATAGGCTAGGTGTTTTATTTTGTATAATACTATGGGCAAAATAACATAAACCCTGAAAATAAGACATCCCCCGAAAATAAGGCACCCGAAGATACGGTACTGTAACTCTGGACAGCAGGGATCAGAGGGGACAATCAAAATGACACAGAAGGATCAGAAGGGGGTACTAAAATTGTAATCCCCCCCCCCCCATTTTAAGTGATCCCTCCACCTTGATACCCCAGTGTCATATTCTTCTTTATGGAAGAATAAGACATCCCCCGAAAATAAGACGTAGGGAATCTTTGGGAGCAAAAATTTATATAAGACACTGTCTTATTTCCGGGGGGGGGGGTCTGTAGTTGTGTTGCCTGTTAATCCTGCCAATTAGTCCAGAAAACACTGACAGGGGTGATGATTTATTCCTGTAGCTGAAGCCATTATCTTAAAAGTGATAAAGTCTCCATTATGCTGGCCATTCACCTTTAAATCTCTCTGTCAGATATTCTTTAGACCTACCAACAACTAGTGCCGGGTCCTCTGTAATTGAACATGACTTGATTGACTTGATAGTTAGGGAAGTCCCTCATATTACATGGTTATGGTAAAACAAAAGGAGATCTAAAGGAAATCTGACAGAGAAATCTAAAGGTGTATGGGGACCCTAAATCTGGTAGATGAGAGCACAACCAGGTTATAGATCAATACATCCCTGATATCATTTATTTCCATGGATCACCCCCATGTGTTCATTGACCAGCATGGGAGTAGTCTCTAGGGGTCACCAGCTAATGGTAGAGTTGTGATAGAGAACAGTGGGGAGCGCTCCCTAGG
>CM070034.1:21189391-21203962 GCA_036250615.1 Ptychadena robeensis
TGTTGGTAGATCTAATGGAGATTGTATAGATCGATCTTAAGGTGTATGGGGGGCTTTAGTTAGATTCATTACATTTTAATGTCACAGCAAGGCAAAGTGAAAGGAATTTAAAGACAGAAAGTAACTTTTTAAGGTCAGACAAATGTGTAAGATTCATTAACTGTGTTGAAAAGTCATTGTCAGACCTGAGAATACTCAAGGCCACAATAATCTATGAACCTCGTGGCACATCCCACTTGCAATATCCACGGACATCTTTGTTTTCATTTTAAGGAACAAATCTTGGGTAGTGATGAGCGGATAGGCAATATTCAATGTGCGATTCAATATTTTGTGTATAATTCTACTAATATTCGATTGGATATTTGCAATGCGCGTGTATGGCAATTAATTGCGCAAATATATATTAACATTTATTATTGCAATAACCTTCAAAGTGAATGGTCACGTGTGACATTTATTTTTGCATTGCGAATATTAAATCCCAATCCATGGCCATAAGCTTTCCAATGCATAATATTGCAAATATTCGCCGCCATAGCCGAATAGCCAATATTCGTTGAATATATTTACAATTCCAATATTCAAGCTCAACACTAATCTTGGGGAGATCTTTCAGAGATGAACTAAATATTCCTACTTCTGCCCATTCATACTCTCATCCCCAATATATCCAGTGCCATGCAAAGGATGGCTACACACAGATGCGTCAGGAATGTGTGTCCCCATTGCGCTTAAATTCCTTGCGTTTAACTCATCCGCAATGTGTCAAGTGCTATACAATGGATGGATATATACAGATGCGACAGGTATGTAAGTCTTCATTGCGTTACAATTGCATTGAGTTTAATTCGTCTGCAATGTTTTAGTGCAAAGCAATGGATACATACACACAGACGCATGCAATGCATTGCTTTAATGTCAACAGGAGTAACTGCGTTTACATTTGTATAGGCGCATTTTACATGGCCAATGAGTGCTATGGCAAAAAAAGACATATAAAACGCATTCAAAGAGCTACAGGTAAACTTTTGATGTGTCCAATGCTTCTTCTTAAAACTCATCCGTTGCCCGCGTGGACAAGTTTTTGACATTATTTTCCCATAGGAATCAATTGCCACGCAAAAGCATCACTAACGCAAAATTGGGACTGCGGTAAAACTTGCGAGCTCGGTGGATGGCAACACAATGCCAGGATAGTAAGCGGAATTGAGGAAATGGTCTAATATAACTACAACCAAAGATTTCCGATGTGACGCAAACATGGAGTGTCATGTTATTACTGGTCAAAATTTCAGACACAATTTCACTGAGATTCTAATAGGGTAACGTAAAGGGTCAATGACTTCTAAGTGAAGCACCACCGCCATTTACATGCTTGATTAAGCAAAGCCATAATTCCCTGTCAGGGCCCCCACTGCCCTGCAGGCGGGTGAACTTTTTCCAGTCTGGTGAGTTGGATTAACTTCCAACGGATGGCATGAAAAGTACACTCAGCTCCAGGGAAGTAAAGGGTTAAATAAAATCAGTTGGGATTTCCTTCCACTTAATGCATTTAAACATATGCTATATGGGCAGAAGTATTAGTACACTGAATTCAGGTGTTTTAATCAGGGCTATACGCATGTTGCATTGTGCTTTAGACGACTAACACTATGTGCGACACGCATGGTACAAAACATGTGTTACCATTCATACTAATGCGATCCACAATGGATTTTACATGATTAAAATTTTTACATTTTTTACATTTTTAGAAAGTGCTAATGGGGCACAAAATATTTACTGCAAATTTCCAAAACTTAATGATACATTTTTCCTGACTTGTCATCACACCACATTTACCAGGTGGGCAGTTTCCCGCTCTTTCTGTGAGGTAAAACGTGTGACAGGAAGTGAGGGAAGGAAACTACAATTGGATGCCTCCAGGGGGAATAAAGGGTTAAATAAAATCAATGGGTCTCCTTCTACTAAATGCATTTAAACATATACATACATACATATATACATACGGTATATACATACATATATAGACAGAAGTATATGTACATTCATTAGTATTAATACATTAGTGTTTCATTCAGGGTTTTATACACAAGTACGGCTTACCTGGTACTTCTGTGAGGTAAACCACGTGACAGGAAGTGAGGGAAGGAAACTACAACTGGACGCCTCCAGGGGGAATAAAGGGTTAAATAAAATCAATGGGTCTTCCTCACTTAATGCATTTAAGCATATACTATATAGACAGAAGTATTAGTACACTGAATTCAGGTGTTTCATTCAGGGTTATATTCACGTTGCATTGTGCTAGGCAATACATGCAATGTGGGACACTCATGGTACAGAACTTGTGTTACCATTTACACTAATGCGCTGTGATCTGTGGTTCACTTTACCTATTTATAAAGCACTAATGGGGCACAAAAAAACTGTAGTTTCTCTATTTACTGCAAATTGCCAAAACTTGATTAGACATTTTTCCTGACTTGTGATCACACTACATTTACCAGGTGGGCCGTTTCCCGCTCTCTCTGTGAGGTAAAACATGTGACAGGAATTGAGGGAAGGAAACTACAACTGGACGCCTCCAGGGGGAATAAAGGGTTAAATAAAATCGATGGGTCTTCCTCACTACTATACAGACAGAAGTATTAAGCTAGCCACACATGGTTCAATTTTGGTTCAATCGATGCTCGATTAGATCGAGGAATTCAATCGTCTAATCGAAAATCGATCTTAATCGCATCAACATACACCCCACATTGAGTTTGCGATTGTGGTGAGATTTCGATTCCAAAAGATTACTAAAATAGTCGATTTTGGTATTGAAATGTTTGAATTCCCGATTGAAGTGGTCTATGTTCTGTATATCTAATCTAATCGATCCAGGAGAAACACCACAAACAACGTCGATTATAAAACGATTTTGACATAATCGACGATGATTTTCCAACATGTCCGATCAAAATTCGATTCGATTTTCTGCCTTCATCGAACAATTATCGTCGATCGTACCAAGTGGGCATTCCTCGATTTTCGTTCAATCGATGAAAAAATTCATCTAATCGAGCATCGATTGAACCAAAATCGAACCGTGTGTGGCTAGCTTTAGTGTTTCATTCAGGGTTTTATACATGTTGCATTGTGCTTAAGGCGACACATGCAATGTGGGACATGTATGGATACAGAATTTGTATTACCATTCACACTAATGCACTGTGATCTGCGGTGCATTTTACCTATTTAAAAAATGCTAATGGGGCACAAAAAAGCTACACAAGCACGGCTTACCTGGTACTTCTGTGAGGTAAAACACGTGACAGGAAGTGAGGGAAGGAAACAACAACTGGACACTTCCAGGGGGAATAAAGGGTTAAATAAAATCAATGGGGTCTCCCTCACTAAATGCATTTAAACATATGGTATATGGACAGAAGTATTAGTACAGTGAATTCAGGTGTTTTATTCAGGGCAATATACACGTTGCATTGTGCTTTAGGCGATACACTCAATGTGCGACACGCATGGTACAGAGTGTTACCATTCACACTAATGTGCTGTGATTCGCGATGGATTTTACTTATTTACAAAGCACTAATGGGACACAAAATACAGTAGTCTCTCTTTTTACTGCAAATTTCCAAAACTTGATGAGACATTTTTCCTGACTTGTCATCACACATATACCAGGTGGGCCGTTTCCCGCTCTTTCTGTAGGGTAAAACATGTGACAGGAAGTGAGAGAAGAAAAATGCAACTAGACACCGAGAAAACACCGGGAAAACCTGACAGATGTTTAATGTCATTTCACTATTCTTACACAGAAAAGCGTTTTTATATTTGTTTGTGCTGCTGTTTTATGCTGATTTATCTGCAGCTTCTGTGATGTAAGATATGGTCAGTTGTGACAGGAATTGAGGAAAAGCTTCTCTAATGGAGGCCTGGATGACAGGAAAAACCTGTCAGGAATTATAATCCTTACCTATCTGAAACTAGAAAACTTTACATACACTTATTTTGTTAACATAAATGACAACAAACTTTCAATATTATATTTTAAAACAACAGAAATGGACCCCTCTCTTCCCTCACATTTAATCATGGCTGATACAGAAAGGCCTTCATAGCCCGCAAGGGGTTTTCAGAACTATATTTTTAAGGAAATCAGTTGTGGTGGAGAGAGGGTTTTATGAAATTTGTCTATCCAAAATAAAAAAATAAAAAAGTGCTTTTGGTATTATCAGTAGAGATTATTGAATTATTTTTTTTAAATCATTTCAGTGATTTTGAGTTAATTGCAAAGCCCCTTAGCATGGCACCATCACTAAACTTGCTGGAGATGTAGCGAAGGGTTGGGGTATACTACTACAAAAAAAAGATTGCTCTAACACAAATCGTTTTTGCATAAATTAAGTTCAAAGTCAAGTTAAAACTTCTCAATTCTAAAGAATTTGCACTTAATTTATGCAAAAACTACATGAGCTTGAGGAAAACTTTTTTTTTTCAATGTTCCCACAACCCTTCTCTACATTTCCAGCAATTTTGGTGATGATATCATTTTCAGAGACTTTGCAATCAGCTCATAAAATCAGCTAGTCGATAAATTCGACCATCTCTAATTATCAGTTGCTATTTGAGTACTTCAGAGCCGCACTCTTCAATATTATAGACAATAGGAGAGATGATCTAAAACCCTAATTTGATACTAAAGGCTGCCATACACGGGTTGATGCCCATGAGATGGATCAGTATTCGAGCTCAGCACGATGCCCCCTTCCCAGTCTCCATCCAAAGTAATGGACATCAACTGTGATCTTCATCATGTCCGATAACCCTGTCTTCATGGTCATCTATTTAGCGCATATCTAATGCAGCCAGTTGGCCGCATTAGATATGCACTAGATAGATGACCGTGAACACGCACAGCACTGGAAGCGTCAATATGGTGCATATCTATTTGTGTATGGGCACCTTACAGGGTGATCAATAACATTCTCTCTACTGGACACAAAGAGACCTTGGAAGGGTTATGTCACTTCTTTAATGACGCGCAATTCCTGATCTCAGGGCTCTTTTACACATACAACTTAAGCTAGCCACACATGGTTCAATTGACTGTACAATCAATGTAATTCGATCAACTTTTTTAGTCGGAGTGCAAAGTTAAATAGAAGTGCAAAGTTAAATAAACAGAGAGGCTCTGTAAAATGTGTTTTCAGAATCGCAGCACCCAAAGCCACGCTGCCATTCTTTTTGGAGTACCATCAACTTGTAACCGCACCTCAAAAATTAAACCGCGGTGACAGTTTACTGTCGAAAGTTTGAGATTGTGCAGTCTTTCATTTTGTTTCGTTTGAAAAATGTGAGATTTTGAGACCCTCAAAAAGCCTGAGAAACCATCACCCTTAAACCTCCCTAGCAGTTGAGACGAACCCTGTTTGTTCGCCGTTCAGGGTCGTCTCAACCGCAGGGGAAGCCGGCATCGGGGAGACCCGATGCCTCCCTGGAAAGCTGCAGCGATTGTCTTCATCGCTGCAGCATTTCCGGGGTTTCGGCCATAGACCTCCATGTTAATGGAGGAGCGCCGGCGGCGCGAGGCAGGAAATGAGAGGTAGTGTACTGTGTACACTGCCTCGATTGCGCTAGGGAGGTTAAGCTAGCAATACACGGCTCGATTTCCTTGCGATCTTACGTAAAAATCGACTAACGATTGCATAATTGGGGATTGATGCGCTCCACCTTGGCAAATCAATCCCTGCTTAATACTTTGGATGGAGATCGAGGTTCCCCTTCTAAAGTAATGGCAATCAAAGGGTTCCTTTGCTAGCACTGTCGATATCAGCAGTGGCACGAAACAGAATGCCAGGTAAGTATATTTACTGCTGCTCAGAAGTAATCGTCGTTTTCCTGTTGACTGCTCAGCAGATCGACTGTCCGTTATGCCATCATCACGCATGGCCGCTAGTGCCAAGAATCGGCCGGGCACCCTTTGTGTGCCAGCCATTACTTCGTATGGGGACTGGCCGATAATTTACTGGCATCTCTGAACACCGTGCGATCTGATATGCGGCAGATTCCTGGTCAATCTGACCAGGTGGGCGCACCCGATTTTCGGCCGACGGGCCGCCAGCCATTTGGCAGGAACACGCACGCTGGCCGATCGGCTGAAGAATCGGGCAGGAATCTGCCCTTCTATGCCCAGCCTAAATATTTTTTTGGGGTTGTTAAGCGGTAGAGGCCCAATTAAAGCCATGATGGGCAACAAAGGGGTGCAGCTAGGAGTTCAGCTTGTATCAGACATTGGGGAAATATACATGTGACTGAAATCTAATCTCATTCATTTTCTGCAGACAGCTGATCCTCGGGCCTTCCATATCTCATCAGGGTTGGCCTGTTACAGAGCAGGACATATCTCAGTCACCGCCATACTATCACAGGACATCCTGACTGCTTCCTTCTACTGATCACAGGCTCTCCCCAGAGCAGGACGAAGCCCTTTCCCGTCATCAAGGTACCGACGTCCGTAGGAGCGGGACAGTGTCTATAGAGATTCATTACAAACAGTGGTCATACATGGTAATAAATGGTATAACAAACACGCCTACTGCCAAATAAATACTATTTACCAACAATTACTACTAATTACAAGCTGTAGAATACATTTGGCATATCACAATCTGTGTAAGGGCCATTTCACACTATATGCGCTGCGGTGTGTTTTTTTACCGAGCGCGTTTTTTTTTACCGCGCGCGCTTTTCTACTGCGCGCGTTTTTACATAGACAACCAATGTTACTATTCACACTGTATGCATTGCGTTTTTAAAAACGCAGCATTTCCGCATGCGGTTTTATAAACTCACTGCTGTATGCATTTTTTACTTATTTTTCCTGCATTTTTCATTCATTTGTTCAAAAACGCAAATGCAAAACGCAAACGCACATGTAATGTCAAAGAGGCATGCGTTTTTGCATATATGCGGAAACGCATGCCTGTAAAAAAGGCATGCCTTTAAAAAACGCATATAGTGTGAAATGGCCCTCACTCTGGGAAAGTTACCCATTAATTACAGCCATGAGCAGGTGGAGAACCATGCACTGCTCTCTAATGGGCCCTTGCACATTGTTGGGAAGGAGTTTGTAGTCATTTTAAATTAAAGATTTAAAGCTGAAGTTTAATCTGCAAATATTTTTGCTTTCTCTATTCCCTCCTCATTTCTATTATAACACTATTGTTTTCTAAAGGCCACCACACACGAACCAATCGCCGGCAGATTTTGCGGTCGGCCAGAGAACGGACATAATCTCTGGCCGATGCCGTTAGTTTCAATGGAGACCGGTGTCTCCACAATCCGGCCATTGACGGCAATGGGGCTATGAAGGCCTGTGTGACTCTAGAAGGAAAATATCCATTTTGAAATAATAATAATAATAATAATAAGTGTTGCTGAAACATACACTAACATTTAAACAGACATTCTGTATCAACAACCTATTAGACTGTAAGCCCTTCCGGGCAGGGTCCTCTACTCCTCCTGTGTCATAACCTGTTCCTGTGTGTACTATATTGTGTTGTCTCCACTCTAATGTATTGTACAGCGCTGTGTAATATGTTGGCGTTATATAATTACATGATGATAATATCAAAATCAGATTTCAACATGTTTATTTCCAAAATACAGTATAGTTGTGATCGGTTAAAAAACATTTACTCTCATATGTGTGTTTCCGGTCATGATCGTATTTGTCTTTCGTGTCCGGTCTGTCACTAATGGCCCCCATGCATGCACAGCTATTAGCGGCCGACCAATTAAAAACGATCAATTTTTAGATCGGTCGACTGAAAATTGGTGCATGCCCACATTGTCCGATCAACTAAATTTGCATACTAATATTTTATTGTCATCAAATGACCATGCCCTCTGTACACAGCACTTCCGATTGAAAAAAGAATCGCCCGATTAACCTTCTGAGCGTTCTGCCCGAGTTAACTCGGGCTGAGTTTCATGCATCATGAAACTCAGCCCCAGTTAACTAGAGCCGCGCTCTAGGTCTGGCCGTCTTCCTACGGCGGTCGGGAGCACCGGCATGTATGCCGATGCTTCCGGGTCCGCCCCCGATCGCGTCACCAGTGACGCGAAGGGAGCGGGGGTAGGCGGCGCCATAGACCTCCGTCAAACTGGAGGGGCGTCGCTTTTCATCAGCGTAAGTCCGGCGTCTCCAGTGACGCCGGGCTTATGTTAATGACCTCCAGCTGAGCAGGCAATCGTGGCGGAGCATATTGTGCTCCGCCGCGATTGCCCGTGGCACGGTTATGTGAAAACCGTGCCACGTGGGAAACGCTCAGAGGGTTAAAGGATCAATTTCATTTACGATCAAAAATTGGTTATTCCATGTGGAGAATATTTTATTTTCCATCAATTAATCTCCAGTTGTACGATTGAAATAAATTGATTGTTTTTAGTCTGTCGGACGCTAAAATCTGTGTATGTATGGGTGGCATAAGATGTGACATAGACTTGTCACTGGGCTGACTCTATGGTCTCCTTCTGGGGATCTTTTATCGAGAGGGCATTCTGGGCATCTGCCTTTAATTTGGAACCATTGGCTTAGTACAATGAATTTACTACAGCTCAGCTTACGTATGATGTATGACTAATGTATGATTTATATTCCTTGCACAACTTAACTCTAAGTGAGTGGCGTATGGGGCCTACACTTTTGCCCCAGCATAAAATCAGAGAGAGCAGAGAAGTGATCTGCAGCTCTCAGCATTGGTATTGGCTCTCAGTGCTGTCAGTTCTTTTTCCCCCTCTGCTGAATGCACACAATGCCTCCACCCTCCCTTTCCACTGCCATCCAATCAAAAGCATGAGGGAAGGACAAGCAGGAAGAAGGACTAGCAGGATCACGAGGGGAAGAAGTTTAACAAAGTACGTAGTGCATGTAATGTGTTGTGTGTGTATACTTTCAGAGTTGATAAATATGTACAGTGTCTGTATGATTGGAATGTGTAATTCAGGATAAAGTGCCATGCTGGCACTTTGTAATAAAAAAAAGTCTGGGCACTCAGTCTCTAAAAGGCCATCACTGATCTAGTTTATCACAAAGTTTTTTCTCCTATAACACAAATTAATTGTATCACAATATAGATTATAGAAATTCTATAACAATATAGATGCCATTTTAAAGCTATGCGCCCTTTTGAAAAAATATAAACATTTTTCTACCTCTCTCATTAAGTCTTATATATTCTGTCATTTTCATTGAAACACGGTGGAAGTTTGAATTTTCTGGGATAGTGGGGATTCCGGGACAGCAGTTCCACTTGTCTCTGAAGATGAGTAGATGCCACAGATACCCAATGCAACGTGGCCTGCAGAATGTAACAACATAAATCTCTTTGTTGAGTAAAGAATCCAATGAATCCCTTTTCCCTGAGTCAATGCATCTATATATAGTTTACATTTCCATTAGCTCATGTCGGTGGAAGAGCTTTTTATTATAGAAGAGTGAGCAGAGGGAAGAGGGAGCAGAGCATATTTCATCATATTATAAGGATATATAGCCGAACAAGTGCCAGGATACTTTTTATTGTTTGAGGCCAGGTACACTCAATGTGTAAAGACTTCTGTTCCACAAACAAAAGGTGATTGTTGTCTGGTAACAATCATTTGGATATCATTGTGTTCCTACCTTTAGGACAGTCAAGGTTACGGTTTGAAAAAAACACAAAGTGTTTGGATAGGCGATTGACATCAATAAAACGGCTGTCTGAAAGTTATGCCGGCCATACACATGCCGAGCTGGAGCGATATCGCCCTCCGATATCGCTCCGGGAGGCTAACCTGATGACGTCATCACGTTAGCCTCCCATTGCATTCTGGGGCCCCACAATCGGCCAGGCACCCTTTGTGTGCCGGCCATAAGCAGCGATGGAGACGCCGTCTTCATTGCTGCTTATGGCATCGGCTCCCATCTCTGGCCGGCCGAGAAGTGGGGCGACAGGGATCCGATAAACGGCCGGATTTTAACCTGACCGACGCCGAGAGCGCGCACGCCAGTCGGTCAGATTAAAATCCGGCCGTTTATCGGCATGTGTATGGCCAGCATTAAGGATTTTTGCATATCTATACTTTTGGCACTACACTACACTACATGGCTCTACACTACACTACACTCTACACCAGTGTTTTTCAACCTTTTTTGGGCAAAGGCACACTTGTTTCATAAAAAAAATCACGAGGCACACCACCATTAGAAAATGTTAAAAAATTTAACTCTGTGCCTATATTGACTATATATAAAGTAATTCTCTTGAATAGGAATCAAATAAACACAAAGAAAGTATTTTATAATTACTTTATTATGAAATAGTAAGTAAACAGAAATATGAAAAATTATAAAATACTTTATTCAGTGTGCAACCTGGGCCTGTTTGGCTGAACACAAAGCTGATACTCTGGCTGGAATCAAAGAAAGACACACACGTAGCTCTTCGTCAACAGCTCTCAGTCTCTCTCTGTATTTGGTTTTTATAGCAATCATGCTTGAAAAGCTCATCTCACACAGATATGTAGTGGAAAACAAGAGCAATGTCAAATCGGCGCCCCTGCTGGCCGAGGGTGGGGTCAAAAACCCACGGCACACCAGGTGTGCCGCGGAACAGTGGTTGAAAAACACTGCTCTACACTACATGGCTCTACACTACACTCTGCACTATTTAAAAATCTATCCTTCACCTGTTCTGTGTAGTGATGAAGGTAAGGAGTTGTTTTCTTACTTTATAATTATTACACAAACCTAAAATCTATTTTTCAGTATCTCTTAAATCATCTCTCGGTATACAATTTATATATATATCAAGTAGATAGTTGCGTTTGGCGGCCATGGCTTTCAGGCATTTAACAGGCAGTTGTCAACTGACTAAATGCACCCTAACTGAATTGTTTCCTAAGGGTTAGCTGTAAATCAAGTTGGTTGTCCAGACCATTTTTCCAATGAGAAATAATAAAGATACTCTAAAGCAGGGTACACACATGTAGAGCACCGTGCGCACTCACGGCCATCTATCTGGCCCATATCATATGCGGCCATCCCTGTTTTCGAGCTGGACCAATCAATCCCCCTCAATCCCCCTCGAAAACAGGAATATCAGACATGACCATAAACCACGGCCGATGTCCATTGCTTTGCATGGAGACTGCGGGTATCTCCACCTCTGATATCTGACAGCATAGCGATGACGTCATCACGCTGTTGCAGGGAACATTGAATGGCTACAATATCGAGCTGTGTGTTCCCAGCTTTAATGTGTTCTGAACCCCTCAAAAGGACCTTTTCATAATAAAAAAAAGCATTGTATAATATGTGTAATTTAACACATCACAATAATTGTCCTAATGTTCTCACCAAATAGTTAAGGTAATCAGGGATCGTAGGTCTCCATGTTCTAGCAGTAGGATCCATTCTGGCCAAAGTACTGTTCTGCCAAATGGCATCCCTAGCGGCTCTGGGCTGTGCACAGTCCAGTCCAGTGGTCCTACTGAGGGACATGTTCACTTAGAATTTAGGACTGCAGGAGATTTACCAGCCAAACGTTCTATTCTATAGTGCCAGATGGCACAATGTGATTGGGAAATCTGCCCAGTTATACATGCCATTGCCGTTATAACCTCTGTATAGCAGTGTGCTCTTGTGTTTGAGTCACCTGTCTGTCTGAAAGTATATTTGTTGCCAACATTGACCCGGCCTGATATTGCTTGAACGCTGCCTGGCCTGACTTTAGATTATCCATGATAACGTCTCCTGCCTTATCCATCTGTACTGTACTTTAATGGACTGACCTTTTGTGTATGACCATTGGCTTGCTTCTTGGTTTAGCCAAAAAAGCCTGTTACCTGGATATCTGGTGTTGGCATCGATTGTGTTCTAAGGTGCATTACAGTAAAATGTGCCGAGACACTTTGTCTTTCAGGAAGAGAGGATGAAATGGAAGGTGGTTATTGTTGGGAAGGAGAGTTCCCTTCCATAAGAACATCAGGAATCCAGCTCTTTGGTGTCCTTTCTCTCCTTGGAAGAGTCTGTAGACTGTGAGATTGGTGAGATGGTCCATAATGACATGCTGGACTTATAAGTGAGACACCCACACTCATTTCTTCCCAATTTCCTTCTTCTTTTCAGCTGTGATTGTTTTCTTTATCTCCTCGTTCTTCATTCTGTCTTTTCTAACTATTTCAGGGCCATTTTGATGCACTGAATAAAAATCCTCAGACACGCGTGTCTGCGTTCAGAATTTAGCTTGCTTTCCGGTCTTTGTTTACAATGGCGCAAGCAGAAACACATTCTGGCTTTGGCCATGATTCTGGTTGTGAGTCAAGACATTGGTTGTCAGTTAAAACTGAAATTTTGGTTGTAACTCGACTCGAGACGGTTATAACTTAAGAGTCCATTCTATAATTAACTTAAAATACCAGGTTCTTTTAAATATGGTAAACATGTGATCCATTCGCCATTTTCCATTACAATTTTATCAGTTGGTGATAGGTCAGGTTCCTATTGTTGTCACATGGGGGAGGGGGCAATAAGAACATTTCTGTGTAAGCTCCAAGATATGAAGAAGGAACGTTCTTTTCAAGCCAAGAAGCCACACAAAGCAATAGAAGAGAGTGAAGCAGATAAGTATAAGTCCTGGCAGCGCCACAATAAGGTTGCCCATACACGGTCCCACACTTGATGAGGGTCATCACGCTGCAGCCAGCCCCTCAGAAGATAGGCCGGAACCCTTTGTGTGCTGGTCATCGTGCGATCCAACATGCGGGAGGATCCAGGTCATTCTGACCAGGTGGGTGCACCCAATATGCGGACGAGCGACCGCCGGGCGATCGGTGGCAATGGCCGAAAAAACGGCCCTGTGTATGCTTTAACATAAAACAGCTTATATGTCTAGGATAGGAGGCTAATTCCAACAAAAATGGATGAATCAATTCTATTCATTCAATGATGAAATAAACAAATCACACATGGTGACGAACTACAACTGCTAGTAATCCCGACCAGAGGCCATACTCAAACATTTACAGGGTTTGAAGAAAAATTTTATTGACTGGTAAGTAAATTATCCACAGAAAGAGAGAGCGCAGAGAAGTACATTTTTATGGGACAGAAAATCAATACACCCTCTTTACCAATTAGCTGTTTGAATTATTCATACTCAAACGGGGTATCTTGTTTATCAAGAACAGAAGGCCGAAGAGTATGCTAAAGGCAAAATGTCTAGCTCAATGTGACAGCCAATCACCTTTTAATATCAGGTTTGGGCTGTATTACAAACGTCATCACGCTGCTGTCAGATATCAGCAGAGCCGGGTAGAGCTCTGCTCACTCCCCAGCTCAGCCGATGCTTTGCCTGGAGACCCAGCGGTTTCCATGTAAAGAAAACAGACATCGGCTGTATTTCATGGTCATGTCCGATATGGCTGTTTTCACGCAGGATTGATTGATCCCGTTTGAAAACAGTGATGGGTGCATATTATATGGGCCAGATAGATGGCCGTGAGCGCGCACGGCGCTCGAAACGGCCATCGATCTGGCCCATATCTTCATGTCTGTACCCTGCTTAAGTCTTCCCTAGTTAGTCTATAACCCAGGTGCCCAACCTGCGGCCCGGGGGCCGCATGCGGCCCTCTTGGTGTTCTAAGACTGCCCCCCTCAGTTCTCCACTTTCAGCCCCTGAAACCTAACTGTTAATGCATAGTGCAAAGGAACTTACCTGTCCACTGACCCTCCCTGACCAGCCTTTGCTCGGAATCTTGTTAGAGGAGGGGAAGCAAGGGACTTGCTCCCACTATTTAACCAACAAACGGGGTATGATTGTATAATATATATTGTGGCACATAACCTCAGAATAGGGGCAAAGGCTTTTATGATATCTATGAAGCACCTTGATTATATATGCTTATGCTTAATAACTCAGTTGCCCACCACTGTTCTATAATGACTCTGAAGCTGTACACTTGCCAGAAAGACACCCATACAGATAAACAATCATACCTGGCCCCTAGTAGAGTCACCCTCCTGAAAGCAAGCTGTTGGTTCTAGACTAAAAGCACTGTACTAAGCAACATATCCATAACATAATATATATGTGATATGTATGTGATAAGATAGGTGGTAAGAACCTAGCAACATTTGTTGAATTTATAAGATAGATTTCTATTGAAGTTTACTCAGAGTTCACACATATGGTTTCAAGCATTGGCGATTTCATTCAAAGTTCCCACATTCCCCTTCCTGGGAGTTAGGCCAGAAATCCGGACTTAAATATTTTCAGTCGATGATCAGGTGGTTGTCCATTGGCAGCTAGAACTCTGATGTCGTGCTGCTGAGAAACATTGCTGCTCCCAAATATGCTGAAGTAGGTTCAACACCATGAAGAGCACATAGTTCATGAGTACATGACCAATATCTGCTCTATATATCAACATGGAGTACATCACCTTCTTGAGAACTACTGACTAGTGATGAGCGGCATAGGCAACATTCGTATTCGCGGCATGCCGTGAATTTTT
>CM070034.1:21244075-21262516 GCA_036250615.1 Ptychadena robeensis
AGGAGAAGGAGATCAGCTGTGTGATCTCCATCGGCACATAGGAGAAGGAGATCAGCTGTGGGGACCTGCACTGTATTGGCTATATTTGCAGAGCCCCGCAGATATAGCCAATGCAGAGTGTGTGTGGGGAAAGCTATACACTGGCAGCTTCCTCACCCACGCAGCAGAGAGGAGACAGGGAGATCGGTGTGGTGTGCTGATTCCTCCATGGGGGGGGGGGGTGCTCTGTGTGAGGAAGAAGAGACGCTGAAGTCTGCTCTCTAGTGACACCATTTTAGTGGCTGAAAAATGGTACTGCATGAGAATTTTACACATTCTATTTCTGATTTCCTGCTCTGAAAACTGTGTGCGTCTTATAGTCCGAAAAATATGGTACCACACAGTACATCCATTCATTCATTGTGGAAGACCTGATGTTTAGTGGTCTTTACGCCTATATATTTCGACCAAACTGTATCAAGATCCTCCACATGAGGATGCTGTGCAGCGCTGAGGTGCTATGCGTATGAAAGTTCCAGGGATAAAATCATGAATAATCTCAGAAGGCAGCATATAAGGGTGTACCTCAGAAGGGAGGTATATAGCACTCCCTGGTGGAAGGGAAACCCCACAGGTGACCTATCTCTAATAGGTAAAGGCACCCCACACCCCAGGAGGTAATGATGAAATAATCTACAGCTGTGTTTTGTAGCAGTTAGATAAAAAAAATACTACTAGAATAGAGGGTATCACAAAAAATGGCTATCTTGTGTGACCAATTCGGCGAGTTCCACCCCCTGGATCTGCCCATGGGCATTCCAATAAACAAGCAACTTCACTTTGTTTTAAAGAGTATCTGTTTTTTACCCCTTTAGCTAGTCTAATGTAAAGCTAGGCGCACACACAGGTAGATCTGTGCGCGGTCACGGTACTTGATTGTGCTCTAATCTGTTTACAAATTTGTGTGCCTTCCTTCGAGCGGGGTCAATAGAGCTTGATTGAACGGGGTTCCAACATGTTAGAAAACCCCATTCAATCTCCATTACTTTGAATAGAGACATGAGTCTTCATGCAAAGTATTGGAGCAGCTGCTACAGCCTGGACCCACTGTCAGTGTGAAGGGGGCGGAGCCAGCACTCCTCTCTCTGAAGCTGTGAGAGGCAAGCTGCCTTTCTCCCCAGCTCGCAGCCCGTACTGTGCTGCGAGCTGGGGAGAATGGGTCCCCATTGAACGGGAATCGATGTGCCCATGTGGTGCACATTGATTTCCGTTCAATTGATCCCCGATCAATCGCAGTGTGGTGACGTCACCACGCTGTGATTGATCGGGGGTCGATTGCAGGGGAATCTACCCGTGTGTGCCTAGCTTAACTCGTTTTCTTTCTTCCCAGCTTCTCATTCCAGGGTTTGTTTACATACAACGCTCCACCACTTTTCCTTCATATACATTTATGGGGCCATATAATGAGGCTGCAGATAAGACCATTGACCTTGTACGACCTGGCAGAATACCCAGTCAGAGCAGCATGTAATCAATTACTCTAGGTAATTCCATCTAGAGAAGGTCACATAATGTATGTCCAACACTGCTCCGATAAGACGTAGACAATTGGGTTATGGAATGGAATGGAGGGAAGATGGGGATGGAGGGGGTAGAGTTACTAGAATTGATAAGGCTTTATTTTTCTTTATCTGAAACAAAATGACCAAGGAACAATGCATCTGTTTGCTATTGGAGAGGATGGAGTGTGTGTGGGGCGGGGGGGCCTTAAGCCTGCCACACACACGCCGATGTGTGTAGCAGACTAGTCCCGATATCTTTCCGGGATGCTAACGTGATGACGTCATCACGTTAGCCTCCCATTGCATTCTGGGGCCCCTTCAATCGGCCAGGCACCCTTTGTGTGCCGGCCATAAGCTGCGATGGAGACGCCGTCTTCATTGCAGCTTATGGCATCGGCTTCCATCGGCTTGTGCCGGCCAGAGATTTTCCGACATGTTGGATCTCTGGCCGGCCGAGCAGTGGGGCGACAGGGATCTGTTGCCCCATGTGGGCACATGCCGATTAGCGGCCGATTTTTAACCTGACCGACGGCGAGAGCGCGCACGCCCGTCGGTCAGATTAAAATCCGGCCGTTTATCGGCATGTGTATGCCTAGCTTAACTTGGTCTTCAAAATTAGCAATGTATATTTAAGGCATACAATCAATCACTGTGCGTGTTCGCTGCGATTTATCGCGCTTGAACCGATAGCGGCCACTCTTTCTTAGAGCAAGATCAATTGGTCCCACCTAAAGAAAGCTCGATGGAACAGGGAACTGACATGTTGGTAAATCCCTGTTCAATTGCCAACAATTGCCATTACTTTGAAAGCAGACTGAGGGTCCCCATCCAAATTATTGAATGAGATTGATTGCGCAGAAGTCCTACACATTGAGTCTCCGTTCAATCCACAAAGCTCAAGCGCAACGTGAGGTCATCATGCTGTTCTCAGTTTATCGATTGCGTGGGTATCGACCTGCGTATGGCCAGCCTTAGGGCTTGTCCCCACTTGCGCGGTCGGCAGCGTCAGACCGCTTTTATTATTGTAAATGAGCTTGTCCCCACTTGGGCGGCTGGCCTATTTTTGACTGCCGGCCTCAGCAGCTGATCACGCCCATACACATGAATGGACACGGTCAAAAAACACGTGTTTTTTTAACCGCATCCATTCATTCTCTATGGGTGTGATTGGGGGCAATTACACCAACATGCACGACGAAAAAAAACGCGGCCAGCTGGAAAAGTGGGGACGAGCCCTTGGGCATTTCAATATTCAAGTTGAGGTTTATAGTGCTCTGTTCTGAAAATGGTACAGAAGTCAGAACTCTCTCCAAATTGAGGAAAGTCCCCATGCCTTCCCTTGACATTGTAATCCGTGTCTGCGTTTTAATGATTTTTCCTTTTTTAACAATCATGGTGCCAATAGTGGTTCTGGGAAATTTGGACTCTCTGGTCTTTTTCCTATTATTAACACGGGGAACAAGTCTGCGAAATTCTGGCCAGCTGGCAATCCAAGTGCTAACCGTTCCCTACTTCCAATGTACTCTGTAGCTGCTTCGCAAAATCCAATCTTATCCAGTCCAGGACTGATTGGTTAAAATAACAGTAAAGCAGGGTACAGACCGCTCGATGCTTGAGCGGTCCGATGTTCCCTGCAGCAGCGTGAGGACATCATCACGCTGCTGTCAGATCTCGGCGGGGCTGGGGAGGCAGCTCTGCTCTCCTCAGCTCAGCCGATGCTTTGCCTGGAGACCCGCGGTCTCTATGCAAAGCATCGGACATCGGCTTTATTTACGGTCATGTCCATTTTTGAGCAGGATTAATTTGCAGCGATGGCCACAAATTGTATGGGCCAGATAGATGGGTGTATGCATGCACGGCGCTTTAAGCAGCCATCGATCTGGCCCATATCTGCAGGTCTGTACCCTGCTTTATGCTAATTGGACTATTGTCTAGTGAAGATAAATAGATTTGGCAATTCCCCCTGCTATTTTTTGGCGCATACATCACACACCTTCCATCAATTAGAACAGTGGATCTCGCCCTTTTTAGATCCGCGACCCCAGAAGTGACATCACAAAGTATTACTTCCTGTATTTGGAATGTGGAAGTGCCGGTGTGGAGTGTCACTTCTGCTCTCCAAATACCAGAAGTAGACACTCTGTGATGTCACTTCCGGCATGAACAGGTTCCGTATTTTTTGGAGTATAAGACTTTTTTTTTTTTTGAGTGCCTGCGTAAAAATGGTCCGAATGTGTGGCCGCAGGTGGTCGCGCCTTGACTTCCTACCAGCTCTCCCGAGCTGTCAGATGAGAGATGTGGCTACAGCCAAAGCCCTCATCTGTACCACCAGAGCCCTGCTGATGGGAGCAGTACAGCAGAGAGACATACATGGAAGAGGCCAGCCAGCAGTTTCCATGTATGCCTACCTGTAACCGCGATCACCATTCAGTTCACATCCTGGCATGAATGGAGACGAGAGTGCAGAATCCACGATTGCCTGAAATGTGCTCTCTACTGACACAATTTTTGTGGCTGAAACTGGATTTTTTTTTCCCAACTGATTTGAACATTGAAAAAAATAATTCTGGTTTTCCTGATCTAAAAACTGGGTGTCTCTTATAGAAAAATACAGTAAGCATATTGTTGCCTCCCTTCTATTTTCCCTTCCTGCAATTGATCAGCGGGCTGGCAAAGTAGGAGGAAGAGTAATGCCCCATGCCACCTAAGTTAGGAGTCAGGGGGCGTTGCTCTCTGTCCCAACTTCCCACCCCCTCGCGGGCATCAGATCTGCTTGTTAGCTGCTTCTATCTGATAATTTCAGTAAAGGCGGCAACCCCCAAAATGAAATGGTCTCTCAGCCTCCAGGGGGGTCCTGATCCATACGTCGAGAACCACAAAATTTAGATGGACTTGTGTACTTTAAGTAAGAAAGAAAGAAGACAGTGTGAGTGAGGGGACCAGCCTTTGTCTGTACCCCAAAGCAGAAACAAGCATTTAACACTTGCAGTGGAGTGCAGGACCAACATCAAGGGTTAATAATCATTTAAACACAGCATTTTACTTTATTAAGGTCCCTATACACCTTACAATCTTTTCATGCAATTTCTGTACAATCAACTTTTGTTCTATCAAAACCATGTAATAGGAGGACCTTTCTAAACCTTCCAATCAGTATGTATTCTATCAGGGAGGACCCAGCACTACATAGCAGTGATATATACCTTCCAATCACTATGTATTCTATCAGGGAGGACCTGGAACTACATAGTTGTTGGTAGATCTAATGGAAATTGTATGGATCGATCTTAACATGCATGGGGGGCTTTCAAGGGGTGAATGGCCCTGTGAATGGCAGTGAAGATGAATAAATCTGTTTGTAGTAGCTTTGCTCTGAGATCTGTAGACACCTTGCAGAAATAATGACATCTGAAGTTGTGAGGGTAGAAGCGGGAACGGCTGCCCATGTTTCCTGTGGTTCACCATCCGTCTTCTATTACGTTGTGATCAGAAACAATTACAGGACGGATTACTCACTGAACTCCATATCCACATTGCAGTTCCCCATACGCCTCTAAAATCCAATAAACATGTCTGTATATACAGTACGATGAGTACTGCAGGACCAACAGACGCGGTGTTCTTACATGTGAAGCTGAGGTCACGGCTCGCTCTGTGTGCCAATTCTCATGGGTATCCAATTCCAATCAATGTAAATGTGGAAATGTAATATGGTGCTTTTGTTATCCGCTCAGATCATCACTACAAACCCAAAGCTACGAGACTTGAAGAAAGTTCTTGTAACCCCTTCTTTACCAGGGCGATGTGGGTGTGGAGTTCTGCAGGTCTCAGATAAGGGTTCTGGGCTCATTATGCTGACGCTCACTGTTTGTGACTGTCGGGTAGGGAAGTCACAGGGCTGTGTGTACTCCTAGGCAGCCATGCTAATATGATGAAGGGTACGTGGTAATGGTGACTACATGGGAAGTGGGATGAAGGACACGAGCTTGATAAAAAAAATCAACAGCTTTGTATTTCATTTTCTTTTTCAGATTAGCTTTCTGCCATCATGATTCCTGTGGCCGAGTTCAAACAGTTCACCGAGCAGCAGCCGGCTTTCAAGGTGCTGAAGCCCTGGTGGGATGTCCTGGCTGAATACATCACCGTTGCCATGCTCATGATTGGAGTTTTTGGATGCACTTTGCAGGTAGGTGATGGTTATACTGGTAATACTGAAGAAGGCTGCATGTTTCTGTCTCAGAAACCAGGATCCAATTACCACTTTGTACACTAGTCTTTAAAACTGATCCACCTAGGGTCAACTTGAGTCCTGAAGGTGCAGTAGAGATGTGGTCAGGTTTGTTCAAACCTTCATCTTTCTTTTTCCAGAAACCCAGATTCAAACCATCTATCTAGCTTCTACATTAGCATATGTGCTGTGGATCTGTACCTATACCTTGACTGGTGCAAAAATGTCCATCGACCCGCTTTCCAGTGCAATTTTGGGTCCTTAACCCCTTGCCCTCATGTTCTTACCTATCATTCATGTTAAGCCAGTGGCAACTGAGTTGATATGGAGGGCCACAAGTGCGGCCCTCAATATTACTAAAGGGCCACACATAACATTTTCAATCTATACTGACTTGTAGAAGCATTTTATAATTGCAGCAGGCATAGCTAGAAGACCTTATTTTTAATGTTTAAATAACAAAACTTGTTTTAAATGATACTTCAAGCATTAAGGGACACTGTGGTATGGTAATGTACATTTTTTTGATTATATCTATGTGCTTCATAGATATAATCAAACCCTTTGATAAAATTTATTGGGGAAAATTTACCTTTGATTCAAATGTTATATACCCATATTCTGAGTTTATGTGCACAATATATATAATACAACTACCCCATGTTTGTTGGTGAAATAGTGGGAGCATAGGCACTCACCTGTCTGCTTACTGCTCCAGCTGAGCAGGCTGATTGGCATCCCAGTTGGCACCTGACTCTCGCCTCTCCTCCTCCTGCTCTGGGCGAAGATGCTTCAGCAGGAGGTCAGCAAATTGGAGTTCTTATGCATTAACAGTTAGGTTTCAAGGGCCACATGCCCTCGGGCCACAGGTTGGGCACCTGGGGGTTAAGCCCTTATGGATCATATTAATTTAAAGGAGAGCCTTGTGGGTCATTGTGAGGAACCAACGTGGATCCGGGTACCTGGTCATATGTGTTGGGCAGGAGATATTGGCACATGTTGCATTAGGAAAGTGAACTGGAGAGGAGTTGAGTAAAATGTTACAATTGTGCTTTACAATTAATTCAAACAATTAGGCAGTGTTGAGCCCTTCATGGTGAGTAAATTCCTGAGAAAATCTATACAATAGCAGAGTGTTGTACTGCGTTAGCCATCAATGAATACGGATACGTTGGAGTTAAAGTGATCTCCTTTCTTGACTAACTCCATTAGAGAAGCAAGCTTTTGAGATGCCTCATCCCTTCTACTATGAAGGTATGAAGCTTGAAGAAGGGATTTGAGACATCCCAAAAGTGCGCTGCCTTAACCTCCCTGATCGTTTACCCCAAACCTAGGGGCAAGCTTACCCGGGGCTACACTTGGGGATACTCGCCTATCTCCAGCAAGCCCACAGCGATGGAGAATATCAGTGGACCTGCCAATCTCTACTGAATCCTCCTGCTCCACGCCATGGGTGATGCGGAAGAGGCAGCACATAGACCTCCATGTTATTGAGGTTGAGCTGGCTTTTTTTCAACACTTCATCGATGACGCCAGGAAAGTGTGGGGGGAGAGCGCGGAGAATCCTGGCAAAATTCTTCCTTACAAAGATTGTCCAACGCCGAGTGGGTTAATAATGACAAAGGGGATCCCATGAACTCCAAATCTCTGAAATTGTCAGGCTGGATGTCTGTTTTCGGTAAACCATTAACAAAAGGGAAAGATGGGCGCTGTGTCTGGTTACTATGAACATCACGTATCTTTTACGTCCCTATGGATGGTACGTGAGTGCTGTTTAATTGTATGCTGAGGGATCGATTTCCTGCACGGTGTCTTTCCGTGTAAGCTTCGCACATCACTACATTTACATGAACTGGAGAACGTGTACATTTAACACCATTTGTCTCCTTTAAAAGCATAGTAAGAGATCCGTGATGCCATTAGTGTGTCCGCGCTCCTGGAAATAATTGGATCAGGTTCCTCCCTTTCCTTGCCAGTAAATTGTATTGTGGAATTGCCATTCAATATGTCCATGCTGCTGTTTTATTACTTCCTGTACAAAACTCCATGACTCTTCAGTAATCTGATCTATGACTATGTGCAGTCATGGGAAAAGAAAGTACACCATTTCACTTATCATTTTTATATTTTCTGTATTCGGGCAGAAATTCTCCGGCATAAAACATGTAACTAATTCCATAGTGTCATTATGTAAATAAATTGGGCGAAATACAAAAGCCAGACATAAAGACACGTAGAACCGCCTTTAGCAGTAATAACTTGTTTCCTGTATGGTTTTACCAGTCACTTTCATTGCTTCAGCTGGGCAGCAGCTATGCACATCTCACTTAAGCTGGCCATACACCTTTAGATCACTCCATACATACATTTCCATTAGATCTACAAACAACTATGTAGTGCCGGGTCCTCTCTGATGGAATACATAGTGATTGGAAGGTATATATCACTGCTATGTAGTGCCGGGTCCTCTCTGATAGATTACATAGTGATTGAAAAGTATATATCACTGCTATGTAGTGCTGGGTCCTCCCTGATAGAATACATAGTGATTGGAAGGTATATATCACTGCTATGTAGTCCTGGGTCCTCCCTGATAGAATACATAGTGATTGGAAGGTATATATCATTGCTATGTAGTGTCAGGTCCTCCCTGATGGAATACATAGTGATTGGAAGGTATATATCACTGCTATGTAGTCCTGGGTCCTCCCTGATAGAACATATTGATTGAAAGGATTAGAAAGTTACTCTTTCTAATATTACATGGTTTTGGTAGAACAAATCAAATGAAAGGTGTTGTGTCTGTGCAGTGGAATCATGTCTTCAATGTTCCTCCATAGTTTTGGACAGAAAATTAGAACGAGTCAGAGACACAGCCATTCACACATGCAGTAGTCACTCTATATTCCTCCAGCCAAAAGGCCAGTGCAAGCAGTTAGGTTCTAGTTCTAGCAGAGTGTCAGGGCTGAAACTTTAGTATGTGTTTCTACTTTAGCAGTACCCATTCTTTGAACACACTAAGCAACTTATAGAGAGATACATTTTACAATCTGGCTATGACTACTTACCCATGAATAGCTGTGAGGGGGAAATGAGTCTCTGTCGCATAATATATTTGCTGCAATGTGGAATGTAAATAAACACAACTCGTGCTCAACTCGCCAAACTATAATTTGGCTATTTTAAAATCGGAAGGGGTCATATATCATTGGTTCTCAACCTGTAGGTCGCCACCCTCTTGGGGGTCAAAGGACTTTTTCACAGGGGTCTCACTATGTTTCCTTTAAAGCATGAGAGCGGGGTGGGAAGTTAGGAGGGAGAGGGGTTGCTCTCCCTCCTAACTTCCCACCCCGCTTGTGATGATGTGCGGGGTGGATATATCGGGGGGAGAGCAAACCCCCCCCCCCTCTCCCTCCTAACTTCCCTATATTCCCTATACTTGCCTTATCATGGAATTTGGACCGAGGATGTGTACACTCCGCTCTGGCACTTCCGCATTCCAAATACAGGAAGTTACATATCACGACGTCACTTCCAGGGCTGCAGATCTAAAAAGGTTGAGAACCACTGCATTTTATATTCACAACAACAGTGATAGCTGAGTGAGTTGATGCTATTTTGATAGCATAAGTTGTTGCTATTCACAAATTTTGTATAGCAGTAAAAACATTGTGACACAGAATCAACCCTCTTCCCAAATGTAAATAGCTGCCCATGGGTAAGTGGTAAGTGCCAGATTGTAAAATGTCTTTATAATTTGGTCAGTGGGTTCAGAGAGTGGATATGGCTAGTGTCTAGGAACGAAGACCTGCCTTCTGGCACTGGCCTTTTGCCTTGGCTAGCGCCATAGATGCTGTGTTTTTGCTCACAGAACGTTCAGGATTATTGTGTGTGTGTGTGTGTGTGTCTTCTGAGAATGATCCAGTAATGTCTAGCATTGGTTTTATTTAACTTTTTTTTTTTTTTTTTTTTTTTTTTTTTTACTTGACTTAACTATATTCCTGTTTCTTTTAACAGATAACTCAGGATAAAATCATCTGTCTTCCTAATCATATCTCAGCCGAAAGAGTTTCTCAAATCCATTGCCAACAGTTCATCCAAACGACGGAAGCGACAAACGCCAGTGAAGAAACTGACTCTGGATCTATCCCTCCACCCAATGCTACCTCTGTACCCTCTGGACGTGAAATGAGCGGGCTGAAAAACAACTTGGACCTTCAACAATACAGCTTCATAAACCAGATGTGCTACGAAACGGCTCTGCACTGGTACGCAAAATATTTCCCGTACCTCGTAGTCATTCATACCCTCATCTTTATTATCTGTGGCAACTTCTGGTTTAAGTTTCCTGGTACCAGCTCCAAAATAGAACACTTCATCTCCATCTTAGGAAAATGTTTTGACTCCCCGTGGACAACTCGAGCTCTCTCTGAGGTATCTGGAGAGAACAACCAGCAGGAGACCATGAAAAGGGAGCTTTCTAAACCTAATTTTGAGGAGACCTCACCTGCGACTGCTGATCTTCCGGTTCCACAACGACTGGTGGCGGAAACACCTTCAGCTAGCGTTTTGGACAAAAAGGAAGGAGAGCAAGCCAAAGCACTCTTTGAGAGAGTCAAAAAGTTTCGGCATCATGTAGAAGAAGGAGATATTCTTTATTCCATGTATATGCGTCAGACAATCCTGAAAACTTGCAAGTTTGTCCTCATCACAATCTACAATGCGGCACTGGTGGGGCAAATCCATTTCATTGTCCCTTGTAGTGTACATACTGAAGACATGACTGGATACAACAGCTTCTGCTGCAACCACACCAAAGCTCACCTCTTCTCCAAACTGGCCATCTCATACTTGTGTTTTTTGGGGGTCTATGGTTTGACTTGCCTTTATACGCTCTACTGGCTCTTCCGTCGTCCACTGAAGGAATACTCCTTCAGGTCTGTGCGGGAGGAAACTGGCATTGGAGATATCCCTGATGTAAAAAATGACTTTGCATTTGTGCTTCATCTGGTTGACCAATACGATTCTCTCTATTCCAAGAGGTTCGCAGTCTTCTTATCTGAGGTCAGCGAAAGTCGGTTGAGACAGCTCAATCTTAACCATGAATGGCCGGCTGATAAACTTAGACAAAAACTTCAACAAACGGCAGAAGGCCGTTTGGAGCTTCATCTCTTTAAGCTGCCAGGTTTGCCAGATACCGTATTTGAGGTGACGGAGACTGAATCTTTAAAACTGGAAATGCTAACGGAAGCTTTGATACCACCGCTGGTGTCCAAGCTCGTCAGATTGGAAGAGTTATCGTTGTACAACTGCCCAGCCAAAGTACAGCATGGCTCCCTGGTTTACCTAAGAGACCATCTCAGAGTCCTTCAGTTAAAGTTTGATGGTATTAAAGAGATTCCCCTTTGGGTGTTTGGCCTTCGAGCCCTTGAGGAGCTCCACCTGATTGGATACATATCCCAAGACCTCTCAAAAACTGGTGCTCTGGAAAGCTTGAGGGAGTTAAAGAGCCTCAAAGTTCTCACTCTGAAGAGCAATCTTTCTAAGGTTCCCCAGACCATTACAGATGTGGCTAGCCATCTACAGAAGCTCAGTATCCATAATGACGGGACAAAGCTTCTCACTCTTAATGCTTTAAAAAGGCTTTCTTTGTTGAAAGAACTAGAGTTGGTTCGTTGTGACCTGGAACGCATTCCTCATGCTGTCTTCAGTCTTACCAATTTACAGATCCTGGACCTAAAGGAGAACAACTTACACACCATAGAAGAGATCATAAGTCTGCAGCACTGCCGCAAACTGAGTGTTCTCCGACTTTGGCACAATCAGATCGCCTACATCCCTGAACACATTCGCAAATTGAAGATCCTAGAGGAGCTGTGCTTGAATCGTAACAAGATTCTTGTTTTGCCTCCCCCGCTCTTCCTTTGCACCAAGCTTCGCCACTTGGATCTCTCCCACAATGAGATCCGTGAGTTGCCCCCGGAAGTCGGAGTCTTACAGATGTTACAGTACTTGGCTTTGACTGGAAACTTTCTAGAAGATCTTCCCAACGAGCTTTTCTTCTGCCAAAGACTTAAGACTTTGAAACTGGGAAACAATAAGCTGACGAGCTTGTCTCCGAAGATCGCGTCTCTCGTGTCTCTAGTGAGGCTCGAATTAAAAGGGAACAGGATTGACGTTTTGCCTCAAGAACTTGGAGCGTGTGTCGCTCTTAGGAAGTCGGGATTTATAGTGGAGCATTCGTTACTGGACACTTTACCGCTCGACGTGAGGGAGAGACTAAGTGATGAGTAAAAGCTAAAACTTAGGAATCCTAAATAAAAGTCTAACTGGACCGGAATTTGTCTGAAACTGGGGAACAACCTAGACAGAACCTGGGACCTAAGGTGTTCTATAGACCCTCTGTTACTGGAAGAGTTCTACATTCAGCATCCCGTTTTTTATTTTTTTTTACTTCATTTTTATTGTATCCTATTCATACCTCCACCTCATATACTGCAACTCCAACTCTGTATCCAAAGTGTGGTTACACCCAGGTCAGGTTTTTATTCCTTCTGTGTGTTATTGGGACATCTTCTTGCCCTGTACGCACAGTAAGGTGTAGATGTCAAACTCCAACCAAATATTTTTGGTCAGTCACATTTGTTTTGCTGAACGTTCGCTTATTCACCACTCCTCCTTCTTCCCTCAGTAAATAGGACAAATAGATCTGCCTTTTCTACAGCCCCTCCACCAGCTTCACTCACTGAGCTTCTGTACTCCCACACGGGAGAAGAGAACTACAGGTCCTGGCTGCTCAAAGCGAGCTCTAGCAACACAGAGCTGCCCATATGATGCTGGGATTAATGGTTCTCTACTCCCGGAGTAGAAGTACAGAAGCTGAGTTAGTGAAGCAGACAGTGGGGCTGTGGAGAAGGCAGATCTATCCCCCACATCTATCAAGGGAGGAAGGAGGAGTGGTGAGTGAGCAAATGTGCAGCAAAACAGTGCTTATGCGTCTCTGTGTATGCTTCCATTGCCTAGCATTTGGTTTGCCCTAGACTTTGTCCAAGGTTTTAATTTTGGCCCGCTGTGTATTTGTGCTTGACACCCCTGCAGTAAAGTGTTCGAAAAGACCTGTGCAAACTGAAGGAAATTCCCTGCTGGATGGTTTCTCAGTAATGTCCAAGTAACTACTGAGTTTTACATTTATTTTAGTCCCGGACGGAAGGTCCTTCATTAAAAATCTGATAAATCATCATGGTGGTGCAGCAGTAACATGTGACCAGGATTGCGACCCTTTTCAAGTCTATCGAAAAGTAAAACACAAATTCTTTTAGATAAATCTTAAGCCCCCCATACACCACATACAATTACCATGCAACTTCTGTACAACCAACTTTTCTTCTACCAAAACCATGTAATAGGAGGACCTTTCTACACCTTCCAATCACTATGTATTCTATCAGGGAGGTCACTATACTACATAGTTGTTGGTAGGTCTCATGAAAGTTGTATGGAGGAATCTGAAGGTGTATGGGGGCTTTAGGTTACCCATACGTGACATTTCTGTTACATGTGCGCTCTGGTTGGCTTTGAGGAATTTGGAAGCATGAAGATCCGGCTCTGTTCCTGCTGAGTGTTCCCTTAAATTTTGCAGCAATATGATAAAAATAAAAAATAGAATTAATTTTAGCTCACTAATGGCTGTGACTGATGTCTGGCCCTGCGGTCTTTATCATAGTGAAGGTGAAGTCCGAATATGCTAAGGTGGATAGTAGCCGTATCACGAAGCTTACGGAGTATTGTTTCCATGAGGCTCATCACTCATACTCTAATATAAGCTGAAATTTTCACCCCACCCAAAATGAAATGTGAAAAAATTGCATTCGGCTTATACTCGAGTAACGGGATGAAACCACAACATTTCGCAGGCGAAGTTTGTGAGTGAATTGCAAAGCCCCTGAACAGGGTATTATAACCACATTTGCTGGAGATATAGGGAGGGGTTGAGGAAACATTTAAAAAAAAACGTTTAAAGTCCAAATTTGATTTTTGCAAAAACTACATAGAACATTTGAAAGAAAAAAAAATATCAAATCTAATCTGATCGAAGAGCCCTTACATCTCCAGTAGTTTTGGTGGTGATATGTTCGGGGGCTGTACAAGTAACTCTGAAATCAAAAAGTTCAAATAATGACATCCCGAAACATCAGAACTGTGCCTTAGTTGCTGCATTTTCTGCCCTACGCTAATACCCGAGTCATTCAGTTTTTCCAGGTTTCTGGGGGGGAATTGGGTGCTTCTGCTTCTATTTGGGTCAGCAACTACTCATGTATATAAAGAGACAATGCATTCCTGTAGTTTAAGAACAAGCTGTTCAGGTAGGCGGTCCCTTTAAGCATAAACTTGTTTTGTATTTATATAATTTTGGGTTTGAACCAGGTTTGTTTAATATGAGCCTAAAAATGTCTGCATTATTCCTCCTTTCCTGTCCAGTGCGCACACAGCCACACACTGAGGCTATATCACCATATTCCGGGTGGATCTTCAGTCTCTGCTGCCCTGCTTTTTGTTTCGGCTCCTTGATACGGTGGAAATATGACTAAAGCTGGGCATAGACGTTTTGATTTTCCATATGATTCTTGTTCGATCAATCACCGGAATCGATCGATCACAAATCGATACATGCACAAAGTGATCAATCAATCTATTTGTACCCTAAATCGCACGTAAAATGGATCAAGCAGGAATTGAACCTGTCTGTAAAATTTAGTGGATCTTGTAACGTTAATAGAGACATGCGGTCTTTCCTATCGATCAACCTATCAGCATCCAACCCATTTCCAATTAGAACACCTGCGAGCTGGAAATCGTACGATCTGTGATCGATTGATCGCGGGAAGGAATCAACCAGGATTCCAAGACATCATATGGTGCAGTGTGGGATCGATTCTGTCATTAGAATCAATTCCAGAATTGCATGCACGATCATTTAAAAGCTTGATTGCTGGGAAATCTAAGCGTCTATGCCCAGCTTAAAACAGAAGCCTGTCTGTTACTTTCAGAGGAGAAACACTATTGGGTAATGCTGGGCATACACACACCGAGTAGGTCAGACCGACCTACTCCGATGTGTTCCGAGATGCTAACTTGATGACGTCATCACCTTAGCATCCCGGTGCATTATGGGGCCCCTTCAATCGGCTGGGCACCCTTTGTGTGCCGGCCATAGGCTGCGATGGAGACGCCGTCTTCATTGCAGCTTATGGCATCGGCTTTCATCGGCTCGCGCCGGCCAGAGATTATTGGACATGTCCGTCCTCTGGCCGGCCGAGCTGATCCCTGTCGCCCCATGTGGGCACATGCCGATTAGCGGCCGATTTTTAACCTGACCGACGGCGCGAGCGCGCACACCCATCGGTCAGATTAAAAATCGGCCGCTTATCGGCATGTGTATGCCTAGCATAACCCATAAATCAGATTTGAACCCCATAAAACGTTTCTTTAGTTTTAAATTTGAGTTTTAACAATAGAAGTGATAGTCTGCATTGTCCTTGTGTGGTTACTGTTTGATAGAATGACTGTGACCTTCGACTGTGTAAATTGGCCACCCGACCATTACCATTCTAGGTAATGCCGCCTGGAATGTATCCTGGCCACACTTTTTTATTTTTTTTAATTTATTTTATATTTTGATCTAGCAGATGAACTATTCACCAATGAATATATTATACCAGAGGCTGCCGGTATAATGACTACGGTCAATCCAAGTGACCTTCAATTAAGTCTTGTACACATCACACATCGCATTCTAATACACTCATTATCAAAAAACATTGTGTAAGAACACGTCACAGAACATAACCGTTATGATGTTACATTTACTTAAGTAGTTACTTATTTTAAACCTTTTAACATATTTTTATACTATTGTATAACCCACAAATTGTGTTAAGACTAATTCTTTACATGTTTTCCCCTAAAGGGCTTCTGGGCTTTTTCATGTACGCACATCTTATACGTGTTGGAGATGAATTACTGTATTTTTCGTACCATAAGACGCTGTATTGTATATGATGCACCCTATACATTGGAGCGTCTGATGGCAGAAAAATAATTTGGTAGCTGGAGCTTTGTGATCTGACTGGCAGAGCAGAAGTTAAGGAGGTGGGGAAGCTGCCTTTGACAACTTCCCTGTCTCCAGCCCTGACCAGTAGAGCTGTACGTGAGGTGGACAGCTTGAGCCCAACACATGTGCAGTGCAGATGGAAGATCTTTATATCTGACAGCTCCTCCGCCTCCTCCCTGGCAAAGAATATTGCCTTGAGAACGAATGCACACTTCTCTAAAGCCCCCCCCCCATACACCTTACAACCTTACCATACAATTTCTATACAATCAACTTTTCTTCTACCAAAACCATGTAATATGAGGACCTTTCTAAACCTCCCAATCACTGTGTATTCTATCAGAGAGGCCATTATACTACATAGTGATCTAAAGGTGTATGGGGGGCTTTAGGATCCCCATACACCTTTTAGATTTCAGATTTTCTTTAGATCTCGTTGTGTTTTACCAAAACCATGTAATATGAGGGACTTTCTAAACCATCAAGTCTACCTGTGTTCAATCGCAGAGGACTACATAGTTGTTGGTAGATCTAAATGATATCTAACAGAGAGATCTAAAGGTGTATGGACAGCTTTAGGGCTTGTTCCCACTAGAGCGGAACGCAGGTGGTCGCGCCCATTCATTTGCATGGGCCACCTGTGATCTGAATCTTGGCTTACCACGGATTTGACCGCAGGTGGCTGTGGGCGATCACCCCCATAGACATGAATGGACGTGATAAAAAACCGTGCATGGCTGCAATTTTGTAATTCTGTATGGGGGCGATCTGGCTTGGATCGTGGCCACGGGCGATCGTCGTGCAAGATCAAAAAACGCATCGCCCCGTAACTAATCACGCTTATGGGAACAAGCCCTTATTGTGCCAAAAAAAAGGTCATTGTTTTGCTACATTACATTTTTAGATCTGACGCATCACAACCTAAAGAATATTGTAGATCTAGATTGCGAAGTGTGTGGTCAGGCTTAGATCGCCAAAGGCTTCTCGCTGAGCCAATCTGGCTGACCTCAGCGCAGCCCATAGGTTGTATGTTACATATATTCTTTATACACCAGAAGGCATTAGGTCATATCCTATCCTATAGACATGTCTGTCTGAGCTGGGCCCCAGCCATCTGTGTTGCTCCAGTATGGACAGTACCAAAAAGTGTGTGTGTGTGTATGAATATGTATATATATTACACACACACACACATAATGAACTCCCTGATACAATCATTGAATCAGTCACCCCAAGGCATGGTCATCACACTGAATGCACAATGTGGAGATCTCTCTTCTAGTAAGGAAGTTTATGGATAAATCGGCACCCGGTGACCCTTTAGTCTTGATGTAAACTTTTGTTTTAAATTTTGTTATTTAATGAGAGAAAAAAAATAAACATTTTAATAAAATATTGTGTTATTTTTTTTTTTTTTTTTTTTTTCGAATTAAATGTATTTTTGTATTATTGTTTTGCTGTGTGCTGGAGATTGGCTGGGGAAGTAAACTGGGTTCTGGTTCCAGAGAAATAGCAGACCGGAGCAGGAAGCTGAGGAACAGAATAATCCCCAATGGGAAGCTGAGGGTGACCCCAGTACACACATCACACAGGGCTAATGTAGGTTGTGATCAGTAGTCTTGAAATCATAGTGAAGGACCTCCTGTCCTGGACTAAGGGTCCCCATACATGGGTCGATACCTGTTTAATTGAGGACCCCGACAGGACGGCCACCCTGTCTTCGTGTGGGATTAATTAATCCCACTTGAAGACCGCTTGATCGAACAGGGAACGAACATGTTGGTAAAGAATAAAACAAGAATCTTTTGAACAAAGTGGTGCGCATATATTGATGTTCAATCTATGAATGCTTGAGCGCAGCGTCGTGATGCTGGGTATCAGCCCGTGTATGGGGACCTTAATTGGCCAGCAGTCTACTTTAGCTTTCTTGATAAAGACCGAGGTGTTTTTCCTCAGAGGTCTAAGCCTGTAATGTTCAGTATTGATCAGCAGAAAGGCTGCTCCTACACTTAGGGCTTGTCCCCACAGGTGAAGCTGGCCGCAGGGCGAGGTGGCTAACTACATGTTAATGGAGCTGCTAGCGCCTGGCCACCGCTAGAGGCCATAACGTGTGTGCCCGAGTTTGAAATCGCTGCCGCGCTGCAAAGTTCGCCTGTGGGGACAAGCCCTTACCTTGTGGCAACAGGCTTAAGCTGGGCATAGACGGTCTGGTTCGACAGCCGATTGGATGCTGTGCATTGGATCTGGTGCGCAACTGGTCATATTGACCAATAATCTGCCACATCGCAGTGATCTGACATGATGGATAATTCAGATCGGATCCCATTAGTTTGGATAGGACGGCAGTCCCCAGCGGAAGTAATGGCCGGCGCACAAAGGGCGGCCGGCCGATTGTCGGCACTAGCAACCGCTGGGTCGGCTCGGCAGTCGATGGGAAATCGCCCCGTCTATGCCCAGCATTAGAAAGTGTCTCTTCTGTTGTAGCATGTCTATACACAAAGTTAAAGCGGATCTACCACCAGGAATCTATGTTTTCATGAATGGCACTAGAAGTGCCAATA
>CM070034.1:21267591-21288090 GCA_036250615.1 Ptychadena robeensis
TGTATTCTATCAGGGAGGACCTGGCACTACATAGCAGTGATATATACCTTCCAATCACAGGGAAATATGAATAACTAGGAAAGGTTGTGGTTAGGGGGGTGACACTGGGAATGTTAATTACTAATCCAAAAAAAAGATTGGACTGCTAAGGGTGTTGGAGATCTGGGGGATGAAAGTCAGAGTAGGTATATGTAAGAGTAGAAGCTGACTGAAAAATTGCCCCTTATGCTGTCAGATATTTTATTATAATAAGGGGCATCCCATGGGCAGAAGTTGTCAGGCTCTGCATTGGGGGGAAATGCAAAGGGGGATCCAGAGGAAAGTGATAGTTCAGCTAAGAGCGTGAAGCCAGTGGGAGGGATTTAACACAAAATGAAACATAAGCATAATGCTGTATACTGTATACATGGAACATATCCAGGACTGCACATAACGTTTTTAGTGAGCTCCTCAGATGAGAACCAGGAGATGGTGTTTGGTACTCACCCCATATGTAGGGTGGTCTTCCTCACTGTCCTCCGCATCAGTCTCCTGCATGGTAGATTCTACTGCAGATGGACCTCCCTGCAGTCCAATCTTTTTTTCTGGATTACTATTTTTCATTCCCAATTTCACACCCATAACTGCAACCTTTCATAGTTATTCATGTTTCCCTGCAGTTATCCAAGTGACATAAATTGTATACATGTAACATGTAGCTGCGGCCGCCCAGACACGGAGCGCCTCCAAGTTGTTAGTACACATATGAGCTTAATAGCTTAAACTTGAAATTATTCTTTACAGCTTGTGTTTGTATAATATTTAATATAACATGAAATTAATTTGTAACGAAAACACAAATGAGAACAATTATGATGGAGTTGTGTATTATGTGCTCAGTAATGATACATATTGGAGATATAATGATACCATATTTGTATACCAGCGTCTGTAATTACTGCCTGGCCCAGCAAATGAGAAATCTGCCATTGGAATGGAGAGGTAGGTCAGCACTGGTTCAGCAGATTCTCCCTGGCTGTGTCTTATATATAGTGATGGTCTCCTAATAGAGCGCCACCTGGTGGGGATGAAAGAGAACTGAAGTCACTCCTAATATGGAAAGTAATTGGAGTGTCACCTCAAACCTATAGGGAGAGGCCCCCATCCCAAATAATATAGAAATACCAAATGGGTGAGGAGAGAGGCCAAAGGGTAATGGCCTATCTTCCCACCTAGTTTTCCTCGTTGGGACAAGGCATGGGGACTTTGGCGGGGCCCCCCTAAATTTACTAAATTACCTCTTGTAGAGGGTTTAAAGGTCATGATATCAAAATCGAACAAAAGTCAATGAGGCTCCCAAACACGTGGAGCTCAACACAGATAGTTAAACATCACAGCGGTTTAGTGTTCATAAATAGATAGTTCTCGGCATGAGGTTCAGTGAGTTAAAAGCTTCATCTTTAATTCCATCGTTACAAAAAGGTTGAAGGATGGGACCCAGACGTTGGGGTCATTCAATCAGACAGGGACCATATTCAGAGTCCCGTGTCCATAGAATTGGATAGAAATGGTGGGAGCACCTCGACGTACGTTTCGGCTATCTTCTTCTGGAGGTGTCAGAATGTTCTTATGTAGGACCTGAGGAGGAGGAACACTGGGCCGCTGTCGTCGGGCCACGAGAGGAACAGGGGGCAATCCACTGTAGGAGTGATTGGTTAAAGGTTGCGATCTTCCCGGTGGGAGCGATGTCCATAGGTCAGCGGTGGTTCGTGGTTAAGGTTATTAGGTATGCTCCTGTCCTCATTGCTAATATGTTATAGAGCAGTGGTGGGCAACTTAGTTGATTTGGAGTGCCACAAGTGCGGCCCTCTGCATCACTAAAGGGCCACACAAAAATTTTCAATCTACAAGCATTTTTAATGAATAAGAAATGACAGCAGGCAGAGCTAGAAGACATTATTTTTCATTTTTAAATAACAAGACTTATTTTAAATGATACTTCAAGCATTGGGTAACACTGTAGTATGGTGATGCACATTTTGATTCAGAGGTAATGTGATGCAATATGAGTTCCTATGCCCTATGCATGAACAGAAAGGTTTCAAGGGCCACAAGTGGAGGACTGATTGGCCCCCGGGCCGCAGGTTGGGCACCTAGGTTATATAGAGTCAACATATTACACAGCGCTGTACATTAAATTAGAGTGGAGATGCAACACAAGATAACACACAGGTAAAGGCTGTCAGTGTTGTAAAGTACCCTCAGCGTGATCCTCTTTAAATAGATGCCAATAGCATATAAATGTCAAAGCCGCCATCTCCTGAACTGCAGGCTTCGGGTCTATAATTCTGATCCTTGGTTCATAATTTGGTGAATGACTGATCACTTGTTATAGCTGTCAAATAAATAAAAAATATATACATTGTTGACAGCCGCCTGGGACCAGAATTACTAAATGGTTTCATTGGCTTCACAACACTTCCTCTGATACCCAGAGCACTGTGATGACATAGAGAGACCATACAGTGATATAACAGGGCAGGTTCCACCAAGAACAGGCCTCGTCATGGTCAACCAAAGAAGATGAGTGCATGCTCAGTGTCATATTCAGAGGCCGTTTCTAGCCTTTCGGGGGTCCTATGCAAATTCTTGCTTAGGGCCCCAGTCGGCTATGGGTGGAGCTGTTCTACAAGGGGGAGGGTGGGCTATAGGAGAAGAGGAAAAGGAACTTCTGTACATGCTGCTTTTCTTCCTCTTCTCCTTCGCCCTAAAGCACGCACACAGCCATCCCACACCATTCCCCAACCCCTGCTAAACAACCAGCCTCCCCCTGGTGGCAGCTCCTGCTCTGGAAACATAGGGCCACGGGGACCTATGAGCATTAGAGATGGTCAAATTTTTTTTCAAAAATTCGACCATTTCGCCAGTTTCGACTTAATTGCAAAGCCCCTGAGCATGGTATCATCACCAAACTTGCTGGAGATGTAGAGAAGGGTTGGGGGTATACTCCAAAAAAGAAAGTATGTCTCTAACACAAATAGTTTTTCACAAATTAAGTTCAAAGTCAAGTAAAAATTTCGAAAATCGGAATTTCGACTTTAACTTTGAACTTAATTTATGCAAAAACGACATGTGCTAGAGCCATACTTTTTTCTTTCAAATGTTTCCCCAACTCTTCTCTACATCTCCAGCAATTTTGGTGATGATACCGTTTTCAGTGGCTTTGCAATCATCTCACAAAGTTAGCAAGTCGAAAAATTCGACCATCTCTAATGAGCATGCATATTCTGCATATCGGGTGAAACAGCCCTGTCCAGAGGAATCCTTTTTAAAGAAGACATATGAGTCTTGGTCACATTGCTGCAGAGGTTGTAGGGGTGGTGGTCAGTCCCTGATTGATCTATATTCTTTATCCAATTGTGCCAAAGTGTACTTGCTCTCTGTAGGCAGATACTAATTTAAGTTGTGTTTGGAGAAGGGTTAGGCAGAAACCATGGAAAATATCCTACAATCCCATGAAAGGCACTAACATGTTTTTTGTGATATGTGACAAAGTTTTTATTGTTTGACTCACTACAGTTTAAGAAGACGAAGTAGACTGGTCATCCCTCTGCTCATGCTGCTCTCACCTCAAAATGCTCCTTGTTAGCACATTGCATGCAACAAACCTGATAGGATCTTGCACTCCCTTTCCCAGTCTTAACTCTTCTTTACATGTCTTCAGGAGATAACAGAAGGCGAAAGTCCCCCCCCCCCCCCCCCCCCCCCCCCCCCCCCCCCCCCACACACACATCGACTAACGATGCAACGGTCGATTTAATGGGAATGCAATTAAAAAACCTTCCTATGAGAAGGATCAATTGATCGAACAGGGATCTGACATGTCCGTAAACCATTACTTTGCATGGGGACCAGGGCCCCCATTAAAAGTATCGAACGAGAATCAATGTGCAAAGTGGTGCCATTTAATTGGCCAACACTCAGGCGCAGCATGGTGAGATTGCAGGTCGATTGAACGGGTATAGACCCATGTGTGCCTAGCTTCACACAAATCAACTCCAAGCTAGTAAACTCCTTTACCACATAGTAAATGTCTATAGCTAGCCATACACGTGTCGGATTCCATGTCCAATCGATTCATCATCCGATCGATTCCGGCGATTCTGCCGGGAATCGCAGGTGTGATCAATCAGCCAATTAAGAGTATCCATCGCAGCATACCACCTTGTCCGAGCGGATTCCGGGACGATTCCGTGTGCGATTCCACCTCCGATTGTCCACCTCACAAATGGCAACTCCCCCTGATCCGGGCAGAATCGGATCAGAAAGACCAACATGTTGGTTCTCCATCGGATCCGATTCTGAGCCCCTGAACGTTCGGACCTGATCGATCGGACAAGGTGGGCTGCATGCGATTCCGGCACGATCGTTTCGCGTGCACGCGCCCGGAATCGATTGTGCCGGAATCCGGTGCGAATCCGACACGTGTATGGGGGCCTTATGATCTAAAAACTAGTAATGATCTATAAATGAATACAAGCCTGCATTCTTTTGTATCTTAGGACTCTTTCACACTACAGCGCACTACACAAGATGTGTCGCGCTGGGTATCTGAGTAACTGAGTTATGACGAACCTTCATCTTCAGCCTCAAATTGTGCTTGAAACATGTTAGGATGGGATAACAGCTAGTTATCCAAAATGGATTATTGGATGGATGGATCATATAACATTTGGCAAAAGTATTGGGATTTACACACATGAATGTTAAAGTGGACCAACCACCAGAAGAACATTATTAAGTGAATGGCACTAGAAGTATAGGGAGGAAAGCATAAAAAAACAAGTAAAAACTTACCTGCAAGGAGTAATTTAAGAAGATCCCTTGTAGCATCCCCTCACTTCCTGGTCGGGCTGCGGCCGATGAGATCTCTGAGCGCAGTGTTTGAATGGAGAGCCAAGATCATAGAATTAACCAGCAAAGTACATTGAGGGAAATTCCCCTAGAAAACCATTGAACGCCCCCCAGTGGCCACCCGCGATATTGCACCCGGAGTTAACCCTTGGAAGCCTGGCGAATAAATATGGAATCGCTCATACGGATCTACTGAACAGCAGGCGAGCGTATTATTTTAGGATCGTGGAGCCCTAAGCCTCCATCATACAAGCTCAGAGGTAAGTCAAACTATAACTTACAAATTGAGTTTACATGCGTCTTAATAAACATTGAAGATCCAGCCAGCAATCACCACTCTAGACTTTGAAACATTTACATTGACCTATGCCGGTGTACAGAGGCGCATCATAGCTCATATCACATAGATGTAAAGCGAGGGGCTCCCTGACACGTCAAATGACAGGTTCAATATGTGGCCATTGCCCATAATAGTACAGGAGAGGTGCTATCAGCCCCTTTACACCTCCTAAACATGGCCAAACTGTGCCTGCACCCCCTACATACCAGATCAGCCTTAATTCACCCCAAAAGTGTTCCATAGGGTTGAGGTCTGGGCTCTGTGCAAGCTCCTTCACACCAAACCTGCTCATCAATGTGGTTATAGACCTTGCTTTGTGCACTTTTGCGCATGTTGGAACAGGAAGGGGCTATCCACAAACTGTTTCCACAAACGTGGGGGCATGAAATTATTATTATTAGTATCCTGAAGCATTTAAAGTTCTTTCACTGGAACCAAACCCAACCCCTGAAAATCATCCCCACGCCATATTTCCCTTTCACCAACCTTCACGCCTGGCACAGTGCCATAACCAATGGATTCTACGTACGCACGGGTACAGACGGCTGGATATTGGATCCGTCCGATGTTCCCTGCAGCAGCGTGCACACACTGTGGTCAGACCTCGGCTGTGCTGGGAAGAGACGGCTCTGCTCTCTTTCCGGCTCAGTCGAAGCTTTGCCTGGAGACCAGCGGTCTCTATGCAAAGCATCGGACATCGTCCGTACTTACGGTCATGTCCAAAAAGGCTGTTTTCGAGCGGGATTGATTTGTCCTGCTCGAAAACAGCGATGGGCGCAGATTATATGGGTCAGAAAGATGGTTGTGAGCGTGCACGGCACTCGAAGCGGCCATCGATTTGGCCCATATCTTAGCGTCTGTACCCTGCTTAAGTGATGGAAGGCTTGGTCTTGCCTGGAAACACATCCCATGAAGCTATCCCTTAGAAGTGACAGCAGGCAGAGCTAGAAGACATTATTTTTCATTTTTACATACAGAAACTTGCTATAAATGATACTAGCATTAGAGAACATTGTAGTATGGTAATGCACATTTTGTGTCATAAACATCGTGAAAGGTTATGTATACTATACAATCACCCCCCTTGGGGGGTGGAATAGTGGGAGCATATGCACTTACCTGTCTGCTGATCTCCCGCCCACTAGATACTAAAGAAGAGAGGCGAAAGACTTGCTCAGGCGCTATCTGGGTTGCTGATTGGCTTTTCATACGCCAATCACATCACTTTATCGCCTCTCCTCCTCTTCCCACTCTAAGAAGATCCCGGACAAGGACCTGTCACTGGGGGATCGGCAGACAGTTTCTATGTATTAACCCCCCTAGCGCTTCTGACGGCTCCATCTCGTCCTGCACTTCCTTGTCTTGTATTGAAGCTGACGAGATGAAGCCGTCCAGCTCAGCACTGATCCCCTGGCAGCACGTTCTGTTCTGTGCTGTCCGGGGGATCTGAAGCTTGTTTTTTCACTGAATCCGACTGATGTCACCCCTCTCCCAGCCCAATTTGCATATGAATGTCCCGCGCAAATTGGGCTATCTTCAAAGAGCACACCTGGAATATCACCCCCATTGTCATTTCAGATGTGCTCTTTGAAGTTAACCCTTTCAGAGGGTGCCAAATGCCATTGTATTGGATACAGTGATAACCACATCCAATACAATTCAAAGTAAAACAAAACACATTTCCAATTGTAATAAATTTTTTATTATAAACAAACATAAATACTGTTTTGAAATCTTTCATACCAAATAAGTATTCAAGAGATTTAAGCATTCAAATGATACATTTTATAATTTTTTAAAGCACTTTTTTTTTATAATAATTGTGTTTCAAACATTATTATATTCAGGATGTCTATTAGACCCGTGTACGGACATATTTTTGGAAGTTACAGGCCTACAACGCAAAAAATTATTCCATTAGAGTCTATGGTGCGCTTTTGGTACAGAAATCTGGACCTTGCAAGAGCGCTAGTTGAGTTTTGGGAGCTACAGGTGGAGGGCTGAGGGGGGCCGCCAGGTCGCAGGTTGGGCACCTGGACTCTAGCACATGTAGTTTTTACATAAGTGAAGGCAATAACATTTTGACTTCGCTTTGAACTTTATTCATGCCAAACCTACATATGCTAAAACAAATAAGTTTTTATACGTGCTATAACTATACATGTCCCACCAATGATGATGGCCTGAAGTTCGCATGGAAGTCGGTTCAAGGCAAACATTGGAAGTTTGGATGTCGCCAAATCAGCGCACATTTCACAATGTTCGATCTGCCCCCATACTGCAACACTAGTCACATATCTAGGACTTTATTTTAACCCTTTAAGGAATGGGTAGGAGGTCCTTGTGGCCTCTATACTCAAACCATAGGGTGGGGAGCAGGGATCTGGGAATCCTCTTTATGGGGAACTCAGGATACTTCTAAGCCCCCACCTGCATAACACCAGAGCAAGGTTATGGGGAAGAGGCTCCCTACCTAAACAGGGGGTAATCCTAGTTGGACAGGGAGGGGGGTCCACTCGCCCCTCCCCCCACCTTAACTGGCCGTCCAGGTCTGCCAAGAGAGCCTGGTATTGCTTGGAGGGGGTTAACCTGGTTAGTGGGCCACACTGTACATGGTCCTCACACTCTCCAAGAGCATAAAAAAGCATAGAAGTGGAAACATAGCTTGGCTTCTGTCTTTTAGACATTATAAATAAGTATTTTTGCAAAGTAATGTTTAGTTATTGATCCCGCTCTGGCATGACACTGTCCAGATGTTTAAAGGGGTGTCCTAATACTGTCTTAAGGGTGGGATGTCCTTCTGTCCTAAGGGAGGGATGTCCTACTGTCCTAAGGGAGAGATGTCCTACTGTCCTATAGGGAGGGATGTCCTACTTTCCTAAGGGAGAGATGTCCTACTGTCCTATAGGGAGGGATGTCCTAATGCTGTCCTTGGGGATGGATGTCCAACTGTCCCAAGGGAGGGATATCCTACTGTCCCAAGGGAGGAATGTCCTAATACTGTCTTAAGGGAGGAATGTCCTCCTGTCCTATGGGAGGGATGTCCTAATGCTGTCCTAAGGGAGAGATGTCCAACTGTCCTAAGGTAAGGATGTCCTACTGTCCTAAGGGAGGGATGTCCTAATGCTGTCCAAAGGGGGGGTGTCCTTCTGTTACCCTAAGAGAGGGATGTCCGAATCTTGTTGTTCATCCTAAGGGATGGATGTCCAACTGTCCCAAGGGCACGTGGCTTCTTGTCATTTCTGGTCCTAAGAGAGGGATGTACTATGCTGTTCCTAAGGGCTCGCATGGATGTCTCCAATGTCCCCAAGAGAGGGATGTCACTTTAATGCTGTCTATAAGGGATGGATTGTCCACGTCCACAAAGGGATACGTCTTAATGCTGTTCCTAAGGGGGGATGTCCTAAAGATCTGGTCTCCTAAGGAGGGATGTCCCTTCGCGTTCCTAAGGGATGGATGTTCTACTGTCCTAAGAAGGAATGTCCTACTGTCCTAAGGGGAGGATGTCCTTCTATTGTCCTAAGGGGAGGGAGTGTCCTTCTTTCTAAGGGCAACGGGATTCGTCCTTCTGTTTTTTTTTTTTGCTTTTTTAAGAGGGATGGATGGTCTAATGTCCTAAGGGAGGGATGTTCCTACTGTCCTAAGGGAGGGATGTCCTACTGTCCTAAGGGAGGGATGTCCTACTGACCTAAGGGAGGGATGTCCTACTGTCCTAAGGGAGGGATGCTCTACTGTCCTAAGGGAAGGATGTCCAAATGTCCTAAGGCAGGGGTGTCCTACTGTCCTAAGGGAGGGATGTCCTAATATTGTCTTTAGGGAGGCATGCCCTAATATTGTCTTTAGGGATGGATGTCCTAATATTGTCCTGCGGGATAGATGTCCTAATGGTGTCCTAAGGGAGGGATGTCCTATTATTATCCTAAGAGATGGATGTCCAACTGTCCCAAGGGAGGCATGTTTTAATACTGTTCTAAGGGAGGTATGTTCGAATACTTTCCTAAGGGATGTCCTAATATTTTTGACACTAGAGTAGATAAAGTTGACTGCTGGGAGTAGAAACAGGAAGCTCCACTCTAAGCCGTGCCCTGGTAACCATAATAGATCCAGAGGTGTGGAATGTTTTCTCATACCAGGCTTTGACATCATAAAAGACCTCGTGGGATATCAAACTCTACTCGCCATATCTAAAACTTTAAAGAATATTTTGGGTGGGGACCTGCTTTACATTTAATAAGCAATAAGCCTTTAATTAGCTTGTATGAGTTGTTCAGCTACATTTGACTGACGTAGGTGTAAACCAAAGACCTTCACGGGTGAGGGCAAGGCACATACTTTGTCACAGCGAGGAAAGAATTCTAGTATTGTCTCCACGGTGGAAAACTTTGCCTTATATTTCAAGATATATTACAACAAGGTGGTGGGGGCTTCACATCCTTTCGACTGTTCTGCAGAGATTGCAAAGGTTTCACGTCGGGACACGTCTTGGATTGAGAAAGTCTAACATCTGCTGTTTCTTCCTGGTTTAAAAAATGCTCGCCCGAAGAGGTAAGGACTGTCAGATCAGCAGCGCTCGTTCAAGGTAAGCAGGAGCCACATGTACCAAGGAGAGGGAATGCTGACCGCAATACAACTTATGGAAGCTGATGGGGGGCCACTTGTGCTGAATAAACACAAGATGGCGGGGCTGACCTTGAGTGGACTAATTACTAGAAATTCTCAAGGACAGGTCTTATGATGCAGCCCATACCATTAGATAAAGGAACAAAGAACAGGGAAACAGTTCCACCAGGTTAGGTAGGATTGCCCAGGAAGAGATACTGGCATGACTTTTCTGTCTATCTTCATTCCAAACTCTGCCACCTACTGTCTGCTGAGCATGCTACACCTTTTGCAGAAACTCAGCTTCACTTCCTGTCACTAGTAGTGCCACAGGAAGTCTATACAAATCTCTTTAAACTGAGGGAATTTTAAGGTTTTACCTGTATCTGGAAAATGCATCCTAAACTCACCAGATATATGTTTGTCCCTAGCTGACCAACCCCCTATTATTGGGTCAATCTGTAAAAAGAAGATAAAAAATCCTTACCTGTAAGGAGATATTTGTGTATTTGCCCCGTCGTGCCTCCTCTCTCTGGCCCTTTCTGAAGCCTGCTGCGGCAAGAACAGTGTGTCAGATGGCACACTGTTAGGGTCCCCACACACGTAACGAGCGACAAAATCAGCCGCCGATCGCGGGTGCCCATATGTCCCCACAGCTCGGTGGGCCAGAGAGTGGACATGTCCGTAAATCTGGCCAATGCCATTAGTTTCAATGAGGACCGGCGTCCTTATTCAAACGGCTTGCACACAAGGAGAGCAGCGTGATGGTGTCATCACGTTGCTCTCCACAGCTCATCTGTCAGACCCCACTCGATACGTGTGTGGGTACCCTTAAATCACAGTTCTTTATGTCTATTTACTGTCACTTTGTGCCCATTGAAAGACATTGTATCTGGCGGCCCCCAATAGCCATTCTGGTGACTTCCACAGACTGCAGCAGGGAAGGTAAGTATATGTTTGAGCAATTGGGACATTTTAAAGGAAAGTAGAAATGCAATTATATTTTTGATGTTTTTTTTTTAGTTTAGGTGCGCTTTAATGTTGGCTCTTGTAACGGCAGAGTTATTTTATGTGAATGAGCTATTAGGTTCCACTTCCATGAGACAACCTCAACTGTGCTTACGTCACTCTGCATTCACTCGGGCAAAAGACTTTTCATCAACCTTGTATCTAACCTTTCCTGTTCTATAAACAATCAAAGTTGTTAATTTTTTTTTATCCATAAGTTGAATTCTTTATTTCTTATTTCAGGAATGATAACTGTGAGCGAGGCTACCAGCTTGTCCGATACCCAGGCCCATTTCAAGGCCCTGAAACCATGGTGGGATGTTCTCATGGATTATCTTCTTATTCTTATGCTGATGACGTCCTTCTTTTCCTCCACGCTCCTTATAACAATGGATAAAGTTGTATGCATGCCGAAGACGAAAGAGCCTGACAAGTACTTATTTAGTGGGTTTACTGAAGCAGCAATGACTCCTTTGTTAGCTCCAAGAGCAATTGGCCACTTCACCAACTTGGACTTGCAGCAGTACATGTACGTGAGTGTTGTTTGTTATCACAAAGTGGTACCATGGCAGACCAAATATTTCCCTTATCTGGCCCTCATGAACACATTGGTTTTACTGGTCAGCAGCAATTTTTGGTTTAAGTACCCCAAAACCTCTTCTAAGGTTGAGCACTTTCTTTCCATTTTGGCCAAATGCTTTGAGTCTCCATGGACCACCAAAGCATTAGAGGAAACTAGCGACCAACCTCCACCAGAAAACAGCCGTATAAAATCCAGTAGCACGCGTTCCGTGGACTTTTCACCTAGAACACCACTGCTCGGTGAGGTTAGATTTCCTGCTATCCAGCTCCCTGTCTCCACGATATTAGATAAAAAGGAAGAAGAACAGGCTAAAGCTTTGTTTGAGAAGATACGCCATTTCCGGTGCCATGCAGAGAACTCAGATGCCGTGTACAGAGTCTACGTAGGACAGACTGTGTTTAAAGTAATCATAGTATTATTCGTGCTTGGGTATGCGCTTAGTTTGATAGGGTCGTTCAGTTTCCAGCATACCTGTAATCCTGGTATACAGAAGCTCATGGGATATTCCAGGTTCACCTGCACACACAACTTGGCGTTCATACTTGAAAAACTTCTGTTGACCTATATCCTGTTCCTTTTCCTACATGTCCTTTTGTCCTTGTATGCCATTATCTGGCTTTTGAAAAGCTCCCTCAAGACATACTCTTTTCAAAAATACAGTGAGGAGACTGGTTTTGGAGATGTTCCCGAACTCAAGAATGACTTTGCCTTTATGTTGCACATGGTAGACCGCTATGATTCCTTGTATTCCAGAAGATTTTCGGTATTTCTCTCAGCTGTGAGCGAAGGAAGACTCAGGGAGCTGGCACTCAACTCGGAATGGCCAACAGACAAGTTAAAAAATGCAGTTGGCAAGGATGCCAAAGGGAGGTTTGAATTGCAACTTTCGATGCTACCCGCAATACCAAAATCTGTTTATGAACTGAATGAGGTCCAAGTTCTTAAACTGGAATTGATCTCATCTGCAAGGATTCTCGGAGCAGTGTCTCAGCTTAAATCACTCTCTGAGCTCCATATCATCCATTGCTCTGTCAAATTGGACCCTGATGCACTTAGTTTTCTTCAGCAGCATGTAAAAATTCTTCAGGTTAGGTTCACGGACCTGGAGGAGCTCCCACCTTGGGTTTACTGTCTGAAAAACTTACAGGAGCTGCACTTATCTGGCAACCTGAACTGCTCTAGCAACAAGGCAATTCGTTTACAATCTTTACGTGGACTTAAGAGCCTTCGATCTCTTATTCTGACCAGCAACTTATCCCACATACCGTCCGCTGTGATGGATGTGGCTGGCCAGTTGTCTAAGCTAAGCATACAAAATGGAAGCACTGAGCTTGGTTCTTTAGGCCAGCTGAAAAAGATGAACCGCTTGGTTTCCCTTAAGCTCTGCCATTGCAATATCTCAAAAATTCCTAGTGCAGTTTCCAGCTTGACCAGTTTGCAGTACATAGATTTGACATCGAACCTCATCCGGAACGTTGATGAACTCGGTACTCTTCAGCGTCTTCGAAGTCTGACCATATTAAGATTGTGCCACAATGCCATACTTCAGCTTCAACCATCTATTGAACTTTTGCGGAATCTAGAGGAACTTTCCATTTCCCATAATAAACTTGACAACTTGCCAGTTCCTCTATTTCATTTGGTTAGATTAAGACATTTAGATGTTAGCTATAACCTTATCAGATGTATCCCTCCAGAGGTTGGTCACCTCACCCGTCTAGAAACACTGACATTTACGGCTAATCAAATCTCTTTCCTGCCTCATGAGTTGTTCCGCTGCTCTAGGCTCAGGTCGCTCTCTGCAGGTTCTAATAAACTGTCTACTATACCGTCTCAGATTGGACAGCTGCCTTTGCTCTCTAGCTTGGAGCTTACAGGTAATGACTTAAAAACTCTACCAGAGGAGATCAGCAATTGTTTACAATTGAAGAAAGGAGGGCTGGATGTGGAGGAGCATGTGTTGGCAAGCTTATCCCAGGAACTCAGGGCTAAGTACATGTGAATTCTTCTCCCAAACAAAAGGCTTTAAAACTTGTAGAATAAAATCTTCTAATGAAAGATGGGACCATTCTATTTGTATTTTAATGGACACTGTCATGATGTACAATTGATGGTGAGGTCATTCATATTTATCTCATGCGTTAAATATATTTTCCCCATTGACAGTGATGTTTATACAAAGTGATTAACTACTGAACAAGCAATGTCTAGATTTTTTCTGTCTTCCCAATAATAACAGTCCCCACTACTACCTCGTAGAACTGCCCACTGTGTAGAATATTACATTCAGATACCACCTTTCCATTGTCACGGTTGCACAGCCTTTGTCCTAATGTGGACAATGTTACAGAGCTTATGTGCACCCCAGAAATAAAAATGCATATAAGCTTTAACTTATAGCTTGAATAGTGGTGTTTGAGTTTTTAATTCCACCATGAAGGTCCTTGTTCCACCTTCCTAAAGGTTCCATTCTGCCAGCAATTGGGTGCTGGAAGTGGTCCTGAGTAATCTGTTTACATTTTTGTGCCCACATGGTGGTTAATTTTTTAAAGAGATCAAGATTACCTTCTTCACGTTCTGTTTAGATACTTGCAATGTCTTCTGCCAAAGCCTTTACTGGGTTCTTCTTTTGCCATGGTTCTCCCTGGGATTCCATTCCCTGATGTGGTTCTTCCAGCATTTCCTTCTCTTTCTCTTGTGTTGCTTCCAGTGATCTTCTACATCTCCTTCACTCCTTCCTCCATATGCTAAGGTCCTACCTCCCCTTTCCACCTTTTTTTTTTCTTTACCAAGACCCTCTTAGTGCTCTCCTCCTGATAAGGTCATGCCTGTTCATGTTCGTCCTTTTTTCTTATTTCCAATGCTCTCCTCTTGCTGATGTCCTTCTCACTCTTTCCTTGTCTTTCTGACGGTCCCCATACACGGGTCGATTTCTCATTCGATTGCATGTCAATCGGTTGATAAAGAATGGTTCACTGTCCACCTTGAACGATCAATCAAAATGTTGTCTAAATCACCGAAGAATTGATCATACAGGAATCCGACATGTTGGTTTCTTTTCATAAATCGCTCGCCTTCAAAGTACATTGGTGGTGGCCATCGATTGACTTTTTAGTATGACAATTACATAATTTTCTATCCAGAACATTCTAGAAATCGATCTGCGTGCACGGATCTGTTGCCCCATGTGGGCACCCGCGGACGATTTTGCTGACAGCCGCAGGTGCCCACCCTTGGGCGAAGGATCCCTGTTCCACCAAAGCTTGGTCAGCCAGAGAACGGACATTTCCGTAAATCTCTGGCCGATGCCATTAGTTTGAATGGGGATCGGCGTGCCCCCCCCCAATACTATAAGTGTCTGGTCGCTCGTCTGTCGCCCCCCACTCACTAGGTGTGTAGAGGGCCTTAACTTTACTTCTCTCCTCTTGATAAAGTCAGTCCTGGTCTTTCCTTTTTTCTTATGTGGTTCCCTGAACATTCTCCTCCTCTTGCAGCAATATCCAGTACTTCCAGTACTCTCCTCTTCCAGTACTCTCTTCACCCATTCTTCCTCCTGCTAAGGTACCTCTGGCACCTCTTTTTTCTGCCAAAGCCCTCTCTATGCTCTCCTCCTGATGAGATCATGCCTGGTCTTTTCTTCTCCTAATGTGGTTCTCCCAGCATTCTCCTCCTTTTCATACAATGTTACTTCCAGTGCTCCCCTCCTCCTGATGAGGTCCTCCTCACTCCTTCTTCCTCCTGCCATTTCCCACCTATACTCTTCTCCTTTTCCTACCAAAGCCTGTCCTCTGCTCTCCTCCTGACAAGGTCATGCCTGGTCTTTCCTTCTCCTAATGTGGTCCTCCCAGAATTCTCCTCCTTCTGCCTTGTTCTTTTCACTGCTCTCCTCCTCTTTCCATTGAGGTCCATCTCACTCCCCTTTCCTCTTGCCCACCTGCACTCTCTTCCTTTTCCTGCCGCCTCCCTGTGTTTTCCTGCTGATGAGGGTCTTCTTGAACACCTTCCTGTTTAGCTTTGATATTGTTTTGTACAGGGAAAATAACAGACATATAAAAAAGTCTGGTTTGTTTAATAAAGGTTATTTTTACACTGACCATGAGTTTGGTATTTATATATTTTTTTTTTATTGGTAGCTAAATCTTGAAAAATAACCATTGATTTTTATTGATTTCAAGCAACAATTAAGTGCATGTAAACATATTATGTCATGCAAGTTAGCAACCATAGACCTGCCATGCCAGGACAGAGTGAACACTGCTCTATTAAATTCTCTTTGTAGTATTCATATTACAGAAGGATAGAGGATTAGGATGGGCTACACAGAAACTTTTCACTTCAATCTAGCACTGAGGGTACTGTGACCCATAAGAGGGATGGCAAATGTGTGATCATGAAATCATCTTAAGGTGGCCATACACAGGTCGATTTCCCACACGATTCCTGGCCGATCGATCACCGGGCGCGTGCATGTCGATCGATGAGGAATCGAGTGCAGCCCACCTTGACCGATCGACCCCGCCCAATCGACATGGCCCCCAAATCGGATCAGCCAGAGAACCAACCTGTTGGTGTTTTCTGATCGATTGGGCACACATCAAGGGGCGTTGACATTTGTGAATCGATCGACTGGTAACAGAATCGTCCACGAATCGGTGGCCTAAGGTGGTAGGCACAGACTTGTATGGTCGATCGATCGACGCCTGTGGCTTCACCGGAATCGATCGGAGCGTCGATCTATCGCTCAGGAATCGACACGGGTATGGCTAGCTTTAGATCTAGGGAGATGGTTGGTATATCTGAGTGTTTGCACCACTACGTAGTTAAAATCCAGTAGAACCTAGAACAGTGATGGTGAACCTATGGCACCCATGCCAGAAGTGGCACTTGGAGCAGACCTGTCAAGCCTCCCTTTTTGGCCGGGAAAGTCAGGTTTTTATGTGGCTTTCCCGGCCAAATCCCGATTTCAAGAAATCCCGGATTTTTTCCGGATTCTTGAAATCGAGCTGATCTAGCAGGAGAGGGTGTTACTCTCCCTGCGAATGTCCCACCTTGTACATTATCAGCACAAGTGGGGTGGGACATTAGCAGGGAGAGTAACTTATTTGAGATAAATAAGTTGGGTTTCAGTTTGGGCACTCGGTCTCTTAACCTTCTGAGCGTCTAGCCCAAGTTAACTCGGGCTGAGTTTCATGCATCATGAAAGTCAGCCCCAGTTAACTAGAGCCACGCTCTAGTTCTTGCCGGCTTTCTGCCGATGCTTCCGGGTCCGCCTCCGATCGCGTCACCGGTGATGCGAAGGGGGCGGGGGTAGGCGGCGCCATAGACCTCCGTCTAACTGGAGGGGTGTCGCTTTCTTTCAGCATAAGTCCGGCGTCTTCAGTGACGCCGGGCTTATGTTTACTACCTGCAGCTGGGCTTGCAATCGTGGCGAAGCACATTGTGCTCCGCCGCGATTGCCCGTGGCACGGTTATGAAAAAACTGTGCCAACGTCGAAACGCTCAGGAGGTTAAAGGTTCTCCATCACTGCCCTAGAACCACAGAGTGACCCTGGCACTGTGGTCCCGATGTCTGGCCATCCACTTAAGAGGGGCATCATCAGTAACTAGGCAGATAACATGTAATGTTCTGAGGTCAGGCTCGGGGTCCGGTAGCTGACACGACAGGATCAGTTCACAAACAGGGGTCTTTGAGAGGCAGGTAGCAGAAGAGTAGTCAGGAACAAGCGTAAAGTAGTAGTTAGGTAAAAGGTAAATCAAATGGGTCAAGTGTGCAGGTAAGGTCCAAGCGTCCCTGACGTGGGAATATGGGTCAAATCGATGGCCGTTTTGAGCACCGTGCTCGCTCACGGCCATCTATCTGACCCATATAATCTGCGCCCACCGCTGTTTTTGAGCGGGACAAATCAATCCCGCTCGAAAACAACTTTATCGGACATGACCGTTAATATGGCCGATGTCCATTGAGAGAGCAGAGCCGTCTCTCCCCAGCCAGCCAATATCTGACAGCAGAATATCGAGCCGTCTGTACCCTGCTTTAGTTTCTCTGGGAGTCTAATGCGTGCCATACACACCCCAACGGGTGCAGACAGACCAGCTCAGATGAGCTCCGGAATGCAAATGTGATGACGTCATCACGTTTGCATCCTGATGCATTATGGGGCTGCACTAGTCGGCCAGCACCCTTTGTGTGCCGGCCATTAGCTTCAATGAAGACGCCGGTCTTCATTGAAGTTAAAGGCATCGGCTTCCATCGGCCAGAGATTATCGGACATTACCGTTCTCTGGCCGGCCGAGCTGTGGGGCGACAGGGATCACGCCCGTCGGTCAGGTGAAAAATCGGCCGCTTATCGGCATGTGTATGGCAGGCATTACAGTACTTCAGGTGCCTTTTTGGCAAACTCCAGGCGGGTGTTATGTTCCTTTCACTAAGGAGTGGCATCCTTCTGGCCACTCCACCATATAAGCCTGATGGATTGCTGCAGAGATGGTTGTCCTTCTGGAAGGTTCTCCTCTCTCCACACACGATCTCTGGAGCTCTGAGTGACCATCAGGTTCTTGTTCACCTCCCTGACTGATCACTTTGCAATCAGTTTTATGCTCAATGTTAATCCAAATCTTGGATGCAATTTGTTTTGGATCCAAAAAAAAGGAATCGTTTTAAAATTATTGATGTGATGACACTTTTTTTAGGGTAATTAGAATGGAGAAATCAACACATGTATGCCCACATTATGTGGTGGTAAAAGTCAAAATATAATACGATTGTATATTAAGTTGATCAAATTACCTGATCGCTCAGTTTAGATGGCCGGCCAGCTCTAGGAAGAGTCCTGGTGGTTTTGAACTTCTTCCACTTACAGATGATGGAGGCCACTGTGCTCATTGGGACCTTCAAAGCAGCAGAAATGTTCTGTAACCTTCCCGATTAATGTCTCGAAACAATCCTGTCTTACGCTAGCCATACACGTGTCGGATTCCATGTCCAATCGATTCATCATCCGATCGATTCCGGGGATTCTGCCGGGAATCGCAGGTGTGATCAATCGGCCAATTAAGAGTAATAATCGCAGCATACCACCTTGTCCGAGCGGATTCCGGCACTATTCCGTGTGCGATTCCACCTCCGATTCCACCTCACAAATGGCAACTCCCCCTGATCCGGGCAGAATCGGATGAGAAAGACCAACATGTTGGTTCTCCGTCGGATCCGATTCTGAGCCCCTGAACAATCGGACGCGATCGATCGGACAAGGTGGGCTACATGCGATTCCGGCACGATCGTTTCGCATGCACGCGCCCGGAGGTCTACAGACACTTCCTTTGACTTCGTGCTTGGTTTATGCTCTGACATGAACTGTCAGCTGTGGGACATTATATAGACAGGTGTGTGCCTTCCCAGATCATGTCCAATCAGCTGAATTTATCACAAGTGGACTCCAATTATCTGCAGAAACATCTCAAGGATGATCAGGGGAAACAGGATCCACCTGAGCTCAATTTTGAGCTTCATGGCAAAGGCTGTGAATACTTATGTGCATGTGCCAAATTCTCAAGTAACCTTTTTTTTGTGTTTTTTATAATAAAAATGTACTTTACATGTAAGATCTAGAGAGATAATTGGCATATACATCTAAGATCTAGGGAGATGATTGGCATATACATCCAATGCTGGGGATATACAGGTAGATCCCCGTGCGACCAATGCACAGCTGAGCGTGATGCCGCCATCGCGCTGCACTCGAGCTTCATCTATATTGAGGCGCAGCAATGCTCGGTCATCGATAATGGCAATGAAAATTCGAACAAGGAAGGAAGCATGGACTGCTCAAATTCTGTAATAGATTCGAGCAAAATCGTGCAATCAATTATAAAATCGGTTAAGATCTAGGGAGGACTCATCTAAAGACCAATGAATGGTGACTCCACTTGTTCTGGTGCAGCACCCACATTGAGGTGATCTGCTCCCAGCACTTCTAATGGAAAAGAGACATTAAAGCTGAAATAATTTCCCTACTTCTCGCCCACATTACGAAAAACGACAATTCTCAGAGAGAACGGCGCTCTCATTGACCGTAGGACAATCGTCCCCCACCTCCCCCTCATAAACCTTATTGCCTACAGCGCATGCGCAGCACACGGACGCCTCAGGTCAGCGCGCATCCTGGAACATGCGCAGTAAGGACGTATCAGGGAGCGCGCACGCGCCGCCAGCTGTCAGCCCCTTCCCCCGGCGATGTCAAGTCGTCGCCTGTCAGGCCGCCGCGCACGCGCAAAGCGGGGAATCTGTCAGTCTTCTCTTTCCCAGCGCACGCGCATTGGCCTGTTTGTTTATTATTAGTGCGCGGAGGGAAGATGGCGGCGTCCTCCCTAGAACAGAAACTCTCTCGTCTGGAGGCGAAACTAAAGCAGGAGAACCGTGAGGCCAGGAGGAGGATCGAGCTGGAGATCAGCCCGCAGCGTCCACGGCCTAGTAAGGACGATAGAGGGGAGGGAAATGGCAGCGGGGAGTGTGGAGGGCCCTGTGTGGGGGAGGGGGTACTGACTGCTGTGGCCCACAGGTAGGCAGCCCTACATCTGATGCCTGAGTGGCCACCTATGCCAACATTGTGGCTGGTGAGTGCAGCTGGGGGGACTCTTTACAACTCGTTGTGTGTGCAGAGATCAGGGTAGATGGGGTGGTAGATTGATGGGGAAGTGATGGATTCAAGGATGACCATTACAGAAGTCCTAGGTGGGCATAAGGATGGTGATACCAGGGATGACCAGTACAGAAGAAGTCCTAGGTGGGCACAATGATGGTGATACCAGGGACGACCAGTACAGAAGAAATCCTAGGTGGGCACAAGGATGGTGATACCAGGGATGACCAGTACAGAAGAAGTTCTAGGTGGGCACAATGATGGTGATACCAGGGACGACCAGTACAGAAGAAGTCCTAGGTAGGCACAAGGAGGGTGATACCAGGGACGACCAGTACAGAAGAAGTCCGAGATGGGCACAAGGATGGTGATACCAGAGAACATTATTACAGAAGTCCTAGGTGGGCACAAGGAGGGTGATACCAGGGATGACCAGT
>CM070034.1:21288190-21300880 GCA_036250615.1 Ptychadena robeensis
GCACAAGGATGGTGATACCAAGGACAATTATTACAGAAGTCCTAGGTGGGCACAAGGATGCTGATGCTAGGGACAATTATTACAGAAGAAGTCCTAGGTAGGCACAAGGATGCTGATGCCAGGGACAATTATTACAGATGTCCTAAGTGACCACAAGGATGGTGATACCATGGAGGGCCACTAGAAGTCCTAGGTGGGCACAAGGTTGGTGACCATTAAAGAAGAAGTGCTAGGTAAGCACAAGAATGGGAATCCCAGTGACCCAAGGATGGTGATATCAGGGTCGACCTTTACAAATGTCCTAGGGGGGGCACAACAATGGTAATATCGGGGACAACAATTACAGAAGAAGTTCTGGGTGGTCACAAGGATTGTGATATCAGTGATGTCCATTACAGAACAGGTTTGAAGTGGGTTCAAGGACATTTGAGATACGGGATGGAAATGACAGCAGATCTCAGGGAAGGTCATTACAGAAGAAGTGCTTGGTGGACACAAGGGTCAGTCACTATATATAGTGCATTGGTAGATGAGAGATCATGAAGTGCCATGGAGGATTGCCAGGCTTGAAGATGGTTGTTAAATAAGAATTTATAGGTAGGGTACAGGATGGTGAATCGGCAATGGGTACTATCTCATAGGACCTCCATGGATATGAGTGACATAGTGACAAGGTTATAATTGGTTGGTCCAGGTGTGGTCATTATCTAAGAGGGCACAGAAATGTTCAGTGATGGTGAGATTGTAAATGGTCACCACACAATAGACGGGGAGTTCATCTCCGCAGAAAGAAACTTGATAATTGTGAGGCTTTGTAATAGAAAGGAAGAGTGGGGCCTTCAAGCATAATCTTCATAAGAGAAATCCAAGTTATGTTCAATGATACTATCGGGGATTGTCCCTCTCCTATAGAGTACTGGTAGACATGAGGCCTTGTAGTGATTGGCTCAGGGTGGTCATTATTAAAGTTCTAGGTAGGTACAGGGATGATAAGATTAGGTATGGTCACTACAGAAAGAGCATTGGTAGATGTAATGAAAGAGAGGTGGCTTCAAGTTTGGTCGCCACAAGGATGGTGAGATCAGGGATGGTTGATGTCGGGCATTGTAGTGACATGGAAGACTGGTGGGCTCACATGTAGCCATAACAGAATTCCCTGGTGGGTGCATACTTGTGGGTGCATACTTGTTGAAGATCAGGGATGGTCAGCATCTAGCAGAGCTTTGGAAGATGTGAGGCATTATCTTGACCAGGAAAAGTGGTCAGGGATTGTCAATACAGATAGAATCAGAGGAAGATCCAAGGATGGTAAGATGATTTGTAATACCTTGTTAGTAAAGATTCATATAAATGTCTCAACTCAATAGATCACAATGCCTTTGAGTACGATCACTATGATAGTCCTAGGGGTTAGATACAAGGATGGATTATGTTGGGGATGGTCACTACAGAAAAGTCCTTTGTAGGTTTGAGGCCATCTAGTGACGTAAATGAAGGGTTGGTTGGTTCAAGGATGGAGGATTGCCAGGCCTAAAGATGGTTATTAAATAAGAATTTATAGGTAGGTTACAGGATGGTGAGTCGGACAATGGGTACTATCCCATAGGGTGAGTGACATAGTGACAAGGTTATAATTGGTTGGTCCAGCTGTGGTCATTATCTAAGGGGGCACAGAAATGTTCAGTGCTGGTGAGATTGTAAATGGTCACCACACAAGGGATGGGGAGTTCATCTCCGCAGAAAGAAACTTGATAATTGTGAGGCTTTGTAATGGAAAGGAAGAGTGGGGCCTTCAAGCATAATCTTCATAGGAGAAATCCAAGTTATGTTCAATGATGATACTCAGGGATTGTCCCTCTCCCATAGAGTACTGATAGACATGAGGCCTTGTAGTGATTGGCTCAGGGTGGTCATTATTAAAGTTCTAGGTAGGTACAGGTATAATAAGATTAGGAATGGTCACTACAGAAAGATTGGTAGATGTAATAAATTGGAAGAAAGTTGGCTTCAAGTTTGGTCGCCACAAGCATGGTGAGATCAGGGATGGTTCCTGTCAAATATAGTCTTGATGTCGGCATTGTAGTGACATGGAAGACTGGTGGGCTCACATGTAGCCATAACAGAATTCCCTGGTGGGTGCATACTTGTTGAAGATCAGGGATGGTCAGCATCTAGCAGAGCTTTGGAACATGTGAGGCATTCTCTTGACCCTAGGTGCCCAACCTGAGGCCCGGGGGCCGCATGTGGCCCTTTGGGAGTTGTTTGGCGGCCCCCCCTTGGTCCTTCACATGCGGCCCCCTAAAACCTAACTGTTAATACATACATAGCAACTCACCTGTGAAGTGTTTACACACTGACCCAGCTTTCCTAATCAACTTTGGCGGTTCTGTGAAACAGGTCTACATATGAGCTCTGCACACTCTGCATCTGGTCCAACACCTGCTAAGATGTGTCGATAGGGGGAGGTTCGGGATCAATGTTATGTGCGGCCCTTTAGTGATGCCCACCACTGATCTTGACCATGAAAAGTGGTCAGGTATGGTCAATACAGATAAACTCCAAGGAAGATCCAAGGATGGTAAGATGATTTGCAATACCTTGTTAGGGTGCCCATACACCTTTAGATTTCTCTGTCAGATATCCTTAAGTTTTCCTTTTGTTTTACCAAAACCATGTAATATGAGGGACATTTAAACCATCAAGTCTACCTGTGTTCAATCGCAAAGGACCTGGCACTACATAGTTGTTGATAGATATAAAGGATATCTGACAGAGAGATCTAAAGGTGTATGGGCACCTTTAGTAAAGATTCATATACATTTCTCAACCCAATAGATCACAATGCCTTTGAGTAAGATCACTACGGTAGTCCTAGGGGTTAGATAGAAGGATGGTTATGTCGGGGGTGGCCACTTTGTAGGTTTGAGGCCATAAATTGACGTAAATGAACCGTTGGTTGGTTCGAGGATGGTTGCTTATAGGAAGAGCTCTTGGGGTGATTTGGTACCTAAACGATAAGCTTTACATCCATGGAAGATAATCACATAAAACTTGTGGGTAGATATGAGGCTATGTGGGGGTATAAAAGAGTAGTGGTTACCAAAGAGTGGCTTTTCCACCATGATCGTTGGGAGAAGGTAGAAGATGTAGATATTTGGCAGGATGATTATGGGGTAGGAGATGAGGTATATGTAGGGTTACTACCTACAGAAAGGTGAAGACGTTCAGGTACATTGAAACATGGCCTTTATAGAAAGAGCTTTGGGGATTTAAGAACATGCAGGTTCTTGGACGGATGGAATCTTCAGAGAGAATGCTGGGCAGGTAAGGGCATGCAGAAACATGGAAGAATGGTCTGTACTGATAGAGCATTTGACAGGTGGGGGCATGCATGTAGACATAGGAATGGTCTATACTTTGGGGGAGGTGAGGATATGTATGGGGGAGGTGAGGATATGTATGTGCATGGAGAGATGGATAACCTCTACTGAGGATAAGAACATACTTGGAGAGATGACCTTTACAGGAAGAACACTTATGTGGCAAGGACATGCACATGCCTGGAAGGATGGTCTCTACAGAGAGAGAGCCATGGGGAGGTGAAGTTCTGCACGTGCATGGAAGGAGCTATAGGATATGTTTTATTCTGGAAAATGGTGACCGGGATTATGAATTTCCCCAAAATATTTCGGTATTAGTTAAGGTGTCATTAAAGTGAACCCTCCCCCTCTTCTTTTTTTGTCCTGCTTCATTGCTATTGTATACTTGTTTGGGAATTGTTGTAAGCAAGTACCCTCTGGTGTGAACCTATGTTACACAGCTCTTGTCAGGGGTTCTAGTAGGTTGTCTAGTATTGTCTAGTTACAAATGGTTAAATATATTTGGTCTTCTCGCACCCATCGGGGAGTATTGAGTACATGTACCTCCTGAGAGGGTATTTACTAATTGGTGATGGCAAAGGTGCTTCAGAGCGTTACAATTCCTTGTAGAAACTGCAGCTTTGGGTTTCACTGGGTAGTAAGTGATGTTGGCTTATGACCTGGCATTATGACAAATCGTTATTCAAGATGGTGGATCAGCCTGCATTTCATGCATTTCAAGGCCATTTTTAGTGTGTTGAGACCAGGGCAGTGTAGGTATAGGTTTGTTTATTGTGGAAATCTTGCAAAGTTTGTGTTCTAAGAAAAGGAAGTGGAGGAGGGTCATTGACTACAACCTAATCCAAGTTATCCAAAATAAAATATGGCGGCAGCACACTGCTCAAAATAAAAAAAAGGTAATGCTAAAATACGACATCCTAGATCTGAGTGAATGAAATATTTTGTTGTTCATAATTCTTTTGCTCTTTACGTGGTTGATTCTGCTGACAACAAAATAACACAAAAATTATCAATGGAAATCAAATATATTACCCATGGAGGTTGGGATTTGCAGTCACAATGAGGTTCAGTGGTGTGTGTGGCTTCCACGTGCCTGTATGACCTCCCTACAATGCCTGGGCATGCTCCTGATGAGGTGGTGGATGGTCTCCTGAGGGATCTCCTCCCACACCTGGACTAAAGCATCCCCTAACTCCTGCACAGTCTGTGGTGTTGATAGATGGAGCGAGACATGATGTCCCAGATGTGCTCAATTTGATTCAGATCTGGGGAACAGTCCAAAGCATCAATGCTTTCATCTGCAGGAACTGCTGACACTCCAGCCACATGAGGTCTAGCATTGTCTTGCATTAGGAGGAACCCAGGGCCAACCGCACCAGCATATGGTCTCACAAGGGGTCCGAGGATCTTATCTCGGTACCTAATGGCGGCAGTCAGCCTACCTCTGGCGAGCACATGGAGGGCTGTGCGGTACCAAAAAAGAAATGCCTCCCCACACCATTGCTGTCCACTGCCAAACCGGTCATGCTGGAGGATGTTGCAGGCAGCAGAACGTTCTCTACGGTATCTCCAGATTTGCCAATCTTGGTGTTCTCTGGCAAATGCTAAACATCCAGCATGTCGCGGTCCTGATGCTTGGTTGCTGCCCTTCCACGGCCTCCTCTATGTTTCCTGGTGTACTGGCCTGTCTCCTGGTAGCACCCCCATGCTACGCTATGCTGACAGATGCAGCTATCCTTCTTTGCTTTAGTCCAGGTGTGGGGGGGGGAGATCCCTCAGGCAACCATCCACCACCTCATCAGAGGTATGCCCAGGTGGTATAGGGAGGTCACACAGGCACGTGGAGGCCACACACCCTGCTGAGCCCCATTTTGTCTTGTTTTAAGGACATTACATCAAAGTTGGATCAGCCTGGAGTGTTTATTCCACTTTAATTTTGATTGTGACTCCAAATCCAAACCTCCATGAGTTGATAAATGTGATTTCCATTGATATTGATGATTTTGTTGTCAGCACATTCAATTATGTAAAGAACAAATGATTTAATCAGACTATTTCATAAATTCAGGTCTAGGATGTCTTATTTTTGTGTTCCCAGGTTTTTTTTGAGTAGTGCACGTATAAATTTTGAAGTGGACCATGCAAACTTTCAGGCCAAGTCTCCACTGGATGTCATGGATGATACGTAATGCTTTGGGGAAAGAGAGCCATGCGGGGGCTCGGCTGGGCTGTTCCTTGGTTTAAGGCATGTCAATGGCCACGTTTTAAAATGACAAACCTATGGGTTTGACGTATACATTACAGGCCCCAAAAATGCATATTGTACATGACACTGGACAAGACCACTGATTTTCAATGGACGCGTCCTGCCCTAGCTAACCACGTGTCTGCATCTTCACTATGCCAATTTTAAGCAGTGGAGACTAGGCCTAAAATGATAAAGAATTACAATTTTCCGGTTGTAAAGCTGAACTTTTGTTTTCAGTAGTTTTACAATCCATAGGGAAATGACCATCACCTATGATGTGGGCTATAGTATTTACTGGGGTTATGTTTGGGACCTGGACTAGCATTATATCATACAAGAAGACTTGGTTTGCAGAAACACCCTTCCTATAAGCAAGAGCGCACACTGGACTGAAATAGCATCCAGTGGAGTCATCTGAAGGCCCAAATTATACTGGGATAGAACTGTAATTATGGGAAGTCAATGGGCATGACATCGCTGGAGGAAAGGTAAGTGGATAAGTCCACATGCCGACTGTGATGCCAGTCATAGGCCAACCTCTTTGGGGAAGAGAGAGTTTAGGCAATGCTTGTGGTTGGCCAGTTGGTGAACATGTTTGGGATGAGTCTTTACATGTCCATAGTGTAAACTAAAGCCCCATACACTTTTAGATCACTCCATACAATTTGCATTAGATCTACCAACAACTATGTAGTGCCGGGTCCTCCCTTATAGAATACTTAGTGATTGGAAGGGTTAGAAAGGTCCTCATATTACATGGTTATGGTAGAACAAAAGTTGATTGTACAGCAATTGTATGGTAAGATTGTAAGGTGTATGGGGGCCTAAAGCTAGCCACACATGGTTCGATTTTACCGTTCAATCGACGATTTTCAATGAAAAAAAACGATCGATTGAACGTTAATCGATGTACTGCTCACATAGTACAATCGACGATCGTTGAACGATTTTTGTAAAATGGTCAATTGAAAAGTGCTCGATTTGTTTTTTGGCTCGATTTTGTGGCTCGATTTTTTTTGGCTCGATTCTTGGGTCGAATTCAACTGATGATTTTGGATTACTTCGATTAACTCTTTAGTCGAAATTGAACAATAATCGTACTCCCCATGTGGTGTACATCGATTAAATTCAAATCGAGGTTCGATTTTTTTTTTTTTGATCGAACTACAAAATCTAATTGAACCTCGATTGAACGCTAAATTGAACCATGTGTGGCTAGCCTTAGGGTCCCCAACTACCTTTTAGATTTCTCTGTCAGATTTCCTTTAGATCTCCTTTTGTTTTACCAAAACCATGTGATATGAGGGACTTTCTAAACCATCAAGTCTACCTGTGTTCAATCACAGAGGACCCGGCACTACATAGTTGTTGGTAGATCTAAAGGATATCTGACAGAGAGATCTGAAGGTGTATGGCCAGCTTTAGTCATGTTTACTTTTGGACTCCAGGGCTCAGAATAGAAACCTACCCTTGTGGGGTTGTATAGGGTTTAGTGCTTGCCTGAGGGCCATCTACAAATTGTCTTGGTGTAGCCAAAGAAAACCATTGCGTACAAGCTACGATATTGTATAGGAGCAAACGTTGTGACTTGTGGGGAATGTCCAGCATTGTGTTCACCTGGAGGTAATGATGTTTTTTATGTCTGTGGGAATATTTATTTCTCTTCATGATCTCCATTATATTTTACCTTTCCCCTGCCATCCAATCTTCATTGCTGTCTTCTTCATTTTCAGTCATTGTCCCTCCCATGTTACTACTCCTCCTGTTCTCACGTTCCTATGTACTTTCTCCTGTTCAGATCTTGTTTTATTTCCTGTTTTCTCCTGGGTTGCTTTGTATTTTATGTTGATTTTGTTTCCCCTATTTCTCCCCCAGTTATTCTCATCACTCTAAGCCCCACGCCCGCTCCATCCCAGCGAGCAGGTATCGGATCGCCCTTTTCAACTCCTTACTTGCTCCAGGCGCAGCTAACTTCCCCTTATGTCCTTCTTAACATGCCCCCCCCTTTTTAAATTAATTTTACTGTGTTTCTTAATCTGCCCCCTCATGTATATCTACAGACCCTCCTCCTCCTCCTCACAGTCTTCTGCTCATGCTTGGCATCGCTCTCCCACCTGTCTTTGTGCATGGGACGGGGAATGTTGCATGCTGTGTGGATCTGGCATGTAGACTTTGTACAGAGCATGAGCTTAGGGAAACCTAACCATCAGGGCAAGGTTGGAGTGCGGAAGGTAGAGACGAGCTCCACCTTTTATGGCGAATGTGACATTGTAAGGTAGGATGAGGATCTCATTAGAATAAACATATATGTTATTGTCTGTTCCCTTATGTTTGTGCAGAGCTCTACTTTGGAAAAACCATCAACGTTGTTGTCCTTGAATCTTGGCCAAAACCTCACTACATCTACCCAAAATGTGTATACACTGAACCAGCAGCTAGTTATTTTATTTGCTATTTAGGCAAAGGTTTGGGAACTCTTGGCTATCAAACCTACCGTAAAGCCAAAACTGATGACAAATCCATATTCTCCCAAATGATTGATTTCTGCTGTATTCATGGAGCAATACAGTTAATCCTACAATTAACCCCCCTAGCGCACTGCTGAGGTAAAGATTCTGTACCAAAAGCACACCATAGACTTTAATGGGAAAAAAAAAGTTTTTTACATTGTAGGCCTGTAACTTCCCAAAGTATGTCCATAGACACATGATGCGCAGAATCACATAACATACCCATTGATATATATTGATATGGGCTCAGTGTGTGACCTGAACAAAACACGCCAGCTCGGTTTGTTCATTCAAATAAATAGGCTGCGGTATCGCCAACATGAAGAATACCACTCCCACAAAACATAAATAGCGGTGCAAACCACGTGCAGGCGCCATGGACAGGTCACTCCTTTCAGTGTAGACTTAGGCTAGTGCTGCACTTGCGCTACAGTCCCTGCATTGAATGCAGGGATTCTAGCACAGGTCACAAGCCCATCATTGACTGCAGTTGGGCCATGACAGGACTGACTACACGCCCGCCTTAGCCCCTGATCCATCAGTCCAAGCCGCGCCATTCCATTGAAGAAAGTCTGTGGGCTGCACAGAATCCTGACCTCAACCCTACTGAGTATATTTGTGATGACCAGAAATGATAGTTCACTAGTTGGAACTTCTGTTTCTGACTTCATTAGTACTCTTTTGAATAAATGGTCTAAGATGACCTAGGCTTTCTCCAAAATCCTCATGGAAAGACTTTCCAGAAGATGGCTCCATATTCATATCCATGGTTTGGGAATCCATGAAGTTCATACAGATGTGGCACAAACAATATCTTTGTTGCCATATGAAATCCATAAGAAGAAAGATTTAAACACCAAATACTGCCATTACATGTATGAACTAGAATACAATATGATTTGTGGTCCTTTAATGTAGAACTGTGGCCAGACTATGGATTAAACTGAACCCTTGCAGTTGGGTAACATATGGCCCTACTTGGTCCACAGTTGGGAAAAGCTAATTGTCAACAATGAAACTAACCTTAGAAGCTAAAGTGCTTTTAGAACCTGATGCCCCCAATTGTTATGCAGGCTTACACTTCTACATTCTCTTTGGTTGTAGTGGGGCCTGTACCAGCATAAGGGAATGAATTCTATAGATCAGTCTCTCTTTTCACTTGTCGCGCCTTACAAGGTCAATCTTTGCTAGAAAAAGTAGAGCTTGAATGTCTATAAGAAGATGGAGGAGTTCGCAGAGTACATTGCATGGGGTATAACAAAGTTACAGGGTTTGTTTTATAGAATATGGAATACATACTACTGACTTGAAGATGTTTATACGTTGCAGATTAGTAAATCTGTCATTGATTTGTGATTAAAGCTATTGAACTGGAATAAGAAGCTAGGAGCAAAGTCCTAGAGGTGTCTTCACAGAGTTCTATTCGGAGCTCCATAGGAACCCAAAACCAAGGTGCCGATTCTGATGGTCACCTATTAAATGTTTCTCAGATGCAGCACAATTTGTTAAGGATTGGTTGTAGGAGTTAAAATCTGGTACGATATTGTATATTAAACATGGATTTGTTTGTGAAGACCCCTCTAGATGCTTGCTCTTATGTTCTTGGGCCAAATCAATAATCAATAAGTTGACAGGTTTGCTTTGCCAAAAATAGGGGTTGTTTGATTTTGAGTGGGGTGTTCAGGGGATAATGGGGCACTGCTATTGCTCGTAGCTTATCTCTGTCCCCAATCTTTGTCCCTTCTCTGTGTACCACCTTCTTTTACATCCAGCCTTACAACTTCCTCTTGCCAATGATGGACACAACCGCTCTGACAACTCCACACATCATCATCCGTCACTGCCTGTCCGGCCAAGGAATATGTTGAACATACCGCCAACCAACTACTTGACGCAGCGGAGCTTGGAGAGGTAAGAAGTGGTCCTCACTACGCTGTATCTTCATCTTAAAAGGCCCCCATACACTGGTCCGTTTCCCATCTGATTCCGGGACGATCGATTCCGGGCACGTGCACGCGAAACGATCGTCCCAGAATCGCGTGAAGCCCACCTTGTCCGATAGATCACGTCCGATCGTTCAGGGGCCCAGAATCAGATCGGACAGAGAACCAACATGTTGGTCTTTCTGATCCGATTCAGCACACATCAGGGGGAGTTGCCATTTGTGAAGTTAGCGATCGGACACGGAATCGTCCAGGAATCTGTGAGACAAGCTGGTATGTAGCGATCGGACAGACTTAATTGGCCGATCGATCGGACATCCGATTCCCGCTGAGATCGCCGGAATCGATCGGATAGGTGATTGATCGGCCATGGAATCCGACTGTGTATGGCTAGCTTAATATATAAATCTTCTTTAACAATTGTTCTTTAATAATGGTTGTGCATCAATGTTTTCACTTGAAATTCTTTTTCATGAATCATCAATATCCAGTGTAAGTCCTGACTACTCGCATCTGTGATAAACCTGGCAAACAGGGCGAGATAGACTTCCAGGAGGTTCCAGGAAATGGCCTTCTCTTTTAATTCAGTATTTAATTAAGGGAATTGGGCCAAATTGTGCTGATTTGCCAACATCCCAACTAGATCAGTGTAAAGACAAAATAGAATGTGTTTCACTCTCCGACACCATGCGGATGAAGGACTTCGGGATTTTTGAGGCAGTATCGGACTTATTTAATAAAAATGAATGTAAGTTTCTTGTTTTGTTCCTGTTTAAGTCCTCGGTCCAAGCAGAAATAGCAAAGAAAGCCAAAATTCTCCCTTGCGTGTAGTGGTGGTAGATCTGGCACTAGAGCTATCTTTGTTGGCTCCCAGGAACAACAATACCTGATTTCCCAGCTCCACAAAGATTAAAAGGAAACCTGTTTCACCTTGCACAGGTTTCCAACGCCAAAACCTGAATATGTAACAGGTGGACAAGGAACTCTTTCTTTGGCTGGCTCCAGGACCCTCAAAAACAGCTTTCAGACTTTTCCTGGAGCCTTAATATAGCCACTTGTGTGCAACATACACACCATCTAGGACCCAGGTGCCCAACCTCAGGGCGTTTTTCAGCGGACCCCCTTGGTCCTCCACTACACATCCACAACATAACTGTTAATGCATAGAGCATAGGAACTCATCTGTCTGCCAATTGGTCTTCGCCCGGGATTTCTTAGAGCGAGAAGAGGACTAGTTTAGATGCCAACTGGGTCGCTGATTGGGTTTCACATACGCCAATCAGCTTGCTCAGCCGCAGCAGACAGGTCAGGCACTTGCTCCCACTATTCCACCAATGAATGGGGAATGATTGTATAATTATATTGTGGCACATTACCTTAGAATAGGGGCTCATAACATTTGAAACAAAGGATTTGATAACAGCTATGAGGTACATAACCTTTGAGGATATATATGACACAAAATGAGCATTACCAGACTGCAGTGTTCCCTAATGCTTGAAGTATCATTTTTTGTTATGTTTTGTTTTTTTGTTAAAGTTTTGTTATTTAAAAATAAAACATAATGTTTTCAAGCTATGCCTGATGTAATTTGTCCTTTTAAAATATACTTATACAAGTCAGTTTAGATTTAAAATGTTATGTGCGGCCCTTTAGTGATTCTGAGGGCCTTACTTATAGCTCTCCATATCCACTTAGTTGCCCACCACTGATCTAGGATGTAAGGAGCCATGCAATATTACATCACACCAGTTAACTTCTGTTCCTTAAGATTGGTTCCTGGCATGGACTACTCTTCTGTCTTCTCTAAATGGCAGTCTATTTTACCATACCAGAGACTATGGTATACATGACTTATGTGAGGTCATTGGGCGCCTCACCCGCAGCTCTGGTTCACACAACAGTCAGGATTGGTGATTGTGTGGCTCCAAACCACCTGTCTGAACTCATAGATCGGTCTTGGAATTATTGTAAAGCAAATATGTTTTCAGTTTGATATAATGGTCATATGGGTCATAATTCCAAAAGATCATCAAACAAGTGGTTGATATATCAAATGGTGGTGAAATTGTGAGTAGCTGATTTGTGAGTTGATTTCAGAGCATCACCACATTTTTATTTTTTTTAATTTCGGAAAGGTTTGTAGGAACTATTTTGATGATGAGGGGGAGAGGCACTGACCCTCATTTTGAACCTGTGCAGACCTACCTCCAGAAATCTATATTTTCATGAATGGTGCTAGAAGAATAATAGGGAGGATTTCAATAGAAAAAAAAACCTAACCTGTAATGAGCAATTCAAGAAGATAATCCAGCAGCCCTCCCTTACTTCTATGTTCTAGTCTCTGCAAGGCAACACGTCACGAGAGTGCTTTGTTTTCTTTGTAATCTTGTCATTTACATAATTATATTGATGCAAATTCCCATAGAAGATCATTTAACTTGGAGTGCAATATCACAGGTGGCCACTGGGGTGAGAACAATGATCTTCTATGGGAATTTACCTTAATATAATTACGTAAATCACAAGTTTACCCAGAAAACAAAGCTCATCCGTGACGTGTTACCTTGCAGAGACTAGAACCCAGAAGTAAGGGGGGGGGGGGGGGG
>CM070034.1:21300980-21319150 GCA_036250615.1 Ptychadena robeensis
CGGTCGGAAGGGCTAAAATCGCACGAAAAATTGCAACGTGTATGGGTACCTTTAGGCAGTAAAGGGTATCACTTGAACTCTAAACTTTCTGTATTCATTGATGGCTTACATGGTGCAACACTCTATGTCTTCAGCACAAGGGATGAATGAAGTGAGCACCTCTCACCCACTGAAGCAGTGTGCCTGTTTTCTGGCTTTTCAACTGGCTCACTTGTTTTGTGTTGTGGTCGGTAAAAGGATGGCAACCACAAGAAACATTGAGCGCCATTTTTAGTGAACTCTGAGCTATATGACCGGAAGAAGAGGGGATCCCATAAAGAAATGGTCACCCTCATTTTGTGCTGCTCCAGGTGTTCATACACTATAGCCATGTGGGCTTTTGTTCCTTAATTTCAGTTTCACTTCAAGCTTTCCTCTTGTTGAGAAGATTCATGTTGATTTATTGTTTGTTCTTTTTCTAGCACTGAAATTGATCTGAAGCTGCAAGAAATAATTAAGCAGACTGGTTTTTTGTTAATCGACGGCCAGGTGAGATAAAGAAGCTGGTCATTGTTAAATATATCGACTAGCACTTTGATAATGATGATTTTTTTTTGGTGTTCGTTGGATGGGCAATGTGACATTGATAACTGCTTGTGGTAGAAATCTGGAGGCTGCCACTGCTAATATTACAGGGGCAATCTACACTAACCAGCCACTTCATTAGGCACAACTGTCCAACTGCTCGTTGACGCAAATTACTGATCAGCCAATCACATGGTGGCAACTCAATGCATTGAGGCATATTGACATGGTCAAGACGAACCGCTGCAGTTCAAACCAAGCTTCAGAATGGGGAAGAAAGGTGACTGAAGTGACTTTGAACGTGACATGGTTGTTGGTGTCAGATGGGCTGTTCGAAGTATTTCAGAAACTGCTGATCTTCTGGGATTGACACGCACAACCATCTCTAGGGTTTACAGAGAATGGTCCGAAAAAGGCAAAACATCCAGTCAGCGGTGGTTCTGTGGTCGCTAATGCCTTGTTGATGCCAGAGATCAGAGGAGAATGGCCAGATTGGTTCGAGCTTCATAGAAAAGCAACAGTAACTCAAATAACCACTTGTTACAACCACGGTATGCAGAAGCACATCTCTGAACGCACAAAACGTCCAACCTTGAGGCAGATGGCTACAGCAGCAGAAGACCACACCGGGCGCCACTCCTGTCAGCTAAGAACAGGAAACTGAGGCTACAATTCTCACAGGAATTGGACAATAGAGAATTGAAAAAATGTTGCCTGGTCTGATGAGTCTGGATTTCTGCTGCGACATTCGGATGGTCGGGTCAGAATTTGGCATCCACAGCATGAAAGTATGGATCCATCCTGCCTTTTATCAATGGTTCAGGTTGATGGTGTGGAGGACATTTTCTTGGCAAACTTTGGGCCCCTTAGTAGTCATTGTTGCCACACCACAGCCTACCTGAGTATTGTTGCTGACCATGTCCATCCCTTTATGACCACAGTGTACCCATCTTCTGATGGCGACTTCTAGCAGGATAGTCATAAAGCTCCAATCATCTCAGACTGGTTTCTTTAACATGACAATGAGGTCACTGTACTCACATGGCCTCCACGTCACCAGATCTCATCCAATAGAGCAGCTTTGGGAGATGTGGGGAAGGGAGATGATCACAGTTGGGGATGTGGTGGGACATGGATGTGCAGCGACAAATCTGCAGCAACTGCGTGATGCTATCATGTCACTATGGAGCAATGTCTTGAGGAATGTTTCCAGGACCGGTGTCCATGCCACGAAGGATGAAGGCAAAAAAGGGGTCCACCCGGTACTAGCCAGGTGTGCCTAATAAAGTGGTCGGAGTGTGTGGTTGTGTGTGTGTGTGAAAATATAATATATATATAAAATATATATATATATATATATATAATATATATATATAATGTCATTTATCCTTTCCTAATTGGGTCCCTGACTCTGAACATGTTGGAATATTTAACCACACCTAGGTGAAGGAAACTGTTCCCAGATCAAATAGTCAATAAACACTGAGTGAGGATTTTTTTACATGAAGATGGAAATTTTTTCCTAAAAAAACAGGTACAAATTTGAGTTGGGTGTGCCTGTAAGAGAATTAATAAAAATGTTACATACACTATAAACTCCTCATCCCAGGCTCAAATTGTCTCATGAATCATCGTTCCTATTCTGTTTTAGGTCTATCATCTTCCACATTACCTTACACTCTGATTTTTAATGTCTTAAACCTGATTTCCAGTTTTGGTAGGATGAAAAAACAGTTTAAATATTGGTTTTAGGTCTGTTGTAGATATAATGCAGTTCTTACTTGGTAATATGAGGTTGTAAGAATGATTAACCTCCGAGACATTCAGCTCAAGTTAACTCAGGGTGAGTTTTTTACTATATTTATAAAGCCAGAGAGGGGGGGGGGGGGGGGGGGGGTCACCGTTGACCTCCATGTAATAGAGGCGGTGTTGCTTTTTTTTTTTTGTGTAGGGGAGGACGAAGGAGGGAAATTTTTTTTTTTTTTTTTTTTTTTTTAAACCGTGCCATGGCTAAACCACCCAGGAGGTTAAGCTATAAATACAGTACACATGACAGGTCAAAATCATGATGGAATGAAGCAACAGAGAATCTTGGACTGTGATGGGAGTGTATAGTAAAGGAAATAATCGCTACTCTCGCCATGTTCTTGTTCTCAGAAATACCAGGCGGATATAAATGACTTGGAGAATTTGGGAGAGATCGGCAGTGGAACGTGTGGGCAAGTCTGGAAGATGAGGTTTAAGAAGACCGGACATGTCATTGCTGTGAAGGTATGTGCCCATTTTTAGTATAGTATAGCTATATCATGACCATAGCACGGTGAGCATCTGGGCTTATTGGTTTTGCTTTGTAAGGAAGATTTGAAGAATCTATATCCGTAACAGTGAGTTTATAAAGTATCATTGTAGTTATACTGTGTCTTACCTATTATGATACATAACCCCCCAGCTTCCTCTGTCTTCAGTACTCTGGCAGTAATAGATCTGTGCCATAATTCCTCTTATGCACCCTGGAGTTTTGGTTCTTCCTCACCACCTTTACTTGGGTTTAGCTTCTCCCAATGCATTCCTTGGAGTGTATAAACTGGGCAAGGATCAGTAGACTGTAGGCTTGTGGAGAAATTTCACCTCACTGTCTCCACGCAATGGTATGTAGAGGTTTAGCTTGGTCGATCTCCGGGGCCTGTGGGAGACCGGTAGTGTGTTGGCCACTGTAACAGACAAATAAGAACAAGGACAGAGGCGCACAACCTAGTACAACAAATGGTTAAATAATGTGGAATAGGATCAGATAAAACAAATTGAAACAAAATGAGACAAAACAACAGACCAGATGCTCACATTGAGAGAGGTTTACAGGGGTGGATCTCTCAGGGCCATGTGTTTTCAAGGAGGACCTCACTTCCTGGTTGGGAATGAGATCTCTTCCTGCTTACAGATACTGGGGGGCTCAATAGGAACAATGGGGCGCGTTTCGAGCAGATGCTCTTTTTCAACCATAGGGGCCACTGTAAGCCTACCTTCTGGTGTCATTGAGTGCAGTAGTGGTTGGTACCAATGTAAAAGAGGTGGAGGCGCCCATATTATATATTCATGGCCAAATGATCAGTTCATCAGGATGTAATGGTGGGTAGGGGTTTTGTTTCTGGTGTGGTTAGGGGTCTTGTATCTGGTGTTGATAGTATACTGGACCCGAATGTGCCAGCTTTATTCCTACAACCAAATAAATACATGCAAATACGGGCGCCTTCACCTCTTTTGGCCTCTTATATGTAGGTACCAACCACTACTGCACTCAATTTATTCTGGTAGGTTATGCTATGCTCTATACAAAGTCCTCTTTTTTGATAGCTGTTTAAATTGGGATTTTTATTTACATGGATTCCTTTTTTCCAATTTGCCCTCAGGAAAAGGAAGTAAAAAAGACAGTAACCTTCTTTTTGTTTTTCAGCAAATGCGCCGTTCTGGAAACAAGGAGGAAAACAAGCGTATTTTGATGGATCTGGATGTTGTACTGAAGAGCCATGACTGCCCATACATAGTGCAATGTTACGGAACGTTCATCACAAATGTGAGTCCATTGATTGCAGTATATACAGTTGCAGTATACAGTGTCCGGTGTAGGGCAGGAAAGTGATAGAATCTCATATAGAATTTTAACCAACACGGTTTGGGTTTACACCAACAAATACCGTATTTTTCAGGCCATAAGACATGCTTTTTTCCCCCAAAGGGGGGGGGGGGGGGGTTGTTGGTGCGTTTTTTGGTCTGAAGGTGCGGTAAAAGGATATTTGTTTTGGTGTTCCTGCGGTACAGACAGGCGCCACATCTTCACCTATGTGTGAGGAAGAAGCTGGTGATGTTATCTGTACATTGACGGCAAGTGTTCACTAGGGACATTTTGTGGCTGAAGTTGGTATTGCAGAGAGATTTTTCCTAATTGTTTCCTACTCTAAAAACTGGGTGCATCTTATGGTCTGAAAAACACAGTAGTATCAAGGTTTCAAATACACTCTAAACAAAGTCAGTTGTCACAATGGGCATATGTCTCCAATCCAGATATGAGGAATGCAAATGGATTCCATTGGATACTAGAACTAGTGTTGTACAATGTAGATTATAGGCCAGTGCTATGGTTCTATATTGCTTTTTATTTGATGACTTTAACTCTTTTTCTTGTTTCTTCTGTTGTACCTAGACGGACGTGTTCATAGCCATGGAGTTGATGGGAACTTGTGCAGAAAAACTAAAAAAAAGGATCCAGGGTCCTATACCAGAGAGCATTCTAGGAAAGATGACTGTAGCAGTGAGTAACTCAGATTATCAGATTTTAGAATGCAATATTTGTTTTATCTCTGTGCTTGGTATTTAGTTACAGTTCTTTAGTTTAGAAGAAGCCAATGTGGAAAGAGTTGAGGAGATCTTGGGCTGTTGTGTTGTGTCTTAGCAACAGCAAAGGACCTGTGTACCAAGAGGTTCTTTTCTGTGTGGAAACAGTTTATTTCATAGGAATTCTTTGATGCCCAGATTCTGGACTTAATAAAAACATTCAACCCCACATAGTACGCCTTGGAACAGCTTAGAGGTTCGCTAGGTAGATTAGAAATACCCTGGGGACAAGGAGGCCCAACTGAGTAGTTGACTGGGGCATCTTCCTTTTCCTATGCCAACAGAGATTACACACATTATACCACCTGACGCCAATGTGCACAGGGCATGTATAGAGACCAGGTATCCAAAAACCATATTTCTACAGAGATGTGAGTGTTTGATATGTAATGTTAATATACTGTTTGAAAAAAGTAAAAAAAAAGATTAGGAACAGGAGCTCTTGTTTTAGTGGTATCGAAGTCAGATTACATAAAGCCACTGTATGGGTAATCACGGCGAAGTACACTGTACTCCGCTGTGATTCCCCTCCCTCCCTCTGCCAGCGTTGTGTATGGGGAAAAGCGATGACCCCTCCATTAACATGGAGATCTATGAAATCAGCAGATCACCAGAACTTGGTTGGGTTTCATGTAGGCTTGAAGGTCCTCTAGGCAGCATTTTGCAGACCCTTTCTTTGCCTTTCTTCTTCATAGATTGTAAATGCCTTGTATTATCTAAAAGAAAAACACGGAGTGATACACAGAGACGTCAAACCCTCAAATATACTTCTGGATGCCAGTGGACGGATCAAACTGTGCGACTTTGGAATTAGCGGGCGTCTTGTAGACTCAAAAGCCAAAACCCGGAGTGCTGGCTGTGCTGCTTATATGGCTGTAAGTAGACTAGTTTGGGTAAAATGAACGGTAGATATGGTAGTATTGGTGGAATGTGCTTAATTCATACATTTCTTGTCTTCAGCCTGAGAGAATCGATCCTCCGGATCCCACCAAGCCAGACTATGATATCCGAGCAGATGTGTGGAGTCTAGGAATCTCATTGGTGAGCTGTTTTGACGTCATTCTGTTATTACCAACCACATTGTCGTGCTGATGCTCACCCTGGCATTATATTCTTATATTCATCATTCTTATTCTCCTCCAGGTGGAGTTGGCTACAGGTCAGTTTCCTTACAAGAATTGCAAGACTGACTTTGAAGTCCTCACCAAAGTCCTTCAAGAAGAACCTCCAGTTCTCCCTCATAATATGGGGTTTTCTCCTCTTTTTCAGTCTTTTGTCAAAGATTGGTGAGTTTCTTCTTACTATTCTAGGGGTGGGTTGAAATTAACATATATACATGAGTATAAGTGGAGTTTTTTTAGCATAACAAATGTGCTGAAGAAGCCCCCCATGGTCGGGTCCCCACTTACCTGTCCAGGTGTGCACTGGTCTACCTGTGGGTACTGGCAGCATCTGTGGGTGGTCTGATGAGCATTCCCGATATTCCTGAGCTGCACTTCGCTTGTAAAATGTAAACAAACTTGGACGGAAGCGCCATCTTAAGAACATTTTCTTAATTGTAACTGGAGATGGTGGAATTTTATTTAAAAAAACTTCACTATCTGGCTTTGCAAGTAGGTGCTGCATTTCCCACCCTAGGCTGGTACTCGAGTAAATACGTTTTTCCAGTTTTTGTAGATAAAATTAGGTAACTCTACTTATATTCTGGTTGGCTTATACTCGAGTATATACGGTAGCATTTTAGGTTACTCAAAAATGTGGAATTTCTGTACTGCTAATTACACTACAACACTAGGAATCTAGACACTTGTTCTCTCGTGCGCTTGTTCCCTGGCTCTCGCTCTTGTTTTCTGGCTCAATCTGTTAAGGCTGCCATACACATACCGAGTAGGTCAGACAGACAGACCCCCGATATGCACCGGAATGCAAACGTGATGACATCATCACGTTTGCACCCCGGTGCATTATGGGGCCCCTTCAGTCGACCAGAGATTATCGGACATGTCCGTTCTCTGGCCGGCCGAGCTGTGGGGCGACAGGCGACTGTCGCCCCATGTGGGCACATGCCGATTAGCGGCCGATTTTTCCGCTGACCGACGGCGGGAGCGCGCACGCCCGTCGGTCAGGTGAAAAATCGGCCGCTTATCGGCATGTGTATGGCAAGCATTAATCTCATGCTCGCTCTTGCCTTTTGAATTACACGTGTCAGCAGAAAATTGTTCTGTTTTAATATATTTGCTAACGGTTGTTTTTGTCTTTTTCCTCTCCTCTGTAGTCTCACTAAGGATCATAGAAAAAGGCCAAAGTATAATAAGCTTTTGGTGAGTAACTGTGTGATCTTGCATATCATTGGGTGGCAGAGATGACATCAGCGCTGCGTAAAACAAAATCATTCTTCAGATACTTTGTTTGAACTTTAGTGAAGCCTCTGGTTGGCATCATAAAACATGACAAAGCATTTGTATAGAATTTTTCACCCATAGGACTCATAGGTATATTTTTACTGCCTTCAGAGCACCCACACATACTGACACCATGCACCCACACATACTGACACAAGACTGAATTATAGTTTAAAGAAATGAGGTGTCCTTAGTTGGGGGAAATTTTCTATTAGGTTTATGTTAGTTTGATCCCTTTGAACTAACAGTTTATATATTGTAGGAGAGGGTGTGTGGCTTTACAAACTCCAATTTCTTGTGTAAAGTTTGTTTTTATTCTAGTGAAGGCTGTTAACGGGGGGAATGGCAAGTCAATATTATTGGCCATAGTTTTAGAATGGAATATCCAATAAGATCGTAAGATGTTCATGAACTGCTGTCCCTGTGAAGAATTGGGTCTTTACATTGTGGATAGACCTAAAGACATTTTCTACCTGCTTCCTTTTTAAGAACTGGAAGGGGACGTTCTTCTATTCATTATTGTTTAACCTCCCTGGCGGTACATCCAAAACCAAGTCAGTTTACAAAATCTGACAAACTGACTCTGAGCTGGGATCAAGCATACTTGCCTATCCTTGGCGAGTGCAGCAAGTCTGAATCACAGCAAACTTGTCGATGCTGGCACCGCCTCTTCAGCGCTATCGTGATGCCGAAGAGGCGGGGGGTGGTTGTTTGTGCATTTGGCCTCCATGATAAGGTGGCGCTGTCAGCTGTCAGTCCGTACCTGCCTGGCATTACTACTGAGTGTGGCTTGGGGTAAATTTTCACTGCCAAAAGCTGTAACCCCAAATGACTTTCGGGGCAGCTTGCCTGTTCTCACGATCCTTATGCAGGGGAATTGCAGGTATGGGCAGTCCCGATGTCCCCAACGTCATCAGTGACACAGGGGATATGGGCGGGCTGCCTCTGCCTGCATTGTCACATGGCCCACATCCTCATATTAATGAAATGTGGGGATGGAAAATTTAAAGATTACTATGCATTCTGTTTACATTTTTGTACCTCTTTTGGCACCCAAGAGATGGGGATCGCCAAGGAGGTTAAAGGAAATTCAGGCGGAAAAGCTCACATATAATGTGTTCACATAGACAGATAAGGTACACAGTAAAAAAATAAGGAAGCTACAGTTTGGATGCCTTGATAAAAGCTGTGTTATGCTTTCCAGATCACTTTGAAAAAATTTTAACACCTTGTTCTTTTGAACTGTAGGAACACCCATTTTTGCGCCAATACGAGACACAAGAAGTAGATGTAGCCTCCTGGTTTCAGGATGTCATGGCTCGGACAGAGTCTCCAAGGAGCAGCACTCTCCTCAGTCCCCAGAACCTTCCTTTCTTCAGCAGGTAGCATCTGGCAAGGGAGGGGGAGGACATACCCCTCCCCAACATCATCTGTGGATGCGGCTTTCAGACTCAAAAGTGGATAATCGTGTATTACGTGGTGTATCGGGAGGGCGGGAGGGGGGCTTCTTCTGAACATTTCTCCTTGCAAGGGGAGGTCAACTCCCACTCCCTCACCATTCATCTTTCGGAGATGCTTCATTACCCTTCACATGTGATCCCGATACTCAATTATTCCCTAAATGTTACGAGAGATTGTCAATCAGCACATTACTGCCCTCCTCTGACTGGGACTCTGCATCAGAGTTGGAGATGTTATGCATACTGTTGGCCTGAAGATACCACTTCTTGTATGCCAGTTGTCCTACACCATGTTCTATTAATTGTGTACTGTTAGCTCTGTTTAGTCATGTGGTAGCACCATCATGGTTCACAGTAGAGACTGTATTAATTTTCCTAATGGCTTGATTCATTGAGTCACACTATAGTCTGCTTGTTTTCTGTACACTTCAAGTAGTTGAATACCTCCAGCACTTGTAACCGATTTCTCGATGGGGAGGGCAGCCTCGTTACCAGAAAGATGTTTCAGGAGGATTTCCAGACAACGAACAACCCAAGAAGAATTTGGCAATATCTAATAAACAAGTTATTTTATATTTTCTGTGGCTGTGGCTGCTGTCAGGGACTTGTATCCATAGTGGGCACTCTAAAAGATAGTTTGTCCTCCATGCATGGAGAAAAAGCTTCGTTCTATCATCAAGACTATTTTTTCCTCCAGCATTGTTAAAATGATTGTCTAAATGGCACCTTAGACTCCAAGAACTGGAGCACGGACTCAAAACTCGGCAGGGAGTCTCCAGAGATCTGTTGTTCGGCAGGAATAGTGTGCTCCTGGACCACTTCTCTGTGAAGACATCTGCTTAAGGTGGTGAGAGGATCTAGTCAAACTTGACACCTTTTTGCTTCCACCACACAGACTAATATGGAAGAGGAGGAACTGCTTTCACAATGCTCCTCTGCTGGCTCAGGATGAAGTGGAAGAACCACCTAGGCTTGGCTTATGGTTACCCTGCTTCGCACGCAGTGAGGGAGTGGGAGAAAGCTTTAGACTGAAAACCTATGAACGGGACTCCTCGGACCTCTATGGAGTTGGTGACAGCGGAATGTTGTTGGACATTTGGGCCTTTTTTTTATATGGTGCCCTTAGAGAAGGCAGATGGGAGGTTTGCATGTGAAAGGAGGGGCTGGAGCAACCCGGCTCCTGATGGGAGAAGTTTGAAGTGCACATGGATGTGAGATGAGTCGAAAAGGGTGTATGTATGTTTGGAGAGGAGTTTTCAGGAGGAAGTGTCTGCAATTCATTGCTTTTTGAAGCGGTTGAGCGTTGCTCTGCTTGTCTTCAGAACTCTTTATAAATGGGTCTATAGATGCAGTTTTAATGCATTATCCGTTATTAAACGTTTATGATGTGACTGCCCCTTTCTCTTTAAGGGTGGAGCCAGGAGTGGTTCAATGTGTGGGAGGGGCCTAATATGACTGTACCAAAGCTACATGGGGGGTGGGGGGCTGCTGGGGAATTTCCCACCGGTTTTAATGTCTGTAATTATATATTCTACGGCGTAGCAGGCACTCTGCCATGCCGTATTGTAGTGTGGGTGTGTGTATGTGTGTTTCCTTGATCCTTTCTTTCTATCCCCACCACTTTATCCTCTATCCCCCCCCATCCTGCTTCCGTATATCCTCTCTACTATTCCTGTTGCATGTGTCCAGCTGGCTTTTTCTGTGGGTAAAGCCATGTTTGAAATAAACTCTGCTACAACACTCATTCTTGTGTACTTTGGTATGAATCTATAAAAATCTATATAAAAATAAAGATTAAACAGGGTCAGTCTTCCGATGGGGGGAGGAGGGGAGTTTCTTAACATTCTAACCACTCTGTCCAAAGCGACGGGCTCACGGATCACACCCAGCAGCACCATGTCCTCGGTGAGGAGGCGGTGCCACCATGGACCTCCATATTATCGAAGGGTGTTGCTTTTCCGGCCCACATCGCTAGCATCACCACTGACACTGGCGATGTACAGGGGAAGAGGGAGGGCAGGGAACATCAGCAGAGTACTGTGTATTCTGCTGCGATTGCGCAATACGCCCAAACCGCTAGGGAGGTTAGGGGCCCACCTAGTTGTTGACAATGTGGTTTTCTTCATTGTGAATTCCACCCCAATATATTTTAAAAAAACACTTGCGGTACACTAGCAGTTTGGCTTGTGCTGAAAAAGGAGTCTGCAACCAGCGAATCTGGGTTTGGCTCTTTAGCCTCCTTGTTGTGGCTCTGGATACCAGCAAGCCTCCTCCCTCCCACCAGTGTGTACTCGCTGGAAGGAAGAGAGAAGGTGTGAAGGAGGAGAGAGCCTGGCACCAGCCAAGTAGCTCCTCTGACACTGGAGCTGCACCAGGAATCACAGGGGAGAGACCTGCTCCTACCTTCACCCTAGTACAGAGGTTCCCAAACTTTCCTTGCAGGGCCACCCTTTTCTATTTAGGAACATTTCCGATCCCCCCTCCCTATTGAAACAAAGGTTCAGAATAAGGGCCCAAGCCCCTCGGGAATACCTTCACGCCGCCCCCCAGTTTGGGAACCACTGCCCTAGTACACAGATGAACTGGAAGAGTAGTCAGAAAAGAGAGACCAGTCGAAAGCCACCGGACATCTTGGTATGCTGCTAAGCTAGCTAGCAGCACTGAGGGTAATAGTGTGGGTTTCTAGAGGGGAGCGGGTCATGAAGCACAAAGGGGGTCCCAGCTACACAAAATCTTACCTAGAACAGGAGAGGGGGAGCCATGACAATGCAGAAACTCCCATGCAAGAGAATACATGTGTCAGGGACTAGGATACCCAAAACACAAGGGAAGGGCCACAAGGCCTTATATTGGGTCTGTTACATGATACATGCTGTGATGTTAACCAGACGGCCCTGTACAGCTTTTTGGAGACAGATAAAAGAATCTGTGGGCAAACAAGTCATTTGTTTAGTAAAACCCAATGGTAAAAATGACCACAAAAATATCTAATGTAGTAATAATGAGGAACCATTACTCATATGATGAAACCACACAGAGATGAAAGTGGTGGCAGTTTCTGGGTTGCTTCCTATTCTTTGCTCTGGTCCGCTGCTGCCACTACCTCTTTTATATGAAGTCAGGGCTGAAAATATTCACACCCCTGCATTTATGTTAAAAAACAAAACTACGTACCTCAGAAAATGGGTGCAAAGATAAATTCTTTGGTGTTGTCATTTTTATTTCTTTTGCCACTGAGAGAACACAAAATAAATTGGGGGAGAATCTTGGATTTGAGGATTTTGCTGTTTCCCAAAAAACTGAAATAAAGGAATGGCCAAACGAGGAAGTTCTCTGAGGTTTTTGGGGTTGTGTTGCTTCAGATACTGGTTTATTGACTCTGCCTGGTATTATGAAATCTGAAGACTACTAAAGGTTTCTGGAGTGCAATATGGGGTCCAGTGTTAATGGAGCTCAGGCAGTGGCAATGGTTCTTCCAGAAGAACCCTGGAGAGTTCTCAAATGGCCAGTGATTAATCCAGATCTAAATCCCTTAGAGCTCCTGTGTTGGGATGTAAAAACTGCAGTATTTAGAAGGAAGCCTTCCAATCTGAGGGATCTGAAGTAGCTGGCAAATGAAGAGTGGTGGCCAATTCCTGTAGAGATATGTAAAAGACTGATTGTTACAGAAACATCAATTATTTCAGTGGTTCCCAAACTTTCCCTGCAGTGTCCCCCTTTTGGAGATAGAAACATTATCGAGCCCCCCGCCCCCCACCATTCAAACTACAGTTTCAGATTGAGGGCCATTTTACACTAGCCGTGTTTCTGTTGCAGTATTATACTAGCACTAGTGTGAAATGGCAGAGATGTGTATCCTAAACACACACCAATCATACAGAAACATTCATCATTCACATACTGATCCATACAATAAACTGATGCAGAGACATGAATCATATACACATACACTAATCATACAGAACCATTCAGCATTCACATAGTGATACACACAGTACATTCATGCAGAGACATGAATTATATACACACACCAATGATACAGAACCGTTCATGATTCACATAGTGATACACACAGTTCATTCACGCAGAGACATGAATCATATATACACACAGACCAATCATAGAGAACCATTCATCATTCACATAGTGATACACACAGTACACTCCTGCAGAGACATGAATCATATATACACACACCAATCATACAGAAACATTCATCATTCACATAGTGATACACACTGTTCAGTCATGCAGAGACATAAATCATATACACACACACCAATCATAGAGAAACATTCATCATTCACAGTGATACAGTACACTCATGCGCAGACATGAATCATATACACACAGACTAATCATAGAGAAACATTCATCATTCACATAGTGATACACACTGTACACTCATGCAGAGACAAACATCATATACACACACACACCAATCACACAGAAACATTCATCATCCACATACTGATACACACAGTACACTCATGCAGAGACATTAATCATACACACACAGACCAATCATGCAGAAAAATTAATCATTCACATAGAGACAAACACACAGTACACTCATGCAGAGACATGAATCATTCCCATAGTGACATACACATTACATGCACTCTACTTACTGTCTGCAGCTAGTTTGTCCATGGTTGGCTTCCTGCTTGCCCCCTAGCTGTGCCCCCCCCCCCCAATACCTACACACCCCCCGTTTGGGAACCACTGAATTAATTCTTCCGAGGGTATGGATAATGCCCTGGCCCTTTTGTGGGAAATTGGATTTGAGTTTTTTTTCTTTCTCTGTGATTTTGTGTTTTTACAAAAATATTTGTAATTGCAGAAATGTGTGTTCTGACATCAATGCAGGGGTGTCAATGATTGTGGTCATGGCTAATGGAAAAGCCTAAAGGAGCAAAGGAATTGCCATGTGGGATCTCTCTTCCTAAGGGTTGACCTAATTTTTCAGACCTACAAGGACCTTCCTGAGTTTTTTGCCAATAAGTTTGGTAAATTCAGTTGATTGGACATGATTCGGAAAGGCACACGCCTGTCTAAATAAGGTCCCACAGCTGACAGTTCATATCAGAGCACAAACCAAGCATGAAGTCAAAGGAATTGTCTGTAGACCTCTAAGACAGGATTGTTGGGTGGTACTTTCTGCTGCTTTGAAGGTCTCAAATGAGCACAGTGGCCTTCATCATTTATAAGTTCAAAACCACCCGGACTCTTCCTAGAGCTGGCCGGCCATCTAAACTGCGATCATGGTTGAAGTGCCTTAGTCAGGAAGGTGACCAGGAACCAGATGGTCGCTGTATTAGAGCTTCATAGGCCCTCCATAGAAAGAGACAATAATCTCTGCAGCAATCCACAAATAAGGCCTGTATGCTAGCGCGACCATTCCGTCTGGAGTTTGGCATAAAAAAAAACAAATGGACTCTCAGACTCCTTTGAGGAAACCAAGCACCACTTATCACCAAGCCAATACCATCCTTACAGTGAAGCATGGTGGTGGCATCAATATGATGTGGGGATGTTTTTCAGAGGCAGGAACTGGGAGACTAGTCAGGGAAAGGCGACTGCAGCAATGTACAGAAACATCCTGGATGAAAACCTGCTTCAAAGTACACTTGAACTCAGGCTGGTGTGATGGTTCATCATTCAGCAGGACAACCACACTAAACACACAGCCAAGATATCAAAGGAGTGGCTTCAGGACATGTCTGTGAATGTCCTTAAGTGGCCCAGCCAGAGCCCAGACTTTAATCTGATTGAACACCTCTGAAAGATCTTAGAATGGCTGCACCAATACTTCCTATCCAACCTGATGGAGCCTGAGAGGTGCTGCAAGGTGGGAATGGTTAAAACTGGCCAAGGATAGGTGTGTCAAACTTTTCCCTTCTAAATTGTGTCAAGGGTCTGTCATCACCTCCATCTATTTTCCTCACAATTCTATATTGTGTATAGTGCACCTGCTCTTCCCAATCACTGCCATCTCCCATCCTTTTTGTCCTTTCCTTCATCCATTGCCACCTCAGTCCTGGAATATATATATTGTGTACCCTACTGTCCTTACCTCTATCCTTTGCCATCTTTATTCCATTTTAAACCTACATACTATATCCCCTTCTTTATTATACCTGGAATACTCAACTGACATTGCCTATAGTCACTGCTGTCTCATTATTATATCTAATGTGTCCAACTGTCATTTCCTCCAATCACTGCCATATCCATTCTATATTGTATCTACTGTGCCAAACTGTCATTTCCTCCAGCCACTGCCATATCCATTCTATATTGTATCTACTGTGCCAAACTGTAATTTCCTCCAGCCACTGCCATATCCATTCTATACTGTATCTACTGTGCCAAACTGTCATTTCCTCCAATCACTGCCATATCCATTCTATACTGTATCTACTGTGCCAAACTGTCATTTCCTCCAGCCACTGCCATATCCATTCTATACTGTATCTACTGTGCCAAACTGTCATTTACTTCAATTACTGCCATCTCCATTCTATACTGTATCTAATGTACCCAACTGTCATCTCCTCCAATCATTGTCATCTCCATTCGATATTGTATCTAATGTACTCAACTGTTATTTCCTCCAATCGTTACCATCGCCATTCTATATTTTATCTAATGTACTTAACTATCCTCTCCTCCAATCACTGCCATCTCCATTCTATACTGTATCTACTGAACCCAACTGTCATTTACTCTAATTATGTACCCAAATCTCATTTCCTCCAATCAGTGCCATCTCCATTCTATATTGTGTCTAATGTACCCAGCTGTCATTTCCTTCAATCACTGCCATCTCCGTTATATATTGTATCTTATGTACCCAACTGTCATTTACTCCAATCACTGCCATCTCCATTCTATACTGTATCTAATGTACCCAACTGGCCTCTCCTCCAATTATTGTCATCCCCATTCGATATTGTATCTAATGTACCAAACTGTCATTTTCTCCAATCGTTACCATTGCCATTCTATATTTTATCTAATGTACCCAACTGTACTCTCCTCCAATCACTGCCATCTTTATTCTATACTGTATCTAATGTATGCAACTGTCATTTCCTCCAATAACTGCCATCTCCATTCTATATTGTGTCAAATGTACTCAGCTGTCATTTCCTTCAATCACTGGCATCTCCATTCTATACTGTATCTAATGTACGTAACTGTTATCATCCATTGTCATCTTCATTCTATATTGTATTTACCTGCTCTTTTCCCTTTTTTCTTGTATCTAGAATACTCAATTTTCTTTGCTTATAGTCACTGCAATCTCCTTATACCCAACTGTCATTGCCCTCATCCGTTACCATCTCCCTTCCCTATAGTATCTAATTGAGGCATGTCCAAAGTCTGGCCCAGGGTCCAAATGCGGCCCCTGTTCAAGTTTCTACTGGCCCTCAGCCTTATTTAAAATCAATTCTACACATAGGTGATCCACACTGTGTGGACACCATTTGACTACTAGAGGCTGGCTGATTTCACAGAGTTTAATATATACAAACCTGTCCTAGGTTTGTAAACAGAACACCAAACTACTCAATCTTCCTCCAAAATATCATTCAGGGGCTGTATACTGTACAGCAAGGTGAGCTGGATTACATGTAACCCCCCATATGATCATTTTACATATGCCGTGTCACCTTCTATCGGTCTAGCCATGTTGTGTCTGATCATACAACGCAGGGACAAGGCCACTTGCTCTGGTGTAGAAAGAAATAGGAGATGAGGTTGAAGGACAGGACGCAGGTAAATGGATGATGCTGGGATGGTGGGAGGTACAGAACTTTGCTGCAGTGGATCTAACACGCAACCTGGACAGTTTGGTTATAGAAATAGGACAACCTGAAGCTTTGTTCTACAGCTCCGCTCTGTAAGGTAAAGTCATTGAATGTGGCCTCTTCTCCTGTCTATCTATGTTCTCCATGACTTCATGGCCTTCAACATATTCTTTGTTTGCAGGCTCACTTTACAACTGACTGGCGAAACCTACAACAAAGAAATCGAACTGTTACTTGTTGAACACAATCCCTGTATTTTTGATGATTTGTCAGCGTTCAGGTCTTTTGTTGTCTTACAGGTTCCTCTGTCCAAGTGTTGTCCCATTGGAAACGGCATGAACCTCCTGATCATCATCGTTTTCTGCCTGCAACTGGTGGAAGGTAGTGAACTCTCTACTCTATCTATATATTTATTAAAGTAGACGTAGCCCTGACATAAGCTGAGGTCAGTTTTTGAAAACTCCTGAATAACGTCACTCTTAGTACTCCACGGCTTATTTAATATTGGCCAAAGAAACCGCTTCATTCATGGATATCTGCAGTTGGCATTAGTAAAGTCTTCAAGTTTCAGTTTTTAAAAGCATACCTAAAATGTGCTTCCCTTGATCTTACCTTTACTATTTTAAAATAAGCCACCCCCGCAAAGAAGACACCCACCGATACCTGCCCCTGCCTGAATCTCCTATTCGGGTAGTACAATGGGTAACTGTGTGCCTCCGTGTGACTCCGGCAGGGCTGGCTGCAGTGCAGGAAGAACAAGCAAGCTACTGATCCCTGCCGTAACGGAGTCTGTTACCCGGCCATACCGGTAGAACCCAAAAAAATAGCTTTCTGATGGTGACAACAGTCAAGGTATTTGTGCAACATTCTGAGACATACATGAGGTTTGTCAACTATTTGCGTACCTGGATGAGGACCTTTAAGGCAGGGATTGTTTCAATACATGCTACAAATGAAAATATTACCATGTTAAAGTTTATAGGATGTTTTCCATTGTGGTAATAGCTAAAGCATGGTCACATCATATAGATTAGCATGGAATTAAATCATTTTAGCATGTATGAAAATATATACCACATGTTTAGTCAAATATGCGTAGAAATACAGAAATAGTACTTAAATATTGTTTAGACACATGAACAGTTTTCCAGACCTCCCACATGGTCTCATATACCAAAGACAGAACCCATTTATCACACATGGCAACCCAGGCCCACTAACTTTCAGCCATGTTTGTTTCACGTCAGCCAGTTGTTTGTTTCTTTTTTGGTTTCACAAAATAGTTTTTTTTGTAAAAAAAAAAAGTTCAGTTACTTTAAAACTTTATTTGGTTTTTAATGGAGTAGGGAGTGTTGGAAACCCCACAAGCCACAACAAGAGTGGAAACATCTCCCCTCTACTCATGTTCTGAAGACAAGTCTTTTACCTCTTACCATACTATTCTAAAGCCCCCCCCTTCCATACACCTTTAGATCACCATCCATTAGATCTACCAACAACTATGTAGTGCCGGGTCCTCCCTGATAGAATACATAGTG
>CM070034.1:21341160-21353049 GCA_036250615.1 Ptychadena robeensis
TTTGATTGCCCCCTCTGTTCCCCCCTGTGCAGAGTTACAGTATCTTCGGGGTGCCTTATTTTTGGAGGATGCCTTATTTTCGGGGAAGCAAGGTACTTCTACACCACTGCAGAACATGGTGGTGACCACCAGAAGATCAACACTTTTCATTCTTCTGAAAAGACTTTAGAGGAAATGTATTCATCATCAGAGCAGTGAGAAATGGGAAAGATAAACATTAACTTTCTTCTCTGCAAATCTATGATAAACTGGCTATAGACATGAGATAACCGTCACGTAATCAGTCCACTATTATCTGAATAAGATAACCATTACGGCTTTCTGACAATTTCTCCGGGAGGAAGAATCAATAAATCAATTAGTGAGAACCGATAATGTAATGTGACGAGAGGGTCCAACTGTGTCTGCATGATGAGTTGGGTCTGTACAATGCATATTGATCCATTCATACAATACACAGAGCTTTCATGAAGATCCGGTGACTGCCTACTCGCAGGTAGATTGCTGGACTGCCTTCTTAATGTAGGGAAGGATTTCTAAAAGATTCTGCTTATTTGAAATTTCATCCTAGATTGTCTGCCAGCAGCTGGGAAGAAATATTAAAGCAATCCTCAATGTTCTTGCTGCTGCTCATATACAACCTAAAGCCCCCCCCCCCCCTAACATGGGTCTATGCCCATGACATCGAAGGCAGCCAAAGGACGTCATACTAATGGATTGTGCTCAAATCACTACAAAAATCGAGCAGTGTATGCCTAGCTTAAATATTAGCCACACTTAAATCTTACTTAAGCAGGGTACAGACATGTAGATATGGGCCAGATGGATGCTCACGGCCATCTATCTGGCCCATATAATAAGCGGCCATCGCTATTTTCGTGTGGGACCAATCAATCCCGCTCGAAAACAGCCATATCGGACATGACCGTAAATATGGCCAATGTCCATTTCTTTGTTTGGAAACCGTGGTTCTCCAGACAAAGCATCGTCTGAGCTGGGAATAGACCAATGCTGTCTCTCCAGCTCCTCCGATATCTGATAGCAGCGTGATGACGTCATCGCACTGCTGCTGGGAACATCGGACGGCTCAAATATCCAGCCGTCTGTACCCTGCTTTAGGCCGTCATTCTGAACCTTTATTGGAATGCGGAGGGGGGCTTCCAAATGTTCCTAAATAGAAACCACGGGTCTCCAGGAAAACATCGGCTGAGCTGGGGAGAGAGCAGTTCTGTCTCCCCAGCTCCGCCGATATCTGACAGAAGCGTTATGACGTCAGGTTATGTAAACCTCTTGCTGCCTGCACTCAACTTTTCTAATGTCGAGGTCACCTTATCCTTGGGTACAGAAAAGAAAGACAACACAAAAAGCTAACCATGTTCATTCTACATCTGGATAGGTCAGTGGTTCCCAAACTGGGTGGAGGGGCCCCCCTTGGGGGGCACGAAGGTATTTTAGGTGCTGGCCCTCATTCTGAACCTGTATTGGAATGGGGAGGGGGGCTTCCAAATGTTCCTAAATGGAAACCACGGGTCTCCTGGCAAAGCATCGGCTGAGCTGGGGAGAGAGTAGTGCTGTGTCGGGTGATCACTCTTACACATAAGTATTTGTAGCCTATGTAGTAGCAGCTCCACTCACCTCATGTCTCAGCTCATCGATTTGATCCTTGAGTTCTCGGATGTACTGTGAGGAGTCACAGTCTTTCAGCTTCCCCTGTATCATCCCCTCTTCTTTCTGCAAGATCATTAATAAACATGAGGCTGTGGCGGGCGGCAAAACATGAACTATCATGAAAGGCAGACGATAGGAACCACTCTCTGCGTATATAGTGACAATCATATAACCTGAGCACTGTGCAGCTTATACAAGTAAAGCTAACCATACACGGGTCGCCTTTTACATGAACGATCTTCGTTTCGATCGTCTTGTGCAATTTTAATATCGATAGTCAGTCTAACATCGATCAAGTGTAACACAGATTCACAACAGATCCATTACTTTTTTTTAGATCAGTGCATATGCTCCATAGTACTATCGCATATAAATCGTTTGGAATACCTGGATACTTGTACAAATTACTGAAATTTACCAAAATGTCCAATCACTGCTTGCTCGCTTTCATTTTTGATTTCGGTAATTGATTACCGTTCGTTCGACTTTTTTGGTTGATTGAATGTAAATATTGAACCATGTGTAGGGGCCTTAAGTGGTTCTCGACCTTTTTAAATCTGTGAGCAAAGTGTGACTTTCTGTATATGGAATGTGGAACTGCGGGTGTGTCACTTCCACATGCCAAATACTGGAAGTGGGACTCCGCAACGTCACTTCCAGCACGATCAGGTACGTTTAATGTCCAGGAGCTTGAATGTGCTCAAATCAATTGAAAATTTGAGTCAATGCGCTGAGCTTGAAGGCCCGTCTATCTCACAGGCATCGACCCCTGTTAGGCAGCCTTTATTCTGAGTCTATGGCTACCATTACTGATCAGGAATAATTAGAGATAATGGTCAGGGGTCCATAGGCCGCTCATCATATAAATGTCACACCTGAATCTCTAGTTCAGCTATCCGCTGACGCATTTCCGCCACAGCCGCCATGCTGTCTGCTTCTCTCAGTCGTACCGCCATCACCTCTTCTTTATTCTAAAACGAAACACATGAAGGGTAATTCTACAAGGTCTGTATTCCCACATCTATGGCCAACTAGACTATGGAAGGCCAAGCTGTCATTACAATAAAAACTGCAGAAGGTATAGGTAGTTAGCAGGTCACAGCCACATCTTTCAAAGGTTATGTCCCCACATGGGTGTAATGCAGCGATTCTAATTGGGGTGGGGCACCTGCAGGCAGAAAGTGTGTGTGTGGGAGGGGGGGGGGGGGGGGGGGGGGGGGGGGGGAGACAGGACAAGAGAACTACAGCACTCAGCTTCATGTTGGCTCTCTCTCCCACTGCCAAATGCACACAGTGCACCCTGCCTTACCACTGCCAGCCAATCAGAAGCCTGAGTAAGGGTCAAGCAGGAAGCTGACTTAGAGGATTCTCTAGGTTCCAAAAGTAAGTAGAATGCATGTCATGTGTGTGTCTGTCTAAGTGAACATTGCATGTCTTTGAATCCTTAGTGTGTGTAAAGTTTAAATCTGAACATGTGTAGTTTGCATGGGAAGGCTTAATAATGTTCCTATCTAGAAAAGGGGTCCCTGCAGGGAAAGTTTGGGAACTTAGAGGTTATGTAAACCTCTTACTGCCTCATCTTTGGGTACAGAAATGAAAGAGAACCCAAAAGCTAACCATGTTCATTCTAGATCTGAATGGGTTAGTAGTTCCCCAACTGTGGGACGGGCCCCCCTGGGGTGGCACGAATGTATTCCAGGGGGGCGCTGGCCCTCATTCTGAACCTGTATTTTATTGAGGAGGGGGGCTCCCAAATAGAAAAGGGCGGCCCTGCCAGAAAAGTTTAGGAACCACTGGAATAGGTCAATGTGTTACTTGTCTCCCCACCAACATGTGGACCAGAGTTTTTGATACACCACACCTCACCTTGCATTGAGTCACAGCGTTCTTTCTTTTATCCTCGTTCATTTGGGACTGCAGTGCCTTGTTCTGCGCGGTCTCATTCTGTAACCTGTTTCTGAGCTCTTTAGACTCCTTCTCCAGCCGCGACAGCTGCTTCTCATGCATCATCTCCTGAAGAGGACACACACCATCACCCAATGGATCGACCCAATCCCACCCAGGTTTAGGAACTGCTTCACACTAGTTACATCAGTGGGAAGGATTTCATCCCTACAGAGTTCAGACAAACAATTTCCAATGAACACAATGAGTATCCTTTCGCATCAATTCAGAGGACAAAGTCAACATATGACCGTCTGTGCGAGCATGGTGCTGAATTTTCACAGCTCCGACTAGTCATTTGCTCTGCTATGGCTATGTTTCCACTTTGTTGTGTGATCCGTCAGGACCCCAGCGTTAAGCACAGTGCTTGGCGGGGGTCCCAACAGAGCACATACACACCTGCCCTGTGGATCCTCTGTGGGCACTGTGGGCAGCTGTGTCTCCAGCTCTTCCGATAGCAGGCAGGAGCCCGATGACATCATTGCGCTGCTGCCGGGAACCTTGAACGGCTCCTATATTGGGCCCTGTGTTGTTAGCTTTAGAGAGGATTGCAATTCAACCAGTTAAAACCAGTTAAAAAGTTTGGTGTCACCACTCCTCTGGGAGTAAAATGGTGTCACCCACAGTTAACTGCACTGGGCTAGGGACACCACTGCATATAGGTCCATCATCTATTTTCTAAGGCTTATATGCACCAATCCATTCCATTCCCATTTGCTGGTAACCTGTAAATAAATGTTCTGGTTTGTCCTGACCAGGTTAAAGTTTGTAGAAACAAATGTCCTCAGGGGTATGTTCCATATACTAGGCACCTAGAGTCATATGAGGGGTTCCATAAGCCAACTTCATAGGGCAATTTCATATCATTTCCATGGGATGTACCAATAATGATGGCTATACAATATATGTGTAAGCTACCATGGTTTACTGCTATGTAAGTTGTAGAAACAAGCTTCTAAGTCTCAATATAGCTCTACTGGCTTCACCCAAAAAATAAAGCTCATGGACTGTAATCTACCTTGTAGGTCTTTATGAAGCACCAGCTTCTGATTTGACATGTCAGTGTAACCCAGTCTGAACTCTGCATGAAAGAAATATACTACACAGATTTCGATACAGAAGACGACCACTGACGGGAAGTGCGAGGTCACCTGACTTTCCAGAATGAGTACCCTCTGGCGAAGTTCACGGGTTTCGCTCTGAGCCTGGACCTCTCGCAAGCGAGAAGACATGACCTCATCCTGCAGGTCCCCAGTTGCGCTCTTACGAGGCGAGTCTTTCCAAATGCCACCTCCCCGTGAAGACAGAGCCTGCGTGATGAATAAAGAAAGATTAAATACAGTTAAGCCAGTGGTTCCTAATCTACTTGACAGTTTGAGGTTCCATGTGCGGGAATACAGAGTAACATGGATTACCTGCCAACGGTCCGTCAGTTCAGTCACTTGTTGCTGTCCCTCACGCATGACCTGTAGGGCATGGGCCTCTCTCCTCCGCAAAGACTGCACCTCCTCCTGGAGCATCGCCACATTGTTCTCATCTGGGAGAGCGCTGTTCCGCTGGAGAAAAAGAGACTTCCTGTTATTTAATGGTAGATAGTATGGAGACGGGCATCCAAGACCTGGTCATGATAGAACTCCTTCCACAGAGTCAAATTTGGCCATAGTATCATCTAGTTGTGCATTCATTTTCTCTTTCGAGGAGAACCATGCAATTTTGGCCTTCACCTGGGTAAGCATAGGAGTACCTGACCACCACGCTTTTGCGAGGATCAACTTAGCTGCTGTAAAAATGAAAGTCAGTCATTTCAGCTGGATGAATGTTGGGTGGTTTTAAGCCAAGGAGAGCTTCAAAGGGGTCTTTACGTATACTCCGGCTGAGTACTGTGTAAGCTGATGGGGACCAGTCCATAAACACTTAATTTTGGGGCAATCCCACCACATATGTCGTAATGTCCCCTCAGCCGCGCATCATCGAAAACAGAGAGAGTGGAGAAGCGCTGGGGTTCATTTCAGCTAGCCGAGAGGGCAACTAGGTACTACCTGAGTAGGACTTTGTAGTTCGTTTCTTCACATTAATTGAATACTTGGCTGTCGTCTCCCAGATCTGTTGCCACTGTGGGAGTTCCAAAGACGACCCAGATCAGTTTCTCATTTAAGACCCCCATACACGTCTAGTTTTTTCATCCAATCAACTTAATCCAATAAATTTTTTGGGTTGATTGATTGAAAATCTATGGCAGCCCACATGGTTAGATCAACCTAAAACAATTAAAATTGGGGGGAAAATTGATTGAAAAGGGATTGGACGTGCTGGTAAATTTTAATTGGTTGTATTGAAATTCATTACACTTTCAGTCGATCCCAAAAAAGTTGATGAAATATCTGTTACTACAGTTGGCAAACATACATTCAATCACCACTTTCCCAAATTTATCTTTTTAAGTTGATTGAACAGAAAATCTATACGTGTATGGGGGGCTTTAGAGACATAGGACAAAGGGTTACTGAAGTCATTAACTAAAGCCCCCCCCATACACCTTTAGATCTCTCTGTCAGATATCCTTTAGATCTACCAACAACTATGTAGTGCCAGGTCCTCTGCGATTGAACACAGGTAGACTTGATGGTTTAGAAAGTCCCTTATATTACATGGTTTTGGTAAAACAAAAGGAGATCTAAAGGAAATCTGACAGAGAAATCTAAAGGTGTATGGGGACCCTTATAGATGAGGGTGTCTGGAGGCAGTATCTTTCAAATGGCGTGAGGGATTAGGGGAGTCTGTGAACTTTAATGTAGAAGAAACAAAGTGTTTTAGTTGGACGTAGCGGAATATTTCCCCAGGTGGGGCCTGATGGTTTTCTAGTATTTTCTTTGGATGGTGATGGAGGGATATTTATGGAATAAAGCCACGATAATAGCTAGATGGAGCTCAGCTATTGGTGTCACTTTTCTACCGCTTTACAACGGAGGCAATGTGGAATTTCTCTACAACGTTCTGGTGGTAGCAACGTCTCACCTTTTCCATTTCAACCACTTTCTCCTGCATGTCTTTCAGGGCTTCAATAGTCTCTGCTTCTCTTAGCCGTGACTGCTCCAACTCTGACTCCAAATGGGAGACCAACTCAGAAGTCACCCGGGGATCATTCTACAATATAAATATATATTACAGCAATGTCATATATCACTGCCATATATTCTATACATGCATCAATAGTCATTTCATTAAACAGCAAGAGTCATGTAGCAAAGATGGAAACAGATGTCTGTTTATACAGGCAAAGGGTGTACAGGTCATTGGCTATACAATATGCCACAGTTTACCAATACAGTGGACCCTAGAGATACAACCAACCAAAATTTTTATTTCGATATACGACCAAATTTTCATCCAAAAGCCAGTGTACAGTATGGGACATTTACATGTGTGTGATTCGTTTATGGTTTCCAAGCGCCCTTTTGTGGCAGAAATCATTATTGACGCTTAAACACCTACAGCCAGTACAATCACTATTGCCTCAGTGTTTTACCCAAGGACCTCAGGTGTTCAGAAACTTGCCTCTGAGACCAGATATATGAGCATACATGGGGGTTGCACCCAAGGACCCCGGAGGTGTTCAGAAACTTGCCTCTGAGCCCAGATATATGAGCATACATGGGGGTTGCACCCAAGGACCCCGGAGGTGTTCAGAAACTTGCCTCTGAGCCCAGATATATGAGCATACATGGGGGTTGCACCCAAGGACCCCGGAGGTGTTCAGAAACTTGCCTCTGAGCCCAGATATATGAGCATACATGGGGGTGTAAGCAAGGACCCCGGAGGTGTTCAGAAACTTGCCTCGGAGCCCAGATATATGAGCATACACAGGGGTGTAAGCAAGGACCCCAAAGGTGTTCAGAAACTTGCCTCTAAGCCCAGATATATGAGCATACATGGGGTGTAAGCAAGGACCCCAGAGGTGTTTAGAAACTTCCCCTGAGCCCAGATATATGAGCATATATAGAGAGGTGTAAAAAAGAACCCCAGAGGTGTTCAGAAACTTGTCTCTGAGCCCAGATAGATGAGCATACATAGGGGTGCAAGCAAGGAGCCCACAGGTGTTCAGAAACTTGCATTTGAGCCCAGATATATGAGCATACACAGGGGTGTAAGCAAGGACCCCACAGGTGTCTAGGAATTTGCCTCTGTGCTGAGGGCAATCACTGCATTTTCAGTGCATCATGGTCCCAAAAAGGTAGGACAGATGGAAAAAAAAGAAGAGAGATAAGAGGGCAATGACAATAGAGCAGAAAAAAAAAGAATGGCGAGTACAGTCTTAAATTGTTCCTGACTAGGCTAGGAACACTAATTGCAATAAAAGTAGGAATATTATTGGAGTTTATTGTATGTTACACAGATTTGACATCTTTTTTAATAAAAAGGTAAAGTAGGTAATATGGGAGGTCCGTAACGGATTATTGTCATTTTTATTGGAAAAAAAGTTTTGTCCAACCTTTTCGAATTAAGTTCGTAAGTCAAGGGTCCACTCAGGGGCGTAGCTAGACATGACTGGGCCCTGTAGCAAAATTTTATGCCCCTCCCCCATCCCAAGCTGTCACTCCAGTCCCTGCCCTTCCAGGAGTGATGGGCCCCCTTGTGAATATGGGCCCCATAGAACTGCTATGGCTGTTATAGTGGCTCCTATGCCACCGGGTTCACTGTATACGCCTAAGGTTGGTAAGGGAAAAGGAACGCCTTGAATCTGGTGTCCATCTCACCTGTTTGTCCTGTAGTTGGCGGATTTGGTTCTGAGCAGTCTGTAGATTTTCCGTGGCTGTGTAGTATTGCTGCTTTACTAGAGCCAGCTCTCGCTTTATGGCATAGTTCTCCTCGGCTTCTTGTGCCCTAGTCACCTGACCCTGGAGAAAGCAGACAGTACAACCAAGTAATTTTCAAATTTGGTTCTAGTTTTGCAGACTTCTAGATTTTGGCCAGCCTTACTCTGCAGAGAGTTTTGAAAGTTTTTCCCCAGTTGCATTGCACCCTTCAAAGTTTCTAAAATAGGAATAAGGAGTCTGATACATGCACATGCATTCATCTGAGGGTCCTGTACAGTAATTTCCTACACGCATGCACACAAAGAAAGCACTTTGTCTCAAAGCTTTAGGATTCGAACGCTGCCCACCTAGAGCAATTGATCCAAGAAAACGTCATTGGTAAAGCCCTGTTCGATTGCCATTACTTTAGCCAGGGATCGACTTCCAAAGGTGGAGCGCATCTACTAGTTGCGTCACCACGTCTCTCATCAATCACACAGGAATTGACCCTTGTATGGCCAGCCTAAAGCTGCCCATACATGGGCAGATTCTCCTTCGATAGATGAGGGACCGGCTGCAGCGTGAGGACGTCATCATGGCCCCTCAGAGGATCGACCGACACCCTTTGTGTGCCAGCCATTACTTTGGACATCGACTGTGATTTATGGTCATGTCCGATAACCCTGTTTTCGAGTGGGATCAATCAGGGATGGCCGCATTAGATATTTGCCAGATAGATGTCCATTCGCGCACACGGCACTGAAAGCGGCCATCAATCTAGACCATGCGTGTATGGGCACCTTTACAGTTTTACTGGCCACTTTTTATACTAGAAATATTCCGGGGGGAAAAAAATGACCTACTATGCAGATCTGCCCAAGATCTGCTTCCATCATAAACTTGTTTCTGGACTTGAGATAAACAGATCTATCCAATCTGTGCTCAAAGGGCAGAAGATGTTGTGCTCGCTTTTTGGAAGCCCAAACTGACCAATGATTAACTGGTAAGGTCAACCCTGGATATACACAATGTATGGAAGACCTTGGTGTCCACCTTTTGCCTTTATGTCTGACTACACTATAGGTTTACGGACACAATGCCTAGGAGTAGAAGGCATGTGCTTAAGCAGGTAACACATGGCTCGATATTGGAGCCGTCCGATGTTCCCTGCAGAAGCATGATGGCGTCATCACGCTGCCGTTAGATATCGGAGGAGCTGGAAAGACAGCTCTGCTCTCTCCCCAGCTCAGCCGATGCTTTACATGGAGACCCGCGGTTTCCATGCAAAGCCGTATTTAATGTTAATCGACCGGAAATCGATGTTTGTCCACATGGTTCGATCGACCTTGATTGATCGAAATAGACCAAAAAATATATCGAAAAGTGATCGGACATGTTGGATCGATTGATCGACCGTGTTTTCTTTGAATTATATCGAATATTATTTTGCCTGACCAATTTTGGTTCACTTTAAATAATTATACTTATACATCCAGTGGCAGACATTTTGGTGCATTTATGATCAACTTCCTTTAACCTATGCTTTTGATCGATCAAACCTACATCGATCAAATAGCGGTTTCTTGACGTGGAAGGTCTTTTAAACGTAGTTTGAACTATCGAACCATTGATCGCATAGGAAAATTGAAACGTGCATGGGGGCCTTAGGTCTACACACTGTATACAGGAGTACGGCCTTATTTCGAATCACCACCCAGCTCCCATTATGACAGGAAAAAATACACGGGGAAAAGAAGGAAATCATAGGAGGAGGATTCTCAAGCCCCAAAAGGCAAGAAAACTGTACCTGGATGAGCCTGTCCGCTAATGCAGCACTCTCCTATGAGACAGTCCACAAGGACGAGGAGACGGGAAGGATAAAAAAAGTAATGCAAGAAAGAGCCAGAGAGAGAAAGAAAGAGCAGAGGGGAGAAAGAGAGAGAAAGAGAGAGAAAGAAAAAGGTGACCACCACCGCACTACAAGAAGCAGGACTGAATTAGACAGGTCTCTCTAAACAGGTTGCTACACATATTTACTGCAATATCACCATTAAAAAATTTAAACATGGCTGCTTCCATTGGGGGTTCTCTACTGGGCACTACAATTTCAAACCAACTTTATTCAAATAAAAAGGTCGGGAAGTTGTGTGAAATGTAAACAGAATGTGATTGATTACTTAAAGTCCATATTTATTTTAAAAAACCTCCATGACTTCCCAGATATACCAAGATACCACTGCCATGTGCTGGACAACCCAATACCACCACACCACCTGACTTTGAACACTCTGCTTACAACTAGCCACGTGGATTGTGAAACAGATGCAGATATTTCTCCAGATTCTCTGAATCTTTTTACTGTTGATAACCAGAACCCCAAAGTGTTTGCTTCTTAATGAGAATGTCATCATTCGATAGAAAAGCCATCCATTTACTGTATTATACTTTTTTTATCGCCAAAATTGGGGGGGGGGGGGGGGGGGGGGGGGGAGCGAGCTTGCGTCTAATGGTCCAATTGCGCGACCCCCACGGCCACTCGGCCGCACCTTGGCTTCCCGCCAGCTTCCCGGACACGGAGATTAGCTGGAAAGCTGGAGGAGCTTTCAGTTGAGAGATGCCGGCCGGTGTCTGGATCTCCCTGTATAATGGTCTATGCCAGCAGAGATCAGAGCCCTGCTGGAATAGGCAATAAAGAGAGAGATAGATGAACTGGCATCTATCCCTCTCTCCTGTCCGTGGGAACTGCAATCACTCGCAGCTCCCACGGACACAGTAACAGCCAGCCCAGAGAGGAGAGCAGAGACTGAGAGGAGAGACTCTGCAGCTCGAGGCCCCCCCTTCTCCTGATCAGTGTGGAGAATGACGTGCTGTGCTGTGAGTGTACTGCTGCTAGTGACACCTACTGGCTGAATTGAATATTGCATTAAGTAAATTTACTGCATTAACCCAATTGATGTGAAAAACTTATAAAATCATTTTTTTCTGGTTTCCCTGCCCTAAAAACTGGGTGCATCTTATAGTTTGAAAAATATGGTAATTAGTTGTAAATTTTTCCTCCAGCTGTATTGCTTAGCATATACCATAGTATGTCTTTTGTTTTTGCTGTTTACCTTTTTTACCTTGGTGTGGGCTTTATAAAAATAAATTGAATACATATTTGCTACAAAAACATTTGTTTTGTCAGTTTCAGCATTTGTTACTTTCCCATGAAATATCAGACATTGTATTCTGTTATCATTAACATTTCACACAACATCCCAAAAATTCATTTTGTTGATGTATCACTCAGATTAGGTGTGAAATAATTCCATGGTCTGAGTGAAAACCATGAATATATGTAAATGACAATACATGTCCTTTAGCAAACGCCCCTTTCATATAGCAGAGAACCCAATAAACACTAGAGAGAACAATACTTATAAGTTTCAGATTTCAATGTGCAAGAAGTCACACAGCCATCTTTAAATGATATGTGTGGGGGGGG